>JARYHS010008074.1:121550865-121604876 GCA_031002005.1 Vandiemenella viatica | reverse complement strand
GATAGAGCCTGTATAAAGAAATCAGCAGAAGGACAGTAATAGTTTTATACAGATTCAATTTGAGACTGCCAAGGACTGCGTTAGTAGAAGCGTTGAGTGCAATCTCTGGATTGTATCTATGCCTGTAAACAGTAACGTTGACATCGTGTTTGGTGAAAATAAACGGAAGTTTAAACTGAAATACATTGTGGACTACTTAATTACCGTATTAATTGAACCACGAAGAATCTAACAATGTGCTGATTCTTGCTCCAGATATTCTGATTTTTTCTATAGTGCATAGTAAGCATTATTTTAAAGGGTAGGAATGAAACCGGAAAAGATGTAGCTGCTTGCGTATCAGTCGTTATTTTGTCTGCGTGCATATCTTACAGTGGGGGTTGAGTCCAACTGTCAGCACTGCCCACCGGGTTTTAACGTAAACTGTTTACTATAGCGTATGTATTGTGTTTGGCAGTATTTTGGGGTGTGATTGGCCCTCTTCCTGTGCCGGCTGGCACGTGCTGGTGCTATCGACCTGCACGTGGGCCCTCCCGGGCGGGCCCCTGGACGCCCTGCGCACGCTCGCCCGCCAAACAATATCGCTGCTGCACGGACCTGCTCGCTGTCGATAAACCGATTAGGCGACCACTCCAAATCGACACTCGCATTCCTCGGCCAGACGGCCTGTCCTGCGGAAGCAGTTCCAACTGGCGGACAAGTGGTTTTCTTTGATGTTGAGGGAGGAGGGGGGGGGGGGGGGGAGAGGGAGAGGAATCCTCTCAGCAGAACTAGAGTTGAAACTGGAGAATTTGGGAACGTCTCGAAGATTTTAACATATACACACCTTCATTTGTGCAAGATTATCTGAAAGTATGTTAAACCAGTAATTCAGTCCTTCGCTTTCATATAAGTTCCATATAATGCAGGGAATACTGAATTACTATAAATGTTCGTTTCTACAGTTTTTGTACCATTCTGAGTCTAGTAACTTAGTGATAGCAATATAAAATATTCAACTTCTATTTTGGTTAAATAGTTTATGACTGATGAAAAATAATTTCACCAAGTACATTAAAGTGACATGGGCAGGTAAGGATACCAGATTCAAAACTCCGTACCTAGTGTCATGGTTTCCCATGGTTAACTAGCCCAGTGATTTGCAATTACCACCTAAAAAAAACTACATATGCGACAAAAAAATTGACACCTGACATTAAGAACACAGGTTACAGTACTCGCAGATAGTGTCACCTAGTGTTGTAAAAAAACTTTTTTTTTTCTGACTTGAAAACTTTTTTTTTTTCTGGGACACGTTTTTTATTTTTTTCTCATAACTACTAAATCTCAAATTTGTAAGGCATTTTATGTTTAATATGACTGTTTTAGAGTTTATACTAAGTACTTATCTTAATTTTTAAATCTACTATACTTTTCTGGTTCAGTAGAAAAGAAAATTACAAAAATGTTGGCAACATTGACTGAAGTTTTCTTTTACGAACGGGGACTTCCGGAAGAGGGTAGCGCGAGAAGGAATCCCCGTTCCCCGTTGTTTGGATTAATACTCGATATTTGAACTAGTGCTGCCAACCCTACGAATTTATCAGTAGACTTACGGATCTTTAAAAAAATTAAGAATTTTAAATTTATCTACTTGTGTTTTTTTTTTTCCATTGTGGTTTCCTTATATTTGTATACTTAAACTCTCAGCGTATAGTGATACTGACTCATTTAATTGTCAGTAATTATGAACCGTTTCCTTGCAACTGTTGGCGTAAACCAACGATTGAAAAAGAAATAAAGCTCCTATTTTGTATGATTGATTTCAATTCATACTTAAAAGACCGTAATACAGAATTATCGGTGCAGTCTTTATGGACAGTGTGTAGTTTGCTCACAATTTGAAATTGCAATCACAAAATCTTTTGGGTTTAATACAAGAACAACCAGTTAAAGAAAATGTAACTATTTCTGAAGTTATGGATCTAGAGGAGCCAGAAGAAGAAACAGAAAATTCCGACACCGACCGAACTAGCGTTGATGTTGCTGATACTAGTGAATGTGTTACTGACAGAGGATGAATAAAATTGTTACCTTTATAGATACATTTATGAATCATTATGTAAGACATTATATGATTCAGTAAGATTTAAAACACACATGTAAAATGTAAGTTCCGTAAATAAAACTATAATTTATCATATTGTTTTCTGGAAAAAAAAAACAAATTTAGAAAAAAAAACAAGGGTGCTGGGTTTTTTCCATCTTCGTTTTTTTTCACAAAGATGAAAAAAATATATATATTTTTTAAAATTTGTGCAACACTAGTGTCACAACGTTTGTCATTCCCTCTAGTCTACCATTATTGTTACCACATTCAATCTAAATAATTGTACCTTACATTGCAGACGTGGTTACCAGACAACAGAATTCGTATAGCGAAATAAACTGTCCGAAAGTCATTTCTTGCTATAAAACTTTGTTAATTTCTCTTCACAATGGTTCAACAAATAATACTGCTCGAATTTAGCAGGATAAAGGATCGGCGGTTCGAATACGACACAGAACAAGGATAATTATTTTTTTCCTTATGACCATCGACGTCGAGGCATAAAAAGACTGAGGGCAAGGAAAAAGAATGAATTCGGCCATGGCCTTTTGAAGGAGCTATACCGGTACCTATTCGTATGGAGTGATTTCGGTAAACCATAGAAAATCCGAAATCGGGATGACCGCACGGGGGCTCGAATCCGCGGCCGCCTGAATGCGAGGCCAGAGCGGTACCGCACACCACCACATTCGGTGGTTAACAATCATGTTTCGTGCTCGTCATGCGTTGCCCCTGATGTATAGCTCGATAATGCTGGTAATTAAAACCTTAAATAAATATATATGCAAAGAAGATAAACACAATTGTGGTTGAAATGTGAAAATACAATAACAAAATAATCCGCGTCAACAGTGTACAATCTGGCTCGAAATTAAAGTTGTCTTTCATAAGTTCAGGTAATTCTGACGCATGATATAAATGAGATATTTTTCGTATATTATAACGAAGGTATACTGAATCTTCTCGTTTCAAATGCTTACTTCAATCTAAAACTAGCTATTTCTAGCTACGAGCTACATCGCATCGGCGGCGGTGTATTCCCTTCAGTAGTGAAAATCTTCACGTGTTAGCGGACATCCATTAATTACGTGAGGTGAAATAGGGGGGGGGGGGTCCGGCGAAATCTCACCCGATCTCACCAGGGGGGAGGGGGGGGGGTCTACGGAAATCTCACGTGAGATTTTGCGAAAAATTTGGGGACAGTAGAGCCAAAAAGAAAAAGGTCTACAATTTGCGCCAAAGTCGATTTTAGGAGGGTATTTCGTCAAAAAAGTTAGGGTGTGACCTAAAAAAAAAAATGTCTACAAAAGCTTCCAGGGCGATTTCTAGGGGGGGTTCTCACGGACCAGATCTCACCAGAGGGGGGGGGGGGGGTCCGGCCAGATTTCACGAAATCTCATCAGGGGGGAGCGGGGTCCAGAAATCCGGAAAAGCACCTCACGTAATTTGTGTATGCCCCCTTAAACAATGGGCTGCATGTTAGAAGAGCATTACAGTAATTGAGTTAATTGAATCCTAGAGCATTCCCAAAATTTATCTTAACTGAATAAAAGGGAAAACTGATGAAAAGTGTTAATTAGAAATATTTATTTTTATTATTGTTGGCTAGTGAAGCATGACTACTATACGCAGACAAAGAATTCCGAATTTCACGCATCCTACAAGCTGGTGAGCGTTACCCATCTTAACTCTTCGAATCCTTAAAATTTGCGCAAATTAAAGTAATGGATTAATAACTGATTCTTTGGAAAAGAAAATAACAGCAATTATTACAAAAAAGTATGAAATCCTGTTAACAATAATAAAAATTTAGACAATTACTAGGTAGGTAATGTAGAATAGATTTGTCACAAGTTAGACTAGTGCTCATCGAAATGCTTGGATACTTTAAGTTGTTACTAAACGTCCGTTATATTAATCTTGTATGTGGCTTTGTGGAATGAGTCGTAGCATCTAATTAAGATTCCTTGTGGTGCAGATTTCATAAACTACTTTAGCACAATAAGTGAAGCCATATAAGAATATTACGGGTCACCTGCTTTGTCTTAAGTGAATCCTTTCAAAACTTCTTGGTTGAAGCTCAGTCTACCAGTTAACGGACGTCATATGCTAATACAGTTTCGTATTATTTATCGTTTTTATCCATCATTGTGCCCGAAATAATTATTTCATGTATTAAAATAGTTACTTCATATTGTCTAAGGGTTATGCTTCGTTGTTTGTCACACGCATTTAATCGCACTGCTTGCAGCTGAATGTAAGTAGCTATTTTGAGTAATTTGAAAGGGGGGGACGGAATCAACGTCTTAGCTAATATTTGCGAAGTTATCGACTCTTGATATTTATGTGTGAATGAGGTTGTCATCTGCTAAACAATTCCAGTATTATTTATATTTCTCCCTAGGTCTTTCACAAACCTATTATAAGTAGTAACGCAGTTTAAGCTGCTCCCAGGCTCTACAATGGTACATGGAGGTAATAACATACGAAATTCAAATATCATTTATTCATATTTACAGTAAGAAATTCGCAGTATGTAAATTGGAAAGTAGTAAGCTTGAAACAATGTTTTTTTAATTATTTTAACTTCTATTTGTAAGGGTGCATATGAAAATGCTGCTAATAAAGCATGCCAATAAGCATGCTTAAAACGAGTATGCTCTTTGAGATAAACTTGGTCAAAGCAAACATTCAAATACACATGTTATTTACTAGTAGACTCTTTTGAAGTGCAATGGAAAACCTGGAAAATCAAGTGGCCATTCGCAAAGAACTAAACAAAACCGTCTTATTCGGGTCCGAGATTTGACACCTAGAAGAAAATGTATTTTTTTAACCTCCCTACATTTTGGTCAACTTGGCTCGCACAAAATAACGTAGTTATATGTACAGTTTCGTAATTACATTGACCTCCCTCAGTATTTAAACAGTCTTTTTGTTACACCCTGTATAAAAACTCACCAAATTGGAATGAACATTCCCGGTGGTCGCCCGTGTCATAGATTTCTTTAAATCAAAAGATCCAGATCGCTTCGAATTGTTAGTTTTTCATTTGAGTGATAGACCCCAAGTTTTATAGTTTTTGCAGGGAGTCGGGTCATTTATTTTTGTTTACATCAAATCTTGATATGCATTATTTCTTGCTACATTGTATTTGTACTGTTTTGACCGCACTTAGCGTGGTGGGTGAGCGGCTAACGCTCTGGCCTCGCATTCGGGAGGACACCGGTTCGAATCCCCATCCGGGCATCCAGATTTGGGTTTTCCATGGTTTCCCCAAATCACTCCAGGAGAATGCTTCCTTAAAAAAGGCAATGGCCGAATTCCTTCCCAGTCTCTGTCCCCAGTCTCTGTCCCCGGTCGCATCCCGCCTCTAATGTCATCGACGTCGTCGAGTCGTAAGCCATAAGGATAAAAATGTTTTGACCGCGGACTCGTAGCTTCGATAGAGAGTTACAAATTGTTTTTTCATCTCACCATCGAGACATTTTATCGCGAAGTCGAACGCATGCACCTGACGCGGTAGTACCATGCTCAGTAGCAAACACGTTCACACTTGCTTATGATTATTCCCCCTCCCACCCTCAAAAATCGACCGTCGTGCGATTTGTCACCATGCTCATTTAAGCATGCTCGATATTAGCAGCACGTTCGACACAAATGCCACTAGGTGTAATGGCTCAATAATAGTATGCTTTCGTGCTCCGTAGTAGCACGTCTATCTGTATCTTAACGACCTAGAATTTGTATAGAACAATATGTAACAATGCTGCATAATTCATTTTAAATCGTATTAAACTTTATATCTCGTAGTTCGTTAAAATTGGCCGCCTTCGTTGAAAGGAATATTAAAAAAAAAAAGAATCAATACATAATTCTAGAAACCTTGTAAACATTTAAGAAGGTTAAACGTAGAAAAAATTACGTGGAAAATTAAACTTGCATCAGTGTACAAAAATGTGAATAGCAAAACAAAACTCTTGACAATCAAATGAGTATCACTAAAAAAATAACAGCTGTAGCTCTTTACTGTCTACCCCGTTGCTTTTGTTATCAAATATAAAAGAGTACTACTAAAGATAGTAATACATTACCTAAGATACTATCCTACATTCAGAGGATAACCAAATAGCTCGAAGTAATTATGACTGATTTACCTATAGTTATATTTCGAAGATTCTTTAAGTATGAAAAATTCTAAGAAAACATCCAGTGAATAATCGTGCACTAGAAGATATACAGTGATTTCTGGTTAGTAAATCGTTGGCTATAGCCTGTGAACAAACAAAAGAAACATTAGCATACCTGCAATAAAGTTTCTTACAACTGTCCAGTTAATGACTCTCCGTAGAATGTTCAGCACAGTTCTCGGGACATTTTCTTCTACAAATCCAATTTTTATATATGTGATGAGTAAATTATTTACACAAATTACAACTTTATTAAAATTCACTTTTGGTAAGATACCACCTACAGTAACTAAATACTTTTGTTCTGCAGCCCACTTTTACACTTACAGCTCTTCCATATTGTTAATTTACAGAGTAACCAAGACTTCATTCTTTTAGATGCACTGTCATTTTGTAAATTTTCAAGCTGTGTTTTCTATTTTTTTACGATTGCTTCATTTGTCGGTAAGTGGTTTATTAGCTTCGTTTTATTACTCTTTAACACAACGTCTGTAATTGTAGTATTTTTAAAAGTAAATAAAAATCCTTCATTTTGATTATCAAACAACAATGATATGGAGATATAACTTCCAAGTTGGTCTACAAGCTACGAAGGGAATATATTCAGATTTTTGTAGCATATTCAGCAAACAGAAGAAGAGCTCACATGGGGATTAAAACGTCGGTAGCAAAAGGCAAACCTGAAAAGTAATTACGTGACAGCTGTATAGAGTAAAAGTATAACATCTTACAAGATCGATGTGAGTTCATACCTTACTGCGGGCGTAACTGTCATTACCGGTTTCAGTGCTTTTCCCGCAATTATGCAGGAAATGTGGGGATAGTACGCTGTCTTAACCACTAAAGATTAATGTCTCGAGTATACAGATTTCGGTTTACTCGTGTTACTGCTGGAAAGATAACGCCGCACTGAAAAAAAATTCAAGAATAGTCCTACCATTTACTCTAAGTGCTTAGGGAGAAAGTAAGAAAATGGGACTTTTTCTTGTGGTCCAGGATGCATAATAACATAACAGCTTTCTGTTCTGTACTGATACTTTCTATTACTATACACACTGCTTAATATAAATTGCAACATGAGAATTGAATTGGGAATGACAGCGTTCTGGTCCAGGACGTATTAATTTTACCAATAACATACGACGACGTATGGTTAATATTGCCATTATTGCAAACTGCAAACATTTTACTGTGAATATCCGTAGCCAATCAGTGGTTCACACTTGTACTCGAAATTTCTATGCCGATGTCACAGTTACTAAATTCTCCACAATGAAACTTTGATCATTTTCTCATCGTAACAACAATAACAATGATGCCACCTGAATCAATATGGATTTTTGATGTTCACATACCAAATAAATTTTGATCAAGTCGAAACTCTTATCCCATACATCATCATGCAGCCAAATCTGTGAGAAATTCGAGTATCATATATGGAATTGCGCAATTAGGTTAACAGACGTAAAATTGTGTAAGAAAAATTATAAAAAAATTCCGCATCACTGTATTGACATGCCATGAATAAGACATATATTATTCCAGGATGCGATCAGAAGCTTGTTAGTTTGGCATCGGTGGTAGGTAAATTGATGGAGAGATTAAAATACAACCACATCAGAAATGTCTATGAGTTAAACTGTTGGCCAAGTGGTAAAATTGGTTTAGGAGAGTATATTCATGGGAATTTAAGCAGGCTATATGCAAGATATTTCGGATGAAATAAACAAGTAAAATGAAGTTGATAGCATAGCACTAGAGCTCTCCAAAACACACAAGGTAAAAGCATTGGAGTAGATGTAAAAGTGACGTGCTGTGTAGAGGAATTCTGGCAAGGTAGGGAGCAGAAAGCAAAGAGGTGCGGTAGAAAATTCAGAATCAAAAGAACAGCAAGTGAAAACAGGAATACCACATGGTGGTGTATTGGGACCATTGCTGTTATCTATTCAAATGACTGATTGTGTTGATGACCGTCTGGTGGCTCAGTGGTTAAGGTGTGTGACAGGTGATTGAAAGGTCTCCAGTTCGCATTCCTGTCTTGGCGGGGATATTGATAGACGCTTAACTCGACCTTCACCTCTGGCACAGCTTGCTGTGTAATGTGAAGTTGGACAGAACGATTCCATGGTTGTTTTTCTAAGTTTTACTGAAGGTTCTCTTTACCTGGTGGGATCACCATGTCAGGTTAGATAGCCGCGACAGATCGAAACTCTGTCAAACCGGCGTCCAGACTACCCTTCAGGGTCTCGGGGCCAATAATGCCATGTGCAGTATTATTATTATTCTGTTGATGATTTGCAGTCAGAAGTCACGCTGTTTGTAGATGAGATGATGTGATATAATAGGATTAAAACGGGGGAGGACTGTGAACATCTATAGGGGGATCTGGGCAAGATATCTACATTGGTGGGCCAATATGGAATTAAGATAAATGCCAAGGAGAGTCAGTTTATTAGGAAATATAAAGTTTATTTTGTTATTAAAAGGAAGATGAGAAATTGTGTAAGACCTTAAGTGTAAAAATCTTAACATTTTATTGCAAATTCAGTGGGGCACGTCATTGGGAGATGTTTCAGAATGTTGGAAAAGGTGATGAGGAGATGGATTGGGGAAATGAGGAAATCGGGATACAAATCCCTGATCAAGCCACTGCTTGATTATGGTGGAATTGAACGAGACCCACGTTTTGGATATCACAGTAGTTGGAGATGGTCCAAAGATTTGTTTGTGTAAATTACCGCAGAACGCAATCAGTAACTGAAGTGATAAACGAGCGGGTTGGAAGTCAGAAGACGGGTAAGAAAATGGTGCAGTTTTATAAGGCATATATTGGCGATTAGGCCTGGATAGAAATTAGAAGGAAAATTAGGTATAGCACGTGGGAGGGAAGAGATGGCCATGTCCAAAAACTGACATTAGATTGTTGGCGTGAGGGAGTGGGAAAAACTTCTTTTATAGATAATGAATTCAGAGACTGGAATAATTACCGAGAGAAATGCTGAAAAATGTTCATGAAAAATTTAAAGAATTTAAAAATAAAATTACTGTAGGGCAAAAATTAGAAAGTAGGAGTCTCGAACGGGGGCATTTTCTCCAACGTTATTAAGTTGAATTAACGATTTAACCATGAAGTTTGACTTCACCTGTGGTTGTATATATTAAAGCCATGTTGTATTTAATGTGATTGTTCTCTTTTTTAATGTTGTATTTTTATATGTTCTTCTTTTGGTGTCGCAGCTGGGATACAAAATCGTTTTGAACTCGTGAATGAACGATAAGCTTAACACTTATTAGTTTAGTCTTTCATATTTGAATAATTTTAAACTCTCTATGTCTTGTTGCAATTTATTGAAACATTATCCGATACTTAAGAATCCGAAGATACAAGGTCCTTTTACTCTCCGTAACTTTATATCAACTCAAAGCGCACAATAACATTTTTCTCTCACTCGCACGATCTTGTTATTCTTTTGTTACTATGGCTACCAATTTCCCCCAGAGTAACCTTGTCTTTTATAACTTCTCCAAGGAGCCTGTTATGCCACACTGTGACACATTGTTTCCGCTTCTCAGTAAATAGCTAACAACGTTTCCAACATGTTCGTTTACTGGGAAACGAGACGAACTTGTGAAAATTTCGCGAATGATGTAGAAGACACTTTTGAACACGTTAAACATAAGTATAACGCAAACTCGTATTAATTTAAAGCACAAAAGAAAATGTTATTTACATGCAAATGACATTAAAAATATTTGGTGGCTCATCCTTCTAAGGGGGCCTCCTCCTCAGGCCAGCCTGGGGTTTCCAACTTTTCAGAAATCCACGGCCGCACAAACGCCAACATTTAAGATGTATGTTAGAAAAAGTAAAATTTACAGAGCAATTCGTATTTTATTTTTACAATTAATTGTTGTTATAACAATTGCGAACTAAAAAATAAGAAAAATTATTGTTTGGAATAACAATCATAAATATTTAATAAAATTAATAATGCAATAAAATAATTACAACAAAACCTCTGCAGAAGAAACATTGTCTTCTTCAGCATAGCCAATTAAAAACAGAAAGGTTAAAACTGCTGTTGTAGATGTAGACTTTGTTTTCCTCACATGTCCTGTATTCGCATTAAGTTTCATTTCTTTTATACCATAGAATTTTACAGTTAAATTCATTTTACATACTTGACAATATGCTGCGGAATCGTTTTCTTTACGTAAATTCGCCATTTGGGAGCCACTCCTCTCTAAAACAACAATAACGTTTCCGTACTTTCTTCGGCAAATCACGCATTATGTGTATGTAACGTACCAGATAGATTACTGAGACAATCAGATATGGCATATACGGCCAACTGTTAACTTTTGAACACGGAGTGAAACAGTTGACTTACTTTCAGCGGGAGGGGAATAAGGAGCGAGCCGACCTTGTTTATTTCCATAATTTTCGAAATTTCTTAATAACCGGACATTTTGCGTCCGGTCGCATGTAGGCGTACTGAGCCGGACACGGACAAATCGAATTAGAACAGGACAGTCCGGCCGAAAACCGGACGGTTGGCAACCCTAGGCCAGCCCTGGACGGCGAAAAAACCAAGAGGGCCTCTTCTTCACATTTGCTACGGGCCCCGCGCTGTTTTAATCCGGCTCTGGTATGATGAAATGTTTCCGGAACAGAAACAAAAATATCCGAAAAAATTCCTTACTCCAGAAAACACACACAGCTTATCTGTATCTGTCCTGCTGCTACCTAGCGGTAAGTGATATTTCTCCTTATCTACGCCAAAGAAGCCTAGCAGCTTAGCTCTGAACTATTTCATTTTGTAGCAACAATTGTTTGTCAACTGAAATATCTAGCGGTAATTCGATCATGTACCGTGCGAAAAAAATCGATATGTGGTGCTGCTATATAGCGGTAATTCAATAGCTCCTTATCGACGGCAGCGAAGCCTAGCAGCTTGACTCTGAACTATCGCATGCCCGTGCCTTGATTCTTCATAATTTTGCCATTTACGGGTTTGATTTCTTAAAATTCCTTTCTTAATTAATGATGTTACCAATGCAGAGAAGTTATCTTTAAAATGATACCTCACTTAACGATTTTAGCTGAGCATGCTGGGAGAAAGATGGCTAGTCACGGAAAAACACCTTTTAGAAATATTATATATGATGATAAACAGCAGCGAAAAATGGCTGCGTTTTTAGGGTATCAACACATTCTTTCCCGTGTCTCCATAACTCTTTGATTTAGTGCTATTACAGCGTGTCCTCTGCCTCTTGAACGGTGACCTGAACACGTGAGGTATCGAGCGGCACGGCAGCAGCTGCTACCTGATTGTTGTTCAATATGTCAAGGAGGTCAGTGGGAGGGGGCAGGAGGACGAGGGGTAGAAGCAGAGACAATGTCACCGCGTGCACCTTTATATAGCCCCTCACTAGTGAATACTGTACTAGCTGCACGCGTCGCTGTTCACGCCAGATGTTTTCATAGAACTTCACTGTGATGCAGAGTCCCTAATATTGTCTACGTGAGTTGTGAATGGGTATATATGTGAAAACCGTCAATGTGGGAGTCGAGCTTCGCGCAATTATCGTTCCATACACTAATGACCTTCCCAGTTATAAATGTGGTAGGTCAGACGACTATCGCTTGGCTAAGAAATCAATGCTCCAAGCCTTTCCAACTCCGCGTGGCGTTGCCGCTCGTGCAAATTTAATTTAATATAATTGCGTTGGAGCACAAGCTCCGGTGGCAATTTCCCTACACCCCCATCTTCCCCCTATCCTGCACCCACCTACATTTGCCCTCTGCTAATTTTATCTTAATATTCTTTCAACGTTTTCGGTAAATTATTCAGCATTTCACTTGGTAACTCATTCCAATCCCTGATACCCTTACCTATAAAAGAGAATCTTTCCACACCCTTGTGCCTGAAATCGAGTGCCAGCTTGTGGTCATGGTCATCTTTTACCTTCCATGCACTACTTTTCATACCTACTCCAATATCTTTCCGACCAATTTCAATAAAATTTACTATAAATAGTTCCTATTCCGTCCGTAATATTGCAGTGCAGTCTGAACTAACATAGCCTTTAATGAGTTAATGTTAACATAAAAGGAAATAACAGCAAAATAAAAACGGCAGCTCCATCATAACCATGGTGCCGCAACTTGATGGATTCTTATGTTACTCGACGAGACAAATCGAAATTGAAGAGTAATCTTTTTTGTCACGATTAGTTCGTGAGATATTGACTGTCAGAAATTAGTTTCAGGAATAGTTCGTTGTGCCTTAAGCGAAGTTTTTCTTCTGGTCCAGGCTGCCTTTCAACATAACCATAACCGCTAGGAAGAAAAACAAAAAAACCTACTGTGCAGGTCCAGCGTGTAGCTTTGTTGAAAGTTTATTCTGGTCAGGGCGCATTTTAAGTTAACCGCCTCAATTTCTGGATGGTATATCTCAAGAACTAAGCAAGATATCGAAAAGTTTTATTCTTTACTTTCGTTTTGTCTCGTCGAGTTATACAAGAACCCATCATCCAATTGGATTAGGTGAAATTATTTTTCTGGGCCAGGACACATGTCAACCTAACCACCTCGCTTTTAACTAGTATGATATTTCGAGAACTAAGAGAGATATAGAAACATTTTATTCCTCACTTTCGATTAGTCTCGTCGAAATACATAAGAAACCATCATCAAATCTTGGCGCCATTGTTATCGTAGAATCTCCATAAACACTTTGGTTTGTTTCTATGACAACTTACAAACTACATTAGAAGTACATATTTTTAGTATTTGATGTTAAAACACAGGCTATGGTAGATATTTGGGACAAATTTTAAGTTCGTAGGTAATAGCGTTCTTGAGATAGACATTGTATCAGAAATGGTCTAGAATTGACGCACTTTGGATTCAAAAAAGTATCTTAATCTTTTACTGAGCGTGCTCTAAACAACAGTAACGCATACTTTGAGATAAAAAAGAATCATACGTAACACATTTAGGTATAAATAAAAAAGTGGATCCCTTTATCATATATATTATTTCTATAAGGTATTTTTTTGTCACAAGCCTATATCTTGCTTCATACTTAACCGAAATCAATGAATGAGGTGTCATTTTAAAGCTTATGGTCTCCACTTTGGTTAAATCGTATTTTAAGAAATGAAGTTTTCGGAATTCGACCCTTAAAGGGCAAAAATGTCAATCTTTCTAAAATGCTGTTTTCTGTGTTACGAGTCATTTATCTCCCTTGATACGTATATGAAATCGTTTAATGTAGTATCATTTTAAAGATTAAGATCTCCGCTTTAGTGACGTCATATATTAAGACAGATATTTTTCGGAATTCGACCCTTAAAGGGCAAAAGTATCAATATTTTTGCAATGCGTAATTGTGTCACGAGCGATTTATCTCTCTTAATATATAACCGATATACATAAATGAGGTATCATATTAAAGATCGAGGTCTCCGCCGTGGTAACATTATATTTCAAGAAAAGAATTTTTCGTTTTTCGACCATTAAAGGGCAAAAATGTCGATTTTTCTAAAATGCGTTTTTTGTATCTCGAGCCATTTATCTCCCTGGATATCTAACCAAAATCGATAAATGAAGTAGCATTATGAGGAGTAATGTCTCAACTTTATGACATGATATATTAAGAAAGAATGTTTTTGGAATTAAAACCTTAAAGGGAAAAAATATAAATTTTTCAATAACGCATTTTTGTGTCACGAATGATTTATCTCCCTTAATATCTAACCGACGTAGATAAATGAGGTATCATATTAAAGATCGAGGTCTCCGCCGTGGTAACATTATATTTCAAGAAAAGAATTTATCGTTTTTCGACCCTTAAAGGGCAAAAATGTCGATTTTTCTAAAATGCGTTTTTTGTATCTCGAGCCATTTATCTCCCTGGATATCTAACCAAAATCGATAAATGAAGTAGCATTATGAGGAGTAATGTCTCAACTTTGTGACATGATATATTAAGAAAGAATGTTTTTGGAATTAAACCCTTAAAGGGAAAAAATATAAATTTTTCAATAACGCATTTTTGTGTCACGAGTGATTTATCTCCCTTAATATCTAACCGATATAGATAAATGAGGTATCATATTAAAGATCGAGGTCTCCGCCGTGGTAACATTATATTTTAAGAAAAGAATTTTTCGTTTTTCGACCCTTAAAGGGCAAAAATGTCGATTTTTCTAAAATGCGTTTTTTGTATCTCGAGCCATTTATCTCCCTGGATATCTAACCAAAATCGATAAATGAAGTAGGATTATGAGGAGTAATGTCTCAGCTTTGTGACATGATATATTAAGAAAGAATGTTTTTGGAAATCAAGAATTAAAGGGAAAAAGTATAAATTTTTCAATAACGCATTTTTGTGTCACGAGTGATTTATCTCCCTTAATATCTAACCGACATGGATAAATGAGGTATCATATTAAGGATCGAGGTCTCCGCCGTGGTAACATTATATTTTAAGAAAAGAATTTTTCGTTTTTCGACCCTTAAAGGGCAAAAATGTCGATTTTTCTAAAATGCGTTTTTTGTATCTCGAGCCATTTATCTCCCTGGATATCTAACCAAAATCGATAAATGAAGTAGGATTATGAAGAGTAATGTCTCAGCTTTGTGACATCATATTTTCAGAAAGAATGTTTTTGGAATTCAAGAATTAAAGGGAAAAAGTATAAATTTTTCTATAATGCATTTTTGTGTCACGAGTCATTTATCTCCCTTGATTTCTATCCGATATAGATAAATGAGATATCATATTAAAGACTAAGGTCTCCGCCGTGGTAACATTATTTTCTAAGAAAGGAATTTTTTGTTTTTCGACCCTTAAAGGGCATAAATATCAGTATTTCTAAAATACGTTTTTTGTGTCTCAAGTCATTTACCTCCGTTGACAATAATTTAAATAAAATTGATAAATAAGGTATCATTTAAAAGATTAAGGTCTTCGTAATGTCTTCTGTTCCGTTACCACATTTTAAGAAAGAAATTTTTAAAAATTCTAACGTTAGAGTGCAAAAGTATTAATATTTTTACAACGCCTTGTTCTGTCATGAGCTATTTATTTCCCTTGATATCTAATCGAAATCAATAAATGACGTATCGATTTAAATATTAAATTATCCACTATCGTCACATCATATTTTAAGAAAAAACTTTCTCCGAATTACACCCTTAAGGGGCAAAAATAACATCATTTCTCAAAACTTTTTTTTTACCTTGCTTGATAACTAACCGAAATCGATAAATGAGGTATCAATTTAAAGACCAAGGTGGCTGCTTTGGTCACACCATATTTTATAAAAGAAATTTTTAGTAATTCGACCCTTAAAGGGCAAAAGTATCAATATTAGTTATAGAACGTGTTGATTTTTTAAATTTTTGTTTTTATTATATGCCATTTATCTTCTTCGATACCTAGCTGAAATCGATAAATGACATATCGTTTTAAAAATTAAGGTCTCCAGCTAGGTAAAGTCATAAATTAAGAAAAAAATGTTCAGAATTTGGTGCTAAAAGTGGTAGCGCGTATGAGACTGTTCAGAGCCAAGTCCCCAGATTTTAGCAGCGGATATCACAGAGAAGTCAATAAACTTTTTTTTATTAAATAAGTAGTTTTTCGTATATATTTTTTTCTTTTACGGAAACACTGTCGTTTTGCTATACAATTCCAATGTAATCAATTTATTCACTCAGCAACAAATATCACAGAGATGTTGATATATTGTGTGCAGTTTGTTAAGGTTGGTTTTATTCTGCCAAGGTCAGTGACAGTTTGTCATAAATAAAGTGTGTTTTAAATTTTCCTAAGTGTTTCATAATATGTTCTGAGTATTTTGCTGTGTACCTATTACACTAAAAAAAAATATTTGCTACAAAACTACGGTTCTACTATTCATTATGTTACAAGCATTCAACCTCATATTCGCGAAATTTTCGCACGGGTCGTCTAGTTTGGATTATAATTTTACAAAATTCTAGATACAATATTGGGTTTGTTCGTAACTAGTATTGATCGGAGCTTGCAACTACTCTGTTTACCGCTCGAGGTACGTGAAGGACAGATAGCGGACTTCGGGTTCAGAATGCAAAAAAAAGGTATAAAAATGGAGAGGAAAGGGAATGGAGGCAACGAGTATTAACTGCAGATTTTTTTTTTTTGATAATTATGTTATTGGCAAGCCGCATTGCGCAAAATGTACTCTCCAGAACATTTAAAAGGCATTTTAGATTTTTGGAACAACTAGGTTGGCGCGAGTGAAAATTCACAGATCTCGATTAATGTTTTATTCTGTTCTCCTTAATCATATAGAAAAGTACTGGCACAGTTATCACTTGCAGCCTCAGAAGAACACGTTTCACAAACAGAATTACACAAAAGGTAATAGCACCAAGCTAACATGTTTCGCGGGCATACTGTCTTCTCTCTCTTCAATCGATCTTTTTTAACGATCTCCGTCGTCGATATCGTGTCAAACTCTGTGTGAAAGAAAAGACGTAAAATGTACTGGCGTAAATATATGGGAAGCAGGAATGACGATGTTGAAAAGAAACCACGTCGGTAACACCGAAAATATTTAAGTACATATTCACATCCCATATGAGCTCTTGGTGAAGACGGGTACATCAAGCCTTCAGGATATAAGCTTCGGCACCTTTCTTTCTGATGAAGATTCTCATACAAAAATTTGAATGTGTCACGTTTTTGTGTATTTCTATTTCATTGGTATCGAGGAGACGAGTGCTTTCATACAAATCATAAATATGACCGACCGTGACTTAAAATTTAATGAAGGAAGATATTACTAGCGCAGAAAGCTGCTAATAATATCTATAGGACCGTCTCTCGTCACTGGAACATTTGGACAATAGTTTGTTATCCCGATTAGTAGGTACCATATTTCGTCCATGTTAGAGAAGACAAGACGGTAAATTTTGAAATTTGTGTGTGTGTGACCAAGTTTGTTATTGAATTAGAGAACAGAGCTCAGTGAATGAGCTAGCCTGACATTCGGGAGGCTGTGGAATCAAATCCCTGTCCGGCCATCCAGAATTCTTATTCTTTGGATTCCCGAAATCAACTGAATGCCGGGATAGTTCCTTCAAAAGGCAGTGACCGAATTCCTTCCAGTTCCTTTGCCCTCCCATACGTTCTAAAGACCTCAACATCGACAATCCGTGAAGTCTGAAGTGTAATATATATATTCAAAAAGGACTTTAGAACTTTGGAATGATATATAAGTTTATTGAGATAACTTACAGAATCGGTAGATGTCATTTTGTTGCAAACAACCTCAAGTTTCACACAGGGGCGTAGCTACTATGAGGCTAGGCGGTGCAGTGCACCGGGGCCCCTACGCTCAGTGGGCCCCCAAGCATACCTCAAGGGGCCCCCCAGCGCACCTCAGGGGACCCCCAAGCGCAGTTCAGAGGGCCCACGGGCCTTCACGGCAAACTGGTGACCTTGTTTTTTTTTTAGCTCTGCCGTCCTCTAAGGGGGCCCCTGAGACACAGGGAGCCCTCTCACTAAGAGGCCCTCACTGCTCAGGGGGCCCCAACCACTGCTCAGGGGGCCCCTACCAGCAACACAAAGCAAAAAAAAAGTCGCCCATCTGGCCTGAGGGCCCAAAATAAGTTTTTTTTTTTCACCGGGGCCCTTGTTGACCTAGCTACGCCACTGGTTTCACATAAAAGTGTCAGTTTGGTTCGATGTGACTACCATTTGTTATGCTGCAAATCATCACACCGGTAGTCAATTTCTTCCCACACTCGTTGCAGCAAATCGGGCATAACTTGTGCAACGACAGCGTAGTTTCGATTTTTCAGGTGGGCCAAATTGTTTGGTAGGGGAGCAACATATATACGATCTTTAATGAAACCCCAAAGAAAGAAATCCAGTGGTGTCAAGTCTGGGGAGCGAGGTGGTTATCTGATTGGCCTTTCATGGCCAATCTTCCGACCTGGGAAGGAACAACTCGTCTCAACAAGGTTCTTGTGCCAAGAGTAAATTGTAGGCCTGCTTGGAAGTTCTTTAGCGTATTCGGTGCGAAATTTACGCCGAACAATTGCAGAGTTACTTTCATGAAATCAAAACACACAGCGAGCGCGTATCGCACCAGTGAAAATAGCCATTTTAACTTCGCACTACGCTGGCGCTCCTGGTGGCTGAATGGTATACTGATGCACTGCATGAAACAGACTTGATGTTTTTTTTTTTGCTACAAAATGACACATCTACCGATTCTGTATATTATCTCAACAAATTTCTAAATCATTCCGAAGTTGTACTTTTTGACTCACCCTATATATATATATAACTGGAAAAATCAGTGATGCTCCTCTGCTTTTTCTAATTCAGCTAGCATTTCTGTGAAAAAAAGATTGTAAATTAAAACCACGAATCTCAAATTACGTGTGGACGAAGCTAGTTTTTAGTAAAATATTACATCCCGCGCAAGTGCATTGTACAGCAGCAATCAATTCCATAAAGACGTTGACATGCACAGTAGATATCACAGTGGTATCAGACTCGAAGTAAAGTTACTATTTATTTTATTTTAAAAACTTTGTAGTACAGTGTTCAGAAATATTTAATAATCTTGTAAAATAATGTGTTGGTTATTTTGTTTGGTGATACTGATACCTGTTAACATTTGTTTAAGATGTGACGTAAACATTGTTTCGTTCTAAATCGGTCGACGTTTTAAATGAAACACTGCGGTGTGATTGTTTATTCCTGTTTGATAAAAGCGCATTGTTGAGGGTTTCTGTACAGCTTTGTTGTACAATAAAAAGGTGGTTTCTTTCGGCAGATGTCGATTCCCCGATACGGTCATCAGAGAGAATATTTGTTGTCAGCCTGACGTCTGTCTGACAAAATGTTCTATTTCTAAAATCGAGCATTTATGGTACGTACTTCATAACGACTTGGCCGGATTTTTTTATAATCGCTTGTGATATGTGCCTGGAAAGAGCACGCTAACTCAGTAGTTGCATGCTGAAGTAGTTAACGTTGTTTCTTCCTATAATGGGATATAATACGAACTGGACAAAGAGTTAGGAGAGTCATACGTGATTTCTGCTGAATCTATAAATTGTCGCAACGGGCTAGTACGTTATGTCACTATGAAGTAAGTATCGAAAACAACTGTTTATCAATGTGCACTGTGATATGAAATATCGTTAATAACCACGGCAGTATTACGCGAACCTCCACGTTTGGTAATGGTTATAATTTCGTTTAAATTAAAAGTATTTATTGTCGTCATGAAATTGTATCAAGTTATAAATGAAGAATATACGAGGATCCAGAAAACCGCGCTTAAAACTAGCAACACTGTCAGGTTTAGAAGAATATTTCTACTATGGATAAGTATAGGTACTAAAATTCTTGCGTGATGGATGCTTAAATCGACTGGGATGTCAAATTTATGTTCCTCACTCAAAAGTGATGTTTAATGATAAACTGAACGAACTTTCGTGCTGTTTACAATAGTAAGTTACTTTATACTCTACGGCTCGGGGCTGTGAACCTGAAACACACATTATGTGGGTCTTAGGTACATACGATATCGTAGGTATATCATGTCATAGGCAGATAGTGAAATACATCACTTGCTAAGTACTTCATATAAAGCCGGAAGATATTGCAATGAAGCACACGTTTCTTATTTACTTTTTGTTCCTTTTTTGTTTGTTTTCTTTTTATGAAGGGACTTAGTGTAAAGCTGCTTCCAAGGGCGTATCCAGGATCAGAACTTGAGGGGGGCAGGATTTGAACTAGGGGGGGGGGGCAACTCATTTTGGTTTCGAGGAAGTGGGGTGGGGGACTGAAACATGACATTACAAAATCAAACTCAAACCTATTCAGGAAACTATTTTTATCATTGATTAATATAGTAACCCAACTACTTAATCTAAGGACCTACTATGCAGTTAATTAAGATCGTAAGTCAGTTAGTTTTTTATGTAAACATTAATTGTCTCGGATTTTCAATTTCAATAATTTTGTTTGTCAATATCTCATGGTGTTCTTTCACGAAATTTCGATGCACACTCGTCAGACATAATCCTGTCAATCTTTCTCTCCCAAAGTGCTCCTGAACTAGTTCTTCACTCGTCGAAGCGTACTGAAGGCAACTTAATTTTTCTTCTAGGGGGGGGGGGGGGGCAGCAGCCCCCCTCTGCCCCTCGCTGGATACGCCCATGGCTGCTTCCCTAATTCTACAGTGTCCTCCAAAGCTCATGACTTTAGGATGTATAATTATTAAGTAGGTCAGAAGCTTCGAAAATGTAAAAATAAATTCTCAACGTTTCGATTCGCTTACCATAATCAGTTTTCTCTTAAAAATCCTCTGATTTAGTTTTTGTAAGTTGTTTATTGTAAATCGTTATAGATCAAGTTAAATTCTTTCGTAGACCGCTGTGACTAGTGCCTTGAGATTTAAAAATGGATCATCCATAAAAGTCGGCTCGTTAAAGACTTCGAATCTGTTCTAAAAGTCCAAAACAACAGACAATATCTCTGAAGGAGTAGACTGAACGGTGATACGGGCCAATTTTATTCTCATTCTTTTTTCATCTTGTTTTGCGTCATATTAGCTTACTGCAAAACCAAAATAGCTTCACATCCCATGGATGTCATTAGAGCCTGGAAGATCGAGGGCAAGGGACGAGAAGGAATTTCTTCTTTTGAAGGTACCATATCGCTGTTTGCCTGGTGTCATTTCGACAACCACGGCAAAACGAAATTTTGATAATTGTAGGAGAAATCGAAATAGGATCCTGAATGTTAGCTAAGAACGTTATCCCTACCTACTGGCTCTCATACTACAATCAAAATAGATTATCGCATTATCTAAATAAACTCACTGAAACGTGCAATTGGCCCCACCATTCATTATATTCTACAAAACGTCTTCGAAGCAGATTCACGCCCACAATTGAAGACTCATCCATGTCATTAAAACTGAGAGCTCTTTCTTAATAGTAGCATGTTAACCAAAAGATTATTTCTTTATTTTTTTCGTGCCTAACTTCTTATCGAGTGTCCACTATTAGGTTCGTTAAGGATAAAGTAATCTATGTGAAGCGGAAATGATGTTGCCATCTGTCTTTGAACCATGTAAGATCAGTGCAGTCGTGTTTGTTCATATAACCAGTTAACAATGGCCTCGGTGCATATAACGTACGCTTTTTAACTCTGAAAGATGGCACCAGCACAGCGTTCTGGAAGGTTAGTACTCAAGAACTTTGAAAACCACTATCAATATGGCAGATGCTTTAAGCTCGCTCCTATTGTAACTTCCGTGTTGAGGTTTGTTCGGCATAACTACTGGGCTGATTTTTAAAGATTGAGTCTTCTAGATTCATATAATTTTTTTTTTTTTCGTATCACTGTTTATGAAACTGTTCCCCTGAAATCATCCACACAACCGTATGCAATGATAGCATTGTTTACGAGCTACATAAAGCAAATCAACGCTTGTACAAAAAGAGTGATGGCTATGAAGAGAAACGGAAATCCTGTAAGTTCTATCAAACTGGAGAGAAGGCAGTAAATATGAGGACAGATTTAATTGTATAATATAGTGATAGCTATCGGTTCCCCTGATGAACTAACGAACAGAATCCATGCTGGATGAAATTTTTAGTGTCATTAGTGACCTTACGTACAGCAGCAAACCATCTACCGAATTTCTCACACACCGATTTTGATCTATCTTTGTCAGTCTTTGGCTGTGCGAAAGAAAGATGTGATTAAGATTGGGACCGCTGAAATGACGTCTCTCAGTAACATGATTAGCAAGATCAGACCAGCCAGAATAGGAAGATGAGGGACAGATTGCAGGATTGAATAACTATTTAGTAGACTTACGTGTTATAGTCATCACGAAAAATAGTTGCTGCAAGAACACATAGAAAAACAGGCTATAACACAAGGTTAGCTGAGGACCAGTTCATTACTTTCTACTAGCCATATGATGTTAAATTTCATCCCTTGTAATAGAATTCACAAATACTCCAATTAAATCTCTGTTATGAGTTACAGTACTCTTTTTTTCCACTGTTCTTGTAATTTTCGAGTAACCATGCAAGATATCACTTAAATTCACGACCTGCACTCAAAACCGCTGAGAATATAGTCGGACATTAAATATACGTAACAGTGTCGAAACAGAACTGTTTCTACAGCCTACTACTGCAGGAAAACTAATTCTATTAAAATTATACGATATTTAAATCTCAGTATTGTCACTGAAGTCTGGGTGTATCTCCATTAAATTTTATCGACATTTCTCACATTTTGACAGACGCATTAAAAAAAGTTCTTAAGCAAAATTCCGATGGTTGTTGAAATGCAGACATTACATAATTATAGTGTCTAAACCTCAGTGCTAAAAATATATGACAACTTTCGGTACTCGATGCAGGCTAACAAGTATACAGTAGAAGCAGTAATTCAGAAATGGTCAATTGAATTTCTACGGAGCGCATTCTCCGGTAGAGATTTCCCTAGTCATCTAATTAACCCTTTCTTATTATTTTTATTTATTCATTATCTTATATATTTTGAATCTTAAATTCCTCCACCCATCTACTTCTACCCCATTTACGAATTTGAATTTTAAATTCACTCAGCGATTTTGATAAGTTAGTTATTACTTTCCTTTGTAATTTATTCCAATCCCTGGCACCATTACTCACAAAAGAAAATTTTCCCACTCCCTTATGCATGAAATCGAGTGCTTATGGTCATCTTTTCGTTTCCCTACACTACTTCCAATTCTTTGGCCAATATCCCTCCAAGCCCCATCACCAACATACGCCTTGTACACATCCAGCACCCTGTTTACCCTCCTCCCGTCTTCCCAATGACTCCCATTTCAGCTCCTTTATCATATCAGTTGCTGCCTGGGGGCGATAATTTCCACAAACGAATCTAACTGCTCTCCTTTAAACGCACTCCAGCTCCTGTATTTGATAACCAAACTGTGGGTCCCAAACTAGTAATCCAAGCTTTTTTCTCTCTAGGTGATCCGATTTTCTTTTGAAACACCGTCGTGTATGAATAATTGGTTTTAAAAATCTCAGAAAATTTGCATCCCAGCCAATGATGTCACACAGTGTCTCCTCAAGTTATTGCTCGGCCAATTAGTTGACCAGCATAGTCCCATTGCAAATAATTTTTCAGCGGATGAGATCTTCCTGTGCAATATCGTTTTTCAGCAATGAACGTTTGACAGAGCTTATTACCTGGTTAAAAATTACTTACCAGTCATTTCTTTCGTAAGTTATGTCCATCTTACTTGGCCACCCGAATTTAGTGGTCACGGGTACTGCTAGAACGGAGACAAACACAATTACATGTAATTCTTCATGGCTACCAACTCATAAATAAAGTTGCTGCAAACATGGAGCCTCAAAGAACAAACTAGCATGAAGAATTGAAATTTGTTCTTTTCTGTAGACCTAGATTTGGAGTGTTCTTTTCCTCCATAAGACTAGCTGCCTCTTTTAATTGTAATTGAAATATAATCTATGTCTTAGCTCTAGCCAGTAGCGTAACAATAGACGACAAGCAGGGGCGTAGCTACTATGGGGCTAGGCGGTGCAGTGCACCGGGGCCCCTACACTCAGGAGGCCCCAAAGCGCAGTTCAGAGGCCCACGAGCCTTCATGGCAAACTGGCGAACTTATTTTTTAGCTCTACAGTCATCTAAGGGGGTCCCTGAGACACAGGAAGCCCCTCACTAAGGTCCCTCTCACTGCTCAGGGGGCCCTTACCATCAACACAAAGCAAAAAAAAAAAAAAAAAAAGATCGCCCATCTGGCCTGAGGGCCCAAAATAAATTTTTTGCACCGGGGCTCTTGTTGACCTAGCTACGCCACTGACTACAAGATGGGCAAAATGTCTCGGGCCCTCAACCCGAGGGGGCCCGCCTCTTCAGACAGACCGCGCTCATCGTCACTGCCCGGCGCAGTAGTGGAGCTTATTTAAAAAAAAAAAAAATCCAACGATTTTGCCACGGGCCTCAACGGTATAGTTACTATAGATTCTAGTGGTGTATTGTTATCATGTATTTCCTGGCTCTCTTCTTAGCGTGCTGAGTAATATCTTTGCTGTTAGTAGATAGTCTGTGGTAGTGCCGAGTTACCAGACACACGGTTAATGGCGATTTTCTGTTATGTTTCAGCGGCGTGTTCCCGTGGCGGCGCGCGACCGCAGGCGGCGCCAGTCCCTGCTCCAGCCCGAGTCACAGCCACAGTCCTGCGGGTCTCAGGCCCGGCACGCCAGACGCCTCCAGAACCGCGCCGCCAACCGTGAGTACCACGCACACATATCTCTCATACCGCGCCCGCTCAGGCCGACACTCCGTCAAAGTTAGTCGCTAGTAAGCAGAAATAATATATATACGAGTAAGCCAAATGATGAAGCAAAGACTATTACAATTCCACATGACTGCCAACTTCGTAGAAAAAAAGACAATAAATCGGCGTTACATGTATCCCTCTTCACTCTGTATGGATATTGTTTGTCTAGATCGTATATGCCGAAATTGATAATTTTAGGCTTATCGATTTACTAAGATCTGTTCTTCTGTCTTGCACACGTTTGGTCTTCACATACCGTGATATTTTGCTAAACACACAATTTTCAAAATTTCATTCAATATTTTTAACAATATCACTGTATACTGCGAAAATAGTCTCTATATACGTAAATCTGTAAGCCGGCTGTCACTGCCTATCCTCTGGTAGCCGTCTTACACATAAACTATCAGACTGACTTGGATGGGATTTTCACAGTTTAAAAGCCTATGTTTTAGATTAAAAACTGCGGTATATCTTATCCCTCTGTGTGACTGAGGACTGAGCGAGAAAGCATAATCTATTTGTAACCAGAAGGGATAGGCGCCACAGATCACTCTGCATCTAAGATACAAAACCTCTTTTCTTAACCTCAAAAGTTATGTAACTTTGACTATTTCTTTGTTTTCCATAGTATATTACACTATAATACGTGGAATACGTAGATAAAATTATTACACCAAAGATAAATCAATAAATGGTGATATTTACTTCACATTAAACGTAACAACGAAACTATATTACAAATCTCAGATAGAATCCTAACCAAAGTATTAGTACAGGGCGTTCGCCGGGAAACGCAACCCACTGTTAGCGCTACAAGGAAGAAACTGCTCCCGGCGAGCGAGCGGTCAGTTTCCGGCATTGTTCGACCGTCGGCCGCGGACTATTTCATAATAATTACGCTTCATAAACTTCATAAACTTGTGTGCTAAGCATTTAAATGTGACGTAATTCATTAGCTTACCTTATAAAAGATGCTGGAAGTGTTGACCCTCTTGTGTAATGCACATTTCACATCTTCTGAACATATTTCGAGACACACGCTGCCCTAACTGACTTAATGATTTTTTGGGTGACTGTTCTAGTCGAAAAGCGATATCGTCAATTTTCTCCTCTGTGAGAATACGGTTGACCGACAGTCTCTTTTTGTTAAAAAATGAACCCGTTTCTCTTACTTTTTTAACCAGACGCAGAATTGTTGATTTAGCTGGCAGTAAAGCGCCAGGAAATTCGCGACGAAATTTACTGCGACACTTTTTAAACGACTTCTTCTTCACATATGTATCGTAGAGAAATATTCTTTGTTGCAAACTGTAACGTACCATAATTTTACTCACACTCAAACACGGTACAGATTAATAAGAGTATGAAGCCCCAAACCAGCCAAACCGCAAAGAAACGTTTATTCACAACACTGATTAATAAGAGACTGAAGTCACAAACTATCTACAATGCAAAGAAACCGTTCTTAACAATGTAAGGGTCACTGCACTGCACTGTTGGGGCAGCGGAGGTGTTAAACAGTGCGGTGATTCACGGCGCCGTGTGGCGGAAACTGCTGGCATCACTGACCGAGCAAGTTGCCGACGGCAACAGACTGGGAGGGTAGCGTTTTCCGGCGAACGCCCTGTATCTATACTATGACTTGATCGATATTTGTACTAAAATGCCTAATTTTCAACTGGCTTTATGAATATTTGATTACTTAATTTCTTGATTGCATTTATACAGAAAACTTAAACCAAAACTTTCGAATAGGTGGAAGAAATTGCGCTCTATTGCTTCTAATATATTCACAACAGCCATTCCGTTTATTTAAACCATTTTAATTCATCCAAATACAACACGCTCGTGGAATAATTATATAAAATTGCAGTCAATTTCTTCACTTATATCTCAAACAGAGATTCAATTTATTATGCGGATTGTAATTAGTGGCGACTAATATTTGGTACATAACAGTGCGTATAGTATTATATATTAATTTAATGTTTGTTGTCGTTTTGATAAAATTACAAAATACTTGACATATAGCATAGTATTACTAACAAAACACCGTCAATTTATAAAGATTATTTACGGAGCAGTTCATTTCACCTAGTTTATATAAGACCACTAGTTTACTCGAATTTAGCTGGAAATTGTTTCAGCCACCGTTTCGTCTTTTTTTGTCCCGTTTTCAAGCAATAATTTTTCTCTTAACGTAAAACTATTTTTAAGCATACCAGCATATTTTCAAAATAAGGTTAAATAGCTAATGCGTTATAAGATTAAAATAAATTAAAAGACATTTCCTTCGGTGCAGATCCTATAACTAGCATCCTCCATTTGATATAATATACTATAATAAACTAAAAAGTAGAAAATTAAGAACACATGGTTTCTGTTTTGAATTGATAAGAATAAGTATCAGTTTTTAATAAATTTACACATATTTTCCTTAATCTAATTCAAATGTCAATTGTTTACAATTTAAAAAAAAAAAATTCGTGTCATTATTTTACATCTGCTTTTACAAGTAGATCTTGTCGCCAATGATAGGATGTGTGAATGGAAATTTTGCCGATCTAGGGCCTAAACAAAGAAATTTACTTTTATTTTATTAATTAAAAAGTAAATATTTACTAAGGAATTATTGTTCTATTTCTTTTGTTACATTCATTGACATCAAGAAGAAATGGAATGGGACTGCGGGACACAGTGGAGAACTGGCGTCAGTCACGCGAATCTGCTTCGCGCCAATACAGGCCAGCATTTTTTCGCGCTACTCTGCCGGTAGTTCCGGAAAGAGCTGTAGCAGTGCCTTTCTCTGAATTTTTGGCAATTCGTCGGGTTGGAATCAATAATTCTGGATAGGAGAAGACTTTTAAAAAAGAAAGAAGATTAGATGAATAATATATGTACATAACTATAGTAAGATATGTATTGTCAAAGAATAATACTTCATCTTTATTGACTCGAAAAAAGAAAATGTATATTCACAATTTTTCCATGTTTTAGTTTAGTTATATGAGTATCCTAGTGAAAAGATCTGCACCTGAGGAAATGCATATTTAATTCATTTTAATTATATAACGCACTAATTATCTAACTTTATTTTGAAAATATAGTGGTAAATTTAAAGGGAGAAAAAATTGCTTGAAAAGAGAATAAAAAATAATAATTCGGAAGGGGAGGTGAAACAACCATCTCAAAGCGAAACCAGAAAGAAACAATTTCCAGCTAAATTCAAGGAGAAGAGACTTGAAAAACTCGGAGAACTACGCCGTAAATAATTTTTAATTAACGGAGTTTTGTTTCGTAACATTATGAAATATGTTGTAGTTTTCCAATCTTAAAAAAAAAAAAACATTACCAAACATAATATTAATAAGTAATAAATACTATACATGCATATACATTACATAAAATAATAGGCAAAGACCAAATCACTCCTGGCAAATGCCGGGATGCTTCCTTCAAAAGGCCATGGCCGAATTCCTTCCCCCCCTATCCTTTCCCGTCTCTAAAGACCTCGCTGTTAAAGAGACGTTAAGCAGATAAAAATAGGCAAAGAATATCGTATGTTCTTTAAATAAATGGATAAATAATATAACTAATTATGAGGCAGATTCATTTCAACTTCAATTTCTTCCCACAGTTTCATTTGAACATTGCTCTGGTGGTATTGGCGTAATTTTTGATCCCCCAAAGTGGCTCTTTCTTCAACGAGAACAATCAAACGTACTTCACATTACACGAAAACTGAAAAGTTGGGCCAGAAGTAAAGGACGGGTTAAGTGCCTTTCAAAATTATCTCCGAGACAATGAATCAAACCGGTGACCTTTCGATCTCCACTCACACTCCTTATTCACTGAGCTACTAAACCGCCTTTTTCTTATTATTAATGTCGGGAAAAATTATTTTCTGCCAAGGGATGATCGTGGCTGCCATAAAACTTTCTAGTGTTTTTAACCTTTCATATCCGATGAAGATTGGGTATGTATAACGTATGCTAAGAAAGATCTTAAAATCTGCGTCCAGTTAAATTAAACCAAAACAGAATCAGAAAGCCTGGCGGTTTCAAACTGTAATTTTTATCAAGTGCTCGAAATGAAATTTTTTATAGGGAGTTCAGAAAACAACGAACAGGTAAAATTTTCTCGCGTTGAGATGTTTAGATAATTGCTGGAATGATAAAACAATTACTATGTTCAAATTGCATTATTATACCTTATCAGATATGCATTTTACTACAAAGCTTACGTAATTTAGGTGCAAACATTTACTCTTCTCCCTTAGCTGTAGACATAAATCGATGAACATGAATGGTAATCTGCAGTTATCGCATTTTTATCGTAAGAATATTTCACGATCTCGGTTCAGTATTTTTGATTGTATTAGATTTAAATAGTTTTATCTGTAACTCTTCCACATTAACCCAGAATTCAAAAACTTCAGAATATTTATTTTATTTTTCTCTACAGTAAAGTTTCTCACCGTATTTACAGTTTTTCCTTTTGCGCAATTGGCACCACTTGTTTGTGAGGTTGGCGCTTTAATTGATAGTTCCGAAAACAACATGTTGGAGTTAATGTATTGTCTGGCTGAATGTTTGGTCTTATTTTTTCAGTGTTTGTAAATAATTTTTGTTTATTTACATTTTATTTCTGCTTTCAGCGATAGTAAGCACTATAGAATTGTGAATTGAATTAAAAGTTATTATATCCATTTTTTTATCATACTCCCATTTGACTGCAAATTAATTATAATTTGTTTACAACCATTTCTTTTTTTTTCGTCGCAGTTCATTTTAATTTTTTGTTGGGTTATATTTTGGAGATCATGTATTTTTTTTGCGTTGGTGTTATTTGTACAATAGGAGACTTTCCCGGTGTATGATTGCAATGAAGTCTTCTACAGATGTTTTCACACCTGAACAAGACGGCGGAGCTAGTCGTCGATATACTGTGTTATCAACACAGTTAACAACAACGGCGGTACACCCCTGATAACTTTGTATTAGTTGTTCTTAACAGCTGTCTGCAATCATTTGTTCCTAGGATCTCTTTAGTTGTTATTTATTTAGACTATCATTCGTAATTCCAGCTCCACATCCCAGAGGTCCTTCCAAAGCAGGGATCTATGTAATGAGGGTAATAAATAAATGTTTGAGCAAGGTGTGGAGGAAGTTTTAGGTCTTTTCATTTTCTTTGTCGTCTGTCACTTTTATTGGCCGTTTCGCATGTAGCGTTATATTGGCATTTTTAATTTGGTTTGCAGATAGGCATTGGTTTTTTATACGGATTTCTTTAATTGTTGTTATAGGGGTTTAATTCTAGATGGGGATACCGCTGCCTCGCGACTGTTAACGTGTCGTCATCGTGACGTCACGTTCGCGTACAGTCAATTTTTGTGGCTATTGTGCCCTCGCTACGCTCGGTCACAATAATTTAAAGCTATACAATATCAACATAAACTGATATCCCGAAGGTGGATCAGATGCAGGCGGCCGCTGGTAAGCGGCCGCAGATGTCCGATAACACAACCAATATTGCTAATCTTAGCGGGTTCACTGCCGGATGATGATGAAATGCGAGCTTCACCTGAAACATTGAACATCTGATTGTGTTATCGGACATCTGCGGCCGCTTACCAGCGGCCGCCTGCATCTGATCCACCTTCGGGATATCAGTTTAGGTTGATATTGTACAGCTTTAAAATTGACTGTACGTGAACGTGACGTCACGATGACGACACGTTAACAGTCGCGAGGCAGCGGTATCCCCATCTAGAATTAAACCGTTATAGGCTACTTTTCTGAATTGTTAGCATGATTTGGCTCTTTGAATCTCTAAACTTGAATGTACCTGCAGAGTGACCTGGATAGAATATCTAAACGGGTAGGTCAACATGGAATGTATTTAATTAATAAAAAAAATTGCAATGGACCTCACACTCAGGTGGCAATTTCCCTACACACCCAACTCCCCTGCTTTCCTGCACCCACTTACTCTTGCCCTATACAAATTTTTACTTTAAATTCTTTCAATGTTTCTTGGTAAATTATTCATAATTTCTCTTGGTAACTGATCCCCTTACCTAAAAAAAGAGAATCTTGCTACACTCTGGTGCCTGAAATCAAGTGCCAGCTTGTGGTCATGGTCATCTTTTCCCTTCCGTGCATTACTTTTCATTCTAACACCCATATCTTCCCATGTCTCACACCAATATTCACCTTGCAGATAAATGCCAAATAGAGTCAGCTTATTAGGTACACAGATAAAAAACTAAAGGATGTTTATGATTATAGGGTGAGGACAGAATTGCTTGTTGAAAGCTTGATTTGTAAATATCTTTGCAAGGAATTGGGTTACAAAACATTGGTCAGACCATTGATTGAATGTGGTGGTGTAGTATGGGACCCACATTTTGAGTATCAAGAACGGCTAGATTTGTTTGTGGAAATCGTCGCAGGATCCAGGCACTATCTCATATGATAAAGGAGCTAGATTGGGAGTCATTGGAAGACAGCAGGAAGGTGAAGAGACTGCTGGGAATGTACAGGGCATATGTTGGTGATGGAGCTTGGAGGGATAGTGGTCAAAGACTTGGGATTGGTGCTTGGAAGGGAAAACATGACCATGGGCACTAGCTGGCAATTGATTTCATGCATAAGGGAGTGAGAAACATTTTTTTTTTTTTTGTGGGTGAGGGTGTTAGGGATTTGAATAAATTATCAAGTGATGAATAAATTACCAATAACTCTTAAGGAATTTAAAGTTAAAATTCGTAAATCGCATATGTAGATGAGGGGAGTGGATGGGGTGGGGTGGAATTTAACACTCAAAGTATGTAAAATAATTTTAAAAAATAAAAAAGTTGGTTATTAGATGACTAAACAAATTTCCACCAGAGCATGTGCTCCATCACAATTAAATTAATAATAAGTAACATACTTATTGTTGGCGAGTTTTAAGGAGGCAGGAAGTCAATTCTTTGTATACTTCTTAGAAGCCAAACTTTCTAGCCTTTTGGCTGTGTTTTCTATCATTCCTGTGAGCTGCACTGCTACATATTCTATCAAAAGTCATATGTATGTGGGCATAGCTGTCTGGTTCATAAAGTAATAGTTTATGGCAGTTACTTCATATCTGAAGAAAATATCTGCGGCAGTATTGTTCGTATGGGTCTGTGAAATTCTTTGGCAGGTGATCGAAGATTTGTTTGCGAGGCCAGTCTCCTTAGTTTGCATTGTAGTTGTACTTCTAATTTCTAAATAGCTACATCTGTTCTTGTTTGCTGTATGATCTGTCATAGCTGTAATTTCCTCTCCAATTGATAGCCTTTTATTCACATTTAAGTTCAGTAAATATTGAACTAAATATTTTGCCCATGTCTTTATTTAATTTCCATTATCATTTAAATGAAAGTAATACCAGATTCAAATTTAAACTTTAACTAGAATTATAGAATCATTATTTCTCTCTCCTAATATTTTATTAAATGCAGTATTAAAATAGAATAGTACCATTATACGGATAATAGGTAAATAAAATTTTATTGTTGTTTTGGGAACCAAGTAGATAGTTGGGTGAGAAGGTTAACAATAACATCAAATTACTAACAGCAGATTTTTTCTTTTGTTCCTGTGAAGTTCTTTAGTTGATGGAGGAGTTTACAAGATATTTTTGTTTGTTTTTAGTGTCCTTGTTTTTATGGAAATTTGCTTTCCTCCCATCACGTAAGTTAAATGACAAATGTTAAAAACTAAGGCAAATTGCAGAAAAATATTTTTTTTTTGCCAGTATTTTATTGTGATATTAATTTTTTCTCTTTCATAATTACTGCTTGGAGAAAAAAAAATAGAGTAGGTGCTGTTGTTAAAATCATAGTTTCAGAATGATGGATCAAATTGAGTTTATTGAGTAATCAAAAGCTTATTTGTTTGCTAGAGAGATTTAAAAAAATAATAAAGCTCAATAGTTTTCTACCAGTGAGACATAAATTCAGTTTATGTACTTCTAAATCTTTGCTGAAAGTCATGTGCATTGTTTCCTTTCTCTTTTTTTATTACTTTGAAAAAAGATGATGATAATGTATTTTTTGTCTCGTAGGTATTTGTGTTGTATTCAGTCTTCCTTTAATTTTTTTTTTTTTTAATAAAATTGTTCAAATTTGGTAGTACTTTGTTGCATTTTGGGTAGTGTTTAGTACTCTTTAGAAATGTTTTGTTCGCATTGATAAGTTAACAACAGAATTATTTAAACTATGATTACTATAAACTAAATTACCTGTTTACCAATAATCTTACAATCCTGCGATTTTGTTCCAGCCAATAAAAGAAGCAAACACAAATAGCTCATCTGAAAGCCAATACAGGCGATCACCCGGCTTGTCGAAGTCCGTACGGCACACTAAGAACGGTGTTGTGCCTCGTGTTGATGAACCACCAACCAGCAGGTCCGACTGGGACATCCACAGGTAACTGACATCTGCTGTGCCTGTTGGATAGGGAGCAAGTTATGTTGTTCTTGATTATGGATTAGTGTGTGGAATCTTTTAGTTTGCTACTTTGATTTCCATTTCTTCTTGGATGTGAAAAGTTTAACTGAGTTTTGTTGTTACAAAAAATATCTAAAGAAACGATGATGTAAATGTTACATAACTTTTTCAATGAATCATATTTTTATTCCAGTCACTAAATATTTCTATCAGTGTTTAAATGTGGAAATATTAGTCTGTTATTGTTTGGTGTAGAATGATTTGAGCATGCTAGGTCAAATTTCCTGTGTTTACAAAAGACTTATGGACATAATATATTAATTCCTCTGGTGCGAAAGGCAACCATAATCAACCACATTTACTGTTTGTGATGTGCTGCCTGTAATAAATCTTCTGATGATCTGACTAGTAAATTTCCATTGCACTTGCAACCATTATATATGCTCCTCTTAAAATTTCATGATAAAACTCTGTAAATTTGTAAATTATTAGTTATGAAACAAATAAGAAAGTTACAGTAAATTGCAACAGAAATACCTGTAATTCCATAACCTGAATGCTTTTTCCATAAAATGAAACATTGTTAAAACTAAAAATTGTTGTTGAGATTATAAATTCAACATTGAGCAGTGGTAGTAAGTAATATGTGATTTTCTTTCCCTACATCATAATAAAAGATAAAACATATTTTGCACATTTAGTGCAAAACTATTTATAATTTTAAGCATTTTGATTAATTTTAAGGGAGATAAAAATGCCAAACCAATCATTTTACTTTATCAGTACCATTAAAGAATGATGATAAATTAAAATATAACCAAGAATTTGGCATAGGCACACAAAGCCGCACTAACCATTAGAATGGTGATAAACTAGATAGCAGAATATACACTGCTGAAATATTCAACTATAAGAGAGAAAAAAATCATTGTTTTATGACATTGTGTTTGGATAAAATTAACAGTTAAAATTTATATTTTGCTTTGTGCATGTGTTATCCTTTCATATGATTATTCAAATGAAACATTTAATCTTTTTTTTATCTGTAGTAGATCCTGCATTAAATATTTTGTTCTTCAACATTCATGCAAAATGAGCTGAACTATCAGTTATTTGTGTTCTTCTATTATACATTTTATCATTGAGGACATTGTCATTACATTTATTATAATATTTTTTGCATATAATAATCCTCAATATTAATATTAAGTTCAGTCTTTAAAACAAGCATTAACTTATTGTTTCGTGCCAGTAATTCTAATATGGCTCGTTGGCTCAGTGTGTGTCAGAATTATGAATTCAGGGTGGTGTATTTGTAGATGTAAATGCTACTGAATAAACTTTTCTTTCTTCATTAATTTGCAGCCAGTTTTGTAACAAAAACAAATTCTAAAGCTAAATACAATTTGAGAAAGAAATTGAATTAATATTGTTGATGTCATCAGCTTGATTTGATATTGTGTACTAAATCAAATGTTCTTTGCAGTGCGTACTGTAATATTTTTTTTTTTTGTTGTTACCAAACAAGTAATTGATGTTCAGTCTTCTCATACCATCCTCAGTTTCAATGGCATTGAAATTAAATTGTGATACACTTCTCATAATATTGCTCAAATAACAGCATATGGGAAAATACAAAAAAATAAATAAATCTGGTTCCTCTGTTGGTTTTGCATAAACCATTGACATTTTTAAAGGTCTTCCTATTGTTTTGGAGGTCTGGGAAGTATGTTTCTACTCTTGCTGATGTGAGATAATGAGTAACCATTCCAACATTGACTAGGCAAAGAAATACTTTTTGGAGACTTCCTGTAAACGGAAGCACATGCCATGAAAGCCAAATTAATGGACAAATGTTTGACAGTCTCTATATTCTACATGATTGATGCATTGTGATACACCCATTCAATTAAAGTAGTAGTTGGTCCATTTACTGTTGAATGACAGTGAAAGAGATTAGAAACGGTAAAAAGATTAATTGGTAGTCCCATGCTTTTTTATAAGTTGTCTTTGGTTTTCATATCTTTGCATCTTTAATGTAAAGTCAAATATGTATGTCCTTTCTCACCTATCTTCATAATATTGATTACTGCCTATGTTCCTGAATATTTGTTTATATGAAAAATTATCATCATGTGTTTCCTCTGAATTAGAATCTCATAACATATTCATTTCCTTACCCACTATCATTCTCCAGCTTTCCACGATTATCATATGTTCTGTAGCAACTATGCACTGCATTAGCTCTTCAGTTTTGGCTTACATTTTCTCTATTTTGTCATCTTGTGAAGTTTCCATCTAAACTTAAGTGTGTGGTTAACAGCAGAACTTCTTACAGGTAGCTGTCCGAAAAGTTAGAAGTTTTAACATTGTTGGCTGAGCATCTATACATGTTAATGTCCTTTGAAGTCACCAGTGTATACACTACTTGAAACAAGTAATAAATGTGTATTAAAGTAAAGTTGATCTTACTAGGATTACAACTCGTCATTTGTTAAAAAAAAATGATTCGGCTATTCAAGGCTACATAACTTCAGTAACCTCCCAACACATCTTAAAAGTCTGGCATAAATAAGATTAAATTAAAAAAATTAAAACAATTTTTTATCAACAACTCCTAATCCATAGCAGAACATATTTCAAAGTTATCTACAAAATAACTGCCAGTATTTTGTGTAAATGCATTGTTATAATTAATATGCATATTATTTTGTGACATTGCTTCTTTTGTGATCTCCTGTTCATTTTAAATCCCTCAGTAGCACTGCCAGGAGTGCGTGTGCTGATAAGTATATAATCCACAAACCAGAAATCCTCTTTTCTCTTCCATTCAGCTTCTGTAATCCCATAATTTTCCAACTGAAGTCAATTCATATCCCTCTAAAAGTTGTCTAACTTGGCTGCCCTATTCCTCACATCCCAGCTCATAAAATGTGTATTTGTGAAAAAGATCTGGGTTGTAGTACTTCCACAACACAATCCAGCGGTACACCTGTGAAGACTACATTGCAGTCATACGCCAGGAAAGTCTTCGTTCTTACATTCTTCCAGAATATTTTACCCATAATATTGCCACATTACATAGTTTGAGAGGAATAAATATACCAAGAAATCACTTTTGAGTCTTAAATACAGTAATTTCCCATTACCATCTACTTCACTATACCATTAATAGTTACTAATTCATGTGATTTTTAGAGGCCATTTCCAACCTTAACGGCAAGAAGTGCCCCAGAACACTCTACAATCATGTCGTTTGCCCAGGAGGCCACTGAAAAAATTATAACATGAATAATTCAGTTTCCAGTGCCTCATTCGTGCTGCAAATGGTAAAAGTTGTCCTACACAAGGGATATGATGATATATCATACCAGTACAAAATGTTTCTCTTTCCATGGTTTCCCCAGATCACTCCAGGCGAATGCTGGGATGCTTCCATCAAAAGGCCATGGCCGAATTCCTTGCCGATCCTTGTCCCCATTCCAATCCCACCTCTCAGCATTGATGAGGCGTAAAGCCATAAGTAAAAAAAAAAGCTCCCCCACCTATAATCCTACACATTTTTCAATATAAACATCTGATTCTATTCTCAGCCTAAAAATGCACCCTGTTCCACATATATTGATCACTGAACTCCTCAAAATAACTGCAAAGGACCTTTCAGAGCCATAGACCTCCTGCATCTTCTAATCAGTACTTATATAATCTCTATCATACAATTTCAAAAGAGAATTTTTAGCAAACACTTTCTCATCAGTTACTGAATGATTAATTGCACAGCACTAATTAATTAATACTAAATAATTAGCACAGTGCTAATTTTATATCAATTAGAATTATCATTCAAACATATTTTTTTTTCTCCTCTTGCTGTTATAAGCATATGAGAGTATCATTTGTTTTTACAGTTGTCACCTACTTTGCCACCCTTGCTATCCTTGTCTCATTTTATGTGTGAGCTTTTGAAATACAATATTTTACTTTGAAAAATTATTTTTAGTACTTTCATATATGAAAGACAAGATTTAAAAATATACATCAGAAAGAGCAACTATTTGAATTTATCGTTAGATTCATGTTGGGGGTTAAAAGGGACGTACCCTCTTAGTAAGTTGTATAATTAATTTTCCAGTTACACCAAATGTTAATATGTTACTGTTACTTAAACTGAGAGTAATTTTCTTCTATATCTCCTCTGTCTAAATCATGCATTAAGTTTTATGCAAGAGGTCTTTTTATGTTTTGTTATGATGTAAGGGCATGTTACAGATTTGTAAATTCAGATTTCTTATTTTAACAATGAAATTGTTTACAGAATATGCATGCATTTTGACAGATTTTCTTATGTTTTTTGTCTGTGACCTGTAATAATGTTACTAGAGTGGTAAAAGTATTAAGTTGTTGGGGAAAGTCTGAAGCACATTTTTGTTAAACACATTTTGTTTTATATTTATCATTGCTTGAAAATCTGAAAACAAAAGAACTCTTGTAGCTAAGCAATCCATCTCTCTCCCATGGTCATGATTATGAATATCATTGCTCATCTTCCTCTAAACATATATTTAAATTATTAGTGGTCACATTATTACAGGTCTTCTTCATTGAAGAGTGAGGAACTTTTAATACCAGAGGTCACACTCTATAGCCTGACTAGTGGAATTCCAGAAGTAGTTTTGTTTGTCTAAATGCATGTAAATGGAAATATGATAAAAACATGACTAAATAGAGGTCCAGAAATACAGATTTGTTCTTTTTGTTCTAAAATAAAATATGTTTCTTCTATATTACGTCTTTAGTATTAAAAATTGTGTTTAAAGATTCACAAAATTTTGTGCAATGTTTACATCTTGTTTAATTTTTAAGTATGTATGTATGTATCATAATTTTGAGTGAAGTGATAAAAATATTTGAAAAAGTATTTTTATTTAATTTTATTATAAAAAAAGTTGAATCAATTACGTTCTCAAAACAAAGTCTGTATCGTGCTATGTAAACAGCCAAAACTGATTTCTCCCCCCTCCTCCCCCCCTTCCACACACACACAATTCTGAAATAACAAAAATTAAGACTTTAATTCATTGAAACAGTAACTTGAAACTTTAAAGTGTTGTAAAAAAGTTTGACTGTTGACTCCTGTCACTTGCTTAATACAACTAGTCAGAGCAGATAGAATGTAGATTGCTGGGCTAGTGGAAAGGAGTGGAGCTGTGGAGTGTTCTTTATTCTGAAGTAAAGTAACGAGGCACCATCTTCTTCCTCTATTTCCCCTACTCCCTCTTCTGCCTAGCCACTTTTGGTGTCTGTTATTGTATTGTGTAATTAAATATTCTCCATTTTTCTGAAGAGGGACATTTGCATGAAAATGTGTGTTTAGGATTATTTTTATTTCAGTAGTTCTATCCTTCCTTATCTTAAAGTGACGAATGGTGTTTTACATTATTTTATTTATTTTACACAGCTCAACAATGCCTTTTTCTTTTTTATTAGTTGTAGTGAAATGTGTAATTCTCCTATTCAAATTGTTTTATATTAAATATTTTACTCGTGCAAAGTAACTTGCACCTTTATAAGATACTATCATTCCCATAGATTTTTTAAATTGTATATTGCTTGAAGAAGCTTCTGTATGAAAATCTTGCCATTTAAGTAGAGACATTAGAAAAAGAAGAAAAAATTCCACAATTACTTACTATACTTTTCAAATCTTTAAATAATGCAGCACAATACTACAATAATTCACTGCCAGTTGCCATGTCTTTACAGTGTATCATCACTAGACCTCGGATTTTAGGCAAAAAAACTATTTTGTTCCTGATTGAAATACATGAAAATAACGTCATATGTATACTATTTATGGCCATTATGCATGATTTTATAGTGCCTAAAAATGCTTAAATTGTCCTTTGGGCCTATTTTTGCATAATTTGTGTGTTTTTCTTTCGAATATCTACAAAAGCATCTTAACTCGGAAAAACAAAGTGTTTATTTCCAACAATTGAAGTGAGTGTATGTGGAATCATTGTTGCTCAGTCACTATTTGCTTAGATGCACTGAGACTTCAGTGAGCCCTGTTACTTGTCCTCATAAAGCCCTAGTATGACCATGTACCGATCTGCAAATCGTCTCTAATTAGCAGGTGGATTAACTAGTTTCCTAATTTCTCAATGGATATTAGGTATTGTGATGTATGCACCAACAGATGAGATGAGTGAACAGTAACAATCTATTGAACAGTTTGCACTACTTTGCTAATGATACTTCAATAATGTACTTTCCATACATGAAGGTTTAAGTTGTTGATGAAAAATAGGACAGGTATCCTTTCACAGTATCGAAAAACTGAATGTCGCTTCTGGGAACCGGACAGAAATTTAAATAGTAAAACATGCCCAGGATTTGGCTAACGTCTGGTAGGCCTGTTATTGTGCCTACGTGTGGCAATTAGTTCATAACTTCTAAAAGATAAAGGTCACAAGAATCGTATAGCTTCTGCCACTTCCTGCAGGATTCGAAAAAAGCTAGAGCTACCAATTCCCATTAGAAGGGTGTGGCGTGGTCAGTGCCATGCTCCGGCTGTTCTTTAGCTTCCTGCTAAGTTTCCTTCAAGGTACTCATTGGAGAGCATGTTGAGTGGGCCTGCGGAGCTGTTCCGGATGTTCAGCTTCGTCTTCATGGGATATCAAAACTCGATTGTTCAGGCCACAGTCAGGCGATTTATCAACTGAGTTATGCGGCTGCATGTTCGAAACTTTTAAGTTGTTGTTATTAAAAGACTGCGCTGTTTTATCAAAAAACATATATATATATATAAAATCTGTGAATTAACATTTCTCACCTACAGTAATAGCTTACTAAACAATCTAAATCGCGAAGAGTGGATTTTATATATATATAAATGGTCTTATTTGGTTGTTCAAAATAAATGTCTGATTATGTTTGGTCAATAGTTTAACAATCTGCAAATCGTGGAATTTACAAACTCAGGATATTGACACAACTATCCGCATTATAAATTTAACTATTTATTTTAAAAAAATAAACAATAAAAATAATATATGGTACATACCATAAAAAAGTAATATATAATAAAAATCCAAGCATATAAACATAGAATTTTTGTATATAAATATCCAACAGCTGTGTATTTCAAATTTTATTTCTCCATCAATAAGAAATATATGACAAATGCACATTAAGAGTTTTATTGATTTTTAGATAATCCAGCCAGCTAAAATCTATTAAATTCAGTAATGTTCTACTGAATTGCACTCCTCGATATTATAAATTAAAGAATTTTTATTGATGATATTTCATAAATGTAACAGCAATTTTGATTTCCTATTTTGAAATTTCTGGAACCTATTTTGCATTGGTATTGAACCTGTTTTAGGCACCTAAAATAAGATTTTTAGAACCAAAAAATCCGAGGTCTGATCATAACTTTTGGTAGAAACTTTGTAAACATTATATGCTGCTGCACTGTCAAATAAACTTCTCAACGATGAAAAAGTGGGAAGAAAGCAAGTAGTTATGAATGTGGAAACTGGATTTTTTTTTTATTTTTTTTTTTTTTGCTGTCGTCCGTCTTTCGACTGGTTTGATGCAATCCTCCATCTAGATTTTGGTACTAGATTTTAGTACCATTTAAATAAAGAAAAAAAGAGGAGGATATGGAAAGTAAACACAACACTTATCAAAGATGAGGGCAGAATGATAGTGACAATCAAAAAACGCTGAACACACATTACAATATTTTGATAGTAAACCTTATTCCTGTGAATAGTTGGGGTAAAAGGATAAGATGTGTGTACGCAAAGGCTCACAATGTAATGACTTTACTACTTTTACTATTTACTCACTACCAACAATATTATTTTCCACATTTGTCAATTATGTACTTATCATCCCACTACCACCAATGCCACAGCTACCATCACCACAAATTCCATGTTTATCATGGCTTTACCAAAGTTCATTTATATAATGAGCCCAGTGTGTATACATCTGATCCTTTCATCATGTATCTCGTCTATTCGCAGGAATGGGTTTTACTTCCAAAATATTTAAATGAATATTAGTCTTCCTGTGTTTATTGCTGTCCTTCATCTTTGGTAAGTATCAGGTTTACTTTCCTTATCCTTCCTTTATTTTTTATTATTATTCCTTTATTAATATTGCCTCAAACCATTTTCTCCCTCAATATTATGGTAATTAATTACTGTTTCATCATTAGAAATATTGTTTTAATTTATTTATTCACAACATTGATACTGCATAACCTGTTTAAATATTTATCAGCGTATAATATGGTTTCAATTTTTTTTGGGTGTAGTTTACATTGAGTGCTCTAGCAAATTACCTTCGTCATATGGTCACTGATTTCAACTTGTGTAAGTTGTGAATCGTGCACAAATCAAACTACAAATATGAACATGGTGACCATGGATATATTGTAGGTGCTCAAAAGTGGAATATAACTGGGAGTTGAAGTTTGAATTTGAGAGTTAATAGAAACTTGTGGTTCTATAATAGCAAGTAGCAGTAAATGGAATCATTTTAAATGCCCCCCCCCCTAAATGCCATATTATCTGGTTCCCTTTTACATATTTTGGAATATAATAACTTTTCAGCATTTTAAGTATACCTGTTTATAGAATGTATCTAATCAACACCTTTTAAGCATAGGTACTGCTTTTCTAGGCAGTTCAGATTTTTGAAAATGTGGTGCATCTGATTAATAAGAAAAAGATATAATAAGAAAAAGATTGTATTTAAAAATGTGACTAAGGATGTGGCAATGAATATTATTTAGGGTGATGAATAACTAGGTGACAAACACATAAGAAGCGACACAAAAATAATGTATCTGAAAAATGAGAACTTAGTCTCACAGATATTTCACTTCCGGCATTAATCTAAGGAATGTGACTGCTTTTCCTGTGTTCTTGTTCGCATCGAAGTTGGCTAATTTTCAAACTTGCACACTTTTGTTCTTCTAAAGATTTTATTGCACAAAGATTTAAGTTAGATGTTTTTTAAATACCAGTCTTTCTTTTAAATCGTGATTTCTTACAGTGTTCTCAGAATAATAATTTTGGCATTAGACTTTCAGTTATTCATTTTTAGTTGCTTTCTCTAGTCTTATGGTTTGAAATTTTTCATTGCCTTGTGCATTCTATCCAGTAGCATGTTTTATCCCTTCCTAAGTTTCTTTATGTGATTTGTTTCTCTCATTAAATTGAATTTTAAACTAAATAATAGTGTGTTATGATGGTTTTAGATGTCTGCCCTACTCAGATTCTTGAAATGTTTTGTATTATATTAAATTGTTAGTAGTTATGCATTTTGATTCACTATGAATCTCCTATAATACATTTTTGAAAAAAAATAATAATGTTTTATATGTAGCATCAATGGGTTTGGGAGCAAACACTATATATTTCAGAATATTTTTTAACAGAAGAGTGGTCAGCCAAGCATTTTGGGAGTTGGTTGTTGTAATGCAGTGAATCTGCATATCTCGTTCCATATGCAATTCTAATTGTGTTAAGTATTATTTTATTAAATTATAATTTGTCTTGCTTTTTCCAACACTTCTTGAAATAGAAGTGTAATGAGTTTATGTATTTCATACTTTTTTATGTAGCAGGTAATCAATCTACTTACTTGGCTGACCACTCTGTTTCTATCATACTTCAGTAATTGTGGGTTAATGCTTGTTGGAAACTATCTTGCATTTATATTTCAAACGCAATTATATCTGGTTAATGCCAGAAGCTAAAAGGAATGACTTTTGTGTTTCATGCACGCCTTGCAGAGCTTGTTGTATGAACCTGTCCAAGAAACGGATGCGCCTGGTTTATTATCCTAATTGAGTGTGCATGCTATGTTTGAACAAATCTAAATAATGTTTCTGGTAATGAACAGGTTTAACAAAAACTAATAAGAATAGTTATTCAGTGATACAGTGAAATTATTTTAAGAAGACAGATTTTTTCTTTTGTGTAGCCATTTACAAAGGCATACTAATAATTGAATGGGTGCTTAGATTGGGCACTTCTTTTCAGCTGTTACTATTAAAATGAAGTTTTTGTACTAATTTATTTTGTGCATGCTAGTGATTCATACAATGATGAACCAATATTTTAGAAGCTTCAGAGTTATGAAAGTTTATGAACAGAAATATTATTGCTTTATCAATCAGCTTTGTAGTTTAGCAGTTTATTCAAAAAACATGAAAATAATTAATATGGACTTGGTTACTAATGTTCATTAGTAATTCTTTTTTAAAAAAGATTCTAACACACAGAGTCAAAATTCTGAAGATTTGACCTAGAATCAATATGATGATAAAATTTTATGATTGACTGTATATAACAAATATTTGATCTTCTTAGATATTAACCAGTGCTCATAGTTGTGAGATGGAATACTTGCTCCCAAGCACATTTTTTTTAAAAAAAATATGAAATACTAATTTGTTTAGATATTGAAATGCCTGCCTTAAAAATACAGCTATTTATGTATTAATGTAATGACATAGATGATATACAACATTATTTCATACACAAATACATACATATGAGAAACTATTGTCCTTCAGCACAAATAATGTATACTTATTGTGACCAAGTCATACGTGATCTAAATACCAGTAAAAACTTCAAAGCACATTTTAAATGGAATATTTTATATATGTTAAAAGTACTTTAAAATTTCAAAAAAGAAAGATAGTTCAGTCTTATGCTACATAATGATAATACTAAATTCATCCAGTTAATATTTGATTCTTTATTAGTTTACCAGAAAATGACCTTGTTTTAAACATAAACTATTACAGTAGTTACATGTTTACTAAATAAATATTTGTAATGGATATAACCAGGAAAATTGATGGAAACATTACCACTTTTAAATTTTTTGAGTTGCTGGTCACTTTAAGTAAAAGTTGGTTACAATTTGTAAATCAGCCGTGAAAAATTTGCTTCCTTCACGGTATTTATATTAGATTTTTTGTTGAAAAATATAAGGTGTTAAATGTATAAAATAAACATGAAAAATAAAGTGTGTGACAATAAAATGACTCAATTTCTCATTTTTCTTGTTTTATGCATAATATTCAAATTTGGAAAGATGAAATAATTTCTACTACAAGGAAAGATTTATGTATGTTATCACACCAATAGACATTTGTTACAATGAAGATTCTAGAAATTCAATTTTAAATCTTGTAATGTATACAGTTGAAGGATAATCTGTTTGTGGTAAAGAAATAACTTCATTGTTACAGCCAGCAAAAACACTCCACTTTTCTAACAGAATTGGAGAACTTTTGATACTGTTTTCTGTTTGGTTTTGCAATGTAGGCAGGGGAAAAGTTATCAGAGAAAAACAGGGATACAATATTAGATCATCCTAAAGTAAATACACTTCAGTGGCTCTCTAACCATGCATCTATAGACAGTGAGTAAATCTTATCTCCTACTTACACAGCATATAACGAGCTTCCTCTCAGCAAATACAAACTTAATTCCCATTCATCTTGTGTATCCAGTTGTTTGTTTTAAAAATATATTTAATACATGAAAGTCTGTTTGCATAAGCCTTGTGAACGTTTACATTTTTTTAAAAAGCTATAGTGGCAAAGTTTTTCTTACTGGTTTGATTTAAAAATAAAATTTACAAATGTATGTTGGGCTGTATAATATGAGTTTAAGTGTTCAGGAGATGATACTACTTAGTAGAAATTACTGCCTTAATAAAAATATTTCAAATTGTGTTTTCTTGCATTGGTAAAAAAAAAAAAAAAAAAAAAAAAAAAAAAAAAAACCCTCATTAACAGTCTGTGTAAAATTATTTGCCACTCTAAAGAGTATAACAAAGTATACACGAAATAAAATAAACTTAGAATTGAGTGTTTTGTTAGCTTGTTCTCTGCTGTCCTGTCATCAGTTGTGGTAAGAAATTCCTCTGCAGTAAAACTATATGTTAACTAATTCCTGAACCATTTACACATTAACAAATTAACGATGAAGTGAATAAAAAATAGTTACGAATATTTTACTTCACTTCTTTATGAACATTTCATAATACTCGATGAAAGTTAATTGCATCAACCTGCAAGCTTTTGTTACAAAAAAAAAATTCTTTGTTGCAAATCATTAAAAATCTGTAAACCAATAACTGGACATTTTTTTTTGGTAGCTAACTACTATTGATTCTTGAAATTAGAGAATATCAATCGCTTCTTTCTCAGTCTAAGTGAAAATTATAATTTATGAGACTAATTTTTAACCATTAAGAAAGTTGTTATATTAACTTAAAACACAATAAGCGATTATTTTGTGCAAAAGTCGTCATATTGTTAGTTACATGAAAGATAACTTAAGTGGTTAATGTGTTTGTTTTCATAGGACGTGGCCCAAGACTGAATCTAACAAAGAAGCAGCCACTGGATCAACTAATTATCTGTCATCACAACCATCTCACAATAGACTCACAGAAAACAAGGAGCTTTCGCAGTCTCAACGTAGTATTTCAAGTAAGGTCACTTCTATTTTTGTCTGGTGTTTTTTTATTTCCTTACTGATATCTCATTGTAAGATTTTGGCCAACATTTTTAATGCATATTGATAAAATATTTGATAAGCATAGTTTTTGTATAGGTAGTAAAATTAAAATATAGTTATTTTGTTTGTTGGTAATTGTAAATAATTTCACTGCACAAAAGCGTGAAAAGCACAAAAATCCTTTGATCCACAAGTTTGTTCTTCCCAGACAGACTGCCACTAGTAAGTTTTACACTGAAGTCCTCAACCATTTGAAGGATCGAGTCCACCGCATCTGCCTGGAGATCGAAGACAATTGTGTTCTTCACCACAACAATGCACCCTCTCACATATTGCTCACCGCCGGCAAAGTTTTGGCCAAATTCAACATGTCAACACTGTCGCAGCCACCCTATAGCCCCGACCTAGCTCCCAACAATTTATTTTTGTTCAGCTAAATCGAGAGACCCAAAAGGGAAAAGTTATTTAATATGATTCCAGTGGTCGAGGTAACTTTGACGAGATCCCTTGACAGCATTCCACTTGAAGAGTTCCAGAGAGCCTGTGAACAATGGAAAAAAATCCTGGCAGTGGTGTGTTGATGCCCAAAGGTCATATTTTGAAGACTTTTAGTTCGTTGTACAAAAATGCTTAGTAAATTTTTTGTTCTGAGACCATTCTTGAAACTTTGTGAACACATCCTGTAGGCCATGAAAGTGTGGAAACTGAGGTGTCAAACCTTGGTTAGGCCCTTGCTTGAGAATGCTTAGATAGAATGGGGACATCAAATACAGGAATTGGAGGAGGTTCAAAGACACGGGCAAGTAGAGATTCCTAGGTAGGTGTATGTTGAAGGATTGAGTCCACTGCATCTGCCTGGAGATCGAAGACAATTGGGTTCTTCACCACAACAATGTTCCCTCTCACTCATCGCTCACCACCGGCAAAGTTTTGGCCAAATTCAACATGTCAACACTGCCGCAACCACCCTACAGCTCCGACCTAGCTCCCAACAATTTATATTTGTTCCCCTAAATCGAGAGACCTATATGTGGTCCTGGAAGGATTTTGGGAGAAAAGTTAGGATGTGGGACACATGACCACAAAATAGCTTTTGACTTCAAGCACATTTGTAAATAAGGGATTTAGGGATTGGAATAGTATTAAGACAAATACTATTCCAATAGTTTTGGACAAATTGCCTCAAACAAGAAAAAATGAAATCCACATAATTCAAAACTAGATGTGTCAAAAAATTGAGAGTATGGTGTGAGCAACATTACAATTAATGGATCCAGACCAAACAGGCCATGCCCTGAACAATTTTCAACCTCAAAACTATAATCAAAATGCGAGCCCTAAGACAAAAAACCCCTAGTATGCGCATTTGTGGATTTTAAAATGGCATACGACTCAATAGACAGGCCTTCACTATTCCAAGTTTTAGAAGAAAGGAGGCAAGAACTCATAAAACAAACACTAATTGGCACTAAATCTAAAGTAAAATTCATGGGAGGAATTTCAGAACACTTTGACAAACAGGTGTGAGACAAGGCGATTGGCTCTCTCCTCTTCTGTTCAATGTCGTTCTAGACAAGGTTATGGGAGAAATAAGTGTTGGAAACCAATTCCACTTGGCTTTCCCAAAAACAACCTGTATATACCATACCTTGCTTTTGCGGATGATTTGGCGATACTAGCAGAAGATGAAGAGACTGCCATCAAACAGGTTGAGACACTCAAAGAATATGCAGAAAATGTAGGATTGCAAATCTAATTCGCGAAAACTGAATTCATATGTTCAAAAACAGAAATAGCAAGTTTGAGAACAAAATACAGTAAAATCAACAGGGTCCCATACTTTAAATACCTCGGAGAATTCATCGAACCGACAGGCCTTGAGAAAATCTCGCAGCAAAATCGCCTGCAAAAAGTAAAAAAACGCATTAGGGTTAGTCCAAAATCTCTACAACAAAAAATCTCCGTCAAGACAGACGAAAATTCGGCATTACAACACAGTCATAAAACCAATAGTCCTCTATGCAAGTGAAACATTAACACTTAACAGAAAACGTGACCTTGAATAAATTAAAACAGTACAGAGAAAAATCATTAGAAAAATTCTAGGAGCAAGACTCATTAGATGGTTACAGACTATAATCAATCAAAACAACAGAAAAGTTTTCGAACATCAAAATTGACATCAAGAAAAGGCAAATGAAATTCTTTGGTCACCTTAAGATATTAGCAGAAAGACAAAAAAAAGCAGATTGACAAAAAAAGATAATAGATTATGTAAGTTCACTTAAAAATCCAACACCATGCCTGAAAGGAATTCGGAAGGATCTTAAAAGTGCAAGCATAGGAGCAACAGACAATCTTAGAAAGAGACAACCTTCAGACACAAAGTAGACAAATGGGAAGTTATAAACTGAGCAACCAAAACAAAAACAATACAGACCAAAGTGGTCGGAAGAACGCAAACAAGCTTTCTCGCAAAGAATGAAAGCCTATTGGAACAATAAGAACAACTTGAAGAAAACTTGATTCGGTCGTTTGCTTACTGTACTTCCATTTATTGGGAGAAATGCGCCAATAATAATAATAATAATAAATCTCTCTTGTTGACCTGATCTTGAAACCATTAACTTTTTTCTCTTGTCTGAGATTATGAAATCTGACAGGACTTCTATAATGATAAGTTGCTAAAGTTTGATTTCAAGGTGATTAAAAATTATGATAATCTTTTAAAAGTTATAACACATGTGACTTGTGGATTCCATTAATCAACCATTAATCACATATCTCTGATGACAATTCAAAAGTATAAATTAATAGATTATTGGAGTAAAAAGGTGATACTGGAAATTGGTCAGGGTTGCATCACTGCAGTGATCTAGAAGGTTGGTAAAATGTGCATGGGACTAGAGTGGTGAAGAGTGAGGTTGGAGATCCTTGTGAGTGAGATGTCTATATTGTTAACCGATGAGGTATGGGTGTAAAATTCTAAAATATAAAACTAACTGAGTGGGAAAGAGAGATGAGTGATGGCTCCTGTTTGTAAGATCGTAGAGCATATTCAAGAAAAGGGATAATGAGATGAGGGGAGATGGGAGTTGCAGGAGAGGGTAATGAAAAGAGTGAAATGAAGCAGACAAAAGAAAACGTTCGAGAGATAGAGAGAGAGAGAGAGAGAGAGACTCGTCGAAGGTTAAGATCTGGGGAATGTCTGGTGCCCAATACATGCTCAGTCCAGACATCTGAGTTCCAAGGAGATGCTATCTTTAGGCAAAGTTCTTACAACTCTCTAGCAGCTGTTTAGTACCCCTCTGTAATGAAGTAGAACATGGGCTGCTACCAGGTAGGTGGCCCAGGGCTTGAGTGTACACTGTATGCCTGAGGCTATCATTCATTCTTGTAGATAGGAGTGTGATAATCAGGCCAAATATGGGTGTCAGGACAGTATGTGTATGATCCCAAAGATGACATATGCCATACACTATAATGGGAACATTACTCTGGTGACAAGTTTAGTGTAAGTGGAGGTGGCAGGATGCATATTGCAAGTCTTGCAATGTATTTTGCTACAAGAAAGAGAGCCACTTTATAATTAACTGGGTATGGGTGTGCAAGGTGGAATAAAACACTAACGAAAATTCTGAAATTGTGTGCGCTGTATCTTGTTTATCGAGTTGATTCTTCTTTGCATGTTGGTTGCACTGGCAGTAATGGATGTGTTAATTGTGGGGTAGCTGTGATGCTTAGTTTGTATTTGGCACAAAATGAGTGAGAAATTCTTCAGTGTGCTTGACAATTTTTTGAATGGCAATTAGTCTTACCAGAGTGTTTGTATGAAATTTTGTGTCAAAAGCTGAATTAAGTGCAGTGTATCTCTCAGAATGTTAAAGAAGGTCTTTGGTGATGATACTACATCACAGCCACAAGTTTATGAATGGTGCTTCAGCAAGGTCAAGAAGACATTTTTTTATTTATTTATTATACGCCAATCAGCTTTGTACACCATATATTATCATAAAAGTCTTTTAATGTTAGAGATTAGTTCAAAGTAAGATCCTCTGAAAAAGTTGATATTCATTTCATGTAGATTAACTAGACTTACTATTCCATGGTATGGTCCAAAAGCAATATAGTTTTTGTTAGGTTTCACAGCATTGAAGATGACATAACATCTGGGCATCCTAACACAACCATCAGTGATGAAAATGTAGGAAAAAGGAAACAAATTGTGCTTGCTTATAGATGAACTACCATTAGAAAGATTGCTGAAGAAGTAGGAATTTCATGCAACTCGTAAGCTATTTTTACCAATGTTCTGACCATGAAGCAGGTGGCAGCAAAATTTGTTCTGAAATGGCTGAATTTCCAACAAAAACAGCATCACTTAACCATCACTGAACAATTACTTAATGATGTCATTGACAATCCAGACTTGCTCATGAACTTTGACTGGTGATGGAATGTGGATATATGACTACGACAATGAACCAAAACACAAGGCATCTCAATAGAAATTTTCTGAAGAGCCAAGACAAAAATAACATGTCAGGTCCAGTCAAATGTGGAATTCCATCTAACTGATTTGTTCAACTGCTATGGAATTGTTTATTACAAATTTTTAGTGACTGCTAATACAGTTAATGAAGAGTACCAGTTACAAGTTTTGTGCAATTTGTATGAGAATATACAGAAAAAATGACCTGAAATTTGTAGAAACATCTCTTGGATATTGCACCCCAACTACACACTTTCGGTACACAGCTTTGCTTACCAACAGTTCTGGCAAAACACAATACTGCTGTGATGTTGTAATGGCCCTGTTCTCCAGATATGCCATACTGTGACTTTCCTATTTCCCAGACTCAGAGGACACTCGAAGAACAACATTTTTCAACAATAGATGAGATAAATGTGAAATAGCAGACAGAGTCGAAGGCTATATCTAAAGAGTCCTTCCAACAGTGTTTCTCAAATTGGAAACTACTTTGGCATACGTGCATAATATAAAAGGGTTATTACTTTTAAAATGATTGAATAAACATTGAAAATTAAATAAATACTATCAGAAAAAAATTAAAAATCTCATTACTTTTTGATCACACCGTGTATGCTTGGGCAATAGGAGCTTACTGATATTTGTAGGTCTGCTGAAGCATATTGTAGGAGGGTAAGTTAGAATTTTATTAGTAATAGTCTCATTTTATGACAGGAATGGAAAAATTCATAGCCTGTCTCAGTTTCAGATTTATGGAGCCCAGGCCAGAGAAACACTACATGTAAGAGTGTTGTGTTGTGGCTTCTTTGGAGAGATTTATATTTTGTGGGAGAGTTTCACAGGAAATTTACTTATGTGCCTGTGGGGAAACACTCTGGATATAAAAGCAAGCTAGGGATTTCTTGGAGATATAGAAGGCGAGAAACTGACTGTTGGGGCATTTATTTTGTATTTATGTCAATATTCTATCCTAGCATTCGTAAATAATAGTAATTGTAATTTTAACTGTACCACTTCTTGTTAACTAAATCAAATCATGTTTTTTTAGGTAAAGGTAAAGATTAAAACACCAGATAAATTTTTCAGGCAGTACTTCAGAAAGTGTACTACAGAAGTTTCGTAAGAGCTTTGCTCTTAAATTTCACAAGAAGAGTGGTAGCAAGGATGGGCTGGAGCTGGGTTCCAGCAAAGATGGTGAGGGAGAAGGTGAAGACGACCTTCCTGTGGATGAGGAGTTAGCAGATACCTTACAAATACAGGACCAGCATCAGCAAGAATCTACCAAAGAAGATACAGGACCAGACCCAAAGTTCAAGTAAGCAGTTTTCCTCCTGTTTTATTCCTCTTCTTCAGATTTTTTTTTTTTGTGAAGAGAAAGTGGTCCATAAACAAGGATGTATAATCAGCCAGAGGACACATGATTCCAAATCAAAATTAGTTGTGCTTTGGTTTTACATAAGGTAATAGAAAATGTGGGTCCCAGATTGTTACTATTACTATTTCTGCCCCTCATATCATCAGAATTAATTACTCTTGTTGTAGTGTAACCCATTTCTGTTACTGCTGTTATGGAATCTCTAGAACTATTATTTTAAGTTATTATTACTAACTGCAATGGAATTTTTTCCCATTGAAAGATTCCATATATATCAACTCATACTTAAGGCACATTTTTACTTTAAATTATTTAACTGCTTTAATTGTATTTTTCAGAACCTCCCTCAATTACTTATTCCAGTTCTTGAGTATAATAAATTCACCATAGGCTTTCACAAGAGGCAGTAATTTTGTTGGTCATAGCTTTTTCTTAGATTCTTCTTAGCTGCTCATGTTACAACTCCACAACATTCTCATCACAAATTCTGATGCCCCTATTGATAAATGTCTTTAACATCCTGTGTTTCACGGCCAGATGGTGATGAGAAGCAGCATGACATATAAGTAAGTATGAGTGAGTTTTTGGTACACCAGATGGCCCAAGGTGATATCTTCCTTCTTACTGATTAAAAATTGTGGAAGGGGATCTAGTTGTTTTGTACTATCTCCATAGTAAATTTTATTTTCTGGTGTGCCTCTTTAATATATCATAGAGGGTGTTACTTCTCCTGTCAATGTAGCCAAGTGAAAAATGTGCCATGAACACACCTAATCTTTGAGGATCTCTTCCTCAATTGATCAATGAAGGTGTCTGCTGCCTGCCATGGTAGATGACACTTGAGAACACATTACTGCCCCTTCTGTCTGTGTGTAAAAATTCTTATGCTTGTAAAATGTTGCCTTGAGATAGTAACTGACCAACCCATTCTTGTGACAGGTTAACAGCTTGTAACTTAACTGCTAATTCTTGCGACTGCTTCCCATACCAGTATATTTGTAAAATGGGAAACTGTGTCAAACCCAACTAAAATGTCTCCCTCCTTCAGTCCAATATTCTTTATTATTTGAACTCGGTGTATCAAATTTGAAGCAGTTGAAACATTGCCACGAGTTAAAGACTTTTGCGAAACATACTGTGTTAAGGAATGCATGGAGGATTGTACCATACTTAGAGTTGGACTTAGGGTTACTGCATACTTGTGAATTTTCAGTATGCTATCACTTTATTCAGCTTGAATTTTGCCTGCCAAGAAAAATACTAGATTTCTCCATTTAACCCTTTCGTGACCAAATTATTTACAGAAGTTGTGGAATTCTTATGAGCACTTTATTGCGCTAAGGAACCACACTTAAAATTATAGTTTCAATCTTGAATGTAATAATTAGTCTATAATTACAAAAAAATTAGTGGGAACTATTGTTCCCACTGAACTCTGGACTAACTCAACTCGGGAATTTGAAAAAAAATATTTATTTATTTTTAAGTGCAAAAAACATCAGAAATATTACATTTAAACATGTATTAATTTGTGTTGTCATTTGAGTTCACTATGGTGATGTACTATGGAATATAGAAAAGCATGGTGCTATACACAAAGGTACACCACAGCTGCTACACATTACTTTTGTTCTCTTTTCTTTGTCCTTTGTGCTACATAAACGGCATCTTCTGTTTGACATGTTTCCAGTATTCGCTAGCTTCTATTGTCAAATCAAAACCATTATCATCACATTGCACAATAATGTTACCACTAACATCGTTCGAAATTTGTGAAGTATTCGCTGAATCTTCATCAGAATCTGAGTCAGCATTGAAATCTGAATCTTCTGCATCTTCTGGTAGGGAGTGCAAAATTCTCAGAATCTCTTCTGGCCTGAGCCCAGGCATTCTAAACAATGGGAAACGCACAATAAACAAAATGCCAATTTTACAGCTACACAGTTTGCACATCCCAAACAGTTCAGTGGGATAAATAGTTCCCACTAACTTTCCTTGCTACACAGTTTGCACATCCCAAACAGTTCAGTGGGATAAATAGTTCCCACTAACTTTCCTTGCAATATTTCTGTGGTTTTTGGTGAAATTTGCTAAATACAGTCATATACTGTCTCCTTAGTAAATATGAAGTGGACAAATATAAAACAAGTCACTTCACACACAACAGAAAAGCGCAGAATACAAATATAGCTGTTGTGGTCAAATTATTGGGTCCCTTACACTCAGAAACCGCGCCACTGCATTTATTGACTAAGAATGTAGACATACAACAGCTTCTGCGAGCCAGTTGATAAACTACACGTAGTTACCACACTATAACAGAGATGGGAGCACAAGTTAGACGTGGGAACAATGATTACCAGTGAACTTAAGCCGAAAACAAAGAAGTGGGAACTATAGTTC
>JARYHS010008074.1:121212828-121549865 GCA_031002005.1 Vandiemenella viatica | reverse complement strand
AGCATGAAATATATATATAGTACTTACCCCTTGCAAAATTATTGCCAGAAACATCAGTAGCATTCACAGGCTCTGCAACAAAAAAAAATTTTAGTTGGTTACAGAAAAAAAAACAAACAATATTAGCTACAGCAAGAAATATATAGTACTACTTACCCCTTGCAAAATTATTGCCAGAACCATCAGTATCATTCATAGGCTCTGCAACAAAAAAAAAATTTTAGTTGGTTACAGAAAAAAAATCAAACAATATTAGCTACAGCATGAAATATATATATAGTACTTACCCCTTGCAAAATTATTGCCAGAACCATCAGTAGCATTCATAGGGTCTGCAACAAAAAAAATTTTTAGTTGGTTACAGAAAAAAAACAAACAATATTAGCTACAGCAAGAAATATATAGTACTACTTACCCCTTGCAAAATTATTGCCAGCAACATCAGTATCATTCACAGGCTCTGCAACAGAACAAATTAATTTTCTTAGTATCAACACACGCACGAGAAATTTAAAAAAATTAATTACAGTCAAATACATACCTCCAGAAAAAGTGTATAGCAACAGCAGCTCCGGAGTTGAGACAACTCGTGGTTCTACAATAGAAAATAAATTATAGTATGCAACAAGTAAACATCTACAGCAAAAATATTCCAGTTTAGATACAAAAACTTACCATTATCTAAATCATCGCTAAACAGCGGTGAGATCTGTTGTAGATCTGAAACAGGGAAAAAGAAAAATTAGTCTTAATAATAATAATAATTTAAACTAATACTACTAACAATAAGGAAATTAGCTTACTGTTTGCGAGGTACTCTTCTACATCTGCAGCAGATAGAACTGGGAGCTCTGTAAAAGAAAATTCATCTTTAGTATCACTGATACATACACACAAACACACACATATAATAATTATTATTATAACTTATTACCTTCATAAGACTGAGACATTGTGTTGAACACTGCGAGAAACACACACTGCGGTAACTGCTAGAAGCGCACACGGCAAGGTTCGCAACGGTACAGAGCCAGAGCTGGCCACGGGCGCTCCTTTTATAGCGTCGCGTGGAGCATTTCACTCCGCGCTTACACAAGAGATACCGCTTGCACAACTGGTAGAGTACACATTTCGCAACGCTTAATGGAAAAGCAAACAGTCGAGTGGGAATTTCCGTAGGTGTGTTGAAACAGTGTACACATTTCACAACGCGCGCATTCCAGAACAGAAATAGCCATTGCCTCAGGGCTTGGGTGGGCGGTGTGGAATATCTGCGCCCAAAGATATTAAGCCCTTGGGAGATGGTGCCATCTGTGCGGCCGATCGGTGAACTAACGGTGCAGCGCCATCTAGCCGCAGATCGGGGAACTAACGGCGACCATCTTGGTCACCCCAAACGGGGGCGGCCATGTTGTGACGTCACGCGACCGTGCTGCCACCTGGCGGTGTTCCAGAATCCCTATTCCCTTCCTACTATCCATAACGCCACATTTTGAATTCACCATTTTTCTTTCTTTCTGAAGTTCCAAAGGTCTCCGCAAGCAATTTTGTTTTTTAGTTGTTAGTTTGTGATCTTTTCTTGTAGGTCCTTGTTGAATAATATACTGTATGCTTCAGGGCTCTTGATTGGCTTTCTGAATCGTGACAAATGTTTATAGCAGTATTGAACTTTCAAGCATTAGATACACTACATATGCGTAATTGAAAGTCATTATTTTTATTGTTAAATCTAAGCTTCAGCCGTAACTAACAATGATAAATTTAACTATAATAATAATCGTGGAATGAATTTAAAACGATTTTTTAATAGTATTGATACTATCTGAAAAACGAATAAGAAAATAAACTTGACAGTAACTTGAATGAATTGTACCTTGTTTTCTGATAATTGATAGTGTATAATACATTAAAACATCGGGGTTTTTTTGCGCGTGAGTTTCTACTTATTTTACAACTTTATTATCAAAGGAATTGTTTTGTAGTGAAAACTAGAAAACAAGCGTCAGAGTACAAAAATAATAAAACGGTTCCGAATAATGCCGGACGAGTGGTGGTATGACTAATCCAATTTTGTTAGATGTATGGTGGAACTAACATGGATGCTAAATGTTATAAATAGTTTTAGTTAGGGTAGCCGAAGTTAAAGAGGACGTGCAGCTCGCAGAAATATTTTAGCTGTTGTTATGAACTTTAATCCATCAGGTGTCTTTCGGCTAAGAAAACAAGGAAAGTCTTTTCGATCGACTTTATGCTTGTAATGAATTTACAGTTTCAGAGAGTAACTTTAACATTCAGAACGAACCCTCAGCTTCTTTAACACTTCCGTTAGCATCTATGTTACCATCTGGAAGTCAGCAAGACTTTATAATGTGTGATTGTAAAATCTATTGATAAGAAATGTAAATGTGGCTCGAAGAACATAAAATGTAACTCAAAATGTCATGACAATAGTTCTTTTAAAAAATAAATATCTCCGCTACAGTCTTGATAATTTTGTTACCAACTTTGTTTGTTTTAATAATTTTATTGTAAACTTAGATAAGGTTTGAAGATAAATAAACGATAATGAAAAGTGTTTTATTTTCTTAACATCATATGTTTATTAATTAACATCCAGAAGATGTGGTTACAACCTGTCCGTCGTGCCGTGATTGCAACAGCTAACGTTCAGAACGCATTTTAGCTTTACTTAACCTCAACGCGTAATGGTCAAATATTATGAGAGTCACAACGTGAATTTCGTGTTGTGGCGATGTAAAAGAAACCACAACGTGTTGTGAACTTCTTTTTTTCGCTCAATTGCGTTTTCCTTTTTTGATCCTAAGAAATACACAATGATTATAAGCATATAATCTGTAGTTTATAGTATCTTTGGTAGACAATATTTGAAATTTTATCCTTAAACGTAAATCTTCGATACGCAAACTTGTGTTTTGGAAGCGTACGAAACTAATAGTTTTCAAGGAAAAACGCAGGTAGCTCCTAACCAAGCTTGCTCTTCCAATATCCTCGCAACAAACACTGCGCTCTTCATTTGTTTGCTCACGCGTCAGTGTCGTATTTACTCTGGCCTCCACTCCAGAGGCAACATAAACGCTGCAGCTCACACAGGCGCGAGATTCACTGCGCTGCCATCCTTCGGGTCGTGAGTGAAATACCACCTTTGCGGGTTTACGTCGTCAGCAAATCGCATGCAGAGAGTAACGTGCGTTGCGCTCTGCTCTGAACCACGAATAAATACGATGTCACTGGAGAAGAAAAAAAGGATTTAAAAATTCGCCTCATTGACGCGTATTAACTGCCTTAGGAAACAGGCATTTTTTTAATTTGATAATAATTTACTGGCTAATTTTATGTGTTAATTCCGATTTTCTGACAGCATTGAAATCCGTTCCAAGGGTATACTCACGCTTATAATTATATATATCATATCTGCTCCTCTTAAGAAATATGTTTGATTCCTTTTTAACTGAGAAAAGTATCCCTCTCAAAAAACGTAACAGTAATTTATATTAGTGCTTCCTTCTCTACTTGAGATATACTTCATGAATAATTCATTACCATAATAGCCCGTAGGAGTGGAGAAAAGCACACAAAAGTCTTTAAGCGGTCGTAAATTGTCTGCTTTTTGCTTGCTTCTTTCATATAATACTAGTAGGTATTCCATTGGTGGAAGTGTTCCCATTATATTTTCTTGATTATCGTCTTCCTCTTTCACTCCCTGTCGGTATGTAATAGCGCTAGTTTCTGCTGCAAATGAGATGGGTTATTTTATGTTCTTACGCTTTTAAACGAAATACGCTAATAACGAGATGGTATCTAGTAACCGGAATATATTCTCTGAGCATCTTAACAATCATATGATTGTGATTTTTTTATTTACTTTTATAAACCATTTCGAGGACATTACTTTTTTGGTACTTGCTTAAAATGATTTAATTCATTATGATCATCGCGAAAGAGACAATCCTCCAGAATTACCTATGAGTAAATTTGATATATCACAAAAGAACTGAAAAGTTTAGATCTGCAATATCTGTCGCTAAAAAATGTTGAAAAGTCTTGATATCAGCACTGGACTCCGTACTGTGCTGAACTATATATGTATAACATTTCTCAAGCATATTTTTTTTATTAATTGACAGTGTCTCCTCTACCTGTATCTGCATCCGAATCTAGTTAATGTAGTATTTCAAAATTTACTTCAGGATGGCTTTAAGTTGGCTTCATTTGTGTTGCGCTTTGTATTGGGGGTGCTGTGTTCAGATTTACAAGGTCTTTGATTTCAAGTTTGGCAGCTGTTATGGAGGGTGTTTGTGGCGTGTTGCAAACGCTCAAGTTATAACACTTATGACAGAATGTACTCTTAGTTATCAAAACAGTGGAAAATAAACTAAAATCTGCCTGCGTGGTTACAGTCATGTAGTCAATCATAATTGACGTAGGAAGCTGGCGAAAAGTCCTTAACATGGTTGTTACCAGTTCAGAAATTCCATCAAAATAACAGCACGTCCCTTTAATCCAAAATGTAACTACTCACTTTTTTTTCCCTCCTTGGAGAACAGAGATAGAAACGGTACTTTAAACCATTTTTAAGCCTGATGTTCCTCTCGAATGTGTGTGTTTTGGTTACGGATATTCTAACGTTTACGTAAATGGTTGTTACAATTTCTCACAGCGGACAAAAGGTTCGCCTCTCATTCATGCAGAAAATCGACGTATGCAAATCCATACCACACCAAAAGACGACCTTATGGACAGCCATTCTTTAGATTCGGAAATAAATAAAAACTCAGAGGTGGCTAAATCTTGTGTATGTTTTAACAATTTATACTTCAGATCCCTCAATTTTCCGATACCTTGCGTGGTTGGTGAGCGGTAACGTTCTGGCCTTGCATTCGGGAAGACGCGGGTTCGAATTCCCGTCCGGGCATCCAGATTTGGGTTTTCCATGGTTTACCCAAATCGCTGTAGGCGAATGCTGGGAAGGTTCCTTCTAAATGTCAAGGCCGAATTCCTTTCCGTTCCTTGCCTCCCATCTAATCCCGTCGCCGTCGATGGAGCGTAAAGCCATAAACAAAAAAAAACCAGTTTTCATATTGCGAAAAGCACTTTTGTTGGCGTGTGTATTGCCCTGATGAAAGATCTTTTTTAGTAATCTAGGTCTCTTCATCGGAAAAATATTCTTCTACCTGATCCAGAAGATTTGAGTACTGGTTATCAGTTATTGTTTTACCCTTTCCGAGGTAACCAATAAAAAGTCTTGTTCTTACGTCACAAAGCATTTATGAAGCACTGGAAGATGGAATCAATTTCGCAATTTTTTGTTTAGAGCAGTGTTTCCCAACGTGGGGCCCACGCCCCACAGGGGGGCAATTTGGTTTTTTTAGGGGGGCAATTTAGAAATTGACTTGATACGACTTTACCGCTTTCTCTTGGGTTTATTTAAATGCAATGCTAGATATAGATACAAAATATAGCAAAAAAGCATATTCTTAAAACAGTGCTGTAAATAATTATTAGGTATAGTTTCGTTTGATGTTAGCAAAATATTTTTTTAATTAAAAATTAGGTATGGGGGGCTAAAAAAATAAAAAATATTAAAAGTGGGACATGACCCAAAAAAGGTTGGGAAACACTGGTTTAGAGCCACTGGCTTTCACGCGCTGGTTTTGTTTCTGCATATTTGATTCCTTGCATGCTCAAAATTGGTATGATTCTTTTTAAAACGGTTCAATCTTTGTTGAGAAATTTGCCTTCGCGTTTGTTTTTGTTTCAGGCTGTAACAAATGCTACACCCATGTTGCACTAAGATTTCGAATATTTTTAATTTTTTATTTGAAATGTACCAGACCCATTTTTTCTGATATTCCTACGGCCTCTGCTATGTCATACTCTTTAATCACTGATCGTCCAGTGCCGTATTGAGTACCTTCTCGATGTTTTCTTCTGCGGTAGAAGCTTTTTAATCGTCCTTCATGGATCAAGAGATATATGACCACGTTTAAATACACTCACTATAGGAGCAAGCTCCTTATAAATCCAGAACGAAGAATTTTATGACTGCATGATATTACGCTTTAACAATTTCAGTGAGACACACGCAATAAGCTACTTCAAAAAACCATATAAAGAAAACTGGTTCGCAGATCGCGTTGAAACTTGACCATAGTTATTGCAATACATGAGACATCATCACAAGAATGTGTATTCGTAGCAGTGCCATCTCTGTCCAGACAAAGAAATTTTCACCTCACCATCGTACATAGTGACAAACATTTAATGCATTTTAAATTAATTTAAAAAGTTGCAATACTTTTTGAATGATTCAAGTACCTCGTCATAGTAAACAAGGAGAGTGACGCCTATATCTGAAGCAGTTTCCATTGACGTTGTAAATCCTCCTCAGGATCCATCAGGCTGTGACAGTATTTGAATGCCAGACGTTCTTCGCGAGACAGACTGCGCTCCGTGAATATCCCTCTCGAAGTCCATTGTTCCACGTCCCGTTCATTGACTCGACTCGGCTATTGTGATTGTGTGTGGACAGTCCCGTGTCTGTTGTGAAGGAGACAGCCGTTAGAAGAGTACGCATTGTTATCCTCGCGAACATCCGTCTTGGAAGAGCTGAGCTTATGAACCTCTTGCACACCAAAGCGGTGTTCATAAAAATCAGTGAATTGGCAGCATTGGCACATTCTAGGAAACGCGATATTGGTTAATTTCTTAAAGGAGGGGACAGATGAAGCTAAAATCTGTAGATTAGAATATGTTGAGCAGGAGTAGATAGTAATGTTGGGATATTCAAGAGTATATTAAACCAGTTCAGAGATTAATGGCAGGAAAAGAAAATGCAAAAATTACCTAGTGACGGTGTAAAAAGAGTATTCCTGTGTCTGTATCACAGATCACTGCAATAATTTGTTACAGGATACCGATGAAGGATATGTAGAACTGAAAAACATACTGCTTATTATCTCAGGTTAGCAGAGTAAATTAAGGTAGCACCAAACGTTTGAGCAGCGGTGTCAAGTGACTATCTGTCAAGCATCTAAATTCTCATTATGCGGATTCTGCTATAACTAAACGTTGTTTCTTAGTTACGCCTATGTAACATAATTTTCGAAAGCACTAAGCACATTCCTAAAAACGTTGCAAGCTGACTGCCTCCGTTGCCAAAACGCATCTTTATATTCTTAGTTGAGTTGTCTTTTTACAACTATCGATTGGACATCCTCCATTTTTTTCCATCCTTAGCATCATTTGTTTATTATTTCAGCCTTCACCGTTACCTGCTTCTTCAGTTTTTCCTTTGATAATCTTCTACTTACCATGTGACACGATGAAGATTTCCTGTTCTTAGTGAAGCCTGTTGGGTGAGCGGTGACGTGCGGGAGAATGTGGGTTCATATCATCGTCCACCCACCTAGACTTCAGTTTTTAATAATTTCCCGTAATCACACTAGATGAATGCCGGAATGGTCCCTTCAAAATACCATGCCCGAAATCTTTCCCGTTCTTTGCCCCGAGTCCTTCCTCCTCATTCTAATGACCTCGATTTCGACGTATAAAACAAATCCTTTTATGAATCATTCCTCTCTTCTTCTATTTTCCTTTTTTAACACTTGATTACGACCATCCATTTCACATTCTCTGTTCATCTCCACAGCGACATTTCAAAACATTTCTTCCTTCTGTTTGATGTTGACGTCTCTGATCCAAACAAATATTTGGAAAGCCTATTTCTTAATTAAGTCGCCAACTTAGCTGTTACTTTATTTTGCCAAAAGCTTTCTTGCTCACACATTTTTTCATTACAGGCTTTATCTACCTCTGTTGTAATATGTTGAATCCCAGAAAAGAAAATCCAGATTTCACAATGATAGGACTAGTTTTGAATCTATCTCAAATGTATACAGAATATGAACCGAAGTCTGGAAGAAACGTGTTCTGACTGCGCTGTGTGTATATTACGGGAAATGAGTTCCGGGACTAGAAACATCAGGTCAAATCGATATGAAAGAGAAGCTCGATTGGAAGTTTGCGAGGTTAAGCATTCCGACGCACGCGATGACGAAATAAAAAGCTTTTATTGACTGTTCTGCCTCCTTTCCTATACCACGAGTTATGCAAACTGGAAATATTTCCAGTTTTACTTTACAAAAAAAAAATTGTTGTGACATCGCATATCATGCATGTTTTGTAAATAATTAAACATACATTATTGAATACGAAGCATGTACTTGTCAAGTATGAGATAGTGTGTAATTCTTAATTGTAAGTAATGAGTTTATTATTATTGTGCAATTATAAACAGGCTGTTTCGCAAGCATCTAGACTTCTGCTATGTAGCACACAATAATGTGCGTCGAATACAAATTCCGGAAACGGCATTTTTTTTACCATCCTGACTACGGTTTTTGTCAATCGTCGAACCAAACGAGGGATGTTCTGTCTTCACAAGGTTGGGTTAAGACAACAGACATAAGCTCTAAATTTACACAGTTCACAGACATGTCGGTACAATCTTCCTTCAGGTTAGATAGTCGTAAAATGATCTAATAACTGTAGGGAGCGTGTTAAGTTCTAAGAAACAAAATAGATACTGCTAATGAAACATTGTTATCGCAAAATTTTCTTTTTTTACTTTCTGCTGATTACCCAATGATTTTGATTATTTAATAACACTATCGCAATAGAAAATGTTGGCACTGTCTGTGTAGTCTGTTGTAATATCTTTGGTCAAAGTACAGACATGCGAGTACTTTCATTATGATTCGCGTCTGTAATAAAGATTGTGCTCATCACCTTTTACACATACTCGTACAAAAAATCATTAAAAAAAAAATCACGTGCGGCTCGTTTGTACAGCTCAATATTTCCTTGTAGAATCAAAGACATAGCGAAGTGTGTGAAGTGAGGGAGGTTCCTGTAGATCTTTCTTTGTAGTTGTCTGATTCTTTTAGATGCAAAGCACGTCACGTGTATATTTCAGCTCGCGAAACTTGTTTTCGTTATAAGTTTGTGAAAGCGCAGCAATGAAATTTACGATGCTATAAATTTGAATTTGCAATATAATAAAACGGGAAAGAAAGAGTTATCTGCTCACTTATTTTCTTCGGACTGTTCGAAATTAAAAGCTGTCAAACTGAGAAGGCTCATGAAATGATTAATCAAATGTAATCATCCTTTCGCCGGCTTGGCAGAGTACTGACTCCACATATAACTGTTGTGTGTTCTTATGTCTTTCAGATGCATATTTAGAAAAAATATTTGACAGTACACAAACATAGAAATGGTGATCATTCCTTCCCCACTCCCTCCTCAATGAATAGGACACTTTTGCACATGAATATGCATCTAAAGATTTTTTAAAAAAGACGAATTCTATAATAGTTACTTGAAGATCGTATCAGAGTTCGTTTCCTTTGATGTATGCTACAAAAACCGCACTGTTAATTCACCTTTCAAAATTAATACATCTGTTACATATCTTCCTTCAAGCAATGACATTAATGTACATTTTTGATACGCCTTTTTCTTACTTCAACTAACAAGCAGCCGAATATTCCAAATAGTTACGTTGCTGCTTCCTGAATGAATTAACTATAGAAACCAGATAAAAAGAATGAAACTAATAGGTAAAGATAAGAAAGCTTAGTCGCGACAAAATTCCCAGAAATAATTTTAATACTGGCAATTTTTTTTTTTTTTTTTTTGCAAGGGCAATTCCGGTTACTGACGCTGTCGTGTTGTACTTAAGATACTGCTGCCATGTTTTTTAACGCCGTGAAAATTATTACGGTAATTGTATTGCGCACTGTGTAACTAAACCGTAAATATATAAAACTGGTGGGGCTATCAAATTAAAACATTAAAATTTGTATCTAAGATAACCATTTTGGAAGTCTGAGTAACAATTACTTGTGAATTTCGTTCCAGTTGGGTCACTATTGTCTAAATATCCATTTCGGCCGTAGGTAATCGTTAGAACTCGCTAATCACAACGATAAAAGGTAACCACTATACATTCATTTGCTAGCAAATTCGTTGGTAACCACTAGCAGGCGAACTTCACTGCATCCTATCAAACAAGTACGCGATATCGCTGTCAAGTTTTTTTATGACACGTTTACTTAATGAACAGATGAAATATCTTTAAATTGAAATAAATTACTCTCTTTGGGTATTATACTTCCTGAAAATCGTTCAATCTTACAAGAGTTATCCTGTACACGAAATTATACCATACGTATGTGAAAACTATCAAAATGATCGTAGGAAGCTGCAATTGCCAAGATCCATTTTAATTTGGATGTTAATTCTTAATTGTGAAAGACCATTAAGCACCTATTACAAATTTTAATTTTCCTTTAATATTTAAAGCTGCGTCGATTTGATGATTTTATTCTTAAAATGTACAATAGGAAAAATGTAGATAGTAAATATTATTTATAATGCAGAAACGATACCTACATAGCTGCAGCAAAGATTGTCGTGATTCCACACCGCAGTCAACCTCGCAGATTTTAAAAAAAGAAAAACAGTTTTAATTCATTTTTCCAATAATTATTTAAAGAAATGTATTGGTTCAGCAATCGTACTTGCCTGTCCTCTTTTCAATTATTGTTTACAATTTGTCACGCAGACTACATAGCTGAATAGTTAATTTCAATTTTCTTAACTTCTGTTATTTACGATTAAAGAGTCTAATGGAAATATGTATGTTTAACAACTCATATGATCTATACATTACAATTCCTTTTGGCAAAAATTCTTTCTGTGGTGACTACTGCAATAAGACTGAACAAGTGGTTCCCATTTACTGTGAGGTTGCTTCAATGGGTGCGCATGGTAACTTCTTGGCTAATGTAATTAAAAAGCCATTTACGCAAACATTACTTCCCCTAAATATATTTTTTGGGCAGTTGTTGATTTTTTAATGACGATTGTTGCTGGATTAAAATGTAATAAATGGCGAAAAACTTGTTTCAATTTTTATTTATCATTTCGGCTATAAGGGGTACGCGAGGTTGAGCTCTACCTTGAAGTGGTACTAGGAGAAAAACTAACTGGAAAGCACTGGACTAAACAAATGACCGGTCAATAAACAATGGTCACTGAGAAATAACACAGTACTTCATACAAAAAATACACCTTCCGTTTGCTGTTACTATTATCGAAGGCAAAGAAAATAAAAAAAACTGTAGGAACGTCCGGTGTTTACACTGCTACGATTTCAAAGTTTATAAATGTTTTTCTATTGCGTTCTTCAGCTTGGTATCCCATGTTATTTTAACACACTTCCTGCTTTGTCACGATAAATTAACATTCATCCATTATTTTCTTTTTTCCAAACGATATATACAGACTATTTTTCAGTGAGATGTGCACTGGGGGTGAAATTTGTGGTGATATTCACTGTATAGACATTTGGTAAACAGGCTTTAGTGAACTCTTCTGCTTGATCATCAGCGAAAAGGAAGTGATTTTTCTAAGTTTTCACCGGTATCTCGTTTCCATCAACAAGGAAATCTCTTGCCGGTTATTGAAGATCACACAATTTTTAGTACGTGTCAGATGTGATAGAAGGAACGAATGACGAAATATTGTATGAAATAATGCGCAATTAATAGTTATCTCCATGCAAGACAAATCCTGTGGCACCAAGATATGGCCTTTTAAAATCCTGAATAGTATCGATTAAAACGTAAAATATGTTGTTTGTCTCATTACCATGATATAACGTAAGTGAAATTCGGAGACAACAAAGCTTCCAATTTTTGTAGCGCAGCTTACTTGCTAATGCTAATAAGCCAATGCCAGGTTAAATAGTTGTATTCTAAAGATATCGCACATTCGATTTTGTGCTGTGGCGCGACTGATATCGTGATTTATCTACTAAAAATGTCTGAAGTAATATTCGTGATATGTTCGAGATGTGTTTGAGTGGTTATTACTTAGGAGATTATTTTAAAAAATTACTCAATCGCCAGACTAGTACATAAGGAAGAGAGCATGTTGTAACAGCCCTCATACCTGAACTCTAAATATAATTGTATTTTATGAAGTATTTGTGAGAGCTAAAGTTTGCTTGAATATGATCCTGTATGTTTGTTTTGCAATTTCTGGTAAATAATGTATATAGACTTTTTTCATGAAAAGAAATTATTTGGAGGCCATTTAATATGTTTAAGAACCGAATTGTGCAAGAGAATTGCTTAAATATTGGTAATTCCAAGTATTAATGCAAGTTACGATATCTAAAGGACAATTTACTACAATTTAAAATGATTTCTGTAAATAATTTTGTGTTTAAGTATCTTTAATTTCCATTTCTGACCATTTTGTAATGATGTTAAATGATTATGTATTGAATCTGATTGTTTTTAATATGTTTCAATTGTTTGAGTAATTGTTAATGTTCGATAAATATCTGGCGGAAGTTTTTGAAGAGTTCTAGAAATTTCGATAGAGCCTGTATAAAGAAATCAGCAGAAGGACAGTAATAGTTTTATACAGATTCAATTTGAGACTGCCAAGGACTGCGTAAGTAGAAGCGTTGAGTGCAATCTCTGGATTGTATCCATGCCTGTAAACAGTATCGTTGACATCGTGTTTGGTGAAAATAAACGGAAGTTTAAACTGAAATACATTGTGGTCTACTTAATTACCGTATTAATTAAACCACGAAGAATCTGACAATGTGCTGATTCTTGCTCCAGATATTCTGATCTTTTCTGTAGTGTATAGTAAGCATTACCTTAAAGGGTATGAATGAAACCGGAAAAGATATAGCTGCTTGCGTATCAGTCGTTATTTTGTCTGCGTGCATATCTTACAGTGGGGGTTGAGTCCAACTGTCAGCACTGCCCACCGGGTTTTAACGTAAACTGTTTACTATAGCGTACGTATTGTGTTTGGCAGTATTTTGGGGTGTGATTGGCCCTCTTCCTGTGCCGGCTGGCACGTGCTGGTGCTATCGACCTGCACGTGGGCCCTCCCGGGCGGGCCCCTGGACGCCCTGCGCACGCTCGCCCGCCAAACAATATCGCTGCTGCACGGACCTGCTCGCTGTCAATAAACCGATTAGGCGACCACTCCAAATCGACACTCGCATTCCTCGGCCAGACGGCCTGTCCTGCGGAAGTAGTTCCAACTGGCGGACAAGTGGTTTTCTTTGATGTTGAGGGAAAAGGGGGGGGGGGGGGGAAGAGGACGGAGAGGGAGAGGAATCCTCTCAGCTGAACTAGAGTTGAAACTGTTAGAATCTCCAAGACGTTCCCAAATTCTCCATATATACACCTTCATTTGTGCAAGATTATCTGAAAGTATGTTAAACCAGTAATTCAGTCCTTCGCTTTCATCTAAGTTCCATATAATGCAGGGAATACTGAATAACTATAAATGTTCGTTTCTACAGTTTTTCTCTCATTTTGAGTCATAGTAAGTTAGTGATAGCAATATAAAATATTCAACTTCTATTTTGGTTAAATGGTTTATGGCTGATGAAAAATAATTTCACCAAGTACATTAAAGTGGCATGGGCAGGTAAGATACCAGCTTCAAAACTCCGTACCTAGTGTCATGGTTTCCCATGGTTAACTAGCCCAGTGATTTGCAATTACCACCTAAAAAAACTACATATGCGACAAAAAAATTGACACCTGACATTAAGAACACAGGTTACAGTACTCGCAGATAGTGTCACCTAGTGTTGTAAAAAAACGTTTTTTTCTGACATGAAAACTTTTTTTTTCATAACTACTAAATCTCAAATTTGTAAGCCATTTATCGTTTAATATGACTGTTTTAGAGTTTATACTAAGTACTTATCTTAATTTTTAAATCTACTATACTTTTCTGGTTCAGCAGAAAAGAAAATTGCGAAAATGTTGGCAACATTGATTGAAGTTTTCTTTTACGAACGGGGACTTCCGGAAGAGGGTTTCGCGAGAAGAAATCCCCGTTCCCCGTTGTTTGGATTAATACTCGCTATTTGAACTAGTGCTGCCAACCCTACAAATTTATCTGTAGACCTACCGATCTTTTAAAAAATTACCAATTTTAAATTTATCTACGTTTTTTCCCCTCTTTTTTTTACTTATTGTGGTTTTCTTATATTCGTATACTTGTTAAACTCTCTGCGTATAGTGATATTGAGTCATTAAATTGTCAGTATTTATGAATTGTTTCCTTGCAACCTTTGGCGTAAACCAACGGTTGAAAAAGAAATAAAGCTCCTATTCTGTATGATGATTGATTTAAGTTCATACTTAAAAGACCGTAATGCAGAATTATTGGCGCAGTCTTTATGCACAGCGTGTAGGTTGCTCACAATTTAAAACTGAAATCTCAAAATCTTTTGCGTACAATACAAGAACAACCAGTTAAGGAAAAAGTAACTATTTCTGAAGTTATGGATCTAGAGTAGCCAGATGAAGAAACAGAAAATTCCGACACCGACCGAACTAGCGTTGGTGTTGCTGATACTAGTGAATGTGGTACTGACAGAATGATTAATAAAATTGTTACCTATATAGATACATTTATGAATCATTATGTAAGACATTATATCATTCAGTAAGATTTAAAACACACATGTAAAATGTAAGTTCCGTAAATAAAACTATAATTTATCAAATATATTGTTTTATGAAAAAAAAAAAAATAGGAAAAAAAACAAGGGTGCTGGGTTTTTTTCATCTTTTCTTTTCACAAAGATGAAAAAAATATATTTTTTTTTTCCAATTTGAAACACTAGTGTCACAACGTCTGTCATTCCCTTCTCCTTTGCCAAAAAACGCCAGAAAACCTACGGCCTCTAGTAACATTCGGCACAAGTGAGAGGATTATGCCGAACCTCTCGTGAATGACTACGCCCAGCAAGTAGGACAATAGGGCAAGCCATAAAATGGACACAGCTAAATACATAGCCCAAAATACAGTTGATTGTTCTAGTCTACCATTATTGTCACCACATTCAATCTAAATAATTGTACCTTATATTGCAGACGTGGTTACCAGACAACAGAATTCGTATAGCGAAATAAACTATCCGAAAGTCATTTCTTGCTTGAAAACTTTGTTAATTTCTCTTCACAATGGTTCAACAAATAATATTGCTCGAATTTAGCAGGATAAAGGATCGGTGGTTCGAATGCGACACAGAACAAGGATAATATTTTTTTTCTTTATGACTATCGACGTCGAGGCGGAAACGGACTGAGGGAAAGGAAAAAGAATGGATTCGGCAATGGCCTTTTGAAAGAACTGTACCGGTACCTATTCATTTAGAGTGATTTCGGAAAACCATAGAAAATCCGATATCGGGATGGCTGCACGGGGGCTCGAATCCGCGGTCGCCTGAATGAGAGGCCAGAGCGGTACCGCACAACACCACATTCGGTGGTTAAAAATCATGTTTTGTGCTCGTCATGCGTTGCCCCTGATGTATAGCTCGATAATGCTGGTAATTAAAACCTTAAATAAATATATATGCAAAGAAGATAAACACAATTGTGGTTGAAATGTGAAAATACAATAACAAAATAATCCGCGTCAACAGTGTACAATCTGGCTCGAAATTAATGTTGTCTTTCATAACTCAGGTAATTCTGACGCATGATATAAATGAGATATTTTTCGTATATTATAACGAAGGTATACTGAATCTTCTAGTTTAAAATGCTTACTTAAATCTAAAACTAGCTATTTCTCGCTACGAGCTACATCGCATCGGCGGCGGTGTATTCCCTTCAGTACTGAAAATCTTCACGTGTTAAATCAATGGGTCAGCATACGGCTTCTTGTTAGAAGAGCATTACAGTAATTAAGTTAATTGAATCCTAGAGCATTCCAAAAATTCATCTTAATTGAATAAAAGTGGAAAACTGATGAAGAGTGTTAATTAGAAACATTTATTGTTGGCTAGTAGAAGAGATTGTAGGTGAAGACCAGTTTGGGTTTAGGAAAAATCGCGGTACAAGGGAAGCAATTCTGTCTTTAAGATTAATACTTGAAGGGTGGATCAAGAAAAACAAAGATACTTTTATGGCATTTGTTAATTTAGAAAAAGCTTTTGATAAAGTTAGGTGGGACAAGGTGTTCAAAATTTTAAAGAAGTCAGGTCTAAAGTATCGAGATAGAAGAATACTCTATAAACTATATAAGAATCAAGTGGCTGTAATAAAAGTAGAGATTAACGAGACACATGCATCACTTAAAAAGGGTGTGAGACAAGGTTGTAGTCTATCCCCGTTAATATTCAACTTGTATGTAGAAGAAGCAATGAAGAAAGTCTAAGAAAAATTTCCATGTGGCATAAGTTTTCAGGGAGAAAAAATCAGTGTGCTACGATTTGCTGATGACATTGTCTTGTTAGCAGAGAGGGCTGAGGATGTTGAGAAGTTATTGAATGACATGAACAAAATACTGAAGGAAGATTTTTGACTGAATAAAAATCAAAGTAAGACAAAAGTAATGAAATGTAGCAGAAATGATACCGACACCAGCAGATTAAATATAAAAATAGGATCGGATGCAATAGGAGGAGTGAGTGAGTTCTGTTACTTGGGAAGCAAATTACAACCGATGTACGAAGCAGGAATGATGTTAAAAGCAGAATAGCACTAGCAAAAGAGCCTTCATGAAAAAGAGAAACCTTTTAGTTTCAAATTTTGATCTAGGAATTAGAAAGAACTTTTTAAAACTCTTTGTGTGGAGCACATGACTTTATGGTAGTGAAACATGGACTTGAGGAATACCGGAAACAAAGAAAATTGAAGCATTTGAAATGTGGTGCTATAGAAGAATGCTGAAAATTAAGTGGACAGACAAAGTAAGAAATGAACGAGTTTTGGAAATGATGGGTGAGAAAAGAAGTTTATGGAAGAAGCTTACAGAAAGAAGAGACAGGCTGGTAGGTCATATTTTGAGACATGCTGGATTAGTTAATTTGTTAGTGGAGGGAACAGTCGAAGGTAAGAACTGTAGAGGAAGACAGAGATTAGAATATATGAAGCAGATAATTGAGGACGTGGGTTGTAAGGTGTATGTAGAAATGAAGAAGTTAGCACAGGATAGGAAGGGATGGAGGATTGCATCAAACCAGTCTAAAGACTGACGACAGCAAAAAAAGAAAAAAGCATGACTACTATACACAGACAAAGAATTCCGAATTTCACAAGCTGGCGAGCGTTACCCATCGTAACTTCTCGAATCCTTAAAATTTGCGCAATTAAAGCAATGGATCAATAACTGATTCTTTGGAAAAGAAAATAACAATAATTATTTGAAAAATGTATGAAAACCTTTTAGCAATAATAAAGATTTAAAGACAATTACTAGTTAGGCAATGTAGAATAGATTTGTCACACGTTAGACTGGTGTTCATCGAAATGCTTGGATACTTTAAATTGTTACTAAACGTCCGTTATATTAATCTTGTATGTGGCTCTGTGGAATGAGTCGTAGCATCTAATTAAGATTCCTTGTGGTGCAGATTTCATAAACTACTTTAGCACAATAAGTGAAGCCATATAAGAATATTACGGGTCACCTGCTTTGTCTTAAGTGAATCCTTTCAAAACTTCTTCGTTGAAGCTCAGTCTACCAGTTAACGGACGTCATATGCTAATACAGTATCATATTATTTATCGTTTTTATCCATCATTATCCCAGAAATAATTATTTCATGTATTAAAATAGTTACTTCATATTGTCTAAGGGTTATGCTTCGTTGTTTGTCACACGCATTTAATCGCACTGCTTGCAGCTGAATGTAAGTAGCTATTTTGAGTAATTTGAAAGGGGGGGAGGGAATCAACGTCTTAGCTAATATTTGCGAAGTTATCGACTCTTGATATTTATGTATGAATGAGGTTGTCATCTGCTAAACAATTCCAGTATTATTAGTATTTCTCCCTAGGTCTTTTACGAAGCTATTATAAGTAGTAACGCAGCTTAAGCTTCTCCCAGGCTCTCCATGATACTTGGAGGTAATAACATACGAAATTCAAATATCGTTTAATCATATTTACAGTAAGAAATTCGCAGTACGCACATTGGAAAGTAGTAAGCTTGAAACAATGTTTTTTATTATTATTTTACCTTCTATTTGTAAGGGTATATACTATATAGAGAAATGCTACTAATAAAGCATGCCAATAAGCATGCTTCAAACGACTATGCTCTTTGAGATAAGCTTGCTCAAAGCAAACACTCAAATAGACATGTTATTTACTAGTAGGCTCTTTTGCAGTGCAGTGGAAAACATGGAAAACCAAGTGGCTATTCGCAGAGAACTAAACAAAATCGTCTTATTCGGATCCGAGATTGGATACCTAGAAGAATTTTTTTTTTTTTTTTTAACCTCCCTACATTTTGGTCAACTTGGCTCGCACAAAATAACGTAGTCATATGTATAGTTTCGTAATTACATTGACCTCCCTCAGTATTTAAAGTCTTTTTGTTACACCTTGTATAAAAACTCACCAAATCGGAACGAAGTTTCCCGGTAGTCGCCCGTGTCTTAGATTCCTTTAAATCACGACAACGATAGCTATACCGCTGCGGTAAAAGATCCAGATCGCTTCGAATTTTTTGTTTTTCATTTCAGAGTGATAGAACTCAAGTTTTTATAGTTTTTTGCAGTGAATCGGGTCATTTATTTTTGTTTACATCAAATCTTGATATGCATTATTTCTTGCTACATTGTATTTGTACTGTCTGGCCCGCACTTAGCGTGGTTTGTGAGCGGCTAACACTCTGGCCTCGCATTCGGGAGGACGCCGGTTCGAATCCCCGTCCGGGCATCCAGATTTGGGTTTTCCATGGTTTCCCCAAATCATTCCAGGCGAATGCTTCCTTAAAAAAAGGCCATGGCCGAAATCCTTCCCACTCTGTCTCCAGTCGCATCTCGCCTCTAATGTCCTCGACGTCGACGTGTCGAAAAGCCATAAGGAAAAATAAAGTTTTCACCGCGGATTCCATAGGCACTCGTAGCTTCGATAGAGAGTTACAAATTTTATTTTTTCATCTCACCAGCGAGACATTTTGGCGTGAAGTCGAACGCATGCACCTGACGCGGTAGTGCCATGGGGAGTTCCGAGCCAGGCCACGTAGCTTTCCTTCCATAACATTTTTCACAGTTAAAATGAGGAACAGAACTCACAACAGCATGTGAATATTTATTTCCCTCAGTTAATTATCACCGTATGTAATTTACAATAGTCTGACAAGAGAAAACAGTACAAAATGTCTTCTGGAATCAAAAGCGGAAAAAAGCTACGTGATACGGGGAGGGGGGGGGGGATTCACAGGAGACCAAAATGGAGCTACGTGGTTTATGCACGCTCCCTTATGAGTATTCCCTCTCCCGCCCTTGCCTCAGGCAGCACGCTCAAAAATCGACTGTCGTGCGATTTTTCACCATGCTCATTTAAGCATGTTCGATATTAGCAGCACGTTCGACACACATATCACTAGGTGTAATTGCTCAATAATAGTATGCTTTCGTGCTACGTAGCATGTCTATCTGTATCTTAACGGCCTAGAATTTGTATGGAACAATATGTAACAGTGCTGCATAATTCATTTTAAATCGTATTAAACTTTATATCTCGCAGTTCGTTAAAATTGGCCGCCTACGTCGAGAGGAATACCAAAAAAAAAAATCAATACATATCTCTAGAAACTTGTAGCTGAAAATACTGTTAATTCGGGTTGAAAATATTACTAGCGTCTTTCTTGGCGCTTACTCTTCAAGGAAAAGTGTACCCGAAAGCCGTAAAATATGTAACAAAGGTGTAATCCGCGTCGAAACATACGTTTACGCACGTTAGTGACTTGGCGTTAATAGAAAACTTGAGCCGCCTGTGATGTAATTATAGTCAGAATTTGGCATAGCCGTTGTCTTCTTCACTTAAAATCCTCTAAGTACCATGAAATATTAGTAGTAATTATGGTCCAGGCTGCCATTCAACCTAAACACAACAAGATTAGTCCACATTGCTGACTTAGCGGTAATAGACGTCTCGAGACGCCTGTGACATAATTATAGTTAGAATTTGGCATGGCAGCTGTTTTCTTTACTCAGAATCCACTAAGCACCATGGAATATTAGTAGTCATTCTGGTCCAGGCTGCCATTCAAACTAAACACAACGCGGTTACGCATATTACCGAATTAGCAGCAATAGAAGTCTCGTTCCGCGTGTGACGTCATTATAGTCAGAAGTCGGCATGGCGGACTCCTTATTCGTTCAAAATCCACCATACGCCAAGGACTATTAGGCGTAATTCCGGTCCAGGCTGCATTTCAACCTAACCACATCGTCCACCAAAACATCTATTTGAAAATCAACATGTGTACAGCATGAGGAATGGCACATTCACGGCAAAAATAACTGCTACACATCGGCTAATACCACACGTAACCCGACGATTTTCACTATATTATTTCTTTTCTACCTGTTTTAACGTCTTCGCGTACACTTTTTATTAAATAGAAATCGCTAAAGAATGCGTTAGTCACATTTTCATCGAGAAATAACCGTTTTTTCTACTGGAAGTACTTTGCACAGCACCCACGAAACCTTGTAAACATTTAAGAAGGTTAAAAGTAGAAAAATTACGTGGAAAATTGAACTTGCATCAAGTACAAAAATGTGAATAGCAAAACAAAGATCTTGAAAATCAAATGAGTATCATTGAAACTTATTCACTAAAAAAAACCAGCTGCATCTCTTTACTGTCTACCCCGTTGTTTTTGTCAACGAATATAAAAGAGTACTACTAAAGATAGTAATACATTACCTAAGATACTATCCTACATTCAGAGGATAACCAAATAGCTCGAAGTAATTACGACTGATTTACCTATAGTTATATTTCGAAGATTTTTTAAAATAAATTTAACAAAGTATGAAAAATTCTAAGAAAACATCCAGTGAATAATCGTGCACTAGAAGATATACAATGATTTCTGGTTAGTAAAATCGTTGGCTATAACCTGTGACCAAACATTATCACACGTATAATAAAGTTTCTTACAACTTTCCAGTTAATGACTATCCGTAGAAAGTCCAGCACAGTTCTCGGAACATTTTCTTCTACATATCCAATTTTTATATATGTGATGAGTAAATTATTTACACAAATTACAACTTTATTAAAATTCACTTTTGGTAAGATACTACCTACAGTAACTTAATGCTTTTGTTCTGCAGCCCACGTTTACACTTATAGCTCTTCCGTATTGTTAATTTACAGAGTAACCAAGACTTCATACTTTTAGATGCACTGTCATTTTGTAAATTTTCAAGCTGTGTTTTCTATTTTTTTACGATTGCTTCATTTGTCGGTAAGTTGCTTATTAGCTTCGTTTTATTACTCTTTAACACAACGTCTGTAATTGTAGTATTTTTTTAAGTAAATAAAAAACCTTCATTTTGATTAACTAACAAGAATGATACGCAGATATAACTTCCAAGTTCGTCTACAAGCTACGAAGGGAATATATTCAGCTTTATGTAGCATATTCAGCAAACTGAAGAACAGCTCGGATGAGGATTAAAACGTCGGTGGCAAAATGCAAACCTGAAAAGTAATTACATGACAGCTGTGAAGAGTAAAAGTATAAAATATAACAAGATTGGTGTGAGTTCATACCTTACTACGGGCGTAACTGTCATTACCGGTCTTAGTCCTTTTTCCGCAATTAAAACCACTAAAGACTAATGTCTGGAGTATACAGATTAAGATTTACTCGTGTTACTGCTGGTAAGATAACGTCGCACCGAAAAAAAATAATAATGCAAGAGTAGTCCTACTATTTACTCTAAGCTGTCTAAGCGCTTAGGGAGAAAGTAAGAAAATGGGACTGACAGTCGTCAGTTCTTCTTATGGTCCAGGGTGCATTGTAACATAACAGCTTTCTGTTCTTTACTGATACTTTCTATTACTATACACACTGCTTAATCCAAATTGCAACATGAGAATTCAACTGGGAATGACAGCTTCCTGGTCCAGAACGTAGTAATTTTACTGTTAACATACAACGACGTATTGTTCATTTTGCCATAATTGCAAACTGCCTACATTTTACAGTGAATATCCTTAGTCAATCGGTGATTCACACTTGTTCTCGACCGTCCTATACCGATATCACAGTTACTAAATTCTTCACAATGAAACTTTGATCCTTTTCTCATCATAACAACAAGAACATGATGCCACCTGAACCGATATGGATTTTTGATGGTAACACACCAAATAAATTTTGATTAAGTCGAAACTCTTATTCCATACTTCATCTGCGAGAAATACAAGTATCATATATGGAATCGCGCAATTACGGTTAACAGACGTAAAATTGTGCAAGAAAAATTATAAAAAAATAAGTGCCGCATCACTGTATGGACATGCCATGAATAAGATTCATATTGTTCCTGGATGCGATCAGAAGCTGGTTAGTTTGGCATCGGTGGTAGGTAAATTGATGGAGAGATTAAAATACAACCACATCAGAAATGTCTATGAGTTAAGAAACTGTTTGGTCAAGTGGTAATATGGGTTTAAGAGTGGATATTCATGGTAATTTAAGCAGGCTATATGCAAGATATTTCGGATGAAATAAACAAGTAAAACGAAGTTGATAGTATAGCACTGGAGCTCTCCAAGACACATAAGGTAAAACCATTGAAGTGGATGAAAAAATGACTTGCTGAGTAGAGGAATTCTGGCAAGGTAGGAAGCAGGAAGCAAAGAGGTGCGCTAGGAATTCAGTATCAAAAGTACAGCAAGTGAAAACAGGAGTACCACATGCTGGTGTATTGGGACCATTGCTGTCAACTATTCAAATGACTGATTGTGTTGATGGGCTGTCTGGTAGCTCAGTAGTTAAGGTGTCTGGCAGGTGATCGAAAGGTCTCCGGTTCGCATTCCTGTCTCGGCGGGAATATTTAAAGACCTTCACCTCTGGCACAGCTTACTGTGTAATGTGAAGTTGGACAGAACGATTCCATGATTCTTTTTCCACGTTCTTCTTTACCTGGTAGGATCACCATGTCAGGTTAGGTAGCCGCGACAGATCAAAATTCTGCCAAACCGGTGTCCAGACTACCCTTCGGGGTCTCAGAGCCAATAATGCCATGCGCAGGATTATTATTATTCTTTTGATGATTTGCAGTCAGAAGTTACGCTGTTTGTAGATGAGATGATGTGATATAATAGGATTAAAACGGGGGAGGACTGTGAACATCTACAGGGGGATCTGGGCAGGATATCTAGATCGGTGGGTCAGTATGGAATTCAGATAAATGCCAAAGAGAGTTAGTTTATTAGGAAATATAAAGTTTAGTTTGTTATTACAAGGGAGATGAGAAATTGTTTAAGACCTTAAGTGTAATAATCTTAACATTTTATTGCAAATTCAGTGGGGCACGTCACTGGGAGATGTTTCAGAGTGTTGGAAAAGGTGATGAGGTGATGAGGGGATGGATTGGGGAAATGAGGAAATCGTGATACAAATCCCTGATCAAGCCACTGATTGATTATGGTGGAATTGAACGAGACCCACATTTTGGATATCACAGTAGTTGGAGATGGTCCAAAGATTTGTTTGTGTAAATTACCGCAGAACGCAATCAGTAACTGAAGTGATAAAGAGCGAGTTGGAAGTCAGAAGACGGGTGAACAAAATGGTGCTATTTTATAAGGCATATATTGGTGATTAGGCCTGGATAGATATTAGAAGAAAAAATAGGTATAGCACATGGGAGGGAAGAGATGGCCATGGCCAAAAACTGACAATAAGTTTCTGGCGTAAGGGAGTGGGAAAAATTTCTTTTATAGATCATGAATTCAGAGATTGCAATAAATTACCGAGAGCAATGTTGAAAAATTTTCATGAAAAATGTAAAGAATTTAAAAATAAAATTACTGTACGGCAAAAGTTAGGAAGTAGGAGTCTCGAACGGGGCATTTGAATTAACGATTTAATCATGAAGTTTGACTTCACCTGTGATTGTATTTATTAAAGCCATGTTGTATTTAATGTGATTGTTCTTTTTTTAATGTTGTATTTTTATATGTTCTTCTTTTGGTGTCGCAGCTGGGATGCAAAATCGTTTTGCACTCATGAATGAACTATAAGCTTAACACTTATTAGTTTAGTCTTTCATATTTGAATAATTATGAACTCTCTCTGTCTTGTTTCAATTTATTGAAACATTATCCGATACTTAAGAATCCGAAGATACAAGGTCCTTTTACTCTCCGTAACTTTATATCAACTCAAAGCGCACAATAACATTTTTCTCTCACTCGCACGATCTTGTTATTCTCTTGTTACTATGGCTACCAATTTCCCCCAGAGTAACCTTTTCTTTTATAACTTCTCCAAGGAGCCTGTTATGCCACAATGTGACACATTTTACACATTGTTTCCGCTTCTCAATAAATAGCTAACAACGTTTCCAACATGTTCGTTTACTGGGAAACGAGACGAACTTGTGAAAAATTCGCGAATGATGTAGGAGTCACTTTTGAACACGTTAAACGTAAGTATAAAGCAAACTCGTATTAATTTAAAACACAAAAGAAAATGTTATTCACATGCAAATGACCTTAAAAATATTTGGTGGCTCCGCTCCTTATCCTTCTAAGGGGGCCTCCTCCTCAGGCCAGCCTGGGGTTGCCAACTTTTCAGAATTCCACGGCCGCACAAACGCCAACATTTAAGATGTATGTTAGAAAAAGTAAAATTTACAGAGCAATTCGTTTTTTATTTTTACAATTAATTGTTGTTATAACAATTGCGAACTAAAAAATAAGAAAATTATTGTTTGGAATAACAATCATAAATATTTAATAAAATTAATAATGCAATAAATAATTACAACAAAACCTCTGCAGAAGAAACAGTGTCTTCTTCAGCCAATTAAAAAAAAAAATGGTTAAAACTGCTGTTGTAGATGTAGACTTTGTTTTCCTCACATGTCCTGTACTCGCATTACGTTTCATTGCTTTTATACCATCAAATTTTACAGTTAAATTCATTTTACACACTTGACAATATGCAGCGGAATCGTTTTCTTTACGTAACCACGTTTTAAATTCGCCATTTGGGAGCCACTCCTCTCTAAAACAACGTTTCCGTACTTTCTTCGGCAAATCACGCATTATGTATATATAACGTGCCAGGTAGATTACTGAGACAATCAGATATGCGACCAACTATTGTCAACTTTTGAACACGGAGTGAAACAGTTGACTTACTTTCAGCGGGAGGGGAATCAGGAGCGAGACGACCTTGTTTATTTCCATAATTTTCGAAATTTCTTAATAACCGGACATTTTGCGTCCGGTCGCATGTACTGAGCCGGACAAATCGAATTAGAACAGGACAGTCCGGCCGAAAACCGGACGGTTGGCAACCCTAGGCCAGCCCCGGACGGCGAAAAAAACCAAGAGGGCCTCTTCTTCACATTTGCTACCGGCCCCGCGCGTTTTAATCCGGCTCTGTTATGATGAAATGTTTCCGGAACAGAAACAAAAATATCCGAAAAATTCCTTACTCCAGAAAACACACACAGCTTATCTGTATCTGCCCTGCTGCTACCTAGACGCCAGCGAAGCCTGGAAGCTTAGCTCTGAACTATCGCATGCCCGTGACCTTGATTCGTCATAATTTTGCCATTTACGGGTTTAATTTTTTTAAATTCCTTTCTTAATTAAAGATGTTACCAAAGCAGAGAAGTTAATCTTTAAAATGATACCTCACCTTACGATTTTAGCTGAGCATGCTGGAAGATAGATGGCTAGTCACGGAAAAACACCTTTTAGAAATATTATATATGATGATAAACAGCAGCGAAAAATGGCTGCGTTTTTAGGGTATCAACACATTCTTTCCCGAGTCTCCATAACTCTTTGATTTAGTGCTATTACAGCGTGTCCTCTGCCTCTTGAACGGTGACCTGAACACGTGAGGTATCGAGCGGCACGGCAGCAGCTGCTACCTGATTGTTGTTCAATATGTCAAGGAGGTCAGTGGGAGGGGGTGGGGGGGGCAGGAGGACGAGGGGTAGAAGCAGAGACAAAGTCACTGCGTGCGCCTTTATATAGCCCATCACTAGTGAATACTGTACTAGCTGCACGCGTCGCTGTTCACGCCAGATGTTTTCATAGAACTTCACTGTGATGCAGAGTCCCTTATATTGTCTACGGGAGCTGTGAATGGGTATATGTGAAAAACCGTCAATGTGGGAGTCTAGCTTCGCGCAATTATCGTTCCGTACGCTAATGACCTTCCCAGTTATAAATGTGGTAGGTCAGACGACTGTCGCTTGGTTAAGAAACCAATGCTCCAAGCCTTTCCGACTCCGCGTGGCGTTGCCGCTCGTGCAAATTTAATTTAATATAATTGCATTGGAGCACAAGCTCCGGTGGCAATTTCCCTACACCCCCATCTTCCCCCTATCCTGCATCCACCTACATTTGCCCTCTGCTAATTTTATCTTAATATTCTTTCAACGTTTACGGTAAATTATCATTTCACTTGGTAACTCATTCCAATCCCTGATACCCTTACCTAAAAAAGAGAATCTTCCCACACCCTTGTGCCTGAAATCGAGTGCCAGCTTATGATCATGGTCATCTTTTACCTTCCATGCACTACTTTTCATACCTACTCCAATATCTTTCCGACCAGTTTCAATAAAATTTACTATGAATAGTTCCTATTCCGTCCGTAATATTGCAGTGCAGTTTGAACTAACATAGCCTTTAATGAGTTAATGTTAATGTAAAAGGAAATAACAGCAAAATAAAAACGGCAGCTCTATCATAACCGTGGTGCCGCAACTTGATGATGGGTTCTTATGATACTCGACGAGACAAATCGAAATTGAAGAGTAATCTTTTTTGTCTCGATTAGTTCGTGAGATATCTACTGTCAGAAATTAGTTTCAGGAATAGTTCGTTGTGCCTTAAGCGAAGTTTTTCTTCTGGTCCTGGCCGCCTTCAACCTAACCACAACCGCTAGGAAGAAAACAAAAAACCTATTGTGCATGTCCAGCGTGTAGCTTTGTTGAAATTTTATTCTGTCCAGGCCGCATTTTAAGCTAACCGCCTCAGTTTCTAGAGGGTATATCTCGAGAACTAAGCGAGATATCGAAAAGTTTTATTCTTTACTTTCGTTTTGTCCCGTCGAGTTATACAAGAATCCATCATCCAATTGGATTAGGTGAAATTATTTTTCTGGTCCAGGACGCATGTCAACCTAACCACCTCGCTTTTAACTAGTATGATATTTCGAGAACTAAGCGAGATATAAAAACATTTTATTCCTCACTTTCGATTAGTCTCGTCGAAATACATAAGAAGGTGTCGCGAAAACTGCGCCCAGTGAAATTTGCGGCCAGTGAAATCTGCGGCCAGAATTCTCAACAATGCTGTAGCGGTATGTTTATTGTAGAATAGGATCAAACTGGTTGTATTGTTAAAAGCCGCTCCGCCGGCGCTCTGAGCGGATTACTACGTTTGTAGCCAATGTTTCTAAACAGCAAGTTGACACTACAGATGTTGTATAGTTTATAACTGTTATTAAAATACAAGTTTTATTCTTGCTTAAAAGACGTAGAAAAGAATTGTAATAACGAGGCAGATACTTACAGAATCGTAGTAGATTTCATGCAAAATCTCCCTTTGCCTCACATTACTAGTGCAGGAGGCCTCGCATTCGGGAGGACGGTGGTTCGAATCCCTGTCCGGGCATCCAGATTTGAGTTTTCCATGTTTTCCCAAATCACTCCAGGCAATTTCCGGGACGCTTCCTTCAAACGGCCATGGCCGAATTCCTTCCCATTCCTTGCCCCCCATCCTTTCCCGTCTCTAAAGACCTCGCTGTTAGAGAGACGTTAAGCAGATAAGAAACTAGTGTAGGAAAAAATATTCTACCATCAGCAGTTGTCGGTTAACGTCATCCACATCAAATTTCCCCACAGACGACACGATAATAGAGTGACATCGCTCCATTTGGACGGATGGAGCGATCGTGTATGGCCGCCTCTAGACGACCTCGGCCACTCCGATCTAGTTAGTACCGCACTGGATTTTCCGAACAGTGTTGCAGATCAGCAAAAAATTCAGCTTTCAGTAACGAGTGCGAAAAAAGTCTAAGAAAGAATACTTAAAATGTGTAACATTTGCGTGTCTATTTAAAAAAAAAAATAGAAATTAACTTGGCTGTTTCGGGCGTGTAATGTAAAATGATTTGTTCACGTGAAAACTTCTAGGCCACGATTTAGTGAGACCAGGTCGGGTCTTCTAAAGGGGCGTTTAGAGTGATTAGGACGGCGCGGCATGACACAAAGAGAAGAGGTATTGGCCGCAGATTTCGCAGATTTTAGGTTGGCCGCAAATTTCACTGGTCGCAGTTTTCACATATCCACATAAGAAACCATCATCAAATCTTGGCGCCATTGTTATCGTAGAATCACCATAAAACTTTGGTTTGTTTCTATGACAACTTACAAACTACATTAGAAGTACATATTTTTAGTATTTGATGTTAAAATACAGGCTATGGTAGATATTTGGGACAAATTTTAAGTTCGTAGGTAATAGCGTTCTTGAGATAGACATTGTATCAGAAATGGTCTAGAATTGACGCACTTTGGATTCAAAAAAGTATCTTAATCTTTTACTGAGCGTGCTCTAAACAACAGTAACGCATACTTTGAGATAAAAAAGAATTATACGTAACACATTTAGGTATAAATAAAAAAGTGGATCCCTTTATTTGGATATAATTTTACAAAATTCTAGATACAATATTGGGTTTGTTCGTAACTAGTATTGATATGAGCTTGCAACTACTCTGTTTACCAACTCGAGGTACGTGAAGGACAGATAGCGGACTTCGGGTTCAGGAAAGGGAATGGAGGCTGCTGATTTATTGTTTTAAATAATTATGTTATTGGCAAGCCGCATTGCGCTAAATGTACTCTCCAGAACATTTAAAAGGCATTTTAGATTTTTGGAACAACTAGGTTGGCGTGAGTGAAAATTCACAGATCTTGATTAATGTTTTATGCTGTTCTGCTTAATCATATAGAAACGTACTGGCACAGTTATCAGTTTCAGCTTCAGAAGAACACGTTTCACAAACAGAATTACACAAAAGACAATAGAACCAAGCTAACATGTTTCGCGGGCCTACTGTCTTCTCTCCCTTCAATCGATCTTTTTTAACGATCTCCGTCGTCGATATTGTGTCAAACTCTGTGTGAAAGAAAAGATGTAAAATGTACTGGCGTAAAGATATGGGAAGCAGGAATGACGATGTTGAAAAGAAACCACGTCGGTAACACCGAAAATATTTAAGTACATATTCACATCCCATATGAGCTCTTGGTGAAGACGGGTACATCAAGCCTTCAGGATATCAGCTTTGGCACCTTTCTTTCTGATGAAGATTCTCATACAAAAATTTGAATGTGTCACGTTTTTGTGTATTTCTATTTCATTGTATCGAGGAGACGAGTGCTTTCATACAAATCATAAATAACCGACCGTGAATTAAAATTTAATGAAGGAAGATATTACTAGCGCAGAAAGCTGCTAATAATATCTATAGGACCGACTCTCGTCACTGGAACATTTGGACAACAGTTTATGTTATCCCGATTAGTAGGTACCATATTTCGTCCATGTTACAGAGGACAAGACGGTAAATTTTGAAATTTGTGTGTGTGTGACCAAGTTTGTTATTGAATTAGAGAACAGAGCATAGTGAATGAGCGAGCCTGACATTCGGGAGGCTGTGGAATCAAATCCCTGTCCGGCCATCCAGAATTCTTATTCTTTGGATTCCCGAAATCAACTGAATGCCGGGATAGTTCCTTCAAAAGGCAGTTAATTCCTTCCAGTTCCTTTGCCCTCCCATACGTTCTAAAGACCTCAACATTGACAATCCGTAAAGTCTGAAGTGTAATATATATATTTAAAAAGGACTTTAGAATGATATATAAGTTTATTGAGATAACTTATAGAGTCGGTAGATGTCATTTTGTTGCAAACAACCTCAAGTTTCACATAAAAGTGTCCATTTGGTTCGATGTGACTACCATTTGTTATGCTGCAAATCATCCCACCGGTAGTCAATTTCTTCCCACACTCGTTGCAGCAAATCGGGCATAACTTGTGCAACGAGAGCGTAGTTTCGATTTTTCAGGTGGGCCAAATTGTATGGTAGGGGAGCAACATAGATATGATCTTTAATGAAACCTCAGAGAAAGAAATCCAGTGGAGTCAAGTCTGGGGAACGAGGTGGTCATGTGATTGGCCTTTCATGGCCAATCCTCCGACCTGGGAAGGAACAACTCGTCTCAACAAAGTTCTGGTGCCAAGAGTAAATTGTAGTACTGCTTGGAGATTCTTTAGCGTATTCGGTGCGAAATTTACTCCGAACAGTTGTTACAGAGCTAGTTTCATGAAATCAAAACACACAGCGAGCATGTTGCACCAATGAAAGTAGCCATTTTAAACTGTGCACTACGCTGGCGCTCCTGGTGGCGGAATGGTTTACTGATGCACTACGTGCATCAAACTTGGGGTTGTTTGCTACAAAATGAGACATCTACCGTTTCTGTATGTTATCTCAACAAATTTCTAAATCATTCCAAAGTTGTAAAGCCCTTTTTGACTCACCCAATATATATATAATATATATATCTATCCTATTATATAAAACGCTAACGTGGCGTCTGCGTACGTCGTCTATAGCTGGTACGCGTATTGGCTACAGAACGGTCACGTGACAGCCGTCACTCGCCAATCAACAGCCACCATAATTCATTCATTCCTTCATGTTGCATTTTGTTTATTTACTACAGTTAGATGCAGAAACTCGTGTAAGGAGAATGGTGTTCGATGTTTATGTTATATTATTTGTATCAGTTATACGCCAAAATTCATGTAAGGAGAAGGGATTCAATATTTACGCTATTTTATCTGTGTCAGTTATAAGCCCTAGGTTAAACCATAACCTAAGATTTTTTCGGCAGACGGTAAGAAACTGTGAAGTGTATTTAAAACTCGGAGAACGTAATGATGTATTGGTCAAATAAATAACAGTTATCCGTTTTCGAAATTATAGTCTACGTGATCTTAAGTAAAATGCATTTATTTATGCAAAATCCTAACCAGATACTCTGATAATCTAACGAGAGACGTATTCATATAACAAAAGATATCATTAAAAATTACTAATTCGTTTCTCCTTATAAGCTTTTCCAGAATAAATTCTTACTACCATTATATATGATACCATTAGTTTTTGATACATGTGTTAACTATTAAATGAGATTTAATATAAACTTTTGATTTGATTTAGATTTAAACAGTCAAGGATATGACTATTTACAGTATAAGCGATATGACACTCGGAATACAACAACGATATTATTGCCGCAAAATAGCAGTGAGTAGAAATATTAGAAATACGGAGAGCAGGGAAAAAAAATTAATGCGAGGTAATTACGTGTCACAAAGTTACAATTAGTACGTTCGTTTAAATTTACATATTGCTTTTTATTTATCTACGACAACCAGAAGTAAAAATTCATGTAAGGAGATGTATGTGTACGTATATATATTACCTGTATCAATAATGAGTACTAGGTTAAACACAACCTACGGGGATTCTATCATTACCGTGGCGCCACAATCTGATGATTGATTCTTATAGAACTCGACGAAATAAATCGAAAATAAAGAATGAATTTGTTTGATATCTCGCTTGGTTCTCGAGATATCGTATCTCAAAATAGACGTAGTTACTTAGAAATAAGGCCTGAACCAGACGAAAAATTTCGCTATAGCCAAATTTGAGGATGAATTCGTATGTAACTCGACGAGAAAAATGGAAAATAAAGAATAAAGTTTTTTGATATCTCGCTTAGTTCTCGAGATATTGTATCTCAAAAGTGAGGAGGTTAGGGTGAGATCCGGCCTGGACCAGAATTTTTTTTTCACCACAACCACCATATCTACACGGTGGAAACGCTCTATAGGTGTTTTATTTCCTTCCAATGATTGTTGCTAGGTTGAAATACGGCCTGGACCAGAAGAAAAAACGCCAAAAGCAGAAGGAACTATAACTATGACTGATTTTTAAGATGCTATATCTCGAAAACCAAGCGAGATATCAAAAAAATGTATTCTTTATTTTCGATTTATTTCGTCGAGTTCCACAAGAATTCATCATCAGATTTTGGCGCCACGGTAATGATAGAACTGCCCAACCTACAAATTTTTTTTTTTTTTTTTTTTTTTTGCCGGAGATAAGAAACGATGAAGTTTAAAAATTCAGAGGAAGTTTACACGAAATGTACGAATCACGAAATATATCATTCAGATAAATGGCAGTTATCCGTTTTTGATATTATACTTCCCGTCATTTAAAGTAAAATAATGTAAATAAATCGGTAATACTGGAGATCGCGATTCTGCCAGGAATTGCTGTGGTAAAATGCAAGAATCCTCTAAAAATATTTTCCGTAGTACATTTAACTGTATTATGCCCGTCCAGGATGTATTACAACCTAATTTCTGCTTGAAAATAATTACAACGGAATCACTGCTTAAAAACAATATGTCTTGCGATTGACTACAGCATTTGAGAGTAGTAGAAGTTATGATTTTCGAAAGCAATATTAATGGAGGGTTGTGGTTAAGTTGACCAGAAAGCCCACCGACAGATTAATTCACTCTGAAATGAGTTTTACAAACAAATTAAACTGCTTTCATATGCGCCATGTTACTGAAGGTATTAATAAATGCGGGTGAACGTAGTTCGTACCTATCGTGCTGAAGTGTGCCTGGACTAGGAATAAAACTGATATTACATGGATAGCAAAAGTTTCTGGATTCCTAATTTATTTTTCATTTTATTGGTTCTATACATCCGCCCTCATTAATTCAGTAGAAGTTACTACTGTATTGCTGTGTAGAACATTATCAAATCAAGGCCACTAGCATTATCTAATAACAATCCCGTATAATTAACCAACTGCAAAATAATTATAGTAATAAAATGAACTGCCAGAATATGGCGTTCAAACCTTCATTTTTGACGGGCTAGAAGCTGGTATATATATATAAAAACATTAGTCTGTTCGTACGCACGCTGGGCAGTAGCATTTCGAATATTCCTTGTAGAAAAACTATGACAGAATTACTGGCAGATTCAAGGGGCGGTGAAAACAAATAATTGACACAAACATTTGCACGATACCTAAATTCAGAAGGAGAGGAAGAGATTCAAGAAACTGGAAAAAGCAGTGATGCTCCTCTACTTTTTCTAATTCAGCTAGCATTTCTGTGATAGTTTATTTGTAAATTAAAACCACGAATCTCAAATTACGTGTGGCCGAAGCTAGTTTTTAGTAAAATATTATATCCCGCGCAATTGCATTGTACAGCAGCAATCAATTTCATCAAGACGTTGATATGCACAGTAGATATCACAGTGGTATCAGACTCGAAGTAAAGTTACTATTTATTTTATTTTAAAAACTTTGTAGTACAGTCTTCAGAAATATTTAATAATCTTGTAAAATAATGTGTTAGTTATTTTGTTTGGTGATGATGATACCTGTTAACATTTGTTTAAGATGTGAAGTAAACATTGTTTGGTTCTAAATCGGTCGACGTTTTAAATGAAACACTGCGGTGTGATTGTTTATTCCTGTTTGATAAAAGCGCCTTGTTGAGGGTTTCTGTACAGCTTTGTTGTACAATAAAAAGGTGGTTTCTTTCGGCAGATGTCGATTCCCCGATACGGTCATCAGAGAGAATATTTGTTGTCAGCCTGACGTCTGTCTGACAAAATGTTCTATTTCTAAAATCGAGCATTTATGGTACGTACTTCATAACGACTTGGCCGGATTTTTTTATAATCGCTTGTGATATGTGCCTGGAAAGAGCACGCTAACTCAGTAGTTGCATGCTGAAGTAGTTAACGTTGTTTCTTCCTATAATGGGATATAATACGAACTGGACAAAGAGTTAGGAGAGTCATACGTGATTTCTGCTGAATCTATAAATTGTCGCAACGGGCTAGTACGTTATGTCACTATGAAGTAAGTATCGAAAACAACTGTTTATCAATGTGCATTGTGATATGAAATATCGTTAATAACCACGGCAGTATTACGCGAACCTCCACGTTTGGTAATGGTTATAATTTCGTTTAAATTAAAAGTATTTATTGTCGTCATGAAATTGTATCAAGTTATAAATGAAGAATATACGAGGATCCAGAAAACCGCGCTTAAAACTAGCAACACTGTCAGGTTTAGAAGAATATTTCTACTATGGATAAGTATAGGTACTAAAATTCTTGCGTGATGGATGCTTAAATCGACTGGGATGTCAAATTTATGTTCCTCACTCAAAAGTGATGTTTAATGATAAACTGAACGAACTTTCGTGCTGTTTACAATAGTAAGTTACTTTATACTCTACGGCTCGGGGCTGTGAACCTGAAACACACATTATGTGGGTCTTAGGTACATACGATATCGTAGGTATATCATGTCATAGGCAGATAGTGAAATACATCACTTGCTAAGTACTTCATATAAAGCCGGAAGATATTGCAATGAAGCACACGTTTCTTATTTACTTTTTGTTCCTTTTTTGTTTGTTTTCTTTTTATGAAGGGACTTAGTGTAAAGCTGCTTCCAAGGGCGTATCCAGGATCAGAACTTGAGGGGGGCAGGATTTGAACTAGGGGGGGGGGCAACTCATTTTGGTTTCGAGGAAGTGGGGTGGGGGACTGAAACATGACATTACAAAATCAAACTCAAACCTATTCAGGAAACTATTTTTATCATTGATTAATATAGTAACCCAACTACTTAATCTAAGGACCTACTATGCAGTTAATTAAGATCGTAAGTCAGTTAGTTTTTTATGTAAACATTAATTGTCTCGGATTTTCAATTTCAATAATTTTGTTTGTCAATATCTCATGGTGTTCTTTCACGAAATTTCGATGCACACTCGTCAGACATAATCCTGTCAATCTTTCTCTCCCAAAGTGCTCCTGAACTAGTTCTTCACTCGTCGAAGCGTACTGAAGGCAACTTAATTTTTCTTCTAGGGGGGGGGGCAGCAGCCCCCCTCTGCCCCTCGCTGGATACGCCCATGGCTGCTTCCCTAATTCTACAGTGTCCTCCAAAGCTCATGACTTTAGGATGTATAATTATTAAGTAGGTCAGAAGCTTCGAAAATGTAAAAATAAATTCTCAACGTTTCGATTCGCTTACCATAATCAGTTTTCTCTTAAAAATCCTCTGATTTAGTTTTTGTAAGTTGTTTATTGTAAATCGTTATAGATCAAGTTAAATTCTTTCGTAGACCGCTGTGACTAGTCCCTTGAGATTTAAAAATGGATCATCCATAAAAGTCCGCTCGTTAAAGACTTAGAATCTGTTCTAAAAGTCCAAAACAACAGACAATATCTCTGAAGGAGTAGACTGAACGGTGATACGGGCCAATTTTATTCTCATTCTTTTTTCATCTTGTTTTGCGTCATATTAGCTTACTGCAAAACCAAAATAGCTTCACATCCCATGGATGTCATTAGAGCCTGGAAGATCGAGGGCAAGGGACGAGAAGGAATTTCTTCTTTTGAAGGTACCATATCGCTGTTTGCCTGGTGTCATTTCGACAACCACGGCAAAACGAAATTTTGATAATTGTAGGAGAAATCGAAATAGGATCCTGAATGTTAGCTAAGAACGTTATCCCTACCTACTGGCTCTCATACTACAATCAAAATAGATTATCGCATTATCTAAATAAACTCACTGAAACGTGCAATTGGCCCCACCATTCATTATATTCTACAAAACGTCTTCGAAGCAGATTCACGCCCACAATTGAAGACTCATCCATGTCATTAAAACTGAGAGCTCTTTCTTAATAGTAGCATGTTAACCAAAAGATTATTTCTTTATTTTTTTCGTGCCTAACATCTTATCGAGTGTCCACTATTAGGTTCGTTAAGGATAAAGTAATCTATGTGAAGCGGAAATGATGTTGCCATCTGTCTTTGAACCATGTAAGATCAGTGCAGTCGTGTTTGTTTGTTCATATAACCAGTTAACAATGGCCTCGGTGTATATAACGTACGCTTTTTAACTCTGAAAGATGGCACCAGCACAGCGTTCTGGAAGGTTAGTACTCAAGAACTTTGAAAACCACTATCAATATGGCAGATGCTTTAAGCTCGCTCCTATTGTAACTTCCGTGTTGAGGTTTGTTCGGCATAACTACTGGGCTGATTTTTAAAGATTGAGTCTTCTAGATTCATATAATTTTTTTTTTTCGTATCACTGTTTATGAAACTGTTCCCCCGAAATCATCCACACAACCGTATGCAATGATAGCATTGTTTACGAGCTATATAAAGCAAATCAACGCTTGTACAAAAAGAGTGATGGCTATGAAGAGAAACGGAAATCCTGTAAGTTCTATCAAACTGGAGAGAAGGCAGTAAATATGAGGACAGATTTAATTGTATAATATAGTGATAGCTATCGGTTCCCCTGATGAACTAACGAACAGAATCCATGCTGGATGAAATTTTTAGTGTCATTAGTGACCTTACGTACAGCAGCAAACCATCTACCGAATTTCTCACACACCGATTTTGATCTATCTTTGTCAGTCTTTGGCTGTGCGAAAGAAAGATGTGATTAAGATTGGGACCGCTGAAATGACGTCTCTCAGTAACATGATTAGCAAGATCAGACCAGCCAGAATAGGAAGATGAGGGACAGATTGCAGGATTGAATAACTATTTAGTAGACTTACGTGTTATAGTCATCACGAAAAATAGTTTCTGCAAGAACACATAGAAAAACAGGCTATAACACAAGGTTAGCTGAGGACCAGTTCATTACTTTCTACTAGCCATATCATGTTAAATTTCATCCCTTGTAATAGAATTCACAAATACTCCAATTAAATCTCTGTTATGAGTTACAGTACTCTTTTTTCCACTGTTTTTGTAATTTTCGAGTAACCATGCAAGATATCACTTAAATTCACGACCTGCACTCAAAACCGCTGAGAATATAGTCGGACATTAAATATACGTAACAGTGTCGAAACAGAACTGTTTCTACAGCCTACTACTGCAGGAAAACTAATTCTATTAAAATTATACGATATTTAAATCTCAGTATTGTCACTGAAGTCTGGGTGTATCTCCATTAAATTTTATCGACATTTCTCACATTTTGACAGACGCATTAAAAAAAGTTCTTAAGCAAAATTCCGATGGTTGTTGAAATGCAGACATTACATAATTATAGTGTCTAAACCTCAGTGCTAAAAATATATGACAACTTTCGGTACTCGATGCAGGCTAACAAGTATACAGTAGAAGCAGTAATTCAGAAATGGTCAATTGAATTTCTACGGAGCGCATTCTCCGGTAGAGATTTCCCTAGTCATCTAATTAACCCTTTCTTATTATTTTTATTTATTCATTATCTTATATATTTTGAATCTTAAATTCCTCCACCCATCTACTTCTACCCCATTTACGAATTTGAATTTTAAATTCACTCAGCGATTTTGATAAGTTAGTTATTACTTTCCTTTGTAATTTATTCCAATCCCTGGCACCATTACTCACAAAAGAAAATTTTCCCACTCCCTTATGCATGAAATCGAGTGCTTATGGTCATCTTTTCCTTTCCCTACACTAACTACTTCCAATTCTTTGGCCAATATCCCTCCAAGCCCCATCACCAACATACGCCTTGTACACACCCAGCACCCTGTTTACCCTCCTCCCGTCTTCCCAATGACTCCCATTTCAGCTCCTTTATCATATCAGTTGCTGCCTGGGGGCGATAATTTCCACAAACGAATCTAACTGCTCTCCTTTAAACGCACTCCAGCTCCTGTATTTGATAACCAAACTGTGGGTCCCAAACTAGTAATCCAAGCTTTTTTCTCTCTAGGTGATCCGATTTTCTTTTGAAACACCGTCGTGTATGAATAATTGGTTTTAAAAATCTTAGAAAATTTGCATCCCAGCCAATGATGTCACACAGTGTCTCCTCAAGTTATTGCTCGGCCAATTAGTTGACCAGCATAGTCCCATTGCAAATAATTTTTCAGTGGATGAGATCTTCCTGTGCAATATCGTTTTTCAGCAATGAACGTTTGACAGAGCTTATTACCTGGTTAAAAATTACTTACCAGTCATTTCTTTCGTAAGTTATGTCCATCTTACTTGGCCACCCGAATTTAGTGGTCACGGGTACTGCTAGAACGGAGACAAACACAATTACATGTAATTCTTCATGGCTACCAACTCATAAATAAAGTTGCTGCAAACATGGAGCCTCAAAGAACAAACTAGCATGAAGAATTGAAATTTGTTCTTTTCTGTAGACCTAGATTTGGAGTGTTCTTTTCCTCCATAAGACTAGCTGCCTCTTTTAATTGTAATTGAAATATAATCTATGTCTTAGCTCTAGCCAGTAGCGTAACAATAGACGACAAGCAGGGGCGTAGCTACTATGGGGCTAGGCGGTGCAGTGCACCGGGGCCCCTACACTCAGGAGGCCCCAAAGCGCAGTTCAGAGGCCCACGAGCCTTCATGGCAAACTGGCGAACTTATTTTTTAGCTCTACAGTCATCTAAGGGGGTCCCTGAGACACAGGAAGCCCCTCACTAAGGTCCCTCTCACTGCTCAGGGGGCCCTTACCATCAACACAAAGCAAAAAAAAAAAAAAAGATCGCCCATCTGGCCTGAGGGCCCAAAATAAATTTTTTGCACCGGGGCTCTTGTTGACCTAGCTACGCCACTGACTACAAGATGGGCAAAATGTCTCGGGCCCTCAACCCGAGGGGGCCCGCCTCTTCAGACAGACCGCGCTCATCGTCACTGCCCGGCGCAGTAGTGGAGCTTATTTAAAAAAAAAAAAATAATAATAATAAAAAAAAAAAAAAAAAAAATCCAACGATTTTGCCACGGGCCTCAACGGTATAGTTACTATAGATTCTAGTGGTGTATTGTTATCATGTATTTCCTGGCTCTCTTCTTAGCGTGCTGAGTAATATCTTTGCTGTTAATAGATAGTCTGTGATAGTGCCGAGTTACCAGACACACGGTTAATGGCGATTTTCTGTTATGTTTCAGCGGCGTGTTCCCGTGGCGGCGCGCGACCGCAGGCGGCGCCAGTCCCTGCTCCAGCCCGAGTCACAGCCACAGTCCTGCGGGTCTCAGGCCCGGCACGCCAGACGCCTCCAGAACCGCGCCGCCAACCGTGAGTACCACGCACACATATCTCTCATACCGCGCCCGCTCAGGCCGACACTCCGTCAAAGTTAGTCGCTAGTAAGCAGAAATAATATATATACGAGTAAGCCAAATGATGAAGCAAAGACTATTACAATTCCACATGACTGCCAACTTCGTAGAAAAAAAGACAATAAATCGGCGTTGCATGTATCCCTCTTCACTCTGTATGGATATTGTTTGTCTAGATCGTATATGCCGAAATTGATAATTTTAGGCTTTATCGATTTACTAAGATCTGTTCTTCTGTCTTGAACACGTTTGGTCTTCACATACCGTGATATTTTGCTAAACACACAATTTTCAAAATTTCATTCAATATTTTTAACAATATCACTGTATACTGCGAAAATAGTCTCTATATACGTAAATCTGTAAGCCGGCTGTCACTGCCTATCCTCTGGTAGCCGTCTTACACATAAACTATCAGACTGACTTGGATGGGATTTTCACAGTTTAAAAGCCTATGTTTTAGATTAAAAACTGCGGTATATCTTATCCCTCTGTGTGACTGAGGACTGAGCGAGAAAGCATAATCTATTTGTAACCAGAACGGATAGGCGCCACAGATCACTCTGCATCTAAGATACAAAACCTCTTTTCTTAACCTCAAAAGTATGTAACTTTGACTATTTCTTTGTTTTCCATAATATATTACACTATAATACGTGGAATACGTAGATAAAATTATTACACCAAAGATAAATCAATAAATGGTGATATTTACTTCACATTAAACGTAACAACGAAACTATATTACAAATCTCAGATAGAATCCTAACCAAAGTATTAGTATCTATACTATGACTTGATCGATATTTGTACTAAAATGCCTAATTTTCAACTGGCTTTATGAATATTTGATTACTTAATTTCTTGATTGCATTTATACAGAAAACTTAAACCAAAACTTTCGAATAGGTGGAAGAAATTGCGCTCTATTGCTTCTAATATATTCACAACAGCCATTCCGTTTATTTAAACCATTTTAATTCATCCAAATACAACACGCTCGTGGAATAATTATATAAAATTGCAGTCAATTTCTTCACTTATATCTCAAACAGAGATTCAATTTATTACGCGGATTGTAATTAGTGGCGACTAATATTTGGTACAAAACAGTGCGTATAGTATTATATATTAATTTAATGTTTGTTGTCGTTTTGATAAAATTACAAAATACTTGACATATAGCATAGTATTACTAACAAAACACCGTCAATTTATAAAGATTATTTACGGAGCAGTTCATTTTACCTAGTTTATATAAGACCACTAGTTTACTCGAATTTAGCTGGAAATTGTTTCAGCCACCGTTTCGTCTTTTTTTGTCCCGTTTTCAAGCAATAATTTTTCTCTTAACGTAAAACTATTTTTAAGCATACCAGCATATTTTCAAAATAAGGTTAAATAGCTAATGCGTTATAAGATTAAAATAAATTAAAAGACATTTCCTTCGGTGCAGATCCTTTAACTAGCATCCTCCATTTGATATAATATACATAAACTAAAAAGTAGAAAATTAAGAACACATGGTTTCTGTTTTGAATTGATAAGAATAAGTATCAGTTTTTAATAAATTTACACATATTTTCCTTAATCTAATTCAAATGTCAACTGTTTACAATTTTTAAAAAAATCGTGTAATTATTTTAAATCTGCTTTTACAAGTAGATCGTGTCGCCAATGGTAGGATGTGTGAATGGAAATTTTGCCGATCTAGGGCCTAAACAAAGAAATTTACGTTTATTTTCTTAATTAAAAAGTAAATATGTACTAAGGAATTATTGTTCTATTTTCTTTTGTTATATTCATTGACATCAAGAAGAAATGGAATGGGACTGCGGGACACAGTGGAGAACTGGCGTCAGAGTCACGCGAATCTGCTTTCAATGGACAGGGTGTCTTAGCGCCAATACAGGCCAGCATTTTCTAACGCTACTCTGCCGATAGTTCCGGAAAGAGCTGTAGCAGTGCCTTTCTCTGAATTTTTACAATTCGTCGGGTTGGAATCAATAATTCTGGATAGGAGAAGACTTTTAAAAAAGAAAGAAAATTAGATGAATAATATATGTACATAACTATAGTAAGATATGTATTATCAAAGAATAATACTTCATCTTTATTGACTCGAAAAAATGTATGTTCACAATTTTTCCATGTTTTAGTTTAGTTATATGAGTATCCTAGTGAAAAGATCTGCACCTGAGGAAATGCATATTTAATTCATTTTAATTATATAACGCACTAATTATCTAACTTTATTTTGAAAATATAGTGGTAAATTTAAAGGGAGGAAAAATTACTTGAAAAGAGAATAAAAAATAATAATTCGGAAGGGGAGCTGAAACAATTTCCAGTTAAATTCAAGGAGAAGACACTGTGATAAACTAGGAGAACTACGCCGTAAATAATCTTTAATTAACGGCGTTTTGTTTCGTAACATTATGAAATATGTTGTAGTTTTCCAATCTTAACAAAAAAAACTACCAAATATAATATTAATAAGTAATAAATACTATACATGCATATACACTACATAAAATAATAGGCAAAGACCAAATCACTACTGGCAAATGCCGGAATGCTTCCTTCAAAAGGCCATGGCCGAATTCCTTCCCATTCCTTGCCCCCTATCCTTTCCAGTTTCTAAAGACCTCGCTGTTAAAGAGACGTTAAGCGGATAAAAAAAAGGGAAAGAATATCGTATTTTCTTTAAATATATGGATAAATAATATAACTAATTATGAGGCAGATTCATTTCTTCCCACAGTTTCATTTGAACATTGCTCTGGTGGTATTGGTGTAATTTTTGATCCCCCAAAGTGGCTCTTTCTTCAACGAGAACAATCAAACGTACTTCACATTACACGAAAACTGAAATGTTGGGCCAGAAGTAAAGGACGGGTTGAGGGCCTTTCAAAATTCTCTCCGAGACAATGAATCAAACCGGTGACCTTTCGATCTCCACTCACACTCCTTATTCACTGAGCTACCAAACCGCCTTTTTCTTATTATTAATGTCGGGAAAAATGATTTTCTGCCAAGGGATGATCGTGGCTGCCATAAAACTTTCTAGTGTTTTTAACCTTTCATATCCGACGAAGATTGGGTATGTATAACGTATGCTAAGAAAGATCTTAAAATCTGCGTCCAGTTAGATTAAACCAAAACAGAATCAGAAAGCCTGGCGGTTTCAAACTGTAATTTTTATCAAGTGGTCGAAATGAATTTTTTTATAGGAAGTGTTCAGAAAACAACGAACAGGTAAAATTTTCTCGCGTTGAGATGTTTAGATGATCGCTGGAATGATAAACAATTACTATGTTCAAATTGCATTATTATACCTCATCAGATATGCATTTTACTACAAAGCTTACGTCATTTAGGTGCAAACATTTACTCTTCTTCCTTAGCTGTCGACATGACTAAGCTACAAAAAAAAAGTAAAAAAATAAATCGCTCTTCCACATTATCACAGAATTTAAAAACGTCAGAATATTTATTTTATTTTTCTCTACAGTAAAGTTTCTCACCGTATTTACAGTTTTTCCTTTTGCGCAATTGGCACCACTTGTTTGTGAGGTTGGCGCTTTAATTGATAGTTCCGAAAACAACATGTTGGAGTTAATGTATTGTCTGGCTGAATGTTTGGGCTTATTTTTCAGTGTTTGTAAATAATTCTTTATAATTTTATATAAGCTTTAAATTTTTGTTTATTTACATTTTATTTCTGCTTTCAGCGATAGTAAGCACTATAGAATTGTGAATTGAATTAAAAGGTATTATATCCATTTTTTTAAAATCATATTCTCATTTTGATTGTAAATTAATTATAATTTGCTTACAACCATTTTTTCTTTGTTCTTTTTCGTCGCAGTTCATTTTAATTTTTTGTTGGGTTATATTTTGGAGATCATGTTTTTTTTTTTTTTTTTTTTTTTTTTTTTTTTTTTTTTTTTTTTTTGCTTTGGTGTTATTTGTAAAATAGGAGACTTTCTCGGCGTATGATTGCAATGAAGTCTTCTACAGATGTTTTCACACCTGAGCAAGACGGCGGAGCTAGTCGTCGATATACTGTGTTATCAACACAAGCCGGCGGTACACCCATGATGACTTCTTTGTATTAGTTGTTCTTAACAGCTGTCTGCAATCATTTGTTCGTAGGCCCTCTTTAGTTGTTGTTATTTATATAGGCTATCATTTGTAATTCCAGCTCCACATCCCAGAGGTCCTTCCCAAGCAGGGATCTATGTAATGAGGATAATAAATAAATGTCTGAACAAGGTGTGGAGGAAGTTTTAGGTCTGTTCATTTTCTTTGACGTCTGTCACTTTTATTGGCCGTTTCGCGTTTAGCGGTATATTGGCATTTTTAATTTGGTTTGCAGATAGGCATTGGTTTTTTATACGGATTTGTTTAATTGTTGTTATATGCTACTTTTCTGAATTGTTAGCCTGTATCATGATTTGGCTCTTTGAATCTCTAAACTTGAATGTACCTGCAGAGTGACGTGGATAGAATATCTAAATGGGTAGATCAACATGGAATGTATTTAATTAATAAAAAATTGCAATGGACCCTCGCACTCAGGTGGCAATTTCCCTACACATCCAACTCCCCTCCTTGCCTGCACCCACCTACTCTTGCCCTATACAAATTTTTACTTTAAATTCTTTCAATGTTTCTTGGTAAATTATTCATCATTTCTCTTGGTAACTGATCCCCTTACCTAAAAAAAGAGAATCTTGCTACACTCTTGTGCCTGAAATCAAGTGCCAGCTTGTGGTCTTGGTCATCTTTTCCCTTCCGTGCATTACTTTTCATTCTAACACCCATATCTTTCCATGTCTCACACCAATATTCACCTTGCAGATAAATGCCAAATAGAGTCAGCTTATTAGGTACACAGATAAAAAAACTAAAGGATGTTTATGATTATAGGGTTAGGACAGAATTGCTTGTTGAAAGCTTGATTTGTAAATATCTTTGCAAGGAATTGGGTTACAAAACATTGGTCAGACCATTGATTGAATGTGGTGGTGTAGTATGGGACCCACATTTTGAGTATCAAGAACGGCTAGATTTGTTTGTGGAAATCATCGCAGGATCCAGGCACTATCTCATATGATAAAGGAGCTAGATTGGGAGTCATTGGAAGACAGCAGGAAGGTGAAGAGACTGCTGGGAATGTACAGGGCATATGTTGGTGATGGAGCTTGGAGGGATAGTGGTCAAAGACTTGGGATTGGTGCTTGGAAGGGAAAACATGACCATGGGCACTAGCTGGCAATTGATTTCATGCATAAGGGAGTGTGAAACATTTTTTTTTTTTTTTTTTTTTTTTTTTGTGGGTGAGGGTGTTAGGGATTTGAATAAATTATCAAGTGATGAATAAATAACCAATAACTCTTAAGGAATTTAAAGTTAAAATTCGTAAATCGCATATGTAGATGAGGGGAGTGGATGGGGTGGGGTGGAATTTAACACTCAAAGTATGTAAAATAATTTTAAAAAATAAAAAAGTTGGTTAATAGATGACTAAACAAATTTCCACCAGAGCATGTGCTCCATCACAATTAAATTAATAATAAGTAACATACTTATTGTTGGCGAGTTTTAAGGAGGTAGGAAGTCAATTCTTTGTATACTTCTTAGAAGCCAAAATTTCTAGCCTTTTGGCTGTGTTTTCTATCATTCGTGTGAGCTGCACTGCTACATGTTCTATCAAAAGTCATATGTATGTGGGCATAGCTGTCTGGTTCATAAAGTAATAGTTTATGGCAGTTACTTCATATCTGAAGAAAATATCTGCTGCAGTATTGTTTGTATGGTTCTGTGAAATTCTTTGGCAGTTGATCGAAGATTTGTTTGCGAGGCCAGTCTCCTTAGTTTGCATTGTAGTTGTACTTTTAATTTCTAAATAGCTACATCTGTTCTTGTTTGCTGTATGATCTGTCATAGCTGTAATTTCCTCTCCAATTGATAGCCTTTTATTCACATTTAAGTTCAGTAAATATTGAATTTCCATTATCATTGAAATGAAAGTAATACCATATTCAAATTTAAACTTTAACTAGAATTATAGAATCATTATTTCTCTCTCCTAATATTTTATTAAATGCAGTATAAAAATAGAATAGTACCATTATACGGATAATAGGTAAATAAAATTTTCTTGTTGTTTTGGGAACCAAGTAGATAGTTGGGTGAGAAGGTTAACAAGAACATCAAATTACTAACAGCAGATTTTTCTTTTGTTCCTGTGAAGTTCTTGAGTTGATGGAGGAGTTTACAAGATATTTTTGTTTGTTTTTAGTGTCCATGTTTTTATGGAAATTTCCTTTCCTCCCATCACGTGAGTTAAATGAAAAATGTTAAAAACTAAGGCAAATTGCAGAAAAATATAGTTTTTTTTGCCAGTATTTTATTGTGATATTAATTTTTTCTCTTTCATAATTACTGCTTGGAGAAAAAAAATAGAGTAGGCGCTGTTGTTAAAATCATAGTTTCAGAATGATGGATCAAATTGAGTTTAATGAGTAATCAAAAGCTTATTTGTTTGCTAGAGAGATTTAAAAAAATAATAAAGCTCAATGGTTTTCTACCATTGAGACATAAATTCAGTTTATGTACTTCTAAATCTTTGCTGAAAGTCATGTGCATTGTTTCCTTTCTCTTTTTTTATTACTTTGAAAAAAGATGATGATAATGTATTTTTTGTCTTGTAGGTATCTGTGTTGTATTCAGTCTTCCTTTAATTTTTTTAAAAATAAAATTGTTCAAATTTGGTAGTACTTTGTTGCATTTTGGGTAGTGTTTAGTACTCTTTAGAAATGTTTTGTTCACATTGATAAGTTAACAACAGAATTGTGTAAACTATGATTACTATAAACTAAATTACCTGTTTACCAATAATCTTACAATCCTGCGATTTTGTTCCAGCCAATAAAAGAAGCAAACACAAATAGCTCATCTGAAAGCCAATACAGGCGATCACCTGGCTTGTCGAAGTCCGTACGGCACACTAAGAACGGTGTTGTGCCTCGTGTTGATGAACCACCAACCAGCAGGTCCGACTGGGACATCCACAGGTAACTGACATCTGCTGTGCCTGTTGGATAGGGAGCAAGTTATGTTGTTCTTGATTATGGAATTAGTGTGTGGAATCTTTTAGTTTGCTACTTTGATTTCCATTTCTTCTTGGATGTGAAAAGTTTAACTGAGTTTTGTTGTTACAAAAAATATCTAAAGAAACGATGATGTAAATGTTACATAACTTTTTCAATGAATCATATTTTTATTCCAGTCACTAAATATTTCTATCAGTGTTTAAATGTGGAAATATTAGTCTGTTATTGTTTGGTGTAGAATGATTTGAGCATGCTAGGTCAAATTTCCTGTGTTTACAAAAGACTTATGGACATAATATATTAATTCCTCTGGTGCGAAAGGCAACCATAATCAACCACATTTACTGTTTGTGATGTGCTGCCTGTAATAAATCTTCTGATGATCGGACTAGTAAATTTCCATTGCACTTGCAACCATTATATATGCTCCTCTTAAAATTTCATGATAAAACTCTGTAAATTTGTGAATTATTAGTTATGAAACAAATAAGAAAGTTACAGTAAATTGCAACAGAAATACCTGTAATTCCATAACCTGAATGCTTTTTCCATAAAATGAAACATTGTTAAAACTAAAAATTGTTGTTGAGATTATAAATTCAACATTGAGCAGTGGTAGTAAGTAATATGTGATTTTCTTTCCCTACATCATAATAAAAGATAAAACATATTTTGCACATTTAGTGCAAAACTATTTATAATTTTAAGCATTTTGATGAATTTTAAGGGAGATAAAAATGCCAAACCAATCATTTTACTTTATCAGTACCATTAAAGAATGATGATAAATTAAAATATAGCCAAGAATTTGGCATAGGCACACAAAGTCGCACTAACCATTAGAATGGTGATAAACTAGATAGCAGATTATACACTGCTGAAATATTCAACTATAAGAGAGAAAAAAAATCATTGTTTTATGACATTGCGTTTGGATAAAATTAACAGTTAAAATTTATATTTTGCTTTGTGCATGTGTTATTCTTTCATATAATTATTCAAATGAAACATTTAATCTTTTTTTTTATCTGTAGTAGATCCTGCATTAAATATTTTGTTCTTCAACATTCATGCAAAATGAGCTGAACTATCAGTTATTTGTGTTCTTCTATTATACATTTTATCATTGAGGACATTGCCACTACATTTATTATAATATTTTTTGCATATTAAAACAAGCATTAACTTATTGTTTCGTGCCAGTAATTCTAATATGGCTCGTTGGCTCAGTGTGTGCCAGAATTATGAATTCAGGGTGGTGTATTTGTAGATGTAAATGCTACTGAATAAACTTTTTTTTCTTCATTAATTTGCAGCCAGCTTTGTAACAGAAACAAATTCTAAAGCTAAATACAATTTGAGAAAATTGTGATACACTTCTCATAATATTGCTCAAATAACAGCATATGGGAAAATACAAAAAAAATCTGGTTCCTCTGTTGGTTTTGCATAAACCATTGGCATTTTTAAAGATCTTCCTATTGTTTTGGAGGTCTGGGAAGTATGTTTCTACTCTTGCTGATGTGAGATAATGAGTAACCATTCCAACATTGACTAGGCAAAGAAATACTTTTTGGAGACTTCCTGTAAATGGAAGCACGTGCCATGAAAGCCAAATTAATGGACAAATGTTTGACAGTCTCTATATTCTACATGATTGATGCATTGTGATACACCCATTCAATTAAAGTAGTAGTTGGTCCATTTACTGTTGAATGACAGTGAAAGAGATTAGAAACAGTAAAAAGATTAATTGGTAGTCCCATGCTTTTTTTATGTTGTCTTTGGTTTTCATATCTTTGCATCTTTAATGTAAAGTCAAATATGTATGTCCTTTCTCACCTATCTTCATAATATTGATTACTGCCTATGTTCCTGAATATTTGTTTATATGAAAAATTATCATCATGTGTTTCCTCTGAATTAGAATCTCATAACATATTCATTTCCTTACCCACTATCATTCTCCAGCTTTCCACGATTATCATATGTTCTGTAGCAACTATGCATTGCATTAGCTCTTCAGTTTTGGCTTACATTTTCTCTATTTTGTCATCTTGGGAAGTTTCCATCTAAACTTAAGTGTGTGGTTAACAGCAGAACTTCTTACAGGTAGCTGTCCGAAAAGTTGGAAGTTTTAACATTGTTGGCTGAGCATCTATACATGTTAATGTCCTTTGAAGTCACCAGTGTATACACTACTTGAAACAAGTAATAAATGTGTATTAAAGTAAAGTTGATCTTACTAGGATAACAACTCGTCATTTGTTAAAAAAAAAAATGATTCGGCTATTCAAGGCTACATAACTTCAGTAACCTCCCAACACATCTTAAAAGTCTGGCATAAATAAGATAAAATTAAAACAATTTTTTATCAACAACTCCTAATCCATAGCAGAACATATTTCAAAGTTATCTACAAAATAACTGCCAGTATTTTGTGTAAATGCATTGTTATAATTAATATGCATATTATTTTGTGACATTGCTTCTTTTGTGATCTCCTGTTCATTTTAAATCCCTCAGTAGCACTGCCAGGAGTGCGTGTGCTGATAAGTATATAATCCACAAACCAGAAATCCTCTTTTCTCTTCCATTCAGCTTCTGTAATCCCATAATTTTCCAACTGGAGTCAATTCATATCCCTCTAAAAGTTGTCTAACTTAGCTGCCCTATTCCTCACATCCCAGCTCATAAAAGGTGTATTTGTGAAAAAGATCTGGGTTGTAGTACTTCCACAACACAATCCAGCGGTACACCCGTGAAGACTACATTGCAGTCATACGCCGGGAAAGTCTTCGTTATTACATACTTCCAGAATATTTTACCCATAATATTGCCACATTACATAGTTTGAGAGGAATAAATATACTAAGAAATCACTTTTGAGTCTTAAATACAGTAATTTCCCATTACCATCTACTTCTGTATACCATTAATAGTTACTAATTCATGTGATTTTTAGAGGCCATTTCCAACCTTAACGGCAAGAAGTGTCCCAGAACACTCTACAATCATGTCGTTTGCCCAGGAGGCCACTGAAAAAATTATAACATGAATAATTCAGTTTCCAGTGCCTCATTCGTGCTGCAAATGGTAAAAGTTGTCCTACACAAGGGATATGATGATATATCATACCAGTACAAAATGTTTCTCTTTCCATGGTTTACCCAGATCACTCCAGGCGAATGCTGGGATGCTTCCATCAAAAGGCCATGGCCGAATTCCTTCCCGATCCTTGTCCCCATTCCAATCCCACCTCTCAGCATTGATGAGGCGTAAAGCCATAAATAAAAAAAAGGTTCCCCCACCTATAATCCTACACATTTATCAATATAAACATCAGATTCTATTCTCAGCCTGAAAATGCACCCTGTTCCACATATATTGATCACTGAACTCCTCAAAATAACTACAAAGGACCTTTCAGAGCCATAGACCTCCTGCATCTTCTAATCAGTACTTATATAATCTCTGTCATACAATTTCCAAAGAGAATTTTTAGCAAACACTTTCTCATCAGTTACTGAATGATTAATTGCACAGCACTAAATAATTAGCACAGCACTAATTTTATATCAATTAGAATTATCATTCAAACAATATATTTTTTTTTACTCTTGATGTTATAAGCATATGAGAGTATCATTTGTTTTTACAGTTGTTACCTAATTTGCCACCCTTGCTATCCTTGTCTCATTTTATGTGTGAATATTAAATTTTAGTGCTTTTGAAATACAATATTTTACATTGAAAAATTATTTTTAATACTTTCATATATGAAAGACAAGATTTAAAAAATATACATCAGAAAGAGCAACTATTTGAATTTATCCTTAGATTCATGTTGGGGGTTAAAAGGGACGTACCCTCTTAGTAAGTTGTATAATTAATTTTCCAGTTACACCAAATGTTAATATGTTACTGTTACTTAAACTGAGAGTAATTTTACTTCTATATCTCCTCTGTCTAAATCATGCATTAAGTTTTATGCAAGAGGTCTTTTTATGTTTTGTTATGATGTAAGGGCATGTTGCAGATTTGTAAATTCAGATTTCTTATTTTAACAATGAAATTGTTTACAGAATATGCATGCATTTTGACAGATTTTCTTATGTTTTTTGTCTGTGACCTGTAATAATGTTACTAGAGTGGTAAAAGTATTAAGTTGTTGGGGAAAGTCTGAAGCACATTTTTGTTAAACACATTTTGTTTTATATTTATCATTGCTTGAAAATCTGAAAACAAAAGAACTCTTGTAGCTAAGCAATCCATCTCTCTCCCACGGTCATGATTATGAATATCATTGCTCATCTTCCTCTAAACATATATTTAAATTATTAGTGGTCACATTATTACAGGTCTTCTTCATTGAAGAGTGAGGAACTTTTAATACCAGAGGTCACACTCTATAGCCTGACTAGTGGAATTCCAGAAGTAGTTTTGTTTGTCTAAATGCATGTAAATGGAAATATGATAAAAACATGACTAAATAGAGGTCCAGAAATACAGATTTGTTCTTTTTGTTCTAAAATAAAATATGTTTCTTCTATATTACGTCTTTAGTATTAAAAATTGTGTTTAAAGATTCACAAAATTTTGTGCAATGTTTACATCTTGTTTAATTTTTAAGTATGTATGTATGTATCATAATTTTGAGTGAAGTGATAAAAATATTTGAAAAAGTATTTTTATTTAATTTTATTATAAAAAAAGTTGAATCAATTATGTTCTCAAAACAAAGTCTGTATCGTGCTATGTAAACAGCCAAAACTGATTTCTCCCCCTCCTCCCCCCCCCCCCTTCCACACACACACAATTCTGAAATAACAAAAATTAAGACTTTAATTCATTGAAACAGTAACTTGAAACTTTAAAGTGTTGTAAAAAAGTTTGACTGTTGACTCCTGTCACTTGCTTAATACAACTAGTCAGAGCAGATAGAATGTAGATTGCTGGGCTAGTGGAAAGGAGTGGAGCTGTGGAGTGTTCTTTATTCTGAAGTAAAGTAACGAGGCACCTTCTTCTTCCTCTATTTCCCCTACTCCCTCTTCTGCCTAGCCACTTTTGGTGTCTGTTATTGTATTGTGTACTTAAAGATTCTCCATTTTTCTGAAGAGGGACATTTGCATGAAAATGTGTGTTTAGGATTATTTTTATTTCAGTAGTTCTATCCTTCCTTATCTTAAAGTGACGAATGGTGTTTTACATTATTTTATTTATTTTACACAGCCCAACAATGCCTTTTTCTTTTTTATTAGTTGTAGTGAAATGTGTAATTCTCCTATTCAAATTGTTTTATATTAAATATTTTACTCGTGCAAAGTAACTTGCACCTTTATAAGATACTATCATTCCCATAGATTTTTTAAATTGTATATTGCTTGAAGAAGCTTCTGTATGAAAATCTTGCCATTTAAGTAGAGACATTAGGAAAAAGAAGAAAAAAAAACACAATTACTTACTATACTTTTCAAATCTTTAAATAATGCAGCACAATACTACAATAATTCACTGCCAGTTGCCATGTCTTTACAGTGTATCATCACTAGACCTCGGATTTTAAGCAAAAAAACTATTTTGTTCCTGATTGAAATACATGAAAATAACGTCATATGTATACTATTTATGGCCATTATGCATGATTTTATAGTGCCTAAAAATACTTAAATTATCATTTGGGCCTATTTTTGCATAATTTGTGTTTTTCTTTCGAATATCAACAAAAGCATCTTAACTCGGAAAAACAAAGTGTTTATTTCCAACAATTGAAGTGAGTGTATGTGGAATCATTGTTGCTCAGTCACTATTTGCTTAGATGCACTGAGACTTCAGTGAGCCCTGTTACTTGTTCTCATAAAGCCCTAGTATGACCATGTACCGATCTGCAAATCGTCTCTAATTAGCAGGTGGATTAACTAGTTTCCTAATTTCTCAATGGATATTAGGTATTGTGATGTATGCACCAACAGATGAGATGAGTGAACAGTAACAATCTATTGAACAGTTTGCACTACTTTGCTAATGATACTTCAATAATGTACTTTCCATACATGAAGGTTTAAGTTGTTGATGAAAAATAGGACAGGTATCCTTTCACAGTATCGAAAAACTGAATGTCGCTTCTGGGAACCGGACAGAAATTTAAATAGTAAAACATGCCCAGGATTTGGCTAACGTCTGGTAGGCCTGTTATTGTGCCTACGTGTGGCAATTAGTTCATAACTTCTAAAAGATAAAGGTCACAAGAATCGTATAGCTTCTGCCACTTCCTGCAGGATTCGAAAAAAGCTAGAGCTACCAATTCCCATTAGAAGGGTGTGGCTTGGTCAGTGCCATGCTCCGGCTGTTCTTTAGCTTCCCGATAAGTTTCCTTCAAGGTACTCATTGGAGAGCAAGTTGAGTGGGCCTGCGGAGCTGTTCCGGATGTTCAGCTTCGTCTTCATGGGATATCAAAACTCGATTGTTCAGGCCACAGTCAGGCGATTTATCAACTGAGTTATGCGGCTGCATGTTCGAAACTTTTAAGTTGTTGTTATTAAAAGACTGTGCAGTTTTATCAAAAAACATATATATATATATATATATATTGTTAGGAAACAAAGGCGCTAAAAGCGGATATATTGAACATTGGATAGGATAAAAAACCACCGCTTACCAAAGAAGGGGATTCCAGCGGCGGTGGTACACGAACACACAAAGAATAAAATTTTCGAGCATGGCTCTTCCTCAGTAGAAGTGAGATGGCTGCACGCAAGTGCTGCTGGCAGCCAACCTATATATATACATATATATAAAATCTGTGAATTAACATTTCTCACCTACAGTAATAGCTTACTAAACAATCTAAATCGCGAAGAGTGCATTTTATATATATAAATGGTCTTATTTAGTTGTTCAAAATAAATGTCTGATTATGTTTGGTCAATAGTTTAACAATCTGCAAATCGTGGAATTTACAAACTCAGGATATTGACACAACTATCCGCATTATAAATTTAACTATTTATTTTTAAAAAAATAAACAATAAAAATAATATATGGTACATACCATAAAAAAGTAATATATAATAAAAATCCACACATATAAACATAGAATTTTTGTATATAAATATCCAACAGCTGTTTATTTCAAATTTTATTTCTCCATCAATAAGAAATATATGACAAATGCACATTAAGAGTTTTATTGATTTTTAGATAATCCAGCCAGCTAAAATCTATTAAATTCAGTAATGTTCTACTGAATTGCACTCCTCGATATTATAAATTAAAGAATTTTTATTGATGATATTTCATAAATGTAACAGCAATTTTGATTTCCTATTTTGAAATTTCTGGAACCTATTTTGCATTGGTATTGAACCTGTTTTAGGCACCTAAAATAAGATTTTTAGAACCTAAAAATCCGAGGTCTGATCATAACTTTGGGTAGAAACTTTGTAAACATTATATGCTGCTGCACTGTCAAATAAACTTCTCAACAATGAAAAAGTGGGAAGAAAGCAAGTAGTTATGAATGTGGAAACAGGTTTTTTTTTTTTTTTTTTTTTTTTTTTTTTTTTTTTTTTTTTTTTTTTTTTTTTTTTTTGCTGTCGTCCGTCTTTTGACTGGTTTGATGCAATCCTCCATCTAGATTTTGGTACTAGATTTTAGTACCATTTAAAGAAAGAAAAAAAGAGGAGGATATGGAAAGTAAACACAACACTTATCAAAGATGAGGGCAGAATGATAGTGACAATCAAAAAACGCTGAACACACATTACAATATTTTGATAGTAAACCTTATTCCTGTGAATAGTTGGGGTAAAAGGATAAGATGTGTGTACGCAAAGGCTCACAATGTAATGACTTTACTACTTTTACTATTTACTCACTACCAACAATATTATTTTCCACATTTGTCAATTATGTACTTATCATCCCACTACCACCAATGCCACAGCTACCATCACCACAAATTCCATGTTTATCATGGCTTTACCAAAGTTCATTTATATAATGAGCCCAGTGTGTATACATCTGATCCTTTCATCATGTATCTCGTCTATTCGCAGGAATGGGTTTTACTTCCAAAATATTTAAATGAATAGTCTTCCTGTGTTTATTGCTGTCCTTCATCTTTGGTAAGTATCAGGTTTACTTTCCTTATCCTTCCTTTATTTTTTATTATTATTCCTTTATTAATATTGCCTCAAACCATTTTCTCCCTCAATATTATGGTAATTAATTACTGTTTCATCATTAGAAATATTGTTTTAATTTATTTATTCACAACATTGATACTGCATAACCTGTTAAATATTTATCAGCCTATAATATGGTTTCAATTTTTTTTGGGTGTAGTTTACATTGAGTGCTCTAGCAAATTACCTTCGTCATATGGTCACTGATTTCAACTTGTGTAAGTTGTGAATCGTGCACAAATCAAACTACAAATATGAACATGGTGACCATGGATATATTGTAGGTGCTCAAAAGTGGAATATAACTGGGAGTTGAAGTTTGAATTTGAGAGTTAATAGAAACTTGTGGTTCTATAATAGCAAGTAGCAGTAAATGGAATCATTTTAAATGCCCCCCCCCCTAAATGCCATATTATCTGGTTCCCTTTTACATATTTTGGAATATAATAACTTTTCAGCATTTTAAGTATACCTGTTTATAGAATGTATCTAATCAACACCTTTTAAGCATAGGTACTGCTTTTCTAGGCAGTTCAGATTTTTGAAAATGTGGTGCATCTGATTAATAAGAAAAAGATATAATAAGAAAAAGATTGTATTTAAAAATGTGACTAAGGATGTGGCAATGAATATTATTTAGGGTGATGAATAACTAGGTGACAAACACATAAGAAGCGACACAAAAATAATGTATCTGAAAAGTGAGAACTTAGTCTCACAGATATTTCACTTCCGGCATTAATCTAAGGAATGTGACTGCTTTTCCTGTGTTCTTGTTCGCATCGAAGTTGGCTAATTTTCAAACTTGCACACTTTTGTTCTTCTAAAGATTTTATTGCACAAAGATTTAAGTTAGATGTTTTTTAAATACCAGTCTTTCTTTTAAATCGTGATTTCTTACAGTGTTCTCAGAATAATAATTTTGGCATTAGACTTTCAGTTATTCATTTTTAGTTGCTTTCTCTAGTCTTATGGTTTGAAATTTTTCATTGCCTTGTGCATTCTATCCAGTAGCATGTTTTATCCCTTCCTAAGTTTCTTTATGTGATTTGTTTCTCTCATTAAATTGAATTTTAAACTAAATAATAGTGTGTTATGATGGTTTTAGATGTCTGCCCTACTCAGATTCTTGAAATGTTTTGTATTATATTAAATTGTTAGTAGTTATGCATTTTGATTCACTATGAATCTCCTATAATACATTTTTGAAAAAAAAAAAATAATGTTTTATATGTAGCATCAATGGGTTTGGGAGCAAACACTATATATTTCAGAATATTTTTTAACAGAAGAGTGGTCAGCCAAGCATTTTGGGAGTTGGTTGTTGTAATGCAGTGAATCTGCATATCTCGTTCCATATGCAATTCTAATTGTGTTAAGTATTATTTTATTAAATTATAATTTGTCTTGCTTTTTCCAACACTTCTTGAAATAGAAGTGTAATGAGTTTATGTATTTCATACTTTTTTATGTAGCAGGTAATCAATATACTTACTTGGCTGACCACTCTGTTTCTATCATACTTCAGTAATTGTGGGTTAATGCTTGTTGGAAACTATCTTGCATTTATATTTCAAACGCAATTATATCTGGTTAATGCCAGAAGCTAAAAGGAATGACTTTTGTGTTTCATGCACGCCTTGCAGAGCTTGTTGTATGAACCTGTCCAAGAAACGGATGCGCCTGGTTTATTATCCTAATTGAGTGTGCATGCTATGTTTGAACAAATCTAAATAATGTTTCTGGTAATGAACAGGTTTAACAAAAACTAATAAGAATAGTTACTCAGTGATACAGTGAAATTATTTTAAGAAGACAGATTTTTTCTTTTGTGTAGCCATTTACAAAGGCATACTAATAATTGAATGGGTGCTTAGATTGGGCACTTCTTTTCAGCTGTTACTATTAAAATGAAGTTTTTGTACTAATTTATTTTGTGCATGCTAGTGATTCATACAATGATGAACCAATATTTTAGAAGCTTCAGAGTTATGAAAGTTTATGAACAGAAATATTATTGCTTTATCAATCAGCTTTGTAGTTTAGCAGTTTATTCAAAAAACATGAAAATAATTAATATGGACTTGGTTACTAATGTTCATTAGTAATTCTTTTTTAAAAAAGATTCTAACACACAGAGTCAAAATTCTGAAGATTTGACCTAGAATCAATATGATGATAAAATTTTATGATTGACTGTATATAACAAATATTTGATCTTCTTAGATATTAACCAGTGCTCATAGTTGTGAGATGGAATACTTGCTCCCAAGCACATTTTTTTTTAAAAAAAAATATGAAATACTAATTTGTTTAGATATTGAAATGCCTGCCTTAAAAATACAGCTATTTATGTATTAATGTAATGACATAGATGATATACAACATTATTTCATACACAAATACATACATATGAGAAACTATTGTCCTTCAGCACAAATAATGTATACTTATTGTGACCAAGTCATACGTGATCTAAATACCAGTAAAAACTTCAAAGCACATTTTAAATGGAATATTTTATATATGTTAAAAGTACTTTAAAATTTCAAAAAAGAAAGATAGTTCAGTCTTGTGCTACATAATGATAATACTAAATTCATCCAGTTAATATTTGATTCTTTATTAGTTTACCAGAAAATGACCTTGTTTTAAACATAAACTATTACATTAGTTACATGTTTACTAAATAAATATTTGTAATGGATATAACCAGGAAAATTGATGGAAACATTACCACTTTTAAATTTTTTTGAGTTGCTGGTCACTTTAAGTAAAAGTTGGTTACAATTTGTAAATCAGCCGTGAAAAATTTGCTTCCTTCACGGTATTTATATTAGATTTTTTGTTGAAAAATATAAGGTGTTAAATGTATAAAATAAACATGAAAAATAAAGTGTGTGACAATAAAATGACTCAATTTCTCATTTTTCTTGTTTTATGCATAACTTTGGAAAATATTCAAATTTGGAAAGATGAAATAATTTCTACTACAAGGAAAGATTTATGTATGTTATCACACCAATAGACATTTGTTACAATGAAGATTCTAGAAATTCAATTTTAAATCTTGTAATGTATACAGTTGAAGGATAATCTGTTTGTGGTAAAGAAATAACTTCATTGTTACAGCCAGCAAAAACACTCCACTTTTCTAACAGAATTGGAGAACTTTTGATACTGTTTTCTGTTTGGTTTTGCAATGTAGGCAGGGGAAAAGTTATCAGAGAAAAACAGGGATACAATATTAGATCATCCTAAAGTAAATACACTTCAGTGGCTCTCTAACCATGCATCTATAGACAGTGAGTAAATCTTATCTCCTACTTACACAGCATATAACGAGCTTCCTCTCAGCAAATACAAACTTAATTCCCATTCATCTTGTGTATCCAGTTGTTTGTTTTAAAAATATATTTAATACATGAAAGTCTGTTTGCATAAGCCTTGTGAACGTTTACATTTTTTAAAAAAGCTATAGTGGCAAAGTTTTTCTTACTGGTTTGATTTAAAAATAAAATTTACAAATGTATGTTGGGCTGTATAATATGAGTTTAAGTGTTCAGGAGATGATACTACTTAGTAGAAATTACTGCCTTAATAAAAATATTTCAACTTGTGTTTTCTTGCATTGGTAAAAAAAAAAAAAAAAGCCCTCATTAACAGTCTGTGTAAAATTATTTGCCACTCTAAAGAGTATAACAAAGTATACACGAAATAAAATAAACTTAGAATTGAGTGTTTTGTTAGCTTGTTCTCTGCTGTCCTGTCATCAGTTGTGGTAAGAAATTCCTCTGCAGTAAAACTATATGTTAACTAATTCCTGAACCATTTACACATTAACAAATTAACGATGAAGTGAATAAAAAATAGTTATGAATATTTTACTTCACTTCTTTATGAACATTTCATAATACTCGATGAAAGTTAATTGCATCAACCTGCAAGCTTTTGTTACAAAAAAAAATTCTTTGTTGCAAATCATTAAAAATCTGTAAACCAATAACTGGACATTTTTTTTTTTTTTTTTTTTGTAGCTAACTACTATTGATTCTTGAAATTAGAGAATATCAATCGCTTCTTTCTCGGTCTAAGTGAAAATTATAATTTATGAGACTAATTTTTAACCATTAAGAAAGTTGTTATATTGAGTAAATAACTTAAAACACAATAAGCGATTATTTTGTGCAAAAGTCGTCATATTGTTAGTTACATGAAAGATAACTTAAGTGGTTAATGTGTTTGTTTTTATAGGACGTGGCCCAAGACTGAATCTAACAAAGAAGCAGCCACTGGATCAACTAATTATCTGTCATCACAACCATCTCACAATAGACTCACAGAAAACAAGGAGCTTTCGCAGTCTCAACGTAGTATTTCAAGTAAGGTCACTTCTATTTTTGTCTGGTGTTTTTTTATTTCCTTACTGATATCTCATTGTAAGATTTTTGGCCAACATTTTTAATGCATATTGATAAAATATTTGATAAGCATAGTTTTTGTATAGGTAGTAAAATTAAAATATAGTTATTTTGTTTGTTGGTAATTGTAAATAATTTCACTGCACAAAAGCGTGAAAAGCACAAAAATCCTTTGATCCACAAGTTTGTTCTTCCCAGACAGACTGCCACTAGTAAGTTTTACACTGAAGTCCTCAACCATTTGAAGGATCGAGTCCACCGCATCTGCCTGGAGATCGAAGACAATTGTGTTCTTCACCACAACAATGCACCCTCTCACATATTGCTCACCGCCGGCAAAGTTTTGGCCAAATTCAACATGTCAACACTGTCGCAGCCACCCTATAGCCCCGACCTAGCTCCCAACAATTTATTTTTGTTCAGCTAAATCGAGAGACCCAAAAGGGAAAAGTTATTTAATATGATTCCAGTGGTCGAGGTAACTTTGACGAGATCCCTTGACAGCATTCCACTTGAAGAGTTCCAGAGAGCCTGTGAACAATGGAAAAAATGCTGGCAGTGGTGTGTTGATGCCCAAAGGTCATATTTTGAAGACTTTTAGTTCGTTGTACAAAAATGTTTAGTAAATTTTTTGTTCTGAGACCATTCTTGAAACTTTGTGAACACATCCTGTAGGCCATGAAAGTGTGGAAACTGAGGTGTCAAACCTTGGTTAGGCCCTTGCTTGAGAATGCTTAGATAGAATGGGGATATCAAATACAGGAATTGGAGGAGGTTCAAAGACACGGGCAAGTAGAGATTCCTAGGTAGGTGTATGTTGAAGGATTGAGTCCACTGCATCTGCCTGGAGATCGAAGACAATTGGGTTCTTCACCACAACAATGTTCCCTCTCACTCATCGCTCACCACCGGCATAGTTTTTGGCCAAATTCAACATGTCAACACTGCCGCAACCACCCTACAGCTCCGACCTAGCTCCCAACAATTTATATTTGTTCCCCTAAATCGAGAGACCTATATGTGGTCCTGGAAGGATTTTGGGAGAAAAGTTAGGATGTGGGACACATGACCACAAAATAGCTTTTGACTTCAAGCACATTTGTAAATAAGGGATTTAGGGATTGCAATAGTATTAAGAGCATTGCTGGACAAATTGCCTCAAACAAGAAAAAATGAAATCCACATAATTCAAAACTAGATGTGTCAAAAAATTGAGAGTATGGTGTGAGCAACATTACAATTAATGGATCCAGACCAAACAGGCCATGCCCTGAACAATTTTCAACCTCAAAACTATAATCAAAATGCGAGCCCTAAGACAAAAAAACCCCTAGTATGCGCATTTGTGGATTTTAAAATGGCATACGACTCAATAGACAGGCCTTCACTATTCCAAATTTTAGAAGAAAGGAGGCAAGAACTCATAAAACAAACACTAATTGGCACTAAATCTAAAGTAAAATTCATGGGAGGAATTTCAGAACACTTTGACAAACAGGTGTGAGACAAGGCGATGGGCTCTCTCCTCTTCTGTTCAATGTCGTTCTAGACAAGGTTATGGGAGAAATAAGTGTTGGAAACCAATTCCACTTGGCTTTCCCAAAAACAACCTGTATATACCATACCATACCTTGCTTTTGCGGATGATTTGGCGATACTAGCAGAAGATGAAGAGACTGCCATCAAACAGGTTGAGACACTCAAAGAATATGCAGAAAATGTAGGATTGCAAATCTAATTCGCGAAAACTGAATTCATATGTTCAAAAACAGAAATAGCAAGTTTGAGAACAAAATACAGTAAAATCAACAGGGTCCCATACTTTAAATACCTCGGAGAATTCATCGAACCGACAGGCCTTGAGAAAATCTCGCAGCAAAATCGCCTGCAAAAAGTAAAAAACGCATTAGGGTTAGTCCAAAATCTCTACAACAAAAAATCTCCGTCAAGACAGACGAAAATTCGGCATTACAACACAGTCATAAAACCAATAGTCCTCTATGCAAGTGAAACATTAACACTTAACAGAAAACGTGACCTTGAATAAATTAAAACAGTAGAGAGAAAAATCATTAGAAAAATTCTAGGAGCAAGACTCACTAAAGATGGTTACAGACTATAATCAATCAAAACAACAGAAAAGTTTTCGAACATCAAAATTGACATCAAGAAAAGGCAAGTGAAATTCTTTGGTCACCTTAAGATATTAGCAGAAAGACAAAAAAAAAAGCAGATTGACAAAAAAGATAATAGATTATGGAAGTTCACTTAAAAATCCAACACCATGCCTGAAAGGAATTCGGAAGGATCTTAAAAGTGCAAGCATAGGAGCAACAGACAATCTTAGAAAGAGACACCTTCAGACACAAAGTAGACAAATGGGAAGTTATAAACTGAGCAACCAAAACAAAAACAATACAGACCAAAGTGGTCGGAAGAACGCAAACAAGCTTTCTCGCAAAGAATGAAAGCCTATTGGAACAATAAGAACAACTTGAAGAAAACTTGATTCGGTCATTTGCTTACTGTCTTCCATTTATTGGGAGAATGCGCCAATACTACTAATAATAATAAATCTCTCTTGTTGATCTGATCTTGAAACCATTAACTTTTTTCTTTTGTCTGAGATTATGAAATCTGACAGGACTTCTATAATGATAAGTTGCTAAAGTTTGATTTCAAGGTGATTAAAAATTATGATAATCTTTTAAAAGTTATAACACATGTGACTTGTGGATTCCATTAATCAACCAATTAATCACATATCTCTGATGACAATTCAAAAGTATAAATTAATAGATTATTGGAGTAAAAAGGTGATACTGGAAATTGGTCAGGGTTGCATCACTGCAGTGATCTAGAAGGTTGGTAAAATGTGCATGGGACTAGAGTGGTGAAGAGTGAGGTTGGAGATCCTTGTGAGTGAGATGTCTATATTGTTAACCGATGAGGTATGAGGTATGGGTGTAAAATTCTAAAATATTTAAACTAACTGAGTGGGAAAGAGAGATGAGTGATGGCTCCTGTTTGTAAGATCGTAGAGCATATTCAAGAAAAGGGATAATGAGATGAGGGGAGATGGGAGTTGCAGGAGAGGGTAATGAAAAGAGTGAAATGAAGCAGACAAAAGAAAACGTTCGAGAGATAGAGAGAGAGAGAGAGAGAGAGACTCGTCGAAGGTTAAGATCTGGGGAATGTCTGGTGCCCAATACATGCTCAGTCCAGACATCTGAGTTCCAAGGAGATGCTATCTTTAGGCAAAGTTCTTACAACTCTCTAGCAGCTGTTTAGTACCCCTCTGTAATGAAGTAGAACATGGGCTGCTACCAGGTAGGTGGCCCAGGGCTTGAGTGTACACTGTATGCCTGAGGCTATCATTCATTCTTGTAGATAGGAGTGTGATAATCAGGCCAAATATGGGTGTCAGGACAGTATGTGTATGATCCCAAAGATGACATATGCCATACACTATAATGGGAACATTACTCTGGTGACAAGTTTAGTGTAAGTGGAGGTGGCAGGATGCATATTGCAAGTCTTGCAATGTATTTTGCTACAAGAAAGAGAGCCACTTTATAATTAACTGGGTATGGGTGTGCAAGGTGGAATAAAACACTAACGAAAATTCTGAAATTGTGTGCGCTGTATCTTGTTTATCGAGTTGATTCTTCTTTGCATGTTGGTTGCACTGGCAGTAATGGATGTGTTAATTGTGGGGTAGCTGTGATGCTTAGTTTGTATTTGGCGCAAAAATGAGTGAGAAATTCTTCAGTGTGCTTGACAATTTTTTGAATGGCAATTAGTCTTACCAGAGTGTTAGTATGAAATTTTGTGTCAAAAGCTGAATTAAGTGCAGTGTATCTCTCAGAATGTTAAAGAAGGTCTTTGGTGATGATACTACATCACAGCCACAAGTTTATGAATGGTGGCTTCAGCAAGGTCAAGAAGACATTTTTTTTAATTTATTTATTATACGCCAATCAGCTTTGTACACCGATATATTATCATAAAAGTCTTTTAATGTTAGAGATTAGTTCAAAGTAAGATCCTCTGAAAAAGTTGATATTCATTTCATGTAGATTAACTAGACTTACTATTCCATGGTATGGTCCAAAAGCAATATAGTTTTTGTTAGGTTTCACAGCATTGAAGATGACATAACATCTGGGCATCCTAACACAACCATCAGTGATGAAAATGTAGGAAAAAGGAAACAAATTGTGCTTGCTTATAGATGAACTACCATTAGAAAGATTGCTGAAGAAGTAGGAATTTCATGCAACTCGTAAGCTATTTTTACCAATGTTCTGACCATGAAGCAGGTGGCAGCAAAATTTGTTCTGAAATGGCTGAATTTCCAACAAAAACAGCATCACTTAACCATCACTGAACAATTACTTAATGATGTCATTGACAATCCAGACTTGCTCATGAACTTTGACTGGTGATGGAATGTGGATATATGACTACGACAATGAACCAAAACACAAGGCATCTCAATAGAAATTTTCTGAAGAGCCAAGACAAAAATAACATGTCAGGTCCAGTCAAATGTGGAATTCCATCTAACTGATTTGTTCAACTGCTATGGAATTGTTTATTACAAATTTTTAGTGACTGCTAATACAGTTAATGAAGAGTACCAGTTACAAGTTTTGTGCAATTTGTATGAGAATATACAGAAAAAATGACCTGAAATTTGTAGAAACATCTCTTGGATATTGCACCCCAACACAGCTTTGCTTTCCCAACAGTTCTGGCAAAACACAATACTGCTGTGATGTTGTAATGGCCCTGTTCTCCAGATATGCCATACTGTGACTTTCCTATTTCCCAGACTCAAGAGGACACTCGAAGAACAACATTTTTCAACAATAGATGAGATAAATGTGAAATAGCAGACAGAGTCGAAGGCTATATCTAAAGAGTCCTTCCAACAGTGTTTCTCAAATTGGAAACTACTTTGGCATACGTGCATAATATAAAAGGGTTATTACTTTTAAAATGATTGAATAAACATTGAAAATTAAATAAATACTATCAGAAAAAAATTAAAAATCTCATTACTTTTTGATCACACCGTGTATGCTTGGGCAATAGGAGCTTACTGATATTTGTAGGTCTGCTGAAGCATATTGTAGGAGGGTAAGTTAGAATTTTATTAGTAATAGTCTCATTTTATGACAGGAATGGAAAAATTCATAGCCTGTCTCAGTTTCAGATTTATGGAGCCCAGGCCAGAGAAACACTACATGTAAGAGTGTTGTGTTGTGGCTTCTTTGGAGAGATTTATATTTTGTGGGAGAGTTTCACAGGAAATTTACTTATGTGCCTGTGGGGAAACACTCTGGATATAAAAGCAAGCTAGGGATTTCTTGGAGATATAGAAGGCGAGAAACTGACTGTTGGGGCATTTATTTTGTATTTATGTCAATATTCTATCCTAGCATTCGTAAATAATAGTAATGTAATTTTAACTGTACCACTTCTTGTTAACTAAATCAAATCATGTTTTTTTTTTAGGTAAAGGTAAAGATTAAAACACCAGATAAATTTTTCAGGCAGTACTTCAGAAAGTGTACTACAGAAGTTTCGTAAGAGCTTTGCTCTTAAATTTCACAAGAAGAGTGGTAGCAAGGATGGGCTGGAGCTGGGTTCCAGCAAAGATGGTGAGGGAGAAGGTGAAGAAGACCTTCCTGTGGACGAGGAGTTAGCAGATACCTTACAAATACAGGACCAGCATCAGCCAGAATCTACCAAAGAAGATACAGGACCAGACCCAAAGTTCAAGTAAGCAGTTTTCCTCCTGTTTTATTCCTGTTCTTCAGATTTTTTTTTTGTGAAGAGAAAGTGGTCCATAAACAAGCATGTATAATCAGCCAGAGGACACATGATTCCAAATCAAAATTAGTTGTGCTTTGGTTTTACATAAGGTAATAGAAAATGTGGGTCCCAGATTGTTACTATTACTATTTCTGCCCCTCATATCATCAGAATTAATTACTCTTGTTGTAGTGTAACCCATTTCTGTTACTGCTGTTATGGAATCTCTAGAACTATTATTTTAAGTTATTATTACTAACTGCAATGGAATTTTTTCCCATTGAAAGATTCCATATATATCAACTCATACTTAAGGCACATTTTTACTTTAAATTATTTAACTGCTTTAATTGTATTTTTCAGAACCTCCCTCAATTACTTATTCCAGTTCTTGAGTATAATAAATTCACCATAGGCTTTCACAAGAGGCAGTAATTTTGTTGGTCATAGCTTTTTCTTAGATTCTTCTTAGCTGCTCATGTTACAACTCCACAACATTCTCATCACAAATTCTGATGCCCCTATTGATAAATGTCTTTAACATCCTGTGTTTCACGGCCAGATGGTGATGAGAAGCAGCATGACATATAAGTAAGTATGAGTGAGTTTTTGATACACCAGATGGCCCAAGGTGATATCTTCCTTCTTACTGATTAAAAATTGTGGAAGGGGATCTAGTTGTTTTGTACTATCTCCATAGTAAATTTTATTTTCTGGTGTGCCTCTTTAATATATCATAGAGGGTGTTGCTTCTCCTGTCAATGTAGCCAAGTGAAAAATGTGCCATGAACACACCTAATCTTTGAGGATCTCTTCCTCAATTGATCAATGAAGGTGTCTGCTGCCTGCCATGGTAGATGACACTTGAGAACACATTACTGCCCCTTCTGTCTGTGTGTAAAAAATTCTTATGCTTGTAAAATGTTGCCTTGAGATAGTAACTGACCAACCCATTCTTGTGACAGGTTAACAGCTTGTAACTTAACTGCTAATTCTTGCGACTGCTTCCCATACCAGTATATTTGTAAATGGGAAACTGTGTCAAACCCAACTAAAATGTCTCCCTCCTTCAGTCCAATATTCTTTATTATTTGAACTCGGTGTATCAAATTTGAAGCAGTTGAAACATTGCCACGAGTTAAAGACTTTTGCAAAACATACTGTGTTAAGGAATGCATGGAGGATTGTACCATACTTAGAGTTGGACTTAGGGTTACTGCATACTTGTGAATTTTCAGTATGCTATCACTTTATTCAGCTTGAATTTTGCCTGCCAAGAAAAATACTAGATTTCTCCATTTAAAGTAAATTTACTTATCAATATTATCTTACTTGACATTCCATTAAAACTATAACTAATTTTTAAAGTTGTATATAGGGAGAAAATGTGTATTTTGCTGGATGTAAGAAACATACTCTGTAGAATTGATTGGATTTCTGATATATTAAGCTGCTTGTTAAGTGTTAGGAGTCATTTTTGTTCTGTGCCTTTCTTCGCATGTAGTTTGTTCATTTTATTTTAAATGTATGTTTAATAATGCTGTTCTGTTCATTCTGTTGTGAAATTTCAGTTACTGATTCATCCAAATTTACAATCTTACTGTGGAGTAAGGTGTTAGTTTCGTAAAATAATCTTAAAGGTTAATGTATATTACTGTTTCTTCAGTATCGTACTAGTTTCCAACAGTGATAATGTTTCTGTCTTGTATTATAAATTACTTAATGTTGGCTAAACAGTCACTTTATTGCACCAGTGTAAAAGCTTAAGGAGCATGTATTAACTGTAGAAAATGTTTTAAAATTGCCAAAATACTATAACTTTTTATTGAGAAATTTTTCGTGTAACAATTCTCTACTTCTGTTATTATTTTAAAGTGAACCCATCAGAATACAAAAAGACAAACTAGATCAGTGGTGAGATTAGAAAGCACTAAAGGTACTGCTTACTGTATTTTTTCAGTTGTGAGAAATGTCTTTATTCATAATACTAAAGTTGGGTATTGATTGATGCATAGGTTTGGGCCATTAGTGTGGAGATCAAGTAAAGAGCGCAAAAAAGGAAAGAAGGCTGCTCGTAATGCGAAGTGCAACAGTGGTGATAGTGGGATACAGATTGAGGTAAGTGGAACATTACCTTAGTCAGTTTTTTTAAAAAAATTCTAAAACTAACTGTCAAAATTATGTGGAAAGAAGTATATGAATACATACCCTTACACAAAGTTTCATACACACTCTATTAATTCTTTCTAGTTGCTGCTCAAGGAAGTTTTATTTTTCATTTTTTAAATAATACATACACAGAGACATGCATGACTGTGAAACTTACTTAGTCATGTGTTAGGTCTCGGTATATGTGCGCCACTCTTGCCATATGACTAGTCTCATGTACATGAATAAGTTTTAATGTTGAAATCTGTTAGCTGCCTTTTTTGTGATCATCACTGCCCTCGTGCTGTACTCAACAAAGTGTAACTGAAGTTAGTGTTAATAACAAAGGGAAAGCAGATTGATCCGTTACCATAGTGAAGGAAAAGGGGGGGGGGGGTGGCAGTGCCAAAATAATAATTAAGCATCTAGGAACCAATTACAGATTTCCACATTAAAACAGGTGTTAAGCAACGTGATCCCATCCCTCAAAAACTATTTTCAGCTTTCATGGAGATGCAATGTCAAGGATAGAATGGGCAGAAAAAGAAATTAGGATTGATTGCAGATGACTTAAGTACTTGAGATCTGCAGATGTTATTACACATTTGGCCAACAGCATTGTTGAACTCCAAATCTTGGTTACCATCTCGTCTTATAGTATGAAACAGTTGGCCTGAGAATAAAACTTTAAAAAAAAAAGTTATAGATTAAAAAATGGGTCATGTAATGTACAAATAAATAATATATCTTTAGGAAATGTCTGCGAGTACATTTATCTTGTCCAGCTTGTAAATATGATATGAGATGAGATGTGTGACCAGAAATTTTCCATTGTATTAAGCTGGGATGGAAACTTTTTTGGGGGCTTTCAATTATCTGCAAAAGTAATAGCTTACAACCGTTGCATTCTTCCTGTACTGACTTACAGCTGTGAGACTTGGACACTAAATGAATTGACAAAAGGAAAACTTACAACTTCCCATAAAGTTAGGGAAATATCAATGCTAGGCTTACCTATAAAAGACAAGAAGAGAGCAGCTGACATTAAATCAGTTACAGAGGTCACAGACATCTTGGAGAAGACAGCCTCCTTGAAGTGGCAGTGGTTTGACCATGCTGCTCAAAAGAAAGATGGTAGGTGGACAAAAATGGTGTTAGAGTGTTGCCCAAGAACACTATCAAAGTTTGACTTTTGAGAAATTGAAGTAGTAGAAGTATTATTAAAATAATAATAATAATAATAATGAAGTTTGGGAAAGCAACAGAAATGGATGGTGTGAACTCTGAGGTAGTAAAATTTGGAGAAATTTTCTCAGCAGATTTAATACATCAACATATTGTCAATTTTTGCTTGATGAAACATTAATGTGAATGGAACTGAGCAAAGGGTATTTAATTTTCAAGATAGGGAAACTGAACCAATTTAACTATTATTGAAAAGAAGCCTTTATAATGCTTCTTATATGGTATGTAGTTTCGTATTGCAAAAAAGGAAGCAAGCTATTTCTGGTATAGTTTTATTAGAATAACAACTTTGATTCAGATGAAGGCAATCTTGCGTAAATGACACATTCATTTTTTATTTTTTTTTTAAAAAAAAAACAACATAAAAAATGGAAGTCAGTTTGTAAACACACACATGTTCATGGCTTACAAAACTGCTGTCGATAAAGTGCAGAGATAGTTCCTTTGTATCCCCAACTATGCAGTGGCTTAGGCAGAAATTTAGCCTGTCGCCCACCCTTCTTAATTTGTTCGTTGAAAATTTCTCATTAAACTAGGTTTTGGAATAAAATAACAATCAAACTTGTCTAAATATTTTACTCGCCAACATTTAAATCATTATCCAAGACAATTAAAATGATCTAAAAGGAGGTATCTGCTTCCTACATAAGCTTACAGGTGAACGAAATATGAAACTTCCAAAAATTGGAAGTTAATAGTGGCATCTAAAGACCCCCACATTTCAAGAAAAGTTTTAAATGAGATACAAATAGAACAAGTGTCACACTTTTAATATTTGGAGAAAATCTCGTATAAATATGAGAAGGAAGTAGATGACCAAAAACCAGATTTAATTCAGTATGCAGAATTATACAAAATATACTGTGCATAAAACCCGGAAAGGAAACTCAAATGAAGTTCAGTAAAATCTTGGAAGTGTCTACTCTGTTTTATTGGAAAACTGGGTGACAGTACAAAAAGAAACAAGTCCAATTAAATCATCAGGAATTAAATTCTTGCTGTTCATGAAATGGAAGATTATTTCCCACTTAAATAAAAGATCATGTAGAAAAATAACAGATGACAAACTTGCAAAAAATTCCTTTGTATGGCTCAAGAAACCTTGCGAAATTTCAGTGACAGAATCGTGCAAAATAAAGTTCGCCACCCTTGAAGACAGACAAAAAAGTAGATTAATAATGAAATGATTGGTGAGGAAAGTGTTGTTATTTTTTTTTTTAACAATCTCACAAAAAAAAAAATACAGCATGGTGTCCCACATAAGGCATATATAATTGGCTAACTTTTTAGTGGCAAGAACAGTCAAAGGGAAGAAGTGCTGCACAGACAAAATCTAGAAGAAATTAAGCAATTAATTCAGGCCATTATTTGTTGAAAAAAGATTAGCTAAGGATAGTCAGAAAAGATGGAGCATTGCATCCAACACGTTAATAGACTGATGATTAAGATATAAATCCCTTTGTTTGCATGTTTTAAACATTTTTTAGCTACTACTTAAAATATTTTGCATTCGGTTATTTTAAACAACATTCTTGGAGACTGATAGGGTAAATTTTGAACCTGACATTTATGACAAACTGGTTTAAATATTTATAGCTCTGTAAAATAAAATGAATAGTAGTTATTTTATTGTCTAGAATAAATACAATTATTACTACAAATGATAGCAAACTGAAATAACAATCCACACTTCCTAAAGAACTTGTTATTCTAATATTTGAAGCAACAAAATTACTTTAATTTTTATTGCAGATGATCCCAGGTTCTTCACATTTTGCTGGAGGTGATAGTTCTGAATCCCATGACACTGATCACCTTGTTGATGATGAACCTCTTGATGAAATGGATAGCCCACCTGCTGTAAGACAAATTTGTTATATCTGACAATAAGTTATACTTTCAGTGGCTTACCTGCTGATTATTAAATATATCTGCCTTGTGGTGTGTGAATTGTTTTCTCTTTTGTGACACAATCCCAAACACCTCAGTGTTCTCAATCTTACATGCCAGTTTCAGTGTTTAATTTCTTGAAAATTTGTTACTTAATACTAGCAACTAAAAATAAAATTGAAAGGGATTTTGTTTCCTAAATTATTTCACTTTGTTAAAGATATCTTGTAAATTAAAGAGCATCAAGAAATTACTTTGTGCTGGTTTTTTTTTATCCGTCTAGTACAGCAACAAATGAAAAACTTTGTTATGGCATATGCGTTTCGGTTTATTAGACCATCATCAGTGCCCTAGAACAAGTTATGTACAAGTTTTGATGTTTAGCATAATGTTTATCTAAATCAGGTATGGGCAACCTTTGGTTAGCTGAGGGCGTAATTTCGGGACATAATCAGGCCGCGGGCCGTAGATAAGAAATCGCGGGCCGTAGGTAAGAAATAAGTAGGTAGTAGTGAATAAAAAGGCGATAAAAATTCACACATTTTTGTATTTATTAGAATTACAATAGCATAATCAAAAATACAAAAATCAAATTAACAAAAACAGATAGAAAAATCAAATGAAAATTAATGAGAGACTTGAGTTTGAAGCTTATTTGAAATTTCTGCATCTCTCGCGGGCCGGATTGAAGCTGGTGGAGGGCCGGATCCGGCCCGGGGGCCGGGGGTTGCCCATATATGATCTAAATGAAGGTATACATTTGTTATTAACGGTTATTTTTAGCTTATTTTACTTACAGTTTTTGTATATTACATTAATGTGAGGAATAGTGATGTGCCGGATATCCGTATCCTTATCCGCGGATATCCGAGGGGGGAAAAAAGATCTGTATCCGTATCCGTTACTTTTTTAGCGGATCATTAATGGATCTTTTGTAAAGAATTTCACTAAGCATGTATATAAAATTTTAATGATATCTAGCAATGAAATACTATTAACTTCATATTTCTTAAAATCTCATATCTGGCACATTTATATTGCAAAAATTATTTAAACATATATTTTACTACAATGAAGTCTTCACAGGTGTACTGCCGGATTGTGTTGTGAAAACACGATTTTTCGACTACTAGCTCTGCCGTCTTCTTCAGGTGTGGAGACATCTGTACTGATCGGCTGACCCATGGATACCCTATCTGTGAAGATGGCGGAGCTAGTCGTCGAAATATCTTGTTTTCACAACACAATCCGGCGGTACACCCGTGAAGACTTCATTGCAGACGTACGCCGGAAAAGTCTTTGTTCTTACATTTATTTTACTAGTTTATCAAAGGTAACTGGGTAGTATGTTTTAAGCTATTATTTTAACTATCTTTATAGTGAGATCAGGCCTCTAATCTTTGTGATTTGCTAGCTTAAATTATGTTTAAGGTACTGCTGAAGTGTTTACATCAGATAAAATAATCACTTTTACAGAAACTTAATGTTAAATATAACATTTATTTTTAAAGTTTGGCAAATTGTACTTCAAAAAGAGTAAATTGGCAGTTTTGTTACGATGAGAATCATAAATTATTCCTGCTGCACTGAAAAACTGCTCACTTGGAACTCTTGTTACAGGTGATGATAAATATGTGCGACCCATGTGTCATAGACCTCCAAATTTTTTACTGTTATTGTTAACAGCTTTTGTAACAATCAGGTGCAGCTGATGTGCTGCACAATCAATATTATCTACATCAGATAAAGTGCAGGAACTCTTCATGTTGGATCCCCCATCTCTTACCATGCAGTGCACATTCTGTTTGGGATTCCCCACCCTTCAAACATATTTTGAAATATTTCCAAAATGTAATCTCCTGTTTGGGGTTCTTCAAGTATCTCCGCTTTTAAAACGATATTTTCCCTTATAAAATCTTTTGTAATGTTCTGGATACCAATGAAACACCTTATCAAAAAGCCTACCAGATATGGGATGTGAAGGAAACTCTCTCAAAATCCTTCAACACGTCTTTATTTTCGATCCTAAAGTTCACTGCAGATAAATTCCGTAAAATATTTCCTGCCTTTTAGAACTTAATTTGCAATAACATTATCCTGCAATTGTCGGAACCCAAAATCTTCTACGTGTTGAAAAGGTAATCCAGATAAAGCTATCATTTCTGCAATAAAATAGTTTTAAATAATTTTTTATTTTTATCATCCCACATTTTGATTTTTTTCTATGTATTTGTTAAAATATTTTTCTAAATTCTCGTTATACCGTTTTTAAAGACGTTCCTGCTGAATGCGTTCTCCGGCAACCTTCTCAGCGGAGTCTTCTTTTAAGAATAACTCATATTTTTGTGGGTGTTTCGTCTGAAGATGAATTTTTAAGAAAGTTGTACATTCAAGGGAATAATTTCCTTCAGAGTTTGTATTTAGCAGATTTGTCATTTACTACCATAAAATATTTCCATATTACACTACTATACTTTTTTTGTATACATTTTTTTATTTTAATTTAACTTACAACTTCCCAAAAAACAGAAACGTATATAATCTACGCAATCCTATGTCATCCTAAAATATAAACATAAACACGCACAGTTCAAGATCAAAACACTACGCGTAAGCTGGACGTTCGTCGATAATAGATCGCAGGTGACTTTTTCACAGTCGGTCCAAGTTGATATCCGTATTCATATCTGTATCCGTGGATCTCGACAGTAATGATCCGTATCTGTATCCGTATCCGCGGATATACATTTTTAACGATCCGGCACATCACTAGTGAGGAACCATTCCATATCAATTTATCCTCTTGAGGTTTCTCACCCACTGTACAATTTTGTATAAGAAACATATTTAGACATGTTAGTTTTCGAAGGTAGCTTCTGGAAACGAGCACATTAATGTAATATACAAAAACTGTAAGTAAAATAAGCTAAAAATAACAATTAATAACAAATTTATACCTTCATTTAGATAAACATTATGCTAAACATCAAAACTTGTACATAACTTGTGCTAGGGCACTGATGATGGTCTAATAACCCGAAACGCATGTGCCATAACAAAGTTTTCCATTTGTTAGTTGCACTAGACAGATAAGAAAACCCAGCATTATTATAGCAGCTAAGGATAGTGGCCTAAAAGTATTCAAAATGTTAAAGTACTTTGTGTTTGATGTAGGAAAAAGATCTCTTGTAATCAGTCATTAAAGTAAAATAATTGAAAAAATACTTGCCATGTTCTAATTCATTCTTGTATTCAAATTTTTTACGAGCTAGATTTGTGTGCTTGAGTTGCTAACATTGACAGGTTAATGCTAAACACTAACAAATAAAATCTCTTACTATCCCAGTTTTCTGACACAGTGCTCACAAAAGACAAAATTACTTATTCTCATCCTGTCCATAAAGCTTTTTAATTATACATTTGATTTGGATAGAAATTTACTTCAATATATTGTGTGGAAACTAAAATATGCTAAAATATGATCACTAATATTACTTCTGTCCTCGAGTTGATCACTCATAGCAGGGATAGCTGAGGAAGAGTTGATCAGAGGCATTATTCTTATAGTTTTTCAGTTGGTCATTTCAAATGTATATATGTAGCTAAATTATTTTAATTTTGACATACTGATTTTTGTTTGTGGAAGGACAAGCAACACAAAAAGATGGCAAGAGACTGAATTGTGGATCAAGCATTATAGTTGAAAAGGTGGTCTTTAGAGAATTGATTAAGATGAGAACATCGTAGATGAGAAAAGAGTATTTTTAAGAAAAAGGAAGCCACAGAAATGGTAGCAGAGGAAAGGGAGAAGTGGCTGGAAAAATGGATTGATGATGGAAGAAAATAGCAAAGGTAATAAGAAAGCACTATGTGGAATGATAAAAAGAGGAAGGATCTGAGCAAAAATTGCAGCATGCTGGATGAGAATGGAAATCAAATAAACAATACAGAAAACCTAAAAAGGATATGGAAGAAGTATTTTGAAGCTTTGTTGAAATCAAATTAGAGACAGGATTTGACATTACTATGGAGCAGGAGAACAACACTCAAAAATGAAAGATAAAAAAAGACCTAACTTGGAAAGGAGTGGAAGCACTTTTTGGTAAGGTGAAAGGTGGAAAGGCACCAGGCATTGATGAAATGAATGTAGAAGTGTTAAGAGCAGCATGAGTTGGAGGAATGCAGTGGCTGTATCATGTCATGAGAACAATACAGAAGAAGAGTTCAACCATGGAAGAAAGCAATAATTGCAAAATACAATACAAAAGAGTTCAAGAATTATTGAGCAATTGCACTAATGTCAGATTTTGTGAGAAGATCCTAGAAAATGAGTTTATAATAGGATTGAAAAAGAGCCAAGAGAAGAGCAAGGATGACTTCAGACTGACGAGATTAATAGTGGATGTATTATTTTTTTATGAAATAGCTGCTGGAAAAGGTATGAAATGATCTGCTGTTGGTCTTCCTTGATATTGAGAAAGCATATGATTGTGTACACAGGAAAGAAAGTATGGAATGCTGTGGAAAACAGAGGAGCTCCAAAAGAAACAACATTATAGTAACAGAATTACACCTGGAAAGCACGAGCTAAGTAAAAAAAGAATAGGTTGGCTGGTACAAAGAAATGGAGTAAAACTAGGAAGTGCCTTGTCACCTCCAGGGTGTTTTTTTTTTTAAATCATAGTCATGGATAATTTAATGGAGAAAGTGGTAGAGGAAGGGAGAGGGGAAAATGTGAAGGTGATGGCTTTTGTGGATGACCTGGTGGTGGGGAGGGGGGGGGGGGGATAATGAAGAGAAAGTTTAGTGGCAGTTGAATATATTGGCAGATATGGTGGGTCAGTATGGTATGAAATTTAATCAAAAGTGATTATATGGTCACAACAAGAAAGGTAGAAATTGTGATGGCAGGAGAACAGCTGAAGAGGGATAATTTCAAATACCAGAGAACCTTGGAAGAAAGTGGAATGAATGATGACAAGATAAGAGGGAAGAAACATTTTTAAGAAACCTAATATGGAACAAGGATGTGCCACAGAGAAGGGAGGGAGTAATGTATTGTAAATTTTATTTCCTATTCTCATATGTGACGACGAAACCTGGATGTTGAAGAAATGGGATATCAGTGGAATTCAAACAAGTGAAGTAAAATTTCTAAGAAGTAGAGTTGGGGTTAAAAGAATAGACAGGACGAGGAATGAAATAATTGAGATCCACCAAGGAATAGATTTATTTTCTTGATTCTCCGAGTGGAGCTGTGTCAATTTGTCAAAACCTAACATTTCAGCCATCACACTGTGGCCTTTATCAGAGGACTGCTACATTTGTTGCCACTGTCACCAATATATACCAGTGGGAACAATTGTTCTAATTGTCTGCGAAGATATCAAGGATGTTATCGTGCCTAGCAAAGGCAGTCAGACGGGGCTGTTCGTCTTGTATCCTTCTCAATAGGTATGACCAAATATGGTCGAGTTGTAGGCCACTGTCAGCATTCATGTTATGAATCTTCTGTATTTCTAGTGCCTCTCTCACTCGTCTGGGCCACCATCTGCTCTCTGTGGCTACTACACTGGTTTGGTAAAATAAAATGTCCACTGTCAGCTGAATGTTGAGCTACAGCTGATATGCTGACAACATTATTTTTAAAATGCTTCATTTGTTCATTTAGTCTTTCCTTGATGGTGCATCCCGTTTCACCTACATACACCTGGCCACACCTGTACTATTATTTGGTACACACGTGGTGTCTGTAATTTCTTCTTCTTGTCTTTTATTTTGGATGCCCTGTATACATGATGGATGGTACATGATGGATGTTTTTCTTTTTTAGAATGCTACCAATCTTATCTGTCTTACCTTGCATGTACGGTAATACTGCCACTGGCCCATCAGTTGATCCACTGATCTCTTCTGTTGGTGCTGATGTAGGATATAATACTTGAGTGCCAAGTGCTGCATTGGATTTGCTGATAATATCTGGGTGGTAGCAATTGGCAAGAAAAGTCTCCTTTAAAATTTGTTTCTCAGCAGCTATGCTTGCTTCATCAGTAAATGCTTTTATTTTTTTTATTTTTTATTTTATTTTTTTAAAGAAAAAATACCTCATTTTACTGCCAGATGGTAATGGAAGTCAGCTTGCAAATAGCAGTTAGTGTGTGTGGGCTTCCGATACACACTATGACCCAGGGAACCATCGTCTTTCCTTTTTACAATAACATCCATAAAAGGAAGCTGTTGCTCCTCTTCAACTTCCATAATGAACTGGATTTGTTCATGGGCGCTATTCAAATACTAGAAAAAGGCCTGGAGGGATACACGTCCATGTGGCCAGCCAGATAACATAAGTATCGTCAACATATCTCAATCTTAGAGAAGGTTTCAGGTTAGAGTTCTTAACGATCTCAGCTTCGAATGCCTCGATAAAAGCATCTGAAACCCACGCATACTAACCGCTATTTTCATGCAGACTCCCACCACCATCCAGCAGTAGAACACTGTATTTTAAAACTTTAACAATTTGTGCATCTGCAAGTTAGTGACAAAGCAAGCACAGCTGCTGAGAAACGTATTTTTAAAGAAGACTTTTCTTGCCAACGGCTACTGCCCAGATACTGCCAGCAAGTCCATTGCAGCACTTGCCGCACAAGTATCACCTGCTACCTCAGCACCAATAAAAGAGATCAGCAGATCAACTGATGGGCCAGTTGCAGTATGACCATACATCTAAGGTGTGACCGATAAGATTGGTTGCTTTTTAAAAAAGAAAAACATTCGTCGTGTTTACACGGCATCCAGGAAGATTTTGGATGTACTTGTAAAAATGAAAGACAGGAACAAATACCCTGAAGCTGTGGCGAGGTGTATATCGATGAAATGGGACGCACCATCAAGGATGAACACATGAGGCATTATAAAAATAACTACATCAGCAAATCAGCTGTAGCTCAAGATTCAGCTGACAATGGACATTCTATTTTATTTGACCAGACCAGCGTAGTTGCTGGAGAGCAGATGGTGGCCCAGGCTAGTGAGAGAGGCACTAGAAATACAAAAGACGTCTAACATTAATGTTGATAATGGCCTACAACTAGACCATTTTTTGTTCTACCTATCGAGAAGGATGCAAGACGAATGATCCCATCCAATTGCCTTTGCTAGACATGGTAACGTCTGTGATGTCATCGTGGATGGTTAGCGCGCGCCCTCCCACTGCTACATATGGGTGATAGCGGCAACGAATGTAGCAGTCCTCTGATGAAGGCCACAGAACGATGGCTGAAAAGTTTGGTTTTAACAAATTGACGTGGCTCCAGCCGGAGAACCAAGAAAATACTTACAGCAACCATGCAAGTCTTCACAGTTACAAGGAGTAGATTGTTGAGAGGAATGGAGTGTATGCCGAATAGAGGAAAGGACTGGATTAAGATGGTGACAGAGGGTAGTTGGAAAGAGAAGATGGATTGGCCTATGTACAAAGCAGACCCTGCCATTAGATGGAAACTGTAGATTATGATGATGATAATGATTTTTGTTTCAGATAAATATGGAGTAATTGCAGTATTTCAGAGGTTACTTTTTTCTCTTTCATCAATGGCATGATATAATCCATTAATTCATATTATTGAGATGCTAATTGAAATCTGGATAGGGAAAACCATAGCTAACAAGAGATAAAGAGTAGGATACTAGATACCCCAGATAACATTTGTGTAAATTATTTCATTCACTTTCGAGCATTGTAGTTTATTTTTTATTTTTTTAGGTAAGAAGGAGAGTTACAACATCAACTGAGAAAACTTCGCGGCCACAGTCAGAAGTCATCCAACAACTTCTAATTGATAAGTTCAAGGTAAATTTCATTTTACAGCTGATCTGAATGGAAACAATGGTGCATAAACCGTGTTATTTCTTCGAAGAAAGGAATTGTAGCAACATTATTACAACATTAACAAATTTTAGTAGCAAGTGACTGTGTGGTTTTGTTTAAGATGTGTACTGAGATACAACTTTGTAGTACTGACAACTGTGAGGTGGGAATAGGAAAGAAAAGCAGTAAAGAAGAAGGTTTAAGCAGGTTGGCCAAAACACCGGCACTTAATAGTAGGACATGACAATATGCGTGGGGTGAGGAAACTATTCCTGCTGCATAATCCTTCAGTTGCAAATTGTGAATGACCATATCTGGGCTAGACATTCATATCTTCCCAACCTCTTCCTCCCCATTTCCCCCTTACCCTCTTTCCCTGCACCCTGTGTCTACTTTATTTAAAAGCTTTATTGTCTTTTTCCAATTCTAGGTTCATTTTCTTCTACAGCATATTTGAAATAAAAAACGGGTACTACTATTACTTCCATTTGGTCATGTTTTATGGCAAAATGTTTTGAGGAATCTAATGACAAAGTATGAAAAGTTTTTATGGTGAGGAAAAAAGTTGTTGGGATGCTGTATAGGATAAATCCAAGAATTTCTTACAACATATTATATTAACTCATGCGAGGAATTCGCAGCTGCACAATTTCAATATAAGAAACATTAATTATATGTTCAAAACTCATACTTCATAGTCATTAGTGCAGATATCAATTAAATATTCTGTAACTTAGCTGTTAATAAACTTCGGTGTTTGTATAAATAAGTAATTTCACACATCATAATCTTATAAATTATGATTAATTACATTTCAAAATGTTTTGAGAAATTTTCCTTGGTTTGTCCTTATTACAATGTTAAATGTAATTGAGGCATTCAGGATACTGTCAGTGGGAGGCAAACAAGATAAGACAGGAAGTGCAACAGGAAGTGGTATAGCCAAACGTGGGAACAAAGCATGTAGTAAAATGGATTCGTGTTAAGTGCACATATTAGATTATTAATGAAGTTATAATCAGCTCAGTTTCAAGCTGTATATTGTGTTGGCATTTGTAGTGTGAACTTAATGAAATTCAGGGAAAGTAAAACAAATAGAAATAGACACAGGAATAACTGGATCATCTGTCATGACCAGTTCAGTCTTAGTGCAGTGTTATTAACAAATGATGTTATGGAAATATGAGGTCATATTAACCATCTAATGCGAAGGATAGAATTTAATGTCTGAGAAAAATTCCTACAATGGATTCTAAAAAAATTCATCCACTTTGAATGGTCATCTTGAAAAATTTATTTCTTATCTCACCATAATAATCTGTCTCCCAAAGCACATCAACTTAAATGTAGCCCATCATTATCAGTTGCATTGCTTTTTTTAAAAAAAAGAAAAGAAAAAAGGGAATACTAATACTGTTTAAGTTGTTGATGTTCCTCATATTGAACTTGTTCTATTTCATTCCAATACTGTATTGTTTTAAAATATTTTTTATTCCAAGTGTCAGAATTAGATAATTTTCTTTTAATAATGGAAAAATTGTAATATGGACTGTTTGTTAACCTAAAGATAAAAAAAGGATAAACTAGTGCAATACTGAGCAAAATGAAGTGGTTTTATTCTGAACATCTAGCACAATCATTAGAAAAAAACGTAAGCTACCTTAGCAATATGTGTAGCATACTAACATCTTTTATCTTTTGTGTTAATAATGTAGTAATTTTGCTAAACCCATCAATTAATGTAGCATGTTACACACACACACACACACACACACACACACACACACACACACACACACACACATACACACATAACTAAATTATTAAGTGGGTGAAATGTGCACAGAGCTTGAACGTTAAGGAGTGGGGTTAGAGTGCTGGGCCAGAGAAAATGTGACTTCTACTGTCAGAATAATAAAACAAACCAAATTAAAAAATTAATAAAACAAAAAATTATTTAAATTAACAAATGATGATACAGTGGTTGATAATGAAAATTATAAACACTATGAGTAATGGCTATTGTAAGGTTGTTGGACTGGTTCAGAAAAAAGTGTAGTTTGAGAGGAAGAAATAGTGGTAGACAGATGCAGAGGAAGATAGAAGAGAAGAACAGCCTTGGTTGTCTAGTGCCCAAACTGAGTTGGTAAACCATTTCACGATGTTTGTGTTCTGAGGAATTTGTATTTTCAGAAATGTTCTTGACTGCAGTACCTGTTCAGTTGATTAATGTTATTATTGATGGTATGTGTGTATTTGTTTTTGCTGTCACGCCTTCTCTTATGGTAAGTGATCACCTTCCTCTTCATCCTTTATTATTCTAAACAGCAGCCTTTCTTCCCTGCGTAATCTATCACAGTGCAGTAATTATTAGTTGTTGTTTTTTCTTTCATTATTGTTGGCAACTTGACTGATAAATCATGACTACATTATAAATGTTTCATCTGCCGGTGATTTATTCCTTTTTAATGTAATTTTTAAACACTAAGTCGCAGTCATAGAAATGCATAATTATTAAAGAATAAATTGGAAGTTTTTTTAAAACATTCATAGTTTCAAAGGAAATAAAGGTCTTCTTGTACAAAGAGGTATTCAAAAAACTTGAATTATTTTTTAAAAACTATATATTTTCAAATTTTTTACAAAATAATCTTATCCCCTTCAAAATACTCCCCCATTACAACTAATACATTTCTCCCACCAGTGCTCCCACTGTTCAAAACATTTTCTTTAGTCTTTAGAAATGGCTGACAGCTAATCCTTTTTTTCTCGTCCTCTTCAATGTTTTCAAATCGGTGTCCTTTCATGCCACTTTTCCTGCATGAAAATAAGAAAAAGTCACATAGAGCCAGGTCATCTGAGTAAGGCACATGGGGCACCAGAAACGTGCCATTTTTAGTGAAATACTGCCTAACAGAGAAGCTGTGTGTGAAGGTGCATTGTCGTGGTGGAAGAACCAGTCTCCTGTCTGCTGCAAATCGGGTCTTTTTTGACAAACACTGTTGCGTAATCTTCTTAAAACTTCCAAATAAAATGTTTGATTGACGGTCTGATGTAGGGGAATAAACTCTGAATGAACTACGCCTTTGGCATAAAAAACAAAAACAAATGAGCATTGTTTTGGTGTTTGATTCGACTTGATGACTTTTTTTGGATGGGGTGACAATAGACTGTTACTTTGCTTCTGGGTCGTAACAATAGCACCATGAATCATCATCAGTAATGATCTTTGACAGAAAATCTTCATCAATTTCAAGCTGTTGTTTCAAAGCACGATGTGTTTCAACTCTACGTTCTTTTTGATTGTCAGTCAGAGCCCGAGGAATAAACTTGGCAGCAAATCTTTACATTCCCAAATCTTCAGTTAAAATTCACTGAACTGAGCTCCAAGATAACCCACTAATTTCTGACAGTTGATCAATTTGCTTTCGAAGATCTGAGAGCACAAGCTCTCGAATTTTTTCAACATTTTCATCAATTCGGGCAGTTGATGGACATCAGGAACAAGGTTTGTCATCAATCGACATGGCACCATTTTTAAACCAAGTGAACCACTCGTACTCTTGAGTTTTTTCCCATAGTGTCATCTTCGTAAGCTGCTTTGAACATTAAAACAGTTTCAGCAGTATTTTGACTGAGTAGGAAACAAAATTTCACAGCTGCACTCTGTTCACTTGTCATCATCAAAAACTAAACAATAACAAAACAGCACTAGCAAAAGCAATCACTGCAGATTAACAGAACAAGCCAGGATGATAACACTGGTGGCACTGAACTGACTATGAGTTGTGCTATAAACGCCTAGTGGCACAAACGCGTACGACACAAGCTCCGCCCACGGCAATGCTATTCAGGTTATTTTTGGGTACACCCTCATAATGTTGATCAAGATAGCCACTTTGAGTTTTTTTTTTTGTGCAAGATGATGATGAGAGCATTATTACCATCTGAAAAATAAATTCCTGTACCTTGTTAAGCTAAATGATACCCTTCTTTTCACATCTGAATGCCACACCATATTTGAGCATTCTGGTCTCTGTACGTATGTCCTATTCTGTTCAGTTATCCCCACATTGGCAGTGAATATGATAGTCTATGTTTTCACAAAGCCTTCATCTTTATAGAAAGGCTTGAAGTACAGAAACTGAATTTTATTTGCTGCAGGGACCAAATATATATGAAATATTGAAAATCTTTAGAATGAGCCAGAAATTGTAATTTATTCCATTTACCTTCAACTAAATCATGGTACAAAATAATTCCACATTTCAAGTGCCTATGTGAATTAATTCAAGACATTATTAAGGAGTGACTGAGAGGATTTTAGTACAGTTTTTGGTAAGAATGGAATAAACTGTAAATGGCACAGGGTGGAGTGAATGGATTTAATGTGTCACGTGAATATTAACTGTAGCAAAATGTTACTGTAGTATTTGTTAGGAGACTAGAGCAGCTGTAGTTATAATAGGTGCCAGGCTGTAAGGATGAAGTGTATCATTATTATTTGGGTTTGGTAGTTAAAACAGGAGTGTTAAGGGAAGTTTATTTCATTTTTTTTTTTTAAAAGTTGGGTATCGGTTACATTTGGTTGTTTTACCTTCTAAATATGTGATAAAGGTCTGAGACTAGGAGAGGGTCAAGGTAGCATAGTTGTCCTCTATGAGGGCTCTGATAGAAAAGATCTTATCTGTTTCAAGAAAGATGAGGCTTTATTCAGCACTGCTGATTCCAGATGACCCAAGCAGATGTCAACACACATAAAATTTATATGATGTCCTTATTTTATTTTATGTCTGAATACTTGTCTCTTTTTTAACTGTTTGATAAAAGATGTAATTTGTATTTTAAACAGGCAGACCTGCAGACACGTGCAGTGCAGCAGGGACGCCACCAGCACGTGAGACGTGCCCATTCCGATCTAGGAGGGCAGCGCCTTTTCCACTGGGACGTTCGTGCCAGTTATCGTCGGATGTTTTCAACACCATCGCCTATTAAGATGCGGCCACCTCGCACTAGCCCACCGCATCCACGACCCTCTAACTTAGAACAACCGGTGCAGCTTCGCAGGTACCTTTGGAAGAATTATCTATGCACTGATTGTCCTTCACATGCATTATACATCAGCAACTTATACCATTGTCAAAATACCATGAAAATTGTGTAGGTAGTAGAATACAGCAAATATATTGGTGAAAACTCTATCAAAATCTCTCTCTCTCTGATGAGCCAAAACATTATGACCACCTGCTAAATAGCGTGCTGGTTCTCCTTTGGAGCTCAGTACAGCAGCGATTTGGTGTGGTGTATGTTCAAAAAATCCTTGATAGGTTGCCAGAGGTACCTGGCACCAAATTTCTACATACACATCACACAATTCCCTTAAATTATGGGTTACAGACTGGTGGTATATGGGCATGAAGCCGACGCCCTCCCATATGTTATAGTGGGTTGAGATCAGACAAATTTGGTAGCCAAGGCATCAGTCAGAGTTCACTTTCATGCTCTCAAACCACTGTAGCATGATCCTGGCCTTGTGACAAGGGAAGTTATCCTGCTGGAAGATGACATTGCTGTTGTGGAAGATATGAAGCATGAAGGGATGTAGTTGGTCTGCAATAATTTTTGTGTAGTCCACGACTCTCATGGTATCTTCAGTCACTACCACAGGTTCACTGCAAGTTGAAGTGAATGTCTCCTGTAGCATAATACTGCCCCGCTGATGTGCATCTATGGCACAGTGCATGTTTCAAGCATCCATTCACCTGGATAATAGTGTATCCAGACACAATCATCAACCTGCTGTGTAACAAGAAATGTGATTCATCCAACTAACCCATACATTACCATTGATTCTTGGTCCAATCTCAATCTTGTGCCCACGTCTCTTGTAACCAATAATGTTGTCAACATTAGAAAACGTAGGGCCAGGCTGCTACGGAGCTCCATGTTCAATAGTGTGCTCTGAGTGTTGTGGCCAGGAATACTTTCATCTGCACCAGCATTGTACTCTATCATCAGATCTGCCACAGGTAACCCTTTATACTACTTTACAAAGTTCTGTGATGAGCCGTAGACATCCACCACCTTGTTGCCTACTCATAGTTTCACCATCCTTCAACCACTTTCTATAGATACTCACTACAGTAGCACACAAACAGCCAACCAGTCTTGGTCATTTCAAAGCTGCTTGTTCCCATGTGCTGGAAAGTACCGGATTAATCACGTAGCAGTAGGTAGCAAATTCTACGGGCCTCGCGCCTTCTGGGGGGCCTCGCGCCTTCTGGGGGGCCTCGCGCCTTCTGGGGGGCCTCGCGCCTTCTGGCGGGGCCTCTCGCCATCTAGGGGGCCCCACACTTAGGTCAGATGGGCGACCGCTATTTTTTATTTTATTTTTTTAGCTCTACAATTTTACCCCAGACGGCAAAAATGAAGGGCCTCTCCTTCACATTTGCTACTGGCCTCGCGCTGTCTTAATCTGGCCCTGCTGCTGGACCACAACAATCTGCCATTTGTCAGTCACTTATGTCAGTGGATTTCCCCAGTTATCATTTCTTGCTCCATTCCCAGTCATATAAAGACATACTGCAGATTTTAAGCTAGAGCATGAGCTTTTGAATCATAAAATACCCACCAATATCAGTTTGTTAGTTTTTGTGTGATGCTGGAACAAAGAAGCATAGAGACAATCCAATACAGATTTATGTACATAGTGCCAGTTTAAATTCTCTGCCAAGCAGAACATGAAGATCACATATGTCAGTACTAATTTATCTTACTTGAAAATTAATTGCTGTTTCTTCTGTTACTTTTTTATATTAGGCTTTTTACAGGCCTTGAATTTATCTTTAACAAAGCTGAAGTTTTTCATATGAAGCACATTGATTGCTTTCCATACAGTCCATGTTAAACTGCCAGTACCTAAGGGGAAAAAAAAAAATAACCGCTTATCTCCTCCATACTAGTTTTTTCTGCTTTCATGGAATGGTTGTTAAGTTTTGGGTTATGACCTAACTCACAACCATGAAGAAAATTATTTCACTAATTGAATGAAATACTTTTGAAATCCCAGCTAATTAAGTCTGTGTGTTCTTCAAGGTAAGTGGTGCCTGCAACAGAGGAAACTCAGTTTAAACCCAGTAATATGTATTTTGAATGTAATAATGCAATGAGTAGCTCATTTGCTTTCTCTATCCTACATTCGCAGTTGACTGCTAACAGGAACTGTAAGAATAGTGGTTTAGGGGAGAAAGGAAGAGGTACTATCTCTGCAGCTGGATAATGCAGCTCACACTCAGCTGCCAGCCTTTATCCCTCTTTGTGCACACATTTCCATTATGGAGAGTCCAGATTTTGCTGGACTGAAAGCATTGTAATTCTGGAGCAATGCTGAAAATGAGATTCATACTGTCTGCACAAGGTGAGCCATACCATGGTGAAAAGGCAGTGCATGTGGATGGTAGATGAATAAAGTGACAACCAAAGTCGTATAACATGTCCCGATTGCTCTCAGTGACTTTGCTACAGCTGCTGAAGAAATCTGCTGTTACCTGCCAACTGCAAGGTTTGTTCTGTGATTAAGTTGTTAAACATGTGGAACATTGCTCCAAATTAAATTCATCATCAATTTTGTCTAGTGTTTGAGACAGACATCATAAGCGAGCAGATGGAGCAAAACATGCTTGATGAGGAACACAATGGATGGCCATCAGCTGTTATGTGTGACCTTGGGGATCAAATGCTGATGTGGTTTTTGGATACAATTATTATATCATTATGCTCACAGATTATCAAAGTGTTTTTTCACCTCAACACATGCCTGTTATTTGGTCAGCATTTTTTAGAGAAGCAGAGATGGTGACTGCATCAAAAAGTCGTTTCAAATGCCAGATGGAAAACTTCTATGTTGGTTCCACTCTATGACAAAGGTCTTAATTTCAGTGGGAATAATATTTAAAAATAACTGTACAATCACTGTATCTGTTGCAGTAAATTGTTCCATAAGTTATGTTTACTGGCTGAAAACAGATCTGAGAAATCTTACTTTCTGGATGGCACTTTTGCTTACTATATTGTATACAAATTTCAAAATTGTTGGAATAAATTCTAGGAATCGTTTGTGCATGCAGTTACCTTTATCATGTGGAGATTGAAGTTAGCCCAATTACTCAGCCATATTCAGGCACAACTATGATTCTTCCAAGTATACAACTATGGGGGAACAAAACCTTCATTTCTGTAACTACAGCATACAGAAAGTAGTATTTCTGCAGTATTTCACTGATGAAGAAACTTGATGAAATAAAACCCAAATTTCTAATCCAATTGACCTGCCCTGAATAATCATGAGTTCAAGGATGTAGTATTTTGACATATCACCCAATTAGATTAGCTGCTGTCCAAAGAATTCATTTGTGAGCAATTTCAGCAGATGGTAAAGATTCACTCAATAATAATGGAGCAGGATAAGATGCCCAGTATCTTGTTCCATTACTATCTGCACTTTGCAGCATGGTCACTTGGAATATTTGGAAATCTGTGGAGCACATTGCACCGAGCGTTGTGGTGTAACGGTTAACATCTGGCCTCGCATTCAGGAGGACGGCGGTTCGAATCCCCGTCCGGGCATCCAGATTTGGGTTTTCCATGGTTTCCCAAATCACTCCAGGCAAATGCCGGTATGCTTCCTTCAAAAGGCCATGGCTGAATTCCTTCCCATTCCTTGCCCTCCATCCTTTCCTGTCTCTAAAGACCTCGCTGTTAAGAGATGTTAAGCAGTTAAAAAAAAAAATAGAGCGCATTGCAGCAATAATGAACAGAGCATTCCAGTAATGGATGGTAGAACATTTGAAAACTTCAAGCCCAAGGACCTGGTTCTAGCCAGAAGTTCATAAATTATATAGTCATAGTTGATACATGAAACTCTTTAAAATATGAATGGACAGACAGGACTAATCCCAAGCTGTGAAATAATTAGTGCCATACCGAACATCCAATGCCACTTTAAATATCAGACATCAATCCATCAGGATTCTGACCTAGAGCAAACTTCTGGGTGGTAATATATGTGCATTTCAACCTGCAGCCACCACTATCTAGTGCAGACCACTGATATTTGTGTGTTTTAGAAAGATGGAGTTTCCTATTGTGCACAACGTTGGCTGAATGCCGGTAACTATGGGGGTGTGGGAGATATGGTGGTAGCTATGTGGTATATATGGTGGTTGAAAATGGTCGACCTTGGGAACTCTCATATTTTGAAAAAAGATGTGTGTGTGTCCCTTAATTTCACTTTTCAGCCAATACTATCAAGTGTAGACCACTGGTATTCATGTGTGGTAGTATCATGTTGTCACCAATCATGCACAATGTTGACCAAATGTCGGTAGCTGTGTGGAGGTGTGGGAGATATGGTGGTTTAAAGTGGTTGACCAGGGACATTTTCATATTTCGACCAAAAACATGTGAGTCCGTATATTTCACTTTGGTGCCACAACTACAGAGTGCAGACCAGTGGTGTATGTTTGTGGTAGTGGCCTCAAGTCTCCCATCATGCACTATTGTGGTTAGATGTTGGTAGCTATGAGGGTGTGGGAGATATGGTGGTTGAAAGTGGTTGACCTGGGGAACTTTCATATTTCAACTAAAGACGTGTGTCCCTATATTTCACTTTTCAGCCAAAACTACCTCACACAGACCACAGGTATTTGTGTGTGGTAGTAGCATGGAGTTTCCCATTGTGCACAACATTGGCCAAATGTCGGTAGCTTTGGGAAGTGGGAGATATGGTGGTTGATCAGGGACATTTTTGTGTTTCGATTAAAGATGTGTGTCCGTATGTTTCACCTTGGTGCCACAACTATGCAGTGCAGACCACTGGTGTTTGTATGTGGTAGTGGCCTCAAGTCTCCCATCATGCACTATGCACTCGTTAGCCATGGGGGTGTTGGAGATATGATGGTTGAAATTGGTTGATCTAGGGCATTTCAACCAAAGAAATGTGGGTCTCCATATTTAACTTTGCATCCATAAATACCCTGAACAGATCACTTGTGTTTGTGTGTGGTATTGGCTTTAAGTCTCCCATAGTACACCATGGTGGTTGCATTCCGGCAGCTATCAAACAAAAATATTTACAAACATAAACAAAGTTGTGGGCACCAGCTAGTATAAATTATAAAAATAAAACATTCTTGGGACAAAGTGTGTAAAATTCCTTGGCTTTCAAATAGATCACAAACTCAATTGGCAAGAACATATTACATTACTATTGATGAAGTTAAGCAGTGCCACCTTTGTAGTAAACATATCTCTAGTTGCATATCTGGAATTAATGTAACAAGAGTACAGTTTTTGTTTTAATTCGTCATTTGGGGGGTGGATTCTTATATATATATATATATATATATATTGGATAGGATAAAAAACCACCGCTTACCAAAGAAGGGGATTCCAGTGGCGTTGGTACACGAAAAAACACGAACACACAAAGAATATAATTTTCGAGCATGGCTCTTCCTCAGTAGAAGTGAGATGGCTGCACGCAAGCGGGCAGCGCTTGCGTGCAGCCATCTCACTTCTACTGAGGAAGAGCCATGCTCGTAAATTATATTCTTTGTGTGTTCGTGTTTTTTCGTGTACCAACGCCACTGGAATCCCCTTCTTTGGTAAGCGGTAGTTTTTTATCCTATCCAATGTTCAATATATCCGCTTTTAGCGCCTTTGTTTCCTAACAATATGTATATATAAGTGTGTGTGTGTTTGTGTGTGTTTTGACATAGAAAATTTTAACTTATTTATATCCAAGGACATAATTTCATTGTAAGACACAAAACAACTTGCACAAAACTCAAAGATTATTATAATTAGTACAAAGAAGGATTAATTCTTCTGAGACACATCTACAAGTATTTAACAAACTCCCTAAAAGTATGAAACTATTTTTGGATAGTTAAGATAAATTTAAAGAAAAGCTGAAAGGTTATCATTTTGGCAACTACTAATCCATCCAAAAATTTGTAAAAAAGATTTAAGCATCTAATATGACTTTTAAAAAATTTGAATGTTTAATTTTTTAACACACAATGGTTTTTACCATGATTACTATTCATCTTGTATATATAAATCCATGAAATGTTCCACATCCCAGAGGTCCTTCTTTCTTAGCAGGAATAATAATAAAACAATTACAAGGATTATATATGTGCCTCATTTATTTAATGTTCAAAAACCTCTTACAGCTCTAAGCGGCGATCAGCCCGACCCCAGCTGAGGCGCTCCCTTAGCCAGCCATTGGGCCTGAATGAGCTGTCTCCATTGCTTAGGAGGAAGCCACGTACCTCAACAACTAATGTCCTCAGTGAAGATGAGCATGATGCTCGTGCAGGAACTTCAGATGATGAATGATGTCCGATTCAGAATCATCTGTTGCTTCACTGAGTGACAGAAAAAAGTCTTTTGAGCAGGTATTAAAATATTAATTTTGTCTTTTCATTAAGAGTATCTATTCTTGGATTCTTGAAACGCTTTTAATGTTCAAAATATTGTGAAATTCAGATACTGAAATGAGTAGGAGGCAGGAATTCAAAGCAATGGGAAATTTTGTGACCCCTATTTTTAAAATTAGTTTTAAGACAAAATTGTGTAAATTGTATGGTATAAAAAAATTATCAAAATTGTCAATCATATCATATAAAATCTTGTTGAACCCAATGTCTTATGACAAATGAGAGGACCTACTGTCTTCTTAATTTGCTGGGTGAAACCACATCAATTTTTTTAAACCTACCATTTCAGTCATCATTCTGTGGCTTTCATCAGAGGACTGTCATGCTTGGGATCACTGTTACCTATAACTAGCTTCTGAAGTATGAGCTAACCATTTGTAGTAACATCAATGAAGTTCCCACTGCCAGCATGATTGGTCCAGCTGAATCCCACTTCCACATTCATATTGTTTTTAATGCTTCTCTGACTCATACACAAACAGCTGTCTGCATCCAGATTTCCATCATCATCCTATAGTAAAACATGAAATTTTAAAAACTCATCCGTAGTTAGTGATGAAGAAAGCATATTTGCTGAAAGATGCTTTTTAAAGAAGACATTTCTCGCTTATGGCTACAGTATTAATGTTATCAACAAGGCCATTGCAGCACCTGACCCTCAGATATCTACTTCTGTCCCAGTACTGAAGAAGAATCTAACACACCAACAGATAGGAAAATGGCAGTATTACCCTGCATCCAGGGGATGACAGATAAAATTGGTTGTCTTCTAGAAAAGAAATATATCTGCTGAGTATACAGGGCACCCAGGAAGATCCCAGATGTACTTGTAATGGTGAAAGACAAGGGGGAAATTGCAGATCCTGGGTGTATATCAAATACCCTGCAGCTGCTGCCAGGTATACATAAGGAAGACAAGATGCATTGCCAAGGAAAGGCTGAAAGAAAATATCAGAAACTTAAACGATGTGAGGAAATCAGCTCTGGTAATTATTTATCTGACAATAGACTCGCTATTTTATTAAGTGACATTAGTGTTTTGGCTGAAGAAAGCAGATAGTGGCCTAGATGAATCAGAGAAGCATTAGAAATATATATATATAGGTGACAGCAATCCCAGACATGTTAGTCCTCTAGTAAATAACATAGAATGATTGTAGATGAAACAAAAAATTGATGCGGATCCACTCAAAAAAAAAAAAACATTGACAGCAACAACAACAACAACGGAAGTCTGCATAATCATAATAGAACCTATTTTTTCTTTAGCCTGAAAAACTCAAGCTTTATAGATGATTCATGCCATAATAATCACAAAATCCCATTCAGGAAAAGCTTTCAATCAGGCTGTGAGCACATAATTATGTGAGAGAAATAAGAGAAACGGTGAAAATTTTGTATCACCATTTCACGCTATTAGGGTTCTTTATGGTGGTTTAAATTGCCGATTAATTAATTAAAAAATCCACCAAAGAAAATTTATGTTGAAGATGCTGTTTTATTGTGATTCAAAACAACATGTCAGCGATATTCACTGGTATAGGTACAATACAGAGATGCACAGTCGCAAACTCAACTGAATGATTGAAACTCTCTGTAACACTGAATACTGTCAACTAAACTGACTTACTAACTGAATGAATAATGAATTTCTCTGTCCAGGCGATCTGTTTATATAGTCTTTATCGAAATTACGAGAATTCTTCAAAGGCATCCGCCCGATATTTCTCGATCATTAACAATCACTCAAACAATCTAACATATTAAAAACAATCGGAATTAATACAAAATTAATTAGCAACATTACAAAATGATCAGAAATGGTAATTATAGATACTTAAATACAAAATTATTTACAGAAATCCTTTCAGACGGTAGAAAATTGTCCTGTAGACATCGCAACTTACATTAATACATGTAATTACAAACATTTAAGAAATTCTCTTGCATCATTTGGTTCTTCAACATATTAAATTGCCTTTGAATAATTTTCTTACCTAAAACAAAGTCTATATACACTGATTTACAGGAAATTACAAAACAAACATATCAAATCACTTTCAACCAAACATTAGCTCACTGCAAATACTTCATACAGTACAATGCTATTCAAAATTCAGGTATTAGGGCTGTTGCAACCCCTCCCCAGGATTCACTTAATTTTACACAGTTAAAATTGATTGAATCCGTCACGAATCTGAGCAGGTTGAATGTACACATAATGCCAACACAAACAGGTTAGAATCAATCAACCATAATGACTTTTACAATGAACAAATACAATTCTTCATACAACACCTGCACATAGTCCATGACACTGATTTTGTTTACAATAATTGTCTTTTCTCAGATCCAATCATTTTTTCAGTTACTGTTTTTAACAACGAACGTTCAATGCCATCACCTTAAGTTACAATTATTTTCACTCCAAATTACACACTTGATGTCTGCTTTTTAATGACAACAGTCTATTTACATTTTACATCTGATAATTTGTCACCACAATGTAGAAAGTCACAACATCATGAAAATATCAAAAGTTTCTACACAAAACTGTCACAAATTGCTTTATACCGTGAAATGTTTACATCTTAAACATTCAGTAGTATTTCATCTGCATCTGAACTTAAGTACTCACACAAACTATTTACATACATCAATTGATAAACATATTTACAGGTTGTTGACCCCTCCCCAAACCATGCATTCCATTTGATTCCGTAAGTGGGTTCCAAGATTTCCTTGGAAACCCAAAACCATGTAAGTTATTTTTTTCTAACTTTCCAGTTTTCTTCCACCTTTACATACACATCTAATACCACATTCCTATTTACACAAAGCTTCACTATATACAGACAGAAACACAAACTTCCAATCATCTCAGACAACAGACTTTGGTACAACCACACAACAGCTGAGACATAAAATGGTTCTGTTTTAGCACATTGATTGTCACTTAAAAGCAATGTTGCTGACTCAACTGGTAATACAAATTTATTATTCTCACTACTGCAGTTTAGTCCATCATTACTCCCAACCCCACTCTTCATCATCTGATTACTACATAAACTTACCAAATTATCTGAATCAGTACCTAAAACTGTTTTAACATCTGACTTACTGACTTCCTCCACAAAATAATTATTTTTCTCAGCAACTACTACTTCACTATTAGCTTCCACATCAAAGAGGGTACACAACATAGTGTCATCTAAGTCACATTCTGTACATTTTTCCGAATCAGAAACTGGTTCAAATAAATCCTTACTCCCACCCATTTCTTCAATGTCATCATCTACACCAAATAAAGAGCTAAATAACGTATCAGCTAGGTCAAAATTAGGACATTTTTTCAACTTAGGGATTGGTACATAAGGCTTTTCAACCTCTCTCTCTTCAGAAGACAAATACTTTGACTTAAAATTCTCCTCCTCATCTGGGTCTCCTATCCACACCACTGTATCACCTTTATCTTCAAGATATCTGAGAAACTCCTCCATTTCAGCACTTCTACAAACTTCATTACCACCTATACTAGCACACATAGTCCCAACTACGCCATTCTGGTCCTTACACGTTTCCGATAGCCACACTGTAGTAAGCACTATAAATTCTGCACCCCTTTTTGTAATTAAGCTGTGACCATTTCGTAAATCTTCTACATGAAAATTATTACTTTCGCACACTGATTCTAGTGATAAGGTACTATGGTGATCCCCTTCCCGCTTTATCTTATTATCAACCTTTACATCATCAACATCATTAATTACATCTATCATAACCTTATCCTGAAATTCACTTGCTGCTACCTCCACCTCTTCCAATAAATCTTCTCGGGGATTATTCATAAAAATGGTATTAACTCTATAGCAGTTGGTACCTGGACCCACATTCTTGTCCACCACTGCGGGGCCCATCACAGGGGTGGTCTTTAGTTTGCCTGCCCCCCATGCTGCCTTTCCCTTTCAGATTGAGGGTTCTGTTCTCTCACTCCCCCATTATCATTCCTCCTTGCGTAATTATCACGATCCCATCCCCTAGATCTACCATTCCTTGACCCATTACCCCTTCTAGGGGGACTCCTGCTGCCCCTCCTATGGTGTTGATGGTGGTAATGTTGTTCATTGAATGACTCCTGGGCATCCAAGCGTCTCAACAATTCAGAAACTCTATCCACATTTACTACATCCAAAGTGGCAATTAAATTTCTTGTTTGCTGAGGTAGCCTAGCTCCTATCAAATCAATGAATTCCTCCTCTCCATAAGGATGGTCTAAATACTTACAACGGGTCCAACATTTATGAAAAAAGTCATGTTGAGTTTCCCTACCAGGTTTATAGGGTCTACCAGTCATTAACTCTCTCTTTTCCTGAATCTGCCTGCTTGTCGACCAAAAATGTTTCAAAAAGTTTTCTTTAAACAGCTTGTAGTCAGTCACTTCCCTAGCTTGTCTATCACCCCATGTCCTAGCATAAGACTTTAGATGTTTACCCACAAGTGCAATTTTCTTATTGTCGGGTAACAAATTAAAATAGTCTGATCTTTCAAAATTATCTATAAATTCAATAGGGTGAAGCCTCCCAGTATCATCATAGAATTCAAATTCTTCCTTAATGTCAGCACTAACAATTGTGTTACCTAGTGTGGGAGCTTGACTTAACTGTATCTGCAACCCAGTAACCCTTTTCTTTAACTGATTTACATTGCTTTCTAATCCCTGCTCCAACTGTTTCTGCTGCTGCACCAATGTATTAATATTTAATCCCACATCTTGTCTCAACTCGTTGACCCTTTGAGCAGATTTACTGTCTACTTCATTAATTAAATCAACACATGCATCTTTAGTGTCTCTACAAATTTGGTTAACCTTTACAAAATTCTCCTGACACTCTACAACAGCTTGTTCCAGTTTCGAATTTAAATTATTGACATCCTCCTTAAATTTAGAACTAAAACCTTGAAATTGCATACTGATTTTCTTATCAAAACAATCAGCCAACTCAGAGAATTTGTTCTCAAAATCCAATTCCTTTTTGAACTCAGAAAACTTACTGTCAAATTTATTATCAATTTCAGAAAACTTACTATCAAACTTACTATTCATTTCAGAGAATTTCCTATCGAGATTTAACTCATTTTTAAATTCAGAAAATCTGCTATCGAATTCAGAAAATTTGCTATCGTTATCACTCTTTAACTCATTTCTAAATTCAGAAAATTTGCTATCGAATTCAGAAAATTTTGCATCAAATTTGGCTACAAATGACTCTAGAAAAGCTTGCAGGTTCTGACTATCAGCCATTTTTAGTAATTAGCAAAATCAACATAAAAAACAAAATTAAGAAAAATTAAAATCTTTCCAACCTGCCACACAATAACATGCAAAAGAAATCACTTGAATATTCAATGCAGTACTTACAGCTCTTCCTCAATTTTGTATCACATTAAATTTCACTTAGAAGCACTTATTTAACCATTAAACACCACACTGACTTCAAACACTTAACCACACTTTTCACAATTCACTGTAGGAAGACGATTTTGAGGCCGAAGTAAATCCACTCGTCGTCGGAAGATTACAGCCGATTCCCAATGGAAATCTCCGCCTTAGGCCGAAGAAGATCCGCTTGCCGTCAAATCCGTGTCCCCTGTATAACCTCTACGTGTCGTATCCGGTCGAAATTTTCTCGCAGGTTATGTTCGCTTATCGCCGATAATTCGTCGCAATTTTCTGCAGATTCTTTTTAGAAGATAAACATCCCACAGATGTTTAAGAACTTCTCGTCCTGTCACGGTCGCCATATTAGGGTTCTTTATGGTGGTTTAAATTGCTGATTAATTAATTAAAAAATCCACCAAAGAAAATTTATGTTTAAGATGCTGTTTTATTGTGATTCAAAACAACATGTCAGCGATATTCACTAGTATAGGTACAATACAGAGATGCACAGTCCCAAACTCAACTGAATGATTGAAACTCTCTGTAACACTGAATACTGTCAACTAAACTGACTTACTAACTGAATGAATAATGAATTTCTCTGTCCAGGCGATCTGTTTATATAGTCTTTATCGAAATTACGAGAATTCTTCAAAGGCATCCGCCCGATATTTCTCGATCATTAACAATCACTCAAACAATCTAACATATTAAAAACAATCGGAATTAATACAAAATTAATTAGCAACATTACAAAATGATCAGAAATGGTAATTATAGATACTTAAATACAAAATTATTTACAGAAATCCTTTCAGACGGTAGAAAATTGTCCTGTAGACATCGCAACTTACATTAATACATGTAATTACAAACATTTAAGAAATTCTCTTGCATCATTTGGTTCTTCAACATATTAAATGGCCTTTGAATAATTTTCTTACCTAAAACAAAGTCTATATACACTGATTTACAGGAATTTACAAAACCAAACATTAGCTCACTGCAAATACTTCATACAGTACAATGCTATTCAAAATTCAGGTATTAGGGCTGTTACAACGCTATTATGAGCCTGTACTATATTCACAACCATTTATGGCTGTTTTGATGTATTATCCTGTTGATGATACATTAAAAGAACTACCAGGTAATCCCCAACTGTTTTGTGGGTGCCATGGAATATTAAGGATTTTGAGGTATGCTTGGGAAGTAAAGAGTGAGGGACAGCCACACTCTCTCTTTGGTAGAGCACGAGACAAAAAATTTTCCATCTCATTGATGCCATGATATCAGGTGAAATTGACACACATGCAAAGAGATTGCAACATTGTTACTGTGTAAGATTATTGTTTGCTGTTATTGTTTGCATTGTGTTGTCAATAATGAAATTATTAGAGCTCTTATGAGGGAAGAGTCAGAAGAAGAGGATAAGAAGTTTCCAAGAGATGATTTGGGAAGTAAAATGTGCTTCACATAGCTAAGGGGAACTGAATATGCCTCTGTGGACCAGAATTTATAATATTTCCACCTCTATCAATCAGTTTTTCTCACCTTGTGAATTTTAGGGAGATGGGTGTATAAGGATTGTGGAGGGATCAAAGTATTGTAGAGGAACACAAGAATGGAAACCTCTGTGAGCTGTCATTGTTAAGTACTTATTTATTTTATTCCTGTCAAAATTTTTGGTTGTATTGCAGTCTTATAATTTTTTTCCTTAGTTTACACATTGCTTAAGAGTTCACTGAGATACTGAATGTGCTCAGAAAAATGCTGCTGCTCCAGTTCTGTGAATGTTTGATACCTAATGTTGTTCTTGGCAGGCCATGGATGAGGACCTGGTGATACTGGCAGAAGCTGTTTGGGATCATGTAACTATGGAACCGGAGGAATTGGCATTCCGAGCTGGAGATGTGATTGAGGTTGTTGATTCAGTTAATAGAGACTGGTGGTGGGGAACAAGAGGAGAAGACAGTGGATGGTTTCCTGCAGCATTTGTGAGGGTAAGTCAATCAATGTGTTATTACATAGATGTTTGTTAAAGGAATAAAAATTCTATATTTAGTTTTAACACTTATACTGTAAGTATTGAACTCTGTGCCTAAACGGGTAAATAATTCCAATGCAGTCTTCTTGGGTTAGCAGCCACATGGTATAATATAAAAACAATGTTTCGACCATATTCTCTGTGGTGTTTATTAGGTATGTGCTGTTTAAAAGTTAAGACACCATCTGGCTGAAAAGCCAAGAAGACTACATTGCATTGACATGCTGGAAAAATCTCCATTCACATTGATAAATAGTTACTGCACTGTTGGCTTTTAAGCCTTACAACAATCATGAAATTAGATCATATGTTGTTATAAATATTCCAGTTGTGTGTTCTGCTCTTTGTGTCATTTTTGTTTTTGTATTGGAAAACGCTATGATGTTCTTTAAATTGGTGAAGAATTTATAACTCATAGAAAAATCATCATCTGGCTTGTTACATTTTCCAGGCCCTTCATCTCTTATGTTCACTTACCAGTTAAACTGATTTTTAAACCATCATAGCATATCGCAATATAGTAAATAATTATGGCAGATCGGAAGAAATCCTTGTCTCAAGTTTCATCTTATGAAGAAAATGTGTAGGCGATTACAGAAATTTTCTCCACTGGTTAAAGAAAAGTACCAATTGTACAAATTTTGTTTTTCCACAATACTATTGGATATTCAGCATTCTTGTTTCACACTTACTGAGTGAAACTTTGTTTTATTTTTCAGGCATTGGAATAGAGTGATTTCTGGTACTAATTAGGGCTCCAAAAAGAGATAGTGAATATACATTATGTTGTCATGAAAAGAGGGAATGCTGACCCAGAATAAATTTCAGTTTATTATTTATTATTATTATTAATTAATCAAATAATTTTTGAAACATTATTTGTGTACATGTGATTTGGGTATATCAATAACACATTAAAAATAACTGTAAACCATGAGAACATAAATTTTCATTTATTGAATGTAAATTTTCAATTTAAAGTTAACAAGCATGAGATGATGATAAACATTATTCTCTTATCTGTTTCACTGGTAATGAATGTTAATGACTGCTTTGTGGCAAATTATGATCAGTTAGGATCTCTTGTATACTTATCAAAAGTGCAGATATGTCAGCTGGAAGAGGCAAAGTCTCAGCAAAGCTGCTGACAGTGATCTCAAGTATCTGAGACAAGGTTTGGATTTATTCATCAGTGGAAAAATAATGCTCCACTGATGTCTGACAGTCACTTATGTCAAACTACCAATACCAGCTATGATGGTTCTGTTGACCTTCACAAGGATCTAATTGCTCTCTTGCCCCAAAATTCTTGAAGAAGTTCAGCCGTGGGATCTCTTGCTTTACTGCCCTGTGGACGTATTAACCTTTCTTATCCTCTGGTTTGGCCACAAGCAGTCATACATACTATGTCAATTTGAAATTCTAAAACTGACAAAGAGTTATTATTGGATATGACGTCACTTGGAAGGTGTGTTCACATGCAGACATGTTGAACATGATTTCGGAGGTTGTTGACCAAGAAAAATCTTCTGAGCCTGTCATCAGTAATAAATATGCAAATGTTTAGTTCCCCAATTTGTTTCTTTAGGGTATGTATCCTTCCATGTCTATCCTCCTGGTAGGTGTCTGTTGATGAGCCTACAGTTTGCCATAATTTGAATTGCCTGAATGGCAAATGTGACAAAATTTTAACACATCATGCTCATTATGGGTATCTGCTTATTTATGCGAGTAAAGGAGTTGTAATTCATCACGGACTTGAATGACCACACACACACACACACACACATACACACACACACACACACACACACTCCCAATGTCACCAGCCTTTCAAACTAGGCTGTGAGTCCCTGTTGGACAGGAAAAAGTGGAGAATGCTCATGACCAGCATCCGGTAGACGAGCTGGTGGATGATGATGATGATGATTTGCCTGATGCATTAGTGTGTTCCATCTTCCCACAAGAACAAACTCTAACTAATTAAATGTTTACTTTCTTAGCAAAGTTGTTATTCATAAAACTTTGCATACAGTAGACTGCAGGGTTCTTACGGGCCTTAAAAAGCCTTAAGAAGGCCTTAATTTTCATTTTAATTTTTAAGGGCCCTTAAAAGGCCCTAAAATTTGCTGAAAAGCCTTAAAATCTTTGAAAAAGCCTGATTTTTTTAACACCGAGATACGGCATAGTAAATTTCACTATCCCGGCGACGCGCCGATCTGCAGATTTCTCTTTGGCTCGACCTTGACTAAGTGCGAGTCAAAGTGCTTATATTTCAAGCAAGTAGTAGTCTTTGCACAGATCCTCTCTTATGTAGTTCTGCTTCGTACATGCCTGCGTCTTACATTTCTTGGCAATTTCTAACAAGTTTCTTATGTATATATTGTTTTATTGCTTCAAACCACTTCAGCTCATTTAATCCACATGATGAGAATCCAGGATTAGATATATTTTTACAGAAGTATCTAGGCAAAGAAGATTATAACAGAGTACACAAAGTAATAAAATATTGTTGCTGTTATCACATGGACAAGCTGATGTTGAACTAAGCTTCTCTGTGAACAAGCAGTTGGAAGTTGAAAATTTAAAAGAATAGTCTTTAGTGGCTCAAAGATTAGTCAGTCAACATTTCAAAAACAGCAAAAATAAGTTGTTAATAACTAAGGAGTTAAGGATATAGGCAGCTATGGCTTGTCAAAAATGTATTGCGTACCTGGAAGAGAAAAAAATGCAAAGAATACAGGGATTCAGGGAGTGAAACGCAAATCTATTTTAGATGATTTGGAAGATTTGAAGTGTAAAAGGCACACCTAGTAACTGCAATTAAAGATCTTGAAGATAATGCTGATAAACTAACAGATAAAGCTGAGGTTATAGGGGATGTTAAGTACATCACACAGTCCAATAGTTTTCGACAAACCGCTAAAGTTAAAAAAGCTGAATTTGAGGATGTTGAAAGTAAAATTAAGGCTCTATTGAAAGATTTAAAAGAGAATTGACCTTTGTTTTTAAACAATGTGAAAATAAAAAAAATATAATTAAAAAAGTGTATATTTTTTTTATTTAACCTGCATACATTTTAATGACTCTTACCAGTATGTTTTATGTTTATCCTTATAACATCTTGTAGCTCATCTGGAAAGTAAACTTTACTCATATAAGAAAATATTTGATTAAATATGCTGTAACTCAAAAGATGTTGAAAAAGTTGTATTAAACCTGTTTCTTAAACCTATGGAAAATTTTTCATCTTTAAAGGTTCTTTTACATGTAGCTTTCAAAAAAAAAAGGGGGGGGGGTGAGTCTTCCTCATTCAACATTATACCTGAAATCTGATAAGTAATTGAGCTGACAATTTGGCAGTCCTTTCTCTGATGTAACTGCTAATGTGCTATAATGTATAAAAACAAATTAAGTTAAATTATGTATTTATATGTTAGTAATTCTTATTACTAAGGTGGTACTATTTCTTTTTGCCCTTGTGTCAGTTTTTGGGGGGGTATAGTAGTTTTTATATTTTATGTTTATTATATGAAAAGGAAAAAAGTTTCAATATTCACTGTATTGTGTGAAAACAAAAGTAAATTTATTAGAAATTTATTGTTTATTAATTTTTAAACTCAAATATTATTTCATCATAATCTTAACATGAATATTTTAATTTCTTTGCTGTAAGTTGCATATTATTTTTTTCATAACGTTTTAATATACGTTAAATATAGCCTTAAAAATATGAAAAATTGCCTTAAAAAGGCCTTTAAAAGGCCTTAATTTTTCTTTTGCTAAAAGAGTAAGAACCCTGTAGAGTGTTTATCATGCAATACATCTTGCAATTCAGAATTGTTGTCAAATACATATATGTAGAATAAAATATTGTTTTTCTTCACTATAAATCATAATTCAAATGAATAAAGATTATTCTGAAAATTTGTTTCTTGTATGTTATTTTGCCATGCATTTTTTCATTGACTGCATGGACAATACATTTTATTAAATTTGTTTAATTCATACTCTTAGTTAGAATGGTAATGTTCACAGCTAAGGGTTAGTCAAGAAGACACGGTTGAGGACTGCCTGGCAGCAATGGCTGCAGGTTCTGCTGCCAGTTCACAACTTCGAAGACGAACCAGTGTGTCACTGTTGTCAAATGATCAAGTTCGCTCTAGTGTGGTGCGGGAACTCATCAATACTGAACGTGACTTTGTCAAGATCCTTAGAGATGTTGCAGAGGTTTGTGAGATTGTTTAGAGTTTAATTACTTAAGAGCAGGAGAATTTACCTTTTATCCTACCTTCAGTTTTGCATTGTGTAGCAAAAGTACATATCTGCCCTGATCTTATCTGAGAAAAGTCATTTTCTGTTTATATTCTTACACTTACTATGTCTGACAGCCAGACTTGTAACTAGTCACTTTTCTTTCTTTGTATACGCCACTTTTTTACTTCTACCTTCCCTTTTAAACTAACTTAGTCCATAGACTGTAGGTTGGTTGGGCCCTCCTGAAGGAGGCATACTTGGTCATTGTGTTGGAGGTAGGACGGCCAGTTACTTTACTCTGGGACCTACAATTTAATGTAGAATCCAAACCACAGAATGGCCTGGCACAAGTCCTATGATCAAATGCATCTCTTAAAAATTCCTGCACTCCTCCCTTCCCTTTTATCCATTGGTGTTGCTGTGATAAAGCTTCAACCTTGGCAAGGTGTGTGATGCTATTATCAGTAGTATTCAGTGTGTTGCCAAATGTACAATGAAGATCGATTTTGTAACTTTTGATTCCTAAAAGACTTTTGTGTCTTTGTTGATAATTATATTTACATATCAATGACAGTAAAAGTTAAGTTTCAGTCAATTGTTGAGTCTATCCAACCCTTTGACATTATGTTACAAGTGTTTGAAATGTCACTCCTTCTTGAACCCAAAGTACTATTGTGAGAGATCACTTTTAAGACCATTATTATTTGAGAAATTACAGAAATATTTGGTCATCGAGTTAATGGAAATAGCCAATCGCTGGCCCGCTGAGCACTGTGCGTGTAGGAATCTGCTCAGCTTACCAGTTTCTAAATCTTCCACTAATATTTATCCAGGTTCCATCACCAGTATGTGCCTTGTACATGTCAACAATTCTCTTCGCTCACCTTCTATCCTCCAATTACTCCCAACCAAGATCTTGTATCGTTTCGGTTACTAAGTGCATCCTTTGGTAATTTACACAGATAAATCTAGTTGCCCCCCTCTGCACCCCTTCCAACTCCAGTATTTGATACTCATAAAGTGAGTCCCATATCATCCCACGATACTCTAGCAAGGATCTGAACATAGTTTTTTAACACATTTCTCTTAATTCCCTAATATATCCTGTCCCTATCATTATCCTCCACAATAAATCTGATACATTGAACCTACAACCTCCCCAATATTCACACCCAGTTTAGCTTACTGTCAACTGATGTTCCTATGTATTTAAATTTATTCCTTCAACAGGCAGTTCCCCTTCCTCTGAATAATCATACAGAACCTTCATTTTTATCTGTATGTCTAATAAGTTGACTCTTCTTGGCATTTATCTTCATACCATGCCTACCCCTCAACTAAATATCCTGTTTAGATCCACTTGCTTTAGCTCACAATTTTCTCTTGATGCAGTCCTATTATATAGCATCATATCATCTGACCATAGAATCATTAGAGTAATGAACAGTAATGGGCCCAATACACTACCCTGTGGCACACTTGCTTTCACATCCATCTTCCTTGATACTGCATTACCAACTTTGACTCTCTGCTTCCTATCACTTAAGAATTCCTCCACCCAGCAAGATACGTCTTTGCATATCCCAATGGACTTAACCTTAATCACAATCATTATATGGCTAACTCTTTCAAATGCTTTAGAAAGATCCAGTGTCATGTAATATACTGGGCTCTCTTGTCCATTACATATCTTGAACATAACCTACTAATAATATTAAGGTAAAAAGAAACAGCTTTTAACAATATAAATAACACAGGATAGGAAAAATGACTCAACACTCGCAAAAGCTGAAGGCTGTGATGAGTGAAAAACATTGTTATATACCTATTATCTTACCTAAATCGTTCAGCAGGAGGCCTATTACATATAATGCATATAGCAAATAACTTTTATAATCATTTTCAGTAGTAATTAAAAGTTGGGTAAATCTCACTATCTGATCAAAAAGCTAAAATAAAGTAGATATTTTTTTGCTGATTTATTGAATGTTCACTGAAATTTCATTCTTTGACTTATAGGGGTATTTGGCTGAGTGTAAACGAAGAACTGATATGTTTTCCCCAGAACAAATTAACACCATTTTTGGCAACCTTGAAGAACTTCTGCATTTTCAGTCAGCATTTCTGGAAGATTTGGAACAAAGGGTTGACTGGGATGCTCCTCACAGATCATGTATTGGTGAATGTTTCTTGATACATGTAAGTTTCAAAGTTTTTAGCTTATGCACTTTAATAAAATGAGGGAAAAAACATGGAAACTTTGTAATTTGTTTTTAAAGTGCCAATTCAGCTTCTGGGTTAATGACTGTTCTTAAATTGCAAGTTTCTTTTTTAGATATTTTTAACAATTATTTGTTATATTACACTTTTCTGATGGAAGATACTTTTATATAATGATTCTGACTTTGTTGTGAATGTTAACAGCTTTATTATTGTCAATCCAATTTTTATTTTCTCTTTCAGAGATCTGGATTTAGGATATATTCTGAATATTGTAACAGTCAGCCTATGGCTACAGCAACACTGCAAGAGCTGTATCAGCTTAACAGTTATAGTAAATTTTTTGAAGCCTGCAGGCTTATGAGGGGTCTAATAGAGATTCCCCTTGACGGTTACCTTCTAACTCCAGTGCAAAGAATATGTAAATACCCTCTTCAGTTAGCTGAGCTTTTAAAGTACACAAAGGTATATTCATTAAATCAAAAGATTTTTATATACTGATACTATTCGTATTTGAGTTACTAAAATTGTCCATCAATATTTTTAGGCGGATCATCCCGACTATGATAAAATAAGAGAAGCTTTAGAAGCCATGAGAAATGTTGCTGTTCTTATTAATGAACGTAAACGCCGGATGGAGAGCCTTGAAAAGCTGGCAGCATGGCAGCAGAGAGTAGAAGGCTGGGAAGTAAGTTTGAAAGGATTTAGTAATGTGTAAAAAAAACTAGATTTGTAATAGCTCTGTATTAGGCTGGTCTGAAAAGTTCTTGGCCTCTGTCATAGTATCATAATGAAAAATAAAATTACATAACTTTGTTATAACATATGTGTGTTTATAAAGAATAATTAATGTGAAAAATTAATGAAATTTCTTTTTTTTTATGTTGCTAATAGCATTAAACTCTTTGGTCGAGTCTTAGATTTTTGTTCAGAACTACATTATACAGAAGAAATATATATATATATATATATACATTTAGTGCAGTCATTTACAATGCTGATTTTAATTATTTTTTGTTGTAGTGACTAAATATTAGTACTTTCACTTAGGTGTACTGTATGACCGATATTATGGTATTAATGATGAGAAATTTTCAGTTAATTGGTGACAAAACATATGAAGGCGATCCCAAAAGTAAGGTCTCCAAAGATTTGGGTACACAAAAAAACTATTTTTGTTGTCCACGCTGTTATGACTGGTGTCTCCCGCACTTCCAAACAAGTGCACTTTACCTTACTGGGATGCTCAGTGTTGGCAGCTATTGAGAATGGAGCTCCCGTTGAACACTACTGCCAAGTGTAAAGTTCGCTTATTTATTCAGTTTGTTGCAAAAAGCATTGAACCAATTAAAATTAATCTCCAGTTAATGGAAGTGTGTGGATAGTTGAGGATGTCAAAAACGTTTGAAGTGTTGTAGAGGGTTCGGCCGGTTGTACTGAAATTCATTACGAACAAAGGACCGAAAGAATCTCAATTTCTGATGAGACAGTTACAAAGGTTGAGCAAACCATATGTGGAGATTAGTGTACCACTTTGGAAGATCTCTGCATTTTGTTTCCTGAAGTTTTCCGAAGCAGCATCCATTGGATTTTAATGAAAAAGTTACAATATCAGAAGCAGTGCACAAGATGGGTACCATGAATGCTGATGGAAGACCTCAAATTCTAATGAGTTGATTCTGCTCTTAAATTTCTTCATCACTAAGCTGATGCAAAGGAAAACTTTTTGGACTCAATTTTCATGAGTGATGAAACCTGGCCATTCCACTTTACAGAGCAGACAACAATTACATAAAGGTGCCTGTAGACGATCAAATTTATTGGACAAATTTGTTGGTCAAACATCACGTTTTCATCAAACAAGAGCACAAACGCTCAAACCTGAGATCAAACAAATTTGTCAAACTTGCATTTGGTTTCGATTGTTGCCTTGTTGGAATGTGACGCGTGCCGTAATGAGGAATAAAGACAACGCATTTTTAGCGTTGACTCTAGCACTGTGTGTTATGAAAAAAAAGATGTTGGTTTAGAGAATGATTGAAATTAAGAGAGAGAGATATACACATGAAAATTTATCGAGAAATATCACGCAAAGAACCAGATGATTACAATAATTTCCTGCTCATGGAACATAAAACTTTTGAATGATTATAGCCGGTGCAAATTATGAATTTCTTATGGTTGATGTAAGTACAAATTTCAGTGCGTCAGATGGAGGAGTGATTAAAAATACAACATTTTGGAATTTGTTTGTAAAATAATCAGTTCCAGATTCAGATGAATTGCCGAATACTAATTTTAAAAAATGCCCTCCATATTTGTAGGAGATGAAGCTTTCCAGCTGCTACCAAGTTTTATGAAATCTTACAATAAACAAGTGTTAAATGATAGCAGAAGAATTTTCAATTATCGTTTATCTCGCGGGGGTTATTGATAAAGTATTTGGCATTCTCACATGTAATTTTAAGTTTTTTTTGAAACCCACATAATTATCTCTAACAAAAGCAAGAAGTTATGGTGTGTTGTCATTTACACAATTTACTCACTAAGGGAAAAAAAAATACATCCGACATGGAGAAGAAGACATGGAGGATGGTGTTATGGAGACTTTTATACAGGGTTCTTGGAGAAATTAGCCAAATCAGATGCTAATATTTAATATATTTAATAAAATTGCAATGGAGCCCACGCTCCTGCGACAATTTTCCTAAACACCCATCTTCCCCCTTTTCTGAACCCTCTTACATTTGCCCTTTACAAATTTTAACTTTAAATTCTTTCAACGTTTTTGATAAATTTGACTAAATATTGAAGTTATTCAATTCTTTAGATTTTATTTTCATAGCACCGGCAGATCGCGATATATGGGCATGAACTGTAAAAGGAATCCTTCGTCCGATAAATTATGTCCACTCAGCTAATTATCATTCCTGCTGTTGTCACTTGGCGAACGGCGATGCGTTATCCATGGTCACTAGGCGATAAATGAAATAATGTTTGACAAACACCACAGTGTAAGGTACCCTTCGCTCTATTTTCGAGATTCCGTTAAAATCCGACAAAGTTTGAGTTTAACATCAGTACACAATACCACAGTTAAAATCGAGATAACAACACTAAGTTCAGAAAAGTAAGTAAATAGCACATAGCAACCATAAATAAGAAGTTTCAAGTAAAATATAAACCATAAACTTACCTAAATGAGCGTAATCCGTAATAATCCATGAAGCAGAAAACACAGGTTTGTTTACACCACCATAACCCTGATATTCCACTAAATTAAACACTGTAAAGCACTTTCATAATTAGAATTTCATCATTTGATATTAAATTCACTAATAACTCGCAGCTCCAGACCAATTTAAAGGAGGAAATATGAAATTTAAAGCATTTCCACATGGAGTGCATTTCAACATTTAATTCTACCACATCTAAACAACTTCAGAGCTTTAAAAGTAAATGTAAACAAGCAAAATAAACAGCCAGTTGATATTCTTTAAGTTTCCGGTAACCATCAACCAATAAATTGAAAATATAAGTAAATAACAGCCAACCAGTAATGGCGCCGTAAAATCGAAACTTTAAAATTTAATAACTCATAAACTAACATGTTTAACAAACTAAAAACTTTTCTAAAATGCTTAAAATAACTTAAATAAAGGTTCAATTTAAATTTAGTTTCAGGACACGACCGGCTTTAAATAAAAAGCAGAATATTTGGTTGCACAATGGAAAACAGTAAAATTTAGAAATTCCATAACTTCCGATAGAATTAACCGATTTGAAAGATTTTTACACCACTGAGCTCAGCAAAGGCTGGGGAACGATTTGAAAATAGTATTAACTTCAGATTTTAAGGTCTCGAGGTGAAGCATTTTTCCTGTGACGTAGTAGGACATTTAACATTACGCGATTCAAATGTGCTTTTAAATTAACCAAACTTCAAAATTCATTTTCACTGGTCTGGAAACTTTAAAACCCTAACCAAACACTTCACGACACTTGTCTCGTTACGCTCTTCATTCTGTGAATTTCTGGTAGGGGAGCGTGCACAAACCACGTGGCTCGGTCCAGGGGGGGGAGGGGTTGGCTGGAAGGCTACGCTGGGCTACGTGGGGGGGGGGGGGGTTCCGAGTCAGGCCACGTAGCTTTCCTTTCATAACATTTTTGACAGTTGAAATGAGGAACAGGAACAGAACACACAACAGCATGCGAATATTTATTTCCGTTAGTTAATTATCTCCTTACATAATTTACAATCGTCTGACAAGAGAAAACAGTAAAAAATATCTTCTGGAATCAAAAGGGAAAAAAGCTACGTGCTACGTGGGGTGGGGGGGGGGGGTAGAGGCAAAAGCCACGTAGGGCTACGGGGGGGGGGGGGGGTTCACGGTAGGCCAAAATGGAGCTACGTGGTTTGTGCACGCTCCCTAGTACACAGTTAACAGGTTCTTTTTCCAGATAGACTATTGTCTCGGCCAGTAGGTCAGTTTGATAAAAGGAACTCGGCCGCCATGTTTTTACACAGTATATCGAAAGTCTTGGTCAGGGTAAGATGTAGAGCTCCGGTTGACGAGTTCGAACAAGACGGGCTAGGAATGCGTGGTGCATGATGGGAAGTTAGGCATGATGGCCGACCGGAGCCATTTCTGACCGGCGCCATTTTCAAAATTTGGCATAACCTACATTTCCAGACTAACAATTTTCGTCATGTGTTAATAGAAGATTTAAAGTTCACTTGGGGTAGTGCGGTTTGTTCTGTTTCATGATTTGTGATCTTCGGCTGATGATTTTTCTCCGATTGCCATTGCTAACTGTGACTTTTGTAACTTATGTGAAAATTTGCTAGAATATATTTCAGTTATCAGGATTCAGACTTTCATTTCTATATTAGTACCTTTCTTACAGGAGGTTAATCTGTAAGTGGCGACCGCGGTAAATATTACAGTTAGCATTCTACAGGTTTTAACACGGTAATAGAACTTTTTCAGAACTTTGACCACTTTTGGATGACTTTAAGTTTAGGTGCTGAAGCCGATACCAACCCCGTATCACGCTTGGATCCTAACAACAGCACACCTTCAAAGTTATTTGACAAGCACGCCGTCAATCAAAATTTCCATCAAACACGTCAAACGTGTCGATTGTTTGACAAACGCGTCAAACAATGCCACAGACTATCAAATAATTTGACAAACACGTAAAGTTTGACAAACAATTTGATCGCCTACAGGCCGCTTAACTGATGGAATCAAACAGAGTTAACTGGCAAAGTCATTGCGCCTATGTTTTGGGATTGGAAGGGCTGTAAGGGATTATCATTGGTTTGCTTGCTGAGAGGTACTATGAAATACTGATGAAACTCGGTCAGGAAATTCAGAACTGAAGAAGAGTAATGTTGATTAAGTGCATAAGCATTCTCCTCATCAATGGTTGCTCACATGTCGTATATCAGGCCATCACTTTTCTGCAAAACTTTAGATGGAACATTATCACCACATACCACACAGTAGTGATGTATTCGTTACTAAGTAACGGGTTCATCCCCTGACTTGAAGTACCAAATCGTTACTCACAAATTGATTTTGTTACACGCGTGTTTTGGTACTAGCATGTTTTGTTACTCGCACGTTTCGTTACTCACATTTGTTGCATAGATGGCAGTTTGATTCTATAAGCGCATTAACATGACGTAACATGTCATGCATGAGCTGAGCCCAGCTATTGAATGAGCAGATGTTTGTTTAGAAATTAGTTGATTTAAGTGTGCTGCGATTGTGATATTTGGTATTTTTCTGAAATGTGTAATATTCAGTGCAGTAAATCAAGTGTACGAACAATTTACCTAAATTTGCTTTACTCAATGAACAATTTACTTGAAATTTACAAAGTACTAACAAAGTCATTCATGCGATGCTTCATGCTAGTGCTCAATTGTATCAGAAGTAATGTGACATAGCAATCAATTAATTTTAAGGATAAAAAAATAAAATCATTTATCAGAAACACAGATGAGTGGGGAAATTACCACAGGTGCATTTGCTCTATAACAATTAAAAAACATATTTTGAATGTGAACAAACGAAAGAATGAAGTTTGAACATCATTTGTCGTATACATACCCACGTATTTATGGGAATTTCGATTTGAATTCTTTTATCTATAATATAAAAATGAATCACAAAAAGTGTTGGTAAGCGCATAACTCAACAACGCCTGGACCAATTTGGCCAATTTTTTAAAAAAAATGTTCGTTGGAGTTCAAGGATGGTTTTTACGGCGAGAAAAATTCTAATAATTGCCGGAAAAACCCTTAAAACAGCCCTTTTCTTTTCCCTCAATCAAAACAAAACAAAGGCGCGTTAGGATTATCTTTGGTATGACTTCAAGTTGATTAGGCTCTATGGATATTAAACTATGCCTGCGTGTGATCAGCGAAAATAATATCACTAACGTAAGTGTGTTATCATTATTTCCTCTGTGCGTGCGTTTTCTTGGTTGCTTTTAAATTTTCGCTTCTCTCGAAAACCAATTATGTGTTTATTTATTCAGTGAGTTTACATTTACACCCATGCCGCCTACCACGAAAGATTCGACTATGAAAATAGAATTCATCAGTTTAGAAGGATGCAATATTAAGAATACCTAAAAAGCAAAATCGATTACTGGTATGTCAGTTAAGAAGCGATATGCATTATCGTCTGACGATCGAGCCACACTTTTCCTATTATTTTAAGAATGTTGTGGTAAGCCTTGTGGTGATGGGTTTCATTCGTTTTAAACTATGTTCAGGTAGAATTCACGATGGTTGAATTGGCTACGAGTAATAATACTTTCTAACTTTTAAAATCTTCTATATAAATAAAAATGAATCGCCAAATGTGATGCTAAGTGCAAAACATGAGAACGGTTCGACCAATACGGCTAATTTTTTTTCCTTCATATTTTCGTTAATCCACAAGGAAGGTTCTTATGGAGAGAAAAAACGTAAAAATTGCGAGGAAAATAGTAAAATCAACACCTTTCTTTTCCCATACAAACCAGCCAATCAAAAGAAAACAAAGGCGTGTCAGGATTAGCTCTGGTATGCCTTCAAGTTGATTAGACTGTATGGATATTAATAATCTATGCATGCCCAAAATAAAGTTCGAAGGGAAAAAAATGTTTGCGTGTCATCAACGAAAATAATATTACTGCCAGTCAATCAAAACAAAACAAAGGCGCTTTATGATTATCTTTGGAATTGCAAAATGATCGATCTCAAGAAATGTTTTCAAAACAACTCATTGACAATCCCTCTAAACGTTTTGACTGTCGGCATTACATTTCCTGTCGATTTTTTGGTTGAACGACCGAAATATATTACAGAGACAAAAACACTGACGTAAATTAAATAAATTTCGAAATTCAAAATGAAATTGCCGGTGAATTAAGGACATACAAATCAGTTGATTGCGCAAGTAACCAAGATGATGTCGTCAACTATCCACCAGAATTTTTGAACTCGCTGGATTTGACAGGATTGCTGCCTCATAATCTTCAATAAAAGTAGGATCGGTGGTCATAATGCTGCGAAATATCAACCAACCGCGTCTTTTTAATGGCACACGGCTTACAGTGAAAAAATTACTGAACAATGTGATTGAAGCAACCATTCCAAAGGGAAAATATAAGGGAGAAGATGTGTTGATACCAACTGACGTACCATTTGAATTTAAACGACTGCAATTTCCAGTGCAGCTTGCTTTCGCTATGACCATAAATAAATCCCAGGGTCAGTCTTTGAGTGTTTGCGGCATTAATCTTGAAAACCCATGCTTCTCTCATGGACAGTTGTATGTTGCCTTCTCCCGCCTTGGAAAGGTGTCAGCTTTATTTGTTTACGTGCCAGATAACCAAACAAAAAATATCGTGTACCACAAATGATTACAATAAAAATATCATCACATTATTACTAACGTCTTGCAGTGTATGAAATAGAAAACTTATTTTTGTTAGTAATCGATGTTTATTATTGAGACATTAAATCATGTGATCACTCTGTAATACGTTTTATTTATTTATTTTTTCTATTGGACTACGATAGGATAATAACTTTTGACTGAAAGAAGTCTGTCGGGGCAGCTAGTTACAAATAAAAATGTTTGTGTACAAACACATTGTGCGAACATTATTTTAATGTAATTAATATTATTTACTTTTAAGTTTTTATTTTGTTTAACATTAAAATTTACAGTCCATGTAAATAGAAAATTTGTATCGATAATTTGAAATAGTTACTCTTTTTTCATTGATCGTCCATTAGTGAGGTTTATTGATTTGAAACATTTATGAAATTTGTTTATTTTAAGATTTGATGCCTTCTATTTTATTTTATAGTGTAATTTACAATATAAAAGAGTTGTCTAATAGTTTGTGATATACTTCTCTGCACTTGTTATATGTTCTAATGATATTTTATTAAATTGCAATGGCACGCACGCTCCGGTGGAAATTTCCCTACACATTCATCTTCCCCCTTTTCCTGTATCCACCTACAGTTGCCCTCTACAAATTTCAATGTTAAAGTATTTCAATGTTTTTGGTAACTTATTCCAATCCCTGACACCCTTATCTAAAAAAGATATCTTCCTACACCCTTGTGCCTGATATCGAGTGCCAGATTGTCGTCATGGTCATCTTTTCCCTTCCAAGCATTACTTTTAATTCTTACACCAATATCTTTCCATGCCTCATCATCAATATACGCTGTGTACACTCCCATGACCCTCTTCACCCTTCTCCCATCTTGCAATGAAGCCCATTCCAACTCTTTTATCATATCTTTTACTTATTGCATTCTTCAATAATTTTCAGAAACAAATCTAGCAGCCCTTTTTTGCAGTTCACTTTATTCGTTTTGCCTGGTGTTAGTTATTGCATTATTACCGCAAGATCCATGTGATCAATGCAGTACTGGTTTTGATATTGAATGTTTGCTGTAACCGTGACACAACAACAATTACAAATGTAATCACATATTTGTCCTGTACCTTTGTTATTGATTTAAAAGTTTTGAATATTGATATTTTTAAAGTGAAACAAGTAAGGCGGGAGTCAGTAGCACTCTGCCTGCAGGCTTGATTTGATGGTATGTCCACTTTATTTTAACAAATCTAGCACAATAAAATGAAGAATTTACAAAAATAAATGAAAACGTAAAGGAAGACAGCGGTGAAACCTCCTATTTAAAAACAAAATACTTTGATAGTTGTTAAATACATGTCCCATTGTCATATCAGGCTTCTATGCTACTGTAAAAAATAACCATCATTAGTTATTGTAACTAGATATCTCAGTCAGGTGAAAAGTCAGGTCTTTTTCTTTTTTCGTATGCAAACAGGTGTTTGTTTTGAAATTAGATTAATCTTTCGTATATAATATTCATTACAATAAATCAAATGTACATTCAGAGGGTTTCTGTAAGATAATGTGTTAATTACTTTAAGTTTTATCTAAACGAACAACTTACCTAAACTTATTTTACTAAATAAAAAATTTACTTAAACTTTACCAAGTACGAACGAAGTTGTCCCGTATGTGACCCGACTCGATGCGAATGCGATGCTTCATGTTAGTTTGTATTGTATAAAAAGTAACGAGTAACAAAACAATACGATAGTAAAGAATTTTTTTTTTTTATCTGCTTAACATCTCTTAACAGCGAGGTCTTTAGAGACGGGGATAGTAAAGAAGTTATCCCGTATGCGACACGACTCGACGCAATGCATCATGCTAGTGTTACATTGTATCAAAAGTAACAATTAACGATTCAAAAGTAACGGGCACTGATTTGTTTAGTAACGAACACATACGGGTACAAATTTCTCGTTACTCGTTACTAATTGTTCAACCTTTAAAATTATTTATATATTGTAAGAAATATATATTATAGAAAATAAACAGATTTTGTATATCTAAAAAGCTTTGGAGACCTTATTTTTGCCCTCTTGTATTAATTGCAGTGGATGCACTAATTCATTTATCACTTTGATAGATCACATGCTTATATCCTGATACGGTCAAAAATTCCACACATCATGAGTCTTAGTTTACCAAATTTGTTATAATAGTCATAAAGGGGGGAAAAAAGGGCAAACTTCATAATGAAAAATAAGAAGCTGTAAATTTGCATGAACCTTTCTTTTAACACTTTATAAGTTAACCCAAAAGTCTCGTACAATCTTGTGTACGTGAGTGCAGATATTCAAGGTCAAAGGTCGAAAAAAAGTTTTAAAAAATAAATCTCATTTCCTTTACTCTAAAGGTTATTTTGAGTTTTTAGAAAAGTTGTAGAGCCTCAAGTTCTCAACAAATTTTGTTATAGGCAATATTTTATACCTTTATCACTTCTTGAGATAGAGTTGGGAGTGCTTATCCGCATAGACCAAAACGCTACTATTCGTTAACTGTAGAATCCAATACATGGTATTATTTATTAAAAATGTTGTAATTATGAGTAAACTAATTAATAAATTGTGTTTATCGAAATTATTTATAAATCATACTTTTGTTTAGTAATATCAGGTTAATTTATATTAATAATAAACTGTTTAAATGAAATAGTTTAAATGTGTTCTAATTATATTTTTATTTCGCAACAGTTTATTTTAAATCTAAGTGTTAACATTGCTTCGTAACAAACCAGAGATGGTGCTGATGTTCTTATCATCGAAAGAACTATTACAGAATGTAAACAACAAAAGACTGTCATCATCATAGGAGAATATATCAATTAGCTAGTTCTTTCAATAGGAAGTACTCAATCACAAAAGCAAGAACAGGTGTTAGGCGTGAGCTGTTGCTAGGGGGCTTGCAACACTTTGCCTAAACAGTGAACATAGGTTCATGACCTGTGTAAGCCTTCTGGTACCTTAATATTTAATGAAACGGTCACCACGGGTTTGTATTATAAACCATAAACTCGAAGGGTATGATTAAATAAGTTCACTTAACACATTTTTATGATCACAAAAATAACCAGAATTGTGAATAAGACAGTTCAATAAAAGATTGACGGGCTAAGCACATTCACACGAGAAGACAAAACTCACTAATCGACCTAGTGACTATGGTCGGTTTTTGAACCAAATCCCCCCCCCCCTCTTAAAGATGAGTTTCGAGTCATTTGTAGACTTTCGGTCTTTGCCGGACCCCCCTCCCCCCATTTCACTGCACGTAATTAATTGACGCCCCCTTATGGCAAGTTACAATGTGCCGTAACAACTACCGCGTGGAGCTGTTCGTTCTCTGAACCAATGTAAAGTTAATGGTTTCAAATCTGGCGGAAGACTAGGCAATTTCAAGATGGCTGCAGGGACTTATATCAACTTTCCCATTCCTATGACGTCAGCAAATTTTTCAAAAACTAATATCTCCCAATGTACTAAATGGTTTAACTTGCAATTAATACCAGGGCTTCCTGATATCATATTCTATCTATTTTAATTTACTTCAACATTCAAAAGGGTTTCTATAAGATTAATTTTGAAGTCTCTTACGTCACCAGCTTGGCACAATTTATCACACTTCAACAACAATTGATGACAATCTATCTTCAAAATCTTAATTCTCATACTAATGCTTAAACATTTCACCTGAACCACTATATATGCATAATCCTCTCAATTTAGGCTATCTACTGAAAAAAAATTCTCCATTATATTCTTTTTGGTTAAAAACTTCATTTTTTATGTTAATTAAAACCACTACCGGTAATTAAACTTTGCCAAATTAATTAATTTCACTTTCAAAATATACTAGACAGTTCTGACTATAGCTGGTGATAAAAGATCAGCTGTGAACTTTACTCAATTCAAAGTTATTTCAAATCATACATTCTAGCTTTCCTAATCGCGTGTTTCAAAACTTAAACAAACCAAATTATCTCTTAAATTAATTTTTTCCAGACATAATGAATACACTTAAAAATGATTCTTACAATGTGTTTTCACTGTGGAAATGAATGCAAGAAAATCCATTCAAGTTGAATTACTTTACATGAAATTTCTATGTTCTGCATAAGCGACTTCAAAATTGATCTGTAGAATATAATACAACTGGAGATAGCTAGTGGGAATGCTTCTGGCAAGCTAAATAGAACCTTACAAAGGGTAATGAGGAGACACAAATATATTTGACTAAAAGCTTTGACAAATATCTTAGTTCTAAGAAACATGTGTTATTTTTGCATGCCTTTCAATGTGACACAACATCTGTATTTTTTAAAAAAGGAAAACTATCACTTATTAAAATTTTCCAGAAACATTCTGATGTGGATCAATCGGCTCAAGTTTTTTTTTTTTTTTTTAGCAATGTATAACTCTCCAAAATCAGAACACGACAGATGATTTTCTATATATGCAATTTATCAAATCAACTAGATTCAACAAACCAGTCCAGTTATCAACTTTTGCACCTACAAGTGCAACAGCTCAACAACACATCAATCGTGTGTACTATTAGATCCAAACCTGGTTAGGGAATAATTTAGAACTGCTGGAATGAGGTTGGATGTTGAAAAATGAAATTCTGTAACCAATGACAACATTGTTACCACTAGAACCAGAAGAACTGCTCAATGCGATATTTTGTAATTGCAGTTGCAGGTGCAGAAGAGTAGGGCTGCAATGCTCCTTAATTTGGGGTCAGCGTAATGGACAAGCATACCTCAATGCTTCATTATATCCAAATGATGTGATGAATAAAGTGAATATGTACTTGAAATCCTTGTAGCTTTAGAACCAAATATAATGACGACGGTGATGATAATGAATTAGAAATTCAAGTTGAGTGACAAGAAGAGAAATATGATGATGAACATGAAGTATACTGAGCTGAATACTGGATATAAATAATAACAATAAAAAAAATCTCTTTACATTAAAACTTGAATTGTAATAGCTTTATGATAAACTGTTGAGAAATGAAAGTATAATTAAAATGCTTTTAAACTGTTTCATTTAAATATCTTATTATGAATATAAATTAAGTTGATATTATTAAACAAATTTGATTTATAAATAATATAATATCCATAAATACCATTTATTAATTAGTAAATAATTACAGTTTATTCATAATTATAACATTATTAATAATTGGATTCTACAGTTAACATATCGTACAGTAGCGTTATTGTCGATGCGGCTAAGCACTCCCCACTTTCCACACACTGTCTCAAGAAGGGTTAAATCTAAGAAATATTGCCTATAATGAAATTTTAAGAGAATTTTATGCTGTAAAACTTTTTCTAATAACTCAAAACAACATGTCAATTAAAGGAAAAGAGTTTTTTGTTACAACCTTTCACCTGGAATATCTTTACTTGTGTACACGAGATTCTATGAGACTTTTGCGTCAACTTATAAAATGTCAAAACAAAGGTTTATGCAAATTTGCAGCTTCTTATCTTTCATTCTGAGGTTGAATCCCTATTTGACTGTCTTGTTTACTGCTTCAGTGAAAAAAAAATAGATAGATATATTAATTTAAACTGATGACCAAGGTAAACTAGTATTTCCAAAAGAAAAATAAACTGTCACATCCTATAGTAATAATAAATGAGTGAAACAAATTTAAGACTCCATAATATAAAGAACTATACATTGTATATGAATGCATTTACTGTGAGCTTAAATGAAGACTATGAAGAAAGTAAAGAAGAACAATGGGGAGATGGAATGGTGTTGATCCAAGTTAGCAAATATTCTGTACTTTAAATTTTAATACTTCAGGCTTAAGACATGGAAATAACACTGCATGATTATAGTATAACTTCAGCAATTTACATTAAATCTGTAGATCTGATTGATTTTTGTGATTAAAATTTGGAATAAAACTGATGTTTGTTGTTAAATATATTTATTCAGAAAGATAGAGTATACCTGGTAAAAATTTGCTTTTATTATGTTCAAATTTGATCTATTTTAGGGTGAAGATCTTATTGAAGTCAGCTCACAGTTGATTCACCATGGTGAAGTCATCAGAGTAACAACTGGAATGTGGACTAACAACATCACCTTATTCCTTTTTGACCATCAGCTTGTATACTGCAAGAAGGTATTTAATTTCTAAGAAAATATAAAAATCAATAATCAAACATTTAAAATAAATTAACATTGCTTCTAATTTTTCACAGGATATCCTGAAAAGAAATGTATTTGTATATAAAGGAAGGATACTGCTGGACTCAAGTGAAGTAATTGATGTGCCTGATGGGAAAGGTGAGCCTTAAAGATTCAGTTACAGTGTAAATATAGTTTTCTTCAACATCAATCTCACAGTTATTAACTGAGTATATAGAATTATATAGACATGTTCTCAGTTATATTATAACACAAAAATCAATTTTAAGTAAATTTTGAGAGAGGTGATTGTAAATTGGTAAACTCAATTAGTGAGAAAGGTGCATTTTATCCAGAGTTCATCTTCTACATCTAAAAGAACTCAAGTTCAGAGTAGGAATCAAAAAGTAATATACAGATCTATAGAGGTATTAGAAGTCATCATCATCATCATCATCATCATCCTCGATAGTTTCTAGCTATTTGCTGGTTCTGCTTTGTGCACAAGCCTCCATTTTATTTTTTCTTCTGATCACTTCTCTGTCACCACCTTGGTCAAGTTCTTCCTTATTTCCATGCACACTTCTCTCAGCCATCTGTTCCTTGGCCTTCCTTTGGTTCCTTTACCATGGATCTTTATTTCATACATTTCCTCGGTATTCTTCTCTCCTCTATTCTTCTAACATGACCATGCCATATTAGTCTGGCCTTCTCTATCATTTCCAGTAGTGGTTCCTCTTTTATTATGTCTCTAATCATTTTGTTCCTTATCCAGTTCATTCTCATAACATCTATACTGCCTTTTTAGAAATTTCATTTTACTCGGTTGCATTATGCTAACATCCCACTTCTTTGGTTTACAGATTTCAGCACCGTATGTTAGGATGCGTGATAGATTACATCCTTTCTACTCTGTGGCACAGATCAGCCTTCTGCAGTTTCTTAAAAATAGCTGCCTCCCTCTTTTACTTAAGTCACTATCATTCCTTCCACTTTCCTGTAAAACACTTTCCAGGTATTTGAAAATATTCACCTTCTTCAGCTGTTTTCCTGCCATCACAATTCCATTATTGTCCTGTTATTCTTTCTGGTAGTTACCATGTACTTAATTTTATTGACATTAAATTTCATACTATTTCATCCACACTTTGGGCCCAGACATCCAACAGCCACTGTACCTCTTCATCACCTCTCCCTCAGATCAACAGGTCATATGCAAAAGCATCAACTTCACAATTTTCTCTCACAGCCACCTTCTCCATTATATAATCCATGATTGTGATTAAAAGATTTGGTCAGACGGCACTTCCCAATTTAAGCCTGTTTCTTTCTGTTCTATCTCCCCTTCCCCCCATCCCCTATTTCACATAGCTCACACTTGCCTTGACACATTACTGATGGTTTCTTTTTGGATTCCTTAGTTATCCATGGCCTTCTGTGCCTTATAGGTACACAATGATATGCTTTCTCAATAGCAAGGAACACCAACAGCAGATCCTTTCTACACTCAGTGTTTTTCTGAATCAGTATCATGGCAAAAATCTGGTCTACTGTTGACCTTCTTGGTCTGAAGCCTGTGACATATTCTTTTCACATGGATCGCGTCGTACATTTTGGCACTGGCATATCAATGCGATTCGTCTATAATTCTTAAACATTTTCCTGCTTCATTTTTTGAAGATATATACAATTATTCATTTCTTTCAGGGTTTTCCTCTCCTTCCATATCTTTCTCATCACATGATATAACCACTAATTTCCTACCACTCCTGTTGCAATTACCATTTGGACACTTTATCAATGCCTGATGCCTTTCCACCCTCCACCTCACCCAGAATTGCTTCCATTTCTTCAAGGTTAGATCCTTTTCTATCTCTTCTACGTAGTAGTCGTCGTCCTGCTTCTTCTATTGTACAGTCTTACCCTGTATTCAATCTGGATGAGGCAGAAGAGTGTGAAAATAGTGTCCAGAAAGTTGATGAACTTCTGAATTTTAAATTATACATCTGATGATATCTAAATATAGACTGTATTTTGTACAGTGACATTTTTGTACTGGTTTTTTTCCTGTTCTTTGCATGAATACTTGCAAATATTCATTGCACCCAGTGATATTCTCTGAGCTCATCATCGCAGATAAATTTTTGGGTAAATAGTGACCCTTTGCCCCCTAGGTTCCATAATAATATGACAAAACTCCAAAATCCTTCTTTTTGATTTTCAAATTGTAATCTCCTCTAAAAGGTTGTAATTTGGATCCACTGATACCATTAGTAAAATTTTGATTGAGGAATTGCACACTATCATGGAAATATTCCAGAATCAGTATTTGGTGAATAGACTTTTGAAGAAACTACAAAGAAGAAGTAAATTTATATTTCAAATGTTTGATGTAAGACTGCATATGCATACATATATATAGAACTAACCAGCGTGTTTTATTATGGTTGTAAGTTTAAATTGATTTTTTATTTCTGAGTAAAGTCTGACATTCGAAATGAGCTTTACTCCTAGTACAACCAGGTTTTGGTTTTGCTTGGAATCTCAAAATTGCTCGAGGTGAATGTTATGATGATTCCTTCAAGAAGATAATCACCAGTTTTCCTTCCCATTCCTTTCCCGTGATCCTCCCCAAGTTTTGTTTACAAGCAGTAAAACCCCTTTTTTTATTTTCTTACATTTTTTTAAAAAAAAGTTTGTGATAATACAATAATAGATTATGACAAATATACCAGACACTCCTACGAGAGTCCGAGTAGGAGCTCATAAAATAGAGGTGGTTAGGAGTTTCAAGTACCTAGGGGAATGGATTGAATGGAACAACCTTGAAGGTAAAACAATGGAAGCGAGAAGGACCAAAATGGAATTAGCCTTCCAGAAGACCAAAAACACTTACAATAAGAAAAGCCTCTCTTGGAACACAAAGATAAGACATTACAACACAGTAATTAAGCCGGAAGCACTCTATGCAGCAGAGACACTAGTCATGGGGAGGAAAGGACAAATGGAGAAATTGGAAATCAAAGAGAGGAAAATTTTGAGGAAGATCATGGGTCCCAAATTCCAGAATAACAAACAAGTTTTCTACAGAAACGAAGCCCTCTACGCAAAGTCTGAGAGACTCTCCGAAACCATGAGAAAAAAAAGGATTGATTTCTATGGACACATATTCCGAATGAATCCTAACAGATTAACAAAAAAAATCTTTGACTTCTTTTATAAAAAAAAGACTAAGCCCAACTGGTTTAAGGAAGTGGAAAAGGATTTGAGAGAACTCCAGATTACCGAAGTGATGTTAAAGAATGGTACAGCCAAGACCGTGACCAAAGACAAAAGTAAGAGGTTCCAAGTTGCGATAAACACCAGAAAACCGATTCAAATTTCAGAAGAGGAAAGAAGGAAGAGATCAGATAGAATGAAGAAATACTGGGAGAAGAAGAAAACGCAAGCATCCAAGAAGTGATTGATCTGACGTACCCCAAAGATGGGTGATTCGAAAAAAAAAAAAAAAAAAAAAAAAAAAAAAAAGGATTTTAGTTAATAATGTGTAAGCATGAAGTTCAGTTATAGCTTTATTTTATACACACATGCTGCTGATAAGCACAGTTGTTGCTACTGAAATAACTCTTGCATAATTTCCCAGCCACTTTGGAGTACAGCCCTTTGCCGAATATATGAACTATGAGTACTCACTTTTAGGTGGTGGCAGTCCACTGTCATGTTTTAGAACAGAATTGGTTCTACAGTCTTCTTCTTAATCATCCTTGCCTTACTTTTTGTGGTGCTGATACTGTTAACCTAAAAACTGATGTCAAATTAATTGTTTCTGTATTTCTAGATCCACATCTGGGAGTTGCAGTGCGACATTGCGTCCGTGTAAGCTCAGGCAGTCATGACAGAGGACTTGTCTTTACCTGCCGGTCAGTTGCTGAAAAGGCACGCTGGCTTGAGGCCTTTGCAGAAGAGCGATGTCTAGTTGACAAGGATGCCCAGGAAGGTCTGGAATTTGCACCTGCAGCTCGCCAACTTGCCAGGATGGCTGTTCGGTGTCAACGAAGACGACCACCAATTAAACCAAGAGGTATGAAATACGAAAGTAAAATAATATATAAGAACGAAGACTTTCCCGGCGTATGACTGCAATGTAGTCTTCACGGGTGTACCGCCGGATAGTGTTGTGGAAACACAATATTTCGATGGCTGGCTCTGCCGTCTTCTTCAGGTGATGAGACATGTGTAATGGTCGGCTGACCCACAGATACTGAGATGGTACGGGTGCCGCTCTTCCTTATATACAAGTCCGCGTGGCTTCGGCGATGGCTTACTATGAGCCAGGCCCGCAACCAACTGGCGGTTGGCTGCCCGTGTGCGTGGCTAAGGTTCTTGTTCCAGCCCGAGCTAATATGAAGCCCTCTACGGCGGCAGCTGGACGGAAGTACAACGTTCTCTGCGGATATTTGCCAAGGCAGGTTTCCATGCCTCACTGAGACATAGACCACTGTCTCTGTTAAATGTGTCGGCCAGTCGAATTTCGATGGCTTCTTTGATGACAGATTCCCAAAAATGTGATGTTCTAGCCAATATCCTAACGTTATTGAACTCTACTTTGTGGCCATGGTCGTACACGTGCTCGGCGATCGCTGATTTGCTATACTGTCCCAAGCGGAGATGGCGTTTATGTTCTTCACACCGGTTTTCTATGGTGCGGATCGTTTGACCGATGTAGGTCTTTCCACACTCCCACGGTATGCTATAAATCCCCGGAACTCTTAGGCCAAGATCATCCTTGACTGAACGGAGGTAGTCCCGTATTTTAGCTGGTGGTCGGTAGATTTTCCCCGAGGTGTTTCCGGCGAAAGGCAGAAAGGCGTTTCAACCGCCAGTTGGTTGCGGGCCTGGCTCATAGTAAGCCATCGCCGAAGCCACGCGGACTTGTATATAAGGAAGAGCGGCACCCGTACCATCTCAGTATCTGTGGGTCAGCCGACCATTACACATGTCTCATCACCTGAAGAAGACGGCAGAGCCAGCCGTCGAAATATTGTGTTTCCACAACACTATCCGGCGGTACACCCGTGAAGACTACATTGCTGTAAAATAATATACTTGGCTGAACACTAATGATATTGACTTCCTTCAAATTCATATTTTTATATTCATTTTGATTTTGATTCTTAGCTTTAAGAAAGGTATAGTTATCACCATTTTTTGTGTGTTTCCACTTTCATGATTTGTCTGGCATATCCTCTTCCAAAAATTGTACTTATTTTTAAAGCAAGGTTCCATCTGCTATCAGTTTGCTGGGCCTGTCATAATTTTTATAAGAAAACAGTTGCATTATCACCTGTCTGTGAAATGTCTAACTTTTGTTCTGCATGATAAGTGTGAAATATGTAGTTTGTGGTGTAGTAGATTGGAGACAATCCCAGCTACACATAGGCGATAGCAGTAAACTGCCTAAAAACCACAATTGGAAAGGCCAGCACATGGTATTTGAACCTAGGCCTGGTGTACATCCCAAATCCAGCATGGTGGTGCCTTAACTCTTTGTATAGAATACAGCGTTCTGTTTCATTAACTATTGTCAATGAGAAAAAGTGACTCATTTCTTACAAGATGTGGTGGTTAGCCTGCAATGATACCTGCTAAAGAGAAAACTCATTATAGCACAAATTTCTGGACTATAGCATTGGCCATACAAATGATGATGCTTTCACAAATGGCTTTTGTTCCTATCTCAAGTGCATAAAATAAATAAAATTATATAAAAAAAGCTGCAATAAATTACATTTGAGGCCATAATTGCATAAGAATTCATTTTTTTCAGTTTAAAAAAATAAAAATAAAGAAATTGTGTAAATATTTGACATTTCAAGTACACAAACCCACAGTGCATTTTCTTTAAATGATAAACACAGTGTTTGAATTTTTTTTAAAACATTTTTTGATTATAGTAATAAAAGTTTTATTATCATCCAGTTAGCACATTCAGAAGACTTTCTGTTATGTAAAATAGTAGGTATTTATTTGGTTGAATTATTGATATGGGTTATATATAATACAGTCATGATTAGCTGCTTTGATCTTGCATGAGAGAAGTTTTGGGGATATGGAAATGAAAATCGAGATTAACAAGCAATAAAATCTCAGAAAAATACTTTTCTGCAACTGAAAATTAGAAACTGAGAAAAGCTTAAATTATATTGTTACATCTTTTGGTGTACATTCAACACCTAAGTAATATAATAAAAGTATTATTTACATGCTATTTTCTTTATTTTGTTTGACCTGTCATTTTATGCATAGAGGGAATATTATCTCTTTCAGTGATTACTGGGGATAATCAGATAATCTCACAATTTCACTCATTCTTCTTTCATTTGTATAGCAAGATAAAAAAATAACATTAGTATAGGGAAATAAACCATCACTGAACAACAGATGATGGAAGGAGGGCACAGACACATGAAAAAAGATATGAATACACATAAAACGTAGAAACTGAATGTCAGTGAAACATTTCTTACATCAATGCCCACCCAATAGCCTGCCAAGCACATTATCTTAATTTCCCTAAATTCACATAGTATTTAAAAATAACTGCTTTTCCTTCGATAACAAATTCTATCATCAAATCCACAGCACCACCATGGGCACCTAATGCTAACTTCTTTTTACCAAGCATGGTGAGTGAACGGTAATGCTCTGGCCTTGCATTTGAGAGGATGTGAGTTTGAATTCCTGTCTGACCATCCAGATTTCGGTTGTCCATGGTTTTCCAAAATCGATTCAGGTGAATGCCGGGATGGATCCTTCAAAAGGTCATGGCCAAATTTCTTCCCGTTTCTTGCTCCCAGTTCTTTCCTCCCTCTAATGACCTAATGTTGACAAGGTGTAAACCATAAAGAAATTTAAAAAAAAAAAACTATCCTTTTTATTTGTTATTTGAAAAAAAAAAGTTATTTTTGGATCAAGCCCATATTAAAATCCTCATTTGGCTCAAGTTCATATATAATATTTGTATGATCTGGATGTATTGGAAAAACAACTTTTTCAGTTTCTTCAACAAACCCAATTCCCATTATGCCCTAAACGTCGTATTTTTTAAAAATATTTATTTACTTTGTATTCATAAATATTTGATTATTATCTTCTATATTTTTTATTCATTATGTATTGATGTTGTGAAGTTGAGGTATATTATTCTCTTCCACTCATTACCCCTGGTACTGCCCTTTTTTCATCTCTATTTTTGAACTCGTCCCCCCCCCCCCCCTCCAGCCATCAACTGCCACACATCACAACCATTGGTCCTTGTGTGTGCAGTGTTCATTTGCTGTGGAAGTGTGTGTTTTATATCATCAGCTACAGCTACACTGGTATTTGATATTCATTATGTGGTTACCATTAGAGATATACAAAAGTTTTTAAAAACAAAATCCAAATACTTTCTTATTTTTCTATTTCAAACACAAAATAGTTTTAAATGTTAGGATTTAAATACAAAATGCAGAGTAGGTAATTTTAAATTACTTTTATTGAAATAAAGTACTTTTTTCATTTATTATATACATTATATATTTCACCTAATTCATTATTTGCTCAAACAAGTCATTCTTCATGTTCAGTCTATCGAAGCTACATTATCATCCTATGCTCTACTGGAGCTGCAAAGGCTAAACAAGTATTGTTTTTTAGGAACCCTTTTTTACTGTTGGATATTTATTTAGGAAATCTAAACTAGTAACATTAACTTTTAAATATTGCAGTATTTCCAGGCTACAGTGGTGTTTCCATCATCCCTGGCAACAGAAGAATCTAAGGTCTCAACGAACCTTATAGATATTTAACAAATTAGGATAGGGAAATGAGCCACCACTTTACCTTTAGATGATAAATGTGGGGCATGAACACACAGAAAAGATAAAAACACACATGATAAATTAATTTTTGGGTCTAGCCCGTACTCGATAAGACCACACACGCTCACAGAAATACTGTTGGCCACGAAAATGTTGGGGTTAAATTCAAACTGAGAACAGATAGAGGGGCAGTGATTCAGGGTTAATACCTGAGCATAGATAAATGTCAAAACCAACTGGTGGGCAGGAAGAGCAAAATAATATAATAAAATTTAAATATAAATTAAAAAATCCAAATATAAATAAGAAAAAGGTATTAAAATTAAACCGAAGACTCTATGAAGTCAAACATCACCTCAGAACCTAAATTTAACCTGTGGTGATGATTAACTTCACATGAGTCTTTGGCTTAGTTTTTTTTTAAAAAAAAAAAATAATATCTTTTTCTTATTCATATTTGGATTTTTATTTATATTTAGATTTTACTACGTTATTTTGCTCTTCCTGCCTGCCAGTTGGTTTTGACATTCATCTATGCTCAGGTATTAGCTCTGAATCACTGCCCTTCTATCTGTCCTCCGTTTGAATTTAACCCCACCATTTTTCTGGCCAACAGTCTCTCTGTGAGACAGTCTCCCACAACACCCACCTCCCGTAATGATGTCCTGTTGAGAAAAGGCTAGACCCAGAAGTTATTTTATCATGTGTGTTTTTGTCTTTTCTGTGTGTTCACACTTCACATAAGTGGTGTCTCATCTCCCTCTACTAATTTGTTACTGCACACCACTGCATTTGTGTGTGGAAGTAGCATGGAGTTTCCCATGGTGCACAACATTGGCTGAATGTCACTAGCTGTGGGGAAGTGGGAGATATGGTGGTTGAAAGTGGTTGATCTGGGACATTTTCATATTTCAATCAAAAACGTGTGTGTGTATTTCACTTTGCTGTCATAACTACATAATGCAGACCACTGGTGTTTGTGTGTGGTATTACGTATTAGCCTCGAGTATACCATTGTGTACAATGGTGGTTGCATGTTGGTAGCTATCAATCAAAATTCTTTATAAACATGAACAAATTTGTGTGCACCAGCTAGTATATAATATCTTAATTCTTGTTCTTTTTTTCCAGTTGGCTTAAGTGTTTTCTGATCATAGTCTTGTTTTATATTTATTACCTTCGAAACAAATTCTCCTTTTATATATTCTCCTTTGGCAACAATTTGAGCTCAAAATATGGACAACATACAGAAGCTAATATGTTATCCTTTGCACTGGGTTTTTTCTAATTGATAGTATTTCTCAAAAACATCTAAGTTTTTCTTTAGTTGCATCTAAAACGCCACTGTATGCTGGATTATCCATGTTTAGATTGCTTAACATTCATTGCATTATCCTTAATTCTGGCAATAAACATCAATAGGATGTATGTTTGTACCCCTTAGTACTCCTCATGTCTTCAGGAATCTTATTTTTGATGTTTTACTTACATTTTAATAAATTCATTCCACTAAGCTAATAAAACTGGCAAGCAAAAAATTTACAATACACAAGTCAGTGGCAGCAATGTCAGTGTAGTTGTTATTAGTGTAACAGACCAATTTGTGATTTGCCTTTTGTTTGATAACGATGACAATAGTTTGAAAACGTTAATATATCAATATCCACGAATAAGGTGTAAAACCGAAATATTGTGTAGTCTTGTGTTCATCATATATGTTTTTCACTCGTCGCAGCCTTCAACTTTGGTGAGTGATGAGTCATTTTCCCTTTCCCTGTAATTTAAAATATCATTATCTATGAGAGATAATATAAATACGAAATAAGAAGTATGAAAAACTAAGAAAAGTATTCTGCATTTTTCAAATAGAAAATACATTTGAAAAATTATTTTAATTAAAATAGAAAATTCTTTTTACATAAGGGTATTTTAAATACAAAATGAAAATGGGTATTTTGCATTTTAAATACATGTATTTCAAATAATTCATCTCTCTGGTTACCATAGCAGCAACGGATTTGCCAAGATTTTATATTCCAGTTTGATTTGCTCACTTTCTTGGTACATCCCCTTATCACTCTACAGTAAATACAATATTTTAGAACCTCTTCTTACCACTTTCCCATATGTCCTGCCAAATTGAATTTACTATCAAATTTTATGCTAATATATTTGTACCCTGAAACTATCAGAAACCTTTATTTCCAGTCTGTTTATTTAAGAAGGCTTGTAATAAACCTGACCCATTCTTTTCCCAGGTAAAAGCTACAAAAGAGATTCACCACATCCTATTAGTAGTCATGATACAGCTCATCAGAACCTTGTCTCATCAGCCAGTCATAGTTCAAGCAATTCTCTGGGACGCAAAGTAGGCACATGGTTTACATTTGGTAGCAGCAAGAAAGGACGCACTGCTCACCATCCATCATGAAAATGAACCAAAATATTTTTGTTTCCTGAGATATGGAATTAATATAGTGTCCAGCTGAGGAGGAGGAGGATTGAGTCTGTTTTGATAGGAAGGATGTAAATTTTTTTACAAAGAAAATATATTTTCTTGTTTCTATGGCAAGAGAATAATGATTGTATTGAACCAAGTAAGGTTGTAGAAGCTTTGTTTTACAAATCAAAGCTTGTTGGTGGATATCAGTCAAAGTAGGCCTAAAGTTTCTTATATGGAAGAAGTTTTGTTTAAAACAAACACAGCACAATAAAGAAGACTGATAATAACCTTCTTAAAAGGGAAACATATGATAGAAATAAATGTTGTGTGAAATATTTTGAAGCTTTGGAATTAACATTAAGTGTAATGGAAACATTACATTACTAGCAAAATTTATATTGTCTTGATGTAGCTAATAAATCAGAAAGTCAAATAAGATTATGTGCACATGCAACAATTTGGTTAATTGTCTTCAGTTTTTCTTCAGTATCAAGACTTCTTTTTAATCTCAAATATACTATTTTTGGGAGTACATATTTGTGCAAAACAGTTCTCAGGTCACATGTTACTATTCTGTACATAATTTTATTTATACTTATGTGCCTTTATAAATATAAAAAATTGCCTCTGTTTTTTGCTAATAATTCTTTCTGTTACTTGGAAAATGGTAACTTTTATATCTTCTGTATGGACTTGCACATTTGTATTGGGATAAACAACTGTTTTAAAAGTACTAATCAGACCAATTGTGTACTAATTGCTGAAATTTTTATCATCTGTGTTAATTGTATGGGAAAACAGTAGAGTTTCAGTATTTAGAATATTTATTGACATGTAAAGGCATGTGCCTTAATATTTCATTTCAATAGTTTTCAGTAAATGCTTTTACAAAACAAAAATTAGCATAGGTTATTAGTTAAATTTTCTAAAAAAAAAAAAGTAGTTTTTTATTTCTAGTTTTCAGTTGTTAATGTTCTATTTGAATACACAGCAGTAACTGACTAGGTACTATCGAGAATTTTATTATTAATAAAAATAAAACTGGACTATTTGGTCATCTGAACACCTTTACTGGAGTTTATGGAACATTTAGACATTAGCTTCTATAGTGGGAAATCTTTAATGTATCAAACACACTTTTTGTCTAATAGAACTACTGGAAGCCCCTTCTTTCCAGTTTAACTGTAATGGTTGTATCAATAGTTCAGGGAACAATAACTTTTATTACTTACCTATTGCTGTGTGTTACCTGTATATGCAAAATTGTTATCCCATTTATTTATCATTTGCTTCCCCAAAGAGTTTCTTCATTTAGATATTGGGAAGAGGAAATACCTTGTTGCCTGATCCTTGTGTTGATGGTTTTAGTTTGAAGAACTTGTATGATACAGAAAGTTTTATATTCCTTTAAACCTCTGCTTTCACCAAGTGACATATAATATGAAATTATTTTTTGGCAAGGGAGCTGTTAAATTTTAAAATTATTCATTATAATGATCTAATTGGATTGTTAATATATCAGTTTAAAGTTCATTAGTATTTCTTTCTTTATGCATGTTCTTTCAAGTAGGATAAAAAACTCTCCATAACCACTACTTAGATTAGAATCACAATATTATATAAATATTTTCACATACACAGGACAATGAGTCAAAATATTCTTCATTTGTTTTGAAATCATTCAGTTTATTTGCCCTGTCTCTGACTCATTTTTCTTGTGAGTGTTGAAAATTAGGTCTTATTTCCATTTTTCATTGAAATACTTATACTAACAGACCCAGAAATTTTGCATAATTGGGGTTCAATGAATGGGTTATTGAAATTGTAGTTATCGCTATCAGTGAATATTGCAATGTGCTTAAAATTACTCAAAAAGTTGTGTATGTTTATTTTCATCTTGTGATAAGAACTGTACACTTAAGCTTTCATTTAGCTCACATTTTCACAAACACTAATACAGCTGTTTCCTAAAACAAAAGAAATATGAGGTAACAATATCTGAAATATTAAAATCTCACAAGCCTGATTAAATTTGTATGAAACTGTTTCAATACATTTAAACTTGTTACCAAAAACATAACTAGAAATGATTCCTAAGACTTCCACGGCCGTCTTTGTTCATTATTAATAGACTTTCGGGTTATGCCGTGTTGCTTATTTCCTTACCTGAAATCAGGACTCTGGGTCTGTTAAGAGTGTAGAAGAGGGAGCATGAGGCACAGGTTTTCCTTTCCACTCCATGTCATGGAGCAGGTTTCTCCAGGACCGTGCTCTGTGGAGACCATTGAGGCTGTACAAGAGGGAGCACAAGAAACAGGTTTCCCTTTCTACTCCATGACATGGAGCAGAAAGGGAAACCTGTGCCTTGTGCTCCCTCTTCTACATCCTCAACAGACTCCAGAGAGCAGAGTCCTGGTTTCAGGTAATGAAATAAACAACCCAAAAGTCTATTAATCATAACTAGAAATGTCTAAAAAAAATATACAGCATCTAAATTGCAATATCATATAGAGATCTTAATAATTTCGCTTACATTGAGCATCTACGTTTGTTTAAACAGATATGATGACATTTACTCCTTTGAAACTATGCAAAATCTTATTCTGTACAGAAAGACATGTAAATTGATTTGTATGTTGATTAGTGATATTGTACAAATTAAATTTTGTGTGACATTTTATCAGTATTTGTATTGAGAAAAGAAATCTGATGAGGTTTTCAAGTTTAAACAAATTCAAATAAAAGCATAACAGAAAATTAAGAAATGAAAAAGATCAATATTTGTGAAGAAGAGTACTAATACTGAACAGATGTGAATAATGCCTGGAAGACAAAATGGGTCTGCACAATTAGAATTGTTCAGTCTTATGTCTAAGAAGTTATAACAGCACATAAAAGCAGTAAAGGTATGGTGGCCAAGTTAGTTCTGTAATGTGATGGTTAAATGAACACATACAATTCCACTCAGTGTATAGTATGTATATGTGTGTTATTTTTTGAATTGGTGAAGAGAAGGATGGAAACAGAAGAAACAGTATACTTTTATCCAAAAAAAATGCCCTTCAGATCCATATATGATCAAAAAATAACTGCCTGTATAATAAAGATGAGTAAAATACACTGCTTAGAAGATTAGAGATAAAATTGATGCCAGTGAAGCATAAAATATGATTAGGCATACTGTGTTAGGTAAAATTTGCTTTAACAGTGAGATGTTCCAGGGGAAAAAAAAAAGGTTTGTAATTCTTTGTATTCTTTTTCCTTTCTTCCTTCTTCCTTTGTTTAATTTCTTTACATTGGGTAGTGCTGGCAGCAAAAGACTAGATATTTGAGCAAAGTTATAATTTATTTCTCTTGGGCATAAAAAAGCAGTCAGCTGTTGCTGTGTATTAAATAAACTTGTTCCTCTGTTTATATAGCAAATGCTACTTAAATGACACAACAGAAAATATCTATAAGTAAATTCAAGGCAGATTTAACTGTGTAAATTTTTTGTAAATAATGTAAGATTTAGATTAATGTAAATATGTGATTAAATAATTTTATCAGTGTTGAAGTGATCTCAATATTGAAATTCCACTGAACATAAATGTTATTGTTGAAAGTTCACTTTATAATGGACATCTTTGTATGTTGGCTAATATAACTCTATATCCTGATTACTTCAAGTTTCTGTATGACAATGAAGTATGACAATTCCTTACTGGAATGATGATTGGATGTAAATATATATATATACAAATACCAAATTTAATTTGGTGTAAATATAACATACGCATTAGTTTTGTAACGTAACTTTGTATTTCATTTTATTTATTGTATTGTGTAAACCTTTTACAAGAAAACTGTTTTTTTTTTTTTTTTTTTTTTAAATCTTTTCAGTATAAAAACATGTCTTTGGAGAAAATGGTATAACACCATTTAAACTCAAACTGGTGCTGATGATGTCCATCAAATTTCTTTTTTGTAGAGTTGACAATAACAGCTGCAAATGGTTTGTAAAAGACAGTTATAGTGTCTCATGAAGTATAAGATAGTAGGTAGCTATTCACACTAAAAAATAATGACTACCATATTTTTCTAACATTAATAGATGAGAAATTTGAGACTTTAAGTGTAGAATTCTGGGGAAATACTGTCAGTCTGTCATAGTGGGAGGATACAGGAGCAACCAGAGTCAATCAAAGAAAAGTTAATGCACAGTCAAGATTCAGAAGAGGAAGCGTAATGATTGAAAGAGGTGGTGATGCAAATATACCAAGTGGATGCTGCGAACAAATTTACAAACTTCTTCGTAGAGAGGAGGCATTGCACAAATGGTAGACTATAAATTACTAATGGGCATAAAATTATGGATGTCTTTTTAACATAAACCTGACAATAACTGTGGGTGTTTCAGATTTTATTTATTTAGCATATGGCTATATACATGAATAACAATACATGCAAACATAGGGGGCATCCATAAACTACATGGCTCTGTATAGTGGTGGGAGGTTGAGGAGAAAGCTGGGCTGGGCTACATGAAAAAGGAGGGGGAGTTCCAAGCCAAGTTGTGTAGCTTTTCATTCATGTTATTTGCCACAGTTAAAATAAGGTACAAAAAACATAACATGTGAATATTTATTTCTGTCATTTAATTAATTCCATATGTTAGTCTGACAAGAGGCAACAGTACAGAAAGCCTTCTGGAACAATAGGGAAAAACTTACGTGCCATGCAGAAGGGAGGGGAGGGTATAGGCAAAAGCCACGTCAGTCTATGTGGGGGTTTGGTGATTCACAGGAGGTTAAAATGGAGTTACGTAGTTTATGGATGCTCCCATAACAGCAAAATCAGAATTATGAGTGCAGATTTAGTTGAATGTCAAGCTGTGGTATATTTTTTTGTGATCCCTGCAGGGGCGCCGAGTTTTAGAAAACCTCGTGCGTGCTCATGCCCACTTGATGGCACTTTTTTTTTTTTTTTTGAACGGGCAGAGAATGTGAACTAGTTTGATGAGACTATCACTGGCAGGTTGCTGATTAAGCAGGGAATAACATACGCTACTTTTTACCCATAAAACATTTAGGATTTCATTCAAATTAAATAAAAACCTTCAAAATCTTTGACAAACATGAACGAAGTTGCAGGCACTAAACAGTATTATATAATAGTGAAAATCGCATCTAAATCCGTCCAGTAGATTTCAAGTAATAAGTAAACAGACAGGCAGAGTAGGAAAGAAAGATTTTGTATTTTTTTAATTCTATTCTAGGCCAAAATACACACTAAATTTCATTATATTTTAACGCGATTAAGTTACAAAGTTATTCCTTTTCAATTTAGTAATAGTAATAGATAGGTAACCAATAATTCGTGTCCTTCCTATTAGCAATAAGGAGTTTATTATTGTATTTGCTTTGTGTCCGCAAGGATCGCTTAGTGAATGAAATCGTAGGAACAGCTAGTAATTAATAAACAGAGGAGATGGGGAAAAAAGATGCGTAGTAAATACTGGATTGAACAATAAGGAACGGATACCCATCATAATAGTATAAGTATAAAAATTAAATTATTATCAGTGTGTAGCATACTTTTTATTTGCTGGATATATGTATTAGCACATACTTCATGTACACAGTTTTACTATTAATTGTATGATCAACATTAATAAACCTGATATGCAAATGGAGACTTTCCCGGCGTATTGATACAATAAAAGTTTCACGGGAGTCCAGCCGGACTCCCATGAAACTTTTATTGAATTAATAAACCTTTTTAAGATGCTACATTTTTAAATTGTATAATATGAATTTTTTAAATGCAAATTTATTTTGCCAAACTACAGCTCTATTTACAAATGTATCAGGCAAAATATGTAGGTCAACATCACCCGCTATTTCTCGGTTATGTGGACTACCCTGAAATCATTCAATCTTTTCTGAGCCGAGGTACTCCTCAAATAGGATTTTCTTCTCCATAATGCTGGAAATGATCGTTCTGGCGGTGTATGCCGATGCTGGAATAGTAGAAATGATTTTTACAATTTGTTGATTTCAGGCATCATACCTTGGGTAGATTCACAATACTAAATTATACATATATTTAACCGTTTTTAACATTGTTCAGTCTGACCTTTTTTTGTTCATGCAATTGCTAATAGCAGGATGAGGAACCAACGATTAACATCAATGAGATGGAACTCTTTCAATAACTGCTGCATGGATCATTTTAATCAGTAAGAAATAGTTCCACCTTACTCAAATCTGTCATAGCATTTTAGTGCTGTTCGCTACAGCCAATGACTTTATCTAAAAACTACAAGATATATTTTTGTCAGTCAGTGTGCGCGGAAAATTAATGTGATTCACTTGATGAATCATCTGTATGTCTATTTATACTCCTTATTTTTGGAGTTTTTAATGTTGATTTGTTGATCATCCAATATAAAAACTGAGTCAAGAGTCGATTTAGAAGGATTTTGAAATTTTTCGCCAGTTCGTTTGGATGATAATTGCTTGACAGTATTATGTATAGATTTTTGCAACTGGAAAGAAATCATATGTAAGTTTCCGTTTAAAGCTTCGAAATGAATGAGAATTTCTATCAGAAATGATAATAAAACTAGATTCAAAAAGACTGAAGACATTTTAAAAACCATGTTGCTTTCGCACAGGTATTATCTTCCTGACTTTTTGTGTCGTTCAATAAACATACTAGCACACTATAATTTTTAAGAATAGTTTTTTAAGGAAGATATACGACAAGACTATATTGTTGGTCAAAAATGCCGCAAAGAGAGGTGCCTGTAGTGATTCAAAACAAGCCTGGTGTTTCGATGAACCATGCACGAAAACTACACGCTAAAATATCTCTTATTACATGTACCTACTTCTATAGTCTCTTGAACAACCAGGTTTAAAAGTGAGCGGTGTAATGCACTTGAATTGCCCTTGCTTCCATAGATTTAATTCACAAGTATGCGCTTCAACATCAGAAGCACCATCTGTATATAGACCCCTACACATCTTGATATTTATGTCGAATCTTCTTAGTACTGTAGTCATTAAAAATTTCGAACAAATCAGACCTCATTTTGCAATACTTTTATCTTATGCAGTATTTCATCACTCAAAATTGCACATGCTTCGTTAGTAATATCGTATGACAACCGCCCATATTTGTTGACATGTTTTTAACTCGAAAATATCCTTTGCTCACAGCTTCAACATCAAATGCAATTTGAATATTCATCCTCGTGGTCCCCTATGGCAAGTCGTCCTGTCAATAAAAACGATTTGTTTTCATACATCATAGTTACTTTTGATGGCATTCAGTGTACTTTGACACCGCATTACAAATTCGCTTAATGCAGTACACAACAACAGTGAACTTCAGGCTCTTCATGCTTTTTAAAGCTTTTTTCATGATGAAAACCACCTTGAGTGATTGCCTTAATGTAGGCCTAATCATCTCCTCTTGATGATGTTTTCGGTGCAGAAACGCCACTAGACATAGTTTCTTTACAGGTTTGGCAAACCCCTTTATCTATAACTTCATGATTTTAGCAGCCATGAAATAATTTTCTGCCACTTTGAAAATTGTGCCTTTTCTTCTGTTCAACTGAATTTGCAGAAATAACATCTTCTGGTTGCATTTGCTGAGCTGTACTAAGCTGAGAAGTGGAGGGTTTCTTCAGAGTAGGATTTCGGAGGACAAATTTATCTGTCAAAAAACTAATAATTTTCAGAAATAACACGATAACACCAATCGCAGCGTGCTCTTAAGGCACATGTTTTGTTTAGCAGCGAGACACCTTAGACAACCGGCAAAAGCGCTGATTGCGCGGCCGACGGGTGAGGCGCGACGGATGGCGGGCTAGGATTGTGCGCGCGGTAGCGCGGGGTCGAGCTACCTGTGCGCGGATCTTTACAAATCAAACCTACACTTACTACACACTAGATAGTGTTAGGTACAAACTAACATAGTCTTTATATTCTCTTTGGGCATGACGTGCACACTCATATCATAAGGAAGTGCGATCTCATCGAGATGTTCTTGCCTTGCCAGGCGGTGCATGACGTAAGTAATACAGGTGTCACACGAAGTCCATTACTGATTACTGTTGACGTCTGTGCTCATTGGTGCTCAGGACCCACTACTTACATCTCATGGGTGCCAGAGCCCCCGAGCACCCACAGAGTCGGCGCCCCTGGATCCCTGTTTGAAAAGTTGTTCCCAGAAAACTTTGTGGGCTGACCGTGTGGTATTCACCACTGCAATTACAAGCTTGAGACTTACATTTCCATCTCAAACAGCAGAAGCACCACATCTATTATAATTTATACAGATTCTATTTAACAACACAAAGATTTTGCATGGATAGCTAAAACTGCCAAGTGGATCATAAATGCCACATATCTGGAACTTGGTCTCTCTACTGAATTATTCAAGTCATTGCAGTGAACAAGTTATCTTGGTAATATTGCTCCATATTGGAAGCATCATAAATTAAAGTGCACAAGCCATGGTGAAGGTATTTGAGGTAAATGATGTAACATTTTGACCATACATTAGAGGCTGGCAAAATACCGAAGATAATTGTATTATAATTATAATCAATTCAAATGACATTTGTTGGGATCAACTAAATCAATGTAACTGGAGACATAATTTACCGAATTTTTTCATAATGAACTAATTCTTGATTTTGTGACAAAATTAATTCTTTTCTGACATTTTAAGTTGCATACATTTGTATGATTTAATGACAAATCAAAGAAATTTAAGAATGACCTCGGAGTTAATCCTTCCATTAGTTAGCTCTATCGTAGGAGCTTAAAAGAGGTTTTCCATTGGCAGCTTTAATGTTTACACCTCTTTTCTTCATTTCTCCAAAATTCTCTTTGATCTTCCTATATGCAACATCTACTTTACATATTTCCTTTTCTGCTTCACACTTTTCTTGTAGTCATTTTTCTTTTGCTTTTACCGAGTGTGGTGGTGTAACGGTTAGCGTTCTGGCCTCGCATTTGGGAGGGCAGCGGTTCGAATCCCCGTTCAGGAATCCAGATTTGGGTTTTCCATGGTTTCCCAAATCACTCCAGGCAAATGCCGGGATGCTTCCTTCAAAAGGCCATGGCTGAATTCCTTGCCCCCCATACTTTCCCGTCTCTAAAGACCTCGCTGTTAAGAGACATTAAACAATTTAAAAAAATCTTTTGCTTTTCCTGTTTATTTGATATCTAAATTACCTATATTGCTCTTCCTGCTTCATACTGAGCTTTTTTGTGCCTTCTCCTCTGATCCATCAGCTCCAAAATTTCTTCTGTGATCCAAGGTTTTTGGGCGGCTTGTTTCCTAAAACCTAATGTTTCTTTACCAGCTTTCATTATTTTGGTCTTCAATGCATTACATTCATCCTTGGTTGCACTCCTTTCAGAGTTACTTCTTAGACCTAAGTTAATCATTTCTTCAAATTTTTCTTTCATGCTACATTGTTTCAGTTTATTCACTTCCAGTCTGTTCTGCTTATATTGCTTCCATGTTCACTTGAATTTCTGCCTGCACTTCATTACTATCAAATTATGGTCAGAGTCTATGTCTGCTCCTGGATACACTTTACAGTCTAGAACTTGATTCCTGAATCTCCTTTTGACCATGATATAATCCAGCTTCTATCTGCCTGTATCCCCTGGGCATTTTCAGGTGGTAGATCATTCTTGCATGGTTCTTAAACAGGGTGTTCCCAACAACTAACTTAACATCTTTCACAAAATTCTAACAACCTGCTTCCTCTCAATTTCTTTCTCCTAGACCAAAAGTTCCTACAGTATTCCCCTCTTTTCCTTCTCCCCCTATTGCATTTCAATCATCCACAATTATTATATTTTCCTCCCCCTCCACATATTGAATTAATTCTTCAATTTTGGCATACATTTTCTCTATTTCTTCGCCATCCTCCTGTGACATTGGCATATACACTTGTAATAACTTGGTTGGGACAGGCTTAGTTTCTAACCTCATCGAAATAATTGTGTCACTAAACTGTTCATAATAACTCTCACATTTTCCTACTCTCTTATTCATTACAAATCCTACACCAGTGACAGCTTGTGTGCTAATTATCCTGTGTTACCCAGACCAGAAATCCTGTGCATCCTTCCTTTTAATCTCACTAATCCCAAAAATATCTAACTTGCATTGTTCCATCTCCCTTTTTTAGATTTTCTAACCTACCTGCCCTATTCAGACTTCTAACATTCCACGCTCCGACTCGTAGAATGTTTCTATCCATTCTGATGATTCCTCCCTGAGCAGTCCCCACCCGGAGATCTGATGGGGGGACTATTTTACCTCCAGAATATTTTACCCAGGAAGAAGCCATCATGATATATGTGATTTGAGAGGATTACATGTCCGCGGGATACCCTTTGGGTCTTTAATGCAGTGGTTTCATGTTGCCTTTTTCATCTCCATGCTGTTGATCATTTCTGATTCATCCGCATTTAGGACCATTTCCAACCCGAAGGGCAAGAGGGTCCCCAGGACCCCTCCCCTTTGTGAAGGCCGTTGGCAAGCAGTGGGCAATTCCTTTTGCCAGGAATCTTTCAGCCTCAGAGTTTCGTCCATGCAAACGGTGCACCACGTGAAGGAGAGGTTGACATTTGTTTGTAAAAGGCTAATATAGTATCTACCACTTGCACCCCAAATGGATAATATTACCATAGATGTAACATCATTCCTCATCTGGAACTATTATTTATATTGAGCTTCGAGCCATGATGTAAACCAGAGTACTGGAAATGTGTGATGATGATAGCATCAATTCTTAAAGGGAGGTGTCAATGTTGTGAGTTATAGATCAATTGGTTTGACTTCAGTTATAGGCAAGTTGATGCAGAACTTGATATCCAACTTCTTCAGATGGATTGTGAATCAGCATTGTGTGTAAGGATTAGTCATGTCAATGGCACTGAGCAAAAATAATAAGATGTGGAGTGGGAAAGCAAATGCATACAAAGACTGACGGCAAATTAAATGCTCCATTCGCAATTGTAAATACATTTAAAAAAAAAAAAATTAGAAGTAATGGAAAGGAGAGTAAGACAATTGTAATAGTGTAGCATGGGATCTCACAAAGGGATTTGAAACAATGAGCCTTAGGATGGTGGTGAATAAGATTGAAACCATTGGGATTGGGTGGAAAATTTTAAAAGAAATATGAAGAAAATAATTAGCTTAGGAAACGAAGCTTTAGAACAAGTAAAAGTGAAAATAGAAGTGCAACGGTAACAACTGTATTGTAACCACGGTTTTTTCATTTGTTTAATTAATGTTTCTATGTTTAGTTTACTGTTAAAAGTTTGAGTTTATGTGTATCTGAGTAATATTGTATTGTAGGAAGTTGTAAGCTGGTTTTGTACTTGTATTGATTGGCTTCACTAATCAATTACTGCAAGAACAATTAGAATTCTATAATGTTTACAAATTGGTGGTGGTTCTCATTTCGTTGAAACACAGGTTAAGGAAAATAAGCATGGTTTCTGGTTGCCATACTGGTAGAAATTCCTGGTGAATGTAACATGGGGTGTGGAATGAAGTAATCGTTTAAAATGACGAATCTGGTCACCTTTGTGCTCACTTAGCAACTCCCCGTTTTCTGCTGTATGGTTACTGCTGCCAGTCCCTCATTATAGCAGTATTTTTTTTAGGTGGGAGGTTTCAAATAAATAACACCCACATCCTATTGAGTGTTCCACTCCCCCCACCCTCCCCCATTTTCCTTACAAAATGTGGCAGTTGACTGCTTTGACAAATCTGTGAAACTGTTATTGATTAAAAAAAAAGTGAAAACTCTCCCCATCATAAGACACACACAAATGTGATAATAATCATACACAACAGTTCTGCAGCCTACTTTGTGCCTTCATTCCTGAGCTATTGACATCAATTACATGTAGATCATTTATCATACAATTTAATTCTGATGGGCACATGTACTGGTGGCAATTTCAGTATGCACCAATTTTTTTTCCTCCTTTATTTTTCCCACCTACTTTTTCCCTCTACTAATTTCAAATGTAATTTTTTTTCTGCATTTTTTACTACATTATTAATCATTCCTCCTGGTAATTTATTCCAATTCTGAACACCCTTGCCCACAAAAGAAAATCTTCCCCACACACCCTTATGCCTGCAATAGTTTGTAGTCATGGTCATCTTTTCCTTTCCATGCATCTCCCTTAATTCTTCCACCAATATCTATCCATGCCTCATCACCAATAAATGCTTTGTACACTGCCTTGACACTCTTCCTGTCTTCCAATGAATCTCATTCCAGCTCCTTTATCATGTCGGTTACTGATTGTGTTCTGTGGATATTTCCACAGACAAATCTAGCAGCCCTTTGTGCTCCCTCCAACTCCTGTATTTGATACCCAAAATGTGGTCCCATACTATCCACCACCTTGTGATGTTAAATCTGGTAGAGTAATTAACATTTGATGTGAGAGCAATGAAAAAATGACTTATCGACGTTAAATGAAATTTTCTGCAGAGGTATATAGATGGGAAATTGCGTTACCAGATATTCATCACACAAAAAAAGGGGGGTCCTAGAGTGCAGCGGCCTGGATGTACCCAACAGCTAAATGATGAGAATTCACAGCCTTGTTGAGATAACATGTTTTCAAGCGTGTTTTGAATAAAAGAAGAGCGTGTCACAATTTATTGCTATTTTTCTAAAGAAGGACTGGGGTATTTTGGCGAGATGTGTTATAGGATGGTGTGATTCGACAGGCCACTGAAGAAGGGGCAACTGAGGTTGAAACTACGGTGAGAGGGGTATTCGTGGCTGAGGATTCTAGGTGAATCTGGACTTAGACCATGGCTTCAAGCTCTTCAGCTGAATAAGCCTCGCCGCAGCTGATTACCTGATTTCAGCAGAACCAGGTGGCCAACAAGGGATTTTGCATTGCAGATGCCTTCCCTACACAATGACCCCAGAGCGAGAGTCGACGACCCAACAGAAGAGTGTGTTGTGGTGTTCGCCATAGTGAGAGGCTAGAAATTCAGAGCTTCCATATAACATGTAGACAGGCTCTGCGAGATGCAAGAGCTATTGTTGGTGACTAATGTTATCTCAGTTGATATAAAGTATAAATCATACAGTGCTGGTACACAAAGTAGTGGAAAGGTCTGCTCTTATCTGCTGCTAACTATATAAATATGTAAGATAACACAACTTCGGTGGCTTAGGTTTCCTGAAGTTTGAATAAAGTGAAATACCACAATTACTTTGCTTATTTCATGTGAAACCTAAAGTCTCGAGTAGTTTTACAAACCGATATATCAAGGTATTTACATTTCAAATCATCAACAAGCAATTCTTTCTCCACCTTATAATCATAATCAATGTATAATTTGTATGTGTGTACCTAATAAGCTGACTCTTCTCTGCATGAATTATTTTCATCCTATGTTTACCTGACCAGTTAGCTATCCTGTGCTGATCACCCTGTAGCTGTTCAGTCCTCTACCATTTTGATAAGGTCATCTGCGAGCCACCTAACTTCTGACAGTAAACCATCAACACAATCATTTATTAGAATAATGAATTGCAATAGTCAAAAAACACTGCCCTGTGGCACTCCTATTTTTACTTCCACTTCTCTTGATACTGCATTTCCTACGCTGAATTTTTGTTTTCTGCTTCATAAGAGTTCCAATGCACAGGAAATCACTTTTCTTTTTTATCCATTCCAATAGTTTTTACCTTAACACCATTTTATGGCTCACTCTGTCAAAGGCCTTGAAAAGATCTAGTGCTACATTATCAGTTTGGCCTCCCTTGTCCATTTCATCTGAAATATCTTGCCATATATCCCACCAACTGAGATTCGCATGAATATCCTTGCCTGAACCCATGTTGCCTGCTTGAAAACAACTTACGTTCCTCACATATATTTCTGATGTGGTTGCATATCAATCGTTCAATTAATTTACCTACCTCTGATTGGCCTGTAATTCTCAACTCTATTTCTCACCCCTCCTTTATGTACCAGCACTACTATTGCACTTTTCCAGTCCTGTGGTAAGCAGCAAGTATCATCCGAAATACCTTGCATATAGCTTACTAAATGATGCAGTTTTCTTGGATTTTCAAAAAGCTTTTGATTCTGTACCACACAACCAACTTGTAGCGAAGATTTTAGCATACGGTATATCGGATCAGATTTGCGAATGGATACGCTATTTTATAACTGGTCAGTCACAGTACGACAGGATGTCGTTGTTGACGGGGAAGCCTCTTCTAAGCTACATATTACTTCCGGGGTTCATCAAGGACGTGTAATATGACCATTTCTTTTCCTATTTTTTTTTATATATATATATATATATATAAACGATCTCGGTGACAACGTTAATTGCAGATTGCGATTGTCTGCTGATGATACACTTATCCATAGGGAAATAAGGTGCTCCGACGATTGCTTAGAAATTCAGCGCGATCAGGATGTTATTTCGGAATGGTGCCATAAATTGCAGCTTACACTTAACTTCAAAAAGTGTAAGGCAATGCAAATAAGTAATAAAAAGACTCCGGGTTCATGAGTCAAAGGTAACAATTCAGTTATTGAGAGCGTTGATTCCCTGAAGCGGCGGTCGGCAACGCGCGGCCTGCGGCCCGTGACACCTCTATTTGCGGCACGTGTCCGTCTCATAAAAATCATATCGAAAGCCCATATTATAAAAAAATAAATCCATAAAAGAGTGAACAGCGCAGCGAATGAACTACGCGAACAGAGCAGGACAAGTGCGAGCAGGAACGATTCCCCCACTCTCCCCTATGACTGAAACAGTAGGTCAGCGTTGACAATAATCTCTCGCTTGCCCGCCGTCCGTCCGCGCTGGCTGTCATTGAGTGAAAAATTATTTCATGTGTGCACGCCGACGCCGTGACCCTGTACTTACTATTTAGTTATTGTTCTGCGACCTAAGAGTACCTACTATTTAGTTTACAGTTAGATAAGTGTGAGATATTGATAGTTCACACAATTACATAGCGAAATTAAGTGACATGTTTTCAACACGGCTTTTATTCTTACAGCGTGTATTTGGTTGGCATTGTGGTTATAAGTTTTACTGATGGCTACAATAAAGAGGAAGTTAATTAAAGGAAATAAGAGTGTTTAACGATGCATGGACAGATTTATACTTTTTTTATTAATTGCAATGGAAAGCCGCCATGTTTACTATGCCAAAAAAAAACCTTGCTATACAAAAAGAAAATATAACGTTAAACATCACTATGATACCGAGCATAAAGCAAAATTTGCGTGTCTAGTTGGTGATTCCCGAAAAAACAAAATCAACTCACTCAAATCTTCATTCAAGAACCAACAAAGTGTTTGAAGATCTCTCGGGCGTGCAGCCGGGTCATTTGGTCGCAGATGCACGAATTTTCGATGGTGTAACGTGCCATCATCTTCAGGTAGCGTCCAGTGGTCGGCGTGAGGAACGCAGTCCAGGACGCGACTGCTGGTCTCCAGCAGAGTAGCCATTCGCTGCCAACTTTATGGCAGAGTAATGCGGAGTTTATTGTCTTTCGACATTTACTCCAATATAAGTAGGATGTGGTATTTCTTCTCGGGTGATGTATCTTGTCAGGTGGCTTGTTGATTTTATTCAGGAGCCGTAGTGTTTAGCCGCCACGCTTGTGGTTGTACACGTGACGAGCTGCGCAAGCAGCTCGATGATCTTTATTAGTTGCGAGCACCTTTGGTTGTTATCCGCGCCGTGTGCACAGCTTCAGTGGCAACGGACGGGTGAGCAGTCAGTTGGGGGTCGCGTCTGGCAGGTCCTGTCTCGAGGTTTGTCGTGGTTTCTGGCCCTGTGGTTCCCACTGATCATTGTATCAGGACTGGTGGTCTGACGAGACTTTTGCATTTGAGTTCTTCCGCGGGTTGTTTCTAGTGGCAGAATCCCCCTGCTGCTGACATGACCTCTTCTTTGCTATAGTTTTCTGCGGCTTGGACACGCGCGGTGGCACGCCGCGTGTGGTCCCCGCAGTTGCAGCAGACCGGGTCATTCTTGGCCTGGGACACGCCGAAGGCGGATGCTGCCCTCCACAGCGAACGCACCTCTGCCTCGTCGTGCACTGCTTGACATAATGGTTGAAGCCCTGGCAGTTAAAGCACTGGGCTATTTCGGGCGTCCGCGGCTTCCTGTCAGGTGTCGTGGTCTGACTGGAAGTGGACTTTGTTGCATCGGTTACTAGAGCCTTGGGAGGCTGAAGTAAGTTTGGGGTACTTAGTTGGAAAAGTATGTCCTCCTCACTCAACTTCGTGAGGATAGCCTTCCAACCTTGCATTCAGTTGGCATAGACACACATTCCCCCCGTTAGCGGCTGTGCTAACAGCGGCAGAATCGCGCAGCGCTGCAGGCGGCCGAGTAATGTGACAGTGCCACAGTCTCTGGTGAGAATGAAGATGCCTTTGGTGGCCCCTCCTCCATGGGAGGGTCAGAGGTGTCCATCTTGTTGGATTTTTCTTCCGTCGCCGCTGGTGGTTCGCCCTGGTCTGGATGCTCGGCAGTCATCTGTGCTCGCTTCTTGCTTCGTCCCATTGCGAAGATGGCTCTATATGAGGCAGGCCAACGAGGGGGTACCAAGGTGTCCTCTCTAGCTGCTGGCAGCCGATTGGGGATGACTGCGCATCGATATTTATACCCTCCGACCCCGCCCTCCCACTCCCGCCGCGGCGCTCCGAGGGCGGTGCGTTACAGCGCGTCGAGCAGTGGCCATCAGTCTGTACGCCACCTCCGTCGCGCACAGTGCCTTGGCTCTGGTGTTTGCGGAGCCGCTTCAGTGCTGGGTTCCAAGCATGGTTTAGTTGGAACCCGTTGTCTTTGTTTATGAGGTTACTCCGTAGCCGGATCTCGATGGCTTCCTTGTACACACAGTCCCAGAAGTGAGATGTGTTTCTCAGGACTTCGGTGTCCTCATATTTAATTTTATGCCGTGTCTCAAGACAATGTTCAGCAACTGCGGATTTTGACGGCTGCTGTAGTTCGGTGTGGCGTTTATGTTCCCTACACCGTTCTTCGATCGTGCGAATAGTCTGCCCGACGTATGATTTTCCACACTCGCACGGTATGTGGTATACGCCAGGTTTCCTGAGACCCAAGTCATCTTTAACCGAGCCAAGTAGGGCTTTAATCTTGGCCGGCGGGCGGTACACGCACTTGATGTTATCTCGGCGTAGAATTCTGCCAATCTTGCTTGATACATTGCCGGTGTACGGGATGAAGGCTGTGGCTCTTGGCTTGTCCTCTTCCTCAGTTGGTTCTTGCGAGGTCTTCCGCCTGAAGGCGCGCCGAATTTGGTGGTTGTCGTAGCCATTACTCTGGAACACGTTCTTGAGGTGTGTTAGTTCAGCAGACAAGCTGTCTTTGTCAGAAATCACACGTGCTCTGTGAACCAGTGTATTTAGCACTCCTTCCCTCTGTGACGGGTGGTGGCAGCTGGCGGCATGTAAATACTGGTCCATATGAGTAGCCTTCCGGTAAACACTGTGCCCTAATGTGCCATCCGGTCTTCCCTTTACCAGTACATCCAAAAAGGGTAGTTGGCCGTCCACCTCCATGATGAATTGTATCTGGCTGTGGATGGAGTTCAGGTGTTGCAGAAAAGATTGAAGTTCTTCTTTTCCGTGTGACCAGACGACAAATGTGTCATCAACATATCTGTAGAAAACCGTTGGTTTTAACTGTGCCGATTCCAGTGCTTCATCCTCAAAGTGCTCCATGTACATGTTGGCAACCACAGGTGACAGTGGGCTACCCATAGCTACTCCATCCGTCTGTTCATAATACTGTCCATCGAAGAGAAAATATGTTGATGTTAGGACAAAGCTGAACAGTTTTGTGAGCTTGGCCCAAATATTTCGCCAATCAGTTCCAGTGATTCCTTGAGAGGAACTCTGGTGAATAGTGACACTACGTCGAAACTGACCATGAGATCAGAGTCGGACAGTCTTAGTTGTTGCAATTTTTCGACGAATTGAGCTGAATTCTTGATGTGGTGCTCACATTTTCCAACTGATGGAATCAAGACTGACGTCAGGTATTTGGCCAGACCGCATATATACATGCATATACCCTATTAGGGTAGATACATGTATTTTTTTTATTTGTTTAATCAATTATTTACATTCGTACATTACCATAAAAAATATAACATTGATGTAAATATTAAGATTTAACATCAAAATAAATGCTTTAAAACCGAAATCCAGTTCCGCCGATTTAAACGATGCCATTTTGGCGCGTTGCGCTGTGATGTGTAAGTACACGACCGCATTGGCGTAATGTATAGCGTGGAGTGTTTCATGTCAAAACTTTCATGTTTTCTAACTAATGTCGAATTGGAAGAAGGTCGAAAACCGTGTTATGAGTACTGTATTGTACCAGTGTGCAAAAATACAAAAAGAAATACACTTTATAAAGTCTATTTTCTTGTCCCGCGAGAGGCGAATATAAGAAAAAAGTGGTGTACCACTATGAGAATAGATCTGCAACTAGTTGTTTATATTGTTGTGAAGATTGTTTTTACGTAAGTACTTAGAATTTCTGTATTTATATATTTTAGGAAATGTAACATAAAAGTTCGTTACCTGTTCAACTCTAATCATATCTTGGAGACCATCAGACATTTTAAGAACGGATTTCGATCTCTTTCATATATGTTGAAGGATACACAGCTTATGTGTGTGTGCTACAGTCGTTTTTCAAAATGCTCCCTAGTTTTGTGATACAGCGTTTGCATACAAATAAAAAAATAAAAAAATCTAGATGACGGGTATGTACTAAATTATGGCCCCACTTTATCAAATGGCATGCTTGGTCTATAGGGTAGGGTGTTGGCTTTATATTTTCTTGATCCGAGTTCAAATCCCCGCAGAATCAAATATTTTTACATATTTTTATCTTCAAAAATTGTCAAGGTTCACTTATTTATTTTGTTAAAACTTCATTTACATACTTTTATAACGCGAATTTAAAAAAGTCACATTGCTTATAACAAATACACCAAACATAATTTCGGTCCATTTATCAGCAATGTCTTCCTAGTATGACTCCCTCCATACCCAATGAAATTAAGTCATGAGGTGAATCTGCTAGTAAACTGATACAAGAATTTTGCAATGTTTATAAGCATTTGTCACTTGTTCTTCCATTTCCTAATCGAGCTCCATTTTTCGTCACGGATAGGCCTACTATTTTATTTTCAACCATTTACTCGCAACCGTTCTTGGAACAAATCGAGTGTAGAAGAAAGAAAGAAAAAACTATCTTCCCAATGCTACGTATTTCGCTTAAAATACCTCTTGATGATATACAAGTAAAGAAACGACGAATATGAAATAAATAACGTGATAGGAACAATTTCAATTGAAAACGCATCGAAACAACTTATTAACAATGAAAAAATAAAACAAATAAATAAATACAAAATAAAAAATAAAAAACAAATAAACAAATAAAATACAAATAAAAAACAAAAGGTTAATTATGAATATAAGGTGGGGAAAGAATTGCTTGCTGAAGACTTGAAATGCAAATATCTTGGAATTACTTTTGATAACAAACTTAACTGGGCAGGACACATAGGACAGGTGGTAGGAAAAGGTTTCAGAGCTCTGCACTTGTTGGAGAGAGTTATGAGGGGATGTACGAGAGAAGTCAAGGAATTGGGTTACAAAACTTTGGTCAGATCATTGCTCGAATATGGTAGTGTAGTATGGGACCCTCATTTTACGTATCAAATACAGGAGTTGGAGAGGGTGCAAAGAAGGGCTGCTAGATTTGTTTCTGGAAATTATCGCAGAATGCAATCAGTGACGGATATGATAAAGGAGCTGGAATGGGATTCATTGCAAGACAGGAGGAGGATGAGGAGGGTCATGGGAGTGTACAGGGCATATACTGGTGATGAGGCATGGAAAGATATTGCAGTAGGTATGAAAAGTAGTGCATGGAAGGGAAAAGATGACCATGACCACAAGCTGGCACTCGATTTCAGGCACAAGGGTGTAGGAAGATTCTCTTTTTTAGGTAAGGGTGTCAGGGATTGGAATGAGTTACCAAGAGAAACGATGAATAATTTACCGAAAACTTTGAAGGAATTTAAAGAAAAAATTTGTAGAAGGCAAATGTAGGTGGGTGCAGGATAGGGGGAAGATAGCTGTGTAGGGAAATTGCCACCGGAGCCTGTGCTCCATTGCAATTAAATTAAATTAAAAATGTAAGAATGGAGACTTTCTTGACGAATGATTGCAATGAAGTCTTTAAGGGTGTACGGCCGATTTGTGTTGTGAAAAGAAAATCCGTCGGTAGACCTGTCAATTCATTACGAAAAACAAAAAAGAATTTCAGGAAAAAAAAATTACGCTGAATTGTAGGTATTATTATTTGTTTTAAATATTATTTCACTCAATAAAATAACATAAATGAAGTTTTAACAAAATAAAAAGGTCAAGCTTAACAATTTCTGAAGATAAAAATATTTAATTCTGCGGGGATTTGAACGCGGGTGAGAAAATTATGAAGTTAACACCCTACTGCATAGACCACGCTGCCATTATATATAAGCGGGTAATAATTTACTATATACCCGACATCTAGAATTGTTTGTTTATTTGCATGCGAATATTGAAATATCTATCACTTAATTACCTCGCAGCTTTCACTGCTCTGAGCTGAGCGGCCGTAAAATTCGGATTTGTCGCAAAATTTCTTGTCATCATGAAAGCATCAATCTTTGGAAGATTATCCGACTGTGCTTTCAGAAAACCGCTTTCAGTCATTATTTGGTGTATGTATTGTAGCAAGAATACAATATCTCACCATATATGTTAATATAAACTTCAACACAACCGCAAAGCTATTAGAACTCCCAGCAACTACGCCTAAGCTCGTGTACTTGGTCGTCACGATTCGATTCGACCAATAGCGTTGCGTTTTGCGAAGTTACATTTCCCTTGTGTTTTTAGCACTTTTGATTAATTAAAATCAGTAAATAAAAATCGAATAAATAGGGAAAAAAACGTTATAGCGGTAATCAGGGGCGCCGAGTTTTAGAAAACCTCGTGGGTGCTCATGTCCATGTGATGACACTTTTTTTTTTTTTTGTACCAGCAAAGTGTGAACTAATTCCGACAAGGCTATCACTGGTAGGTTGCTGATTTGGCAGGGAATAACATACACTTCTTTTTATCCATAAAACATTTAGGGTTCCATGAAAATTAAATAAAAACCTTGACAAACATGAACGAAGTCGCAAGCACCAAATAGTACTGCATAATAGTGAATATCGCATCTAAATCCATCCCGTAGATAGATTTCAAGTAATAAGCTAAAAGACAGGAAGAGCAGGGAAGAAAGATTTTGCATTTTATAAATTCTGTTCTAGGCCAAAAAACATACTAAATTTTATTAAAATGGGTTCTGCCTTTTTAACGTGATTGAGTTATATAGTTATAGATTTTCAACTTTATTATAGCAATAGATAGATAACCAGTAAATTGTCTCTTCCTATTAGAAAGCAGGAGTTTATTATTGTTTTTGATTTGTGTTCGCAAGGATCGCTACGTGAATGAAGTCGTAGATACAGCTAGTACAGAGGAGATGGAAAAAAAGATACATGTAAAATACTAGATTGAGCAATAAGGAACGGACACCTATCATAATAATAAAAATGAAATCATTTTATTAACAGTGTGTAGCATAATTTTTATTAGCTGGATATGTGTATTAGCACATACTTCATGTAGGCTACACAGTTTTACTGAGGATTGTATGATCAACAAATCAACATTAATAAACCTTTTTAAGAAGCTACATGTTTAATTTATATAAAATCAGTTTTTTCAATGCAAACTTATTTTTTCAAACACAGCTCTATTTATAAATGTATCAGCAAAATCTTGTAGTTTCACATCATCCGCTATTTCTCGATTTATGTGCACTACCGTGCCATCATTCGATCTTTGCTGAGCCACTCTTCAAATAAGTTTTTCTTCTCCGTAATGCTTAAAATGATCGTTCTGCGGTGCATGCCGATACTGGAATAGTTGGAAAGATTTTTAACAATTTGATGATTTCAGGCATCATATTTTGGTTAGATTTGCGAATCTATATAACCGTTTTTCACATTATTAAGTCTGACATGTTTTGTTAATGCAATTGCTAATAGCACGATGAGGAACCAAACTATCCACATCAATGAGACCTTCGTGGAACCCTTTCACGAAACTGCTGCTTGCTTCATTTTAATCAGTAACAAATAGCTCCACCTTACTCAAATGTGCCATAGCATTTTTAGTAAAGTGCTGGTCGCTACGGCCAATCCTATTATATAAAACGCTAACGTGGCGTCTGCATGCGTCGTCTATAGCTGCTACACGTATTGGCTACAGAACGGTCACGTGACAGCCGTCACTCGCCAATCAACAGCCACCATATTGGATTCCTTCCTTCATGTCGCATTTTGTTTATTTACTACAGTTAGATGCAGAAACTCGTGTAAGGAGAATGGTGTTCGATGTTTATTTTATATTATTTGTATCATTTATACGCCAAAATTCATGTAAGGAGAAGGGATTCAATATTTACGCTATTTTATCTGTGTCAGTTATAAGCCCTAGGTCAAACCATAACCTAAGATTTTTTCGGCAGACGGTAAGAAACTGTGAAGTGTATTTAAAACTCGGAGAAGCGTAATGATGTATTAGTCAAATAAATAACAGTTATCCGTTTTCGAAATTATAGTCTACGTGATCTTAAGTAAAATGAATTTATTTATGCAAAATCCTAACCAAATACTCTGATAATCTAACCAGAGTAACGTATTCATATAACAAAAGATATCATTAAAAATGACTAGTTCGTTTCTCCTTATACGCTTTTCCAGAATAAATTCTTACTACCATTATATATGATACCATTAGTTTTTTATACATGTGTTAACTATTAAATGAGATTTAATATAAACTTTTGATTAGATTTAAACAGTATAACAGTATTTACAGTATAAGCGATATGACACTCGGAATACAACAACGATATTATTGCCGCAAAATAGCAGTGACCAGAGATATTAGAAATACGTAGAGCAGGGGAAAAAATTAATGCGAGGCAATTATGTGCCACAAAGTTACAATTAGTACGTTCGTTTAAATTTACATATTGCTTTTTATTTATCTACGACAACCAGATGCCAAAATTCATGTAAGGAGAAGGATATTGTATGTGTACGTTATATTACCTGTATCAATAATGAGTACTAGGTTAAAACACAACCTACGATTTTTTTTTTTTTGATTTTTTTTTTTTTGATTTTTATTTTTTTTTGGCCGGAGATAAGAAGCGATGAAGTTCATTAAAAACTCAGAGGAAGTTTACACGAAATGTACGAATCACGAAATATATCATTCGGATAAATGGCAGATATCCGTTTTTGATATTATACTTCCCGTCACTTAAAGTAAAATAATGTAAATAAATCGGTATTACTGGAGATCGCGATTCTGCCAGGAATTGCTGTGGTAAAATGGAAGAATCCTGTAGAAATATTTTCCGTAGTACATTTAACTGTATTATGCCCGTCCAGGATGTATTACAACCTAATTTCTGCTTGAAAATAATGTTAGTCTACAGGCTGTATTACAACGGAATCACTGCTTAAAAACAATATGTCTTGCGATTGACTACACCATTTGAGAGTAGTAGAAGTTATGATTTTCGAAAGCAATATTAATGGAGGGTTGTGGTTAAGTTGACCAGAAAGCCCACCGACACATTTGATTACGGCGTAATTCACTCTAAAATGAGTTTTACAAACCAATTAAACTGCTTTCTTATGCGTCAAGTTACTGAAGGTATTAATAAATGCGGGTGAACGTAGTTCGTACCTATTGTTCTGAAGTGTGCCTGGACTAGGAATAAAACTGATATTACATGGATAGCAAAAGTTTCTGGATTCCTAATTTATTTTTCATTTTATTGGTTCTATACATCCGCCCTCATTAATTCAGTAGAAGTTACTACTGTATTGCTATGTAGAACATTATCAAATCAAGGCTACTAGCATTATCTAATAATAATCCCGTATAATTAACCAACTGCAAAATAATAATAATAATAAAATGAACTGCCAGAATATGGCGTTCAAACCAACCGTCATTTTTGACGGGCTAGAAGCTAGTGACTTTATATAAAACTACAAGATATATTTTTTGTCAGTCAGCGCGCGAGGAAAATTAATGCTTTTCACTTGATGAATCGTCTATATGTCTATTTATCCTCCTTATTTTTGGAGTTATTAACGTTGAGTAGTTGATTATCCAATATAAAAACAGAGTCAAGAGCCGATTTCCAGGGATTTTGAAATTTTTCGACTGTTCGTTGGGATGATACGACGTGCTTAACAGCATTATCTACAGATTTTTGCAGATGGAAAGAAATTTTATGTAAATTTGCGTTTAAATCTTCGATACGAACGAAAATTTCTATCAGAAATGTTAATAAAAAAAGATTCAAAAGATTGGAGAATTTTGAAAAATCATTTTGCTTTCGCGCAGGTATTATCATCCAGACTTTTCGTGTCGTTAAAAAAACATAGCAAGACACTATAACTTCTTAGAATAGTTTTTAAGGAAGATATACTACACTGTCTTGTTGGTTAAAAAGGCCGCAAAGAGAGGTTCATCGCTAGCAGTCTGTAGTGATTCAAAACAAGCCTGGTGTTTCGATGAACCACGCACGAAAACAACACGCTATAATATCTCTTATTACATGTACCTACTTCTTCTATAGTCTCTTGAACAACCAGGTTTAACGAGTGAGCGATACAATGCACATGAATTGACCTTGCTTCGACAGGATTAATCCACAAGTCAGTATGCGCTTCAACATCAGAAGCACCATTTGTACTCGAATATAGACCCCCACACATCTTGATATTTATGTCGAATCTTTTTAGTACTGTTGTAATTCAAAATTTCAAACAAATATTGTCGGATATTGTTGATACCGTTTCGTGTTTATTACATTTTGCGTCTACATAATGAAAGAAGAGTGTGACTTGTTTATTACTGGGAATATCGCTAGTTTTACTAACCATAACTGAATAGCACACCACATTTTGCACTACTTTTATTATTTTATGCAGTGTTTCGTTACTCAGAATTTCACACGCTATCGTATGACAACCGCCCATATTTATTGCCTCGTGTTTAACTCAAAAACATCCTTTGCTCACCGCTTCAACATCGAATGCAATATGAATATTCATCCTCGTGATCCCTTATGGCTAGGCTCCCGGTCACTAAAAAAAATTGTTTTATATCATAGTTTTACTTTTTGATAACATTCAATGTATACTGACGCCACGTTCTAAATTGGCTTTATGCAGTACACAACAACAGTGGACTTCAGTATCCTCATGCTTTTTGAAAAACTACCCTGAGTGAGTGCCTTAATGTACTCATCTCCTCTTGATGATGTTTTCCGGCGCAGAAACGCCACTAGACATGGTTTCTCTATAAGTTTGGCAAATACCTTTATCTATATCTTCATCAATTTAGCAGCCATGAAATAATTGTCACGCACTTTTAAAATTGTGCTTAAAATTGCAGAAATAACATCTTCTGATTGGATTTGTTAAGGATGTACTAAGATGCGAAGAGCTACTAGTGGAAGGTTCTTCAGGCTACGATTTCGAAGGACGAATTTATCTATAGAAACTATTAATTTTCAGAAATAAACACGATAACATCAAGCGGTCCGTACTCTTAAAGCACGTGTTTTGTTTACCAGCTCGACTAAGAACTAGTGAGACACCTTTGAAAGCCTGCGAGCTGCGGCGACGAAAGCGCTGGCTGTGCAGCGGACGGGTGAAGCGCAACGGATGGGGGGCTAGGATTTGTGCGGGGGGTCGAGTTGCTCGATTTGCTTATGTGTGGCTCTTTACGAATCAAACCTAAGCTTACCACACAGTAGATAGTGTTAGGTATTACCTAACGTAGTGTTTATATTATCCTTGGGCATGACGTGCACACTCGCATCCTAAGCAAGTGCGTAGGTAATTCACGTGTCGCTCGAAGTCCATTACTGATTACTGTTGACGTCTATGCTCATGGGTGCTCCGCACCCACTATTTACCTCTCATGGGTGCCAGAGCCCCCGAGCACCCACAGAGTCGGCGCCCCTGGCGGTAATTCTACAATAATAAAGTTTCAAAATAAAAATAGTAGACGTAAATTTGAATTTCATTCATATTCCCCATTATCTGCTTCATATATTCTAATCTCTGGCTTCCTCTACAGTTCTTACCTTCGACTGTTCCCTCCACTAACAAATTAACCAATCCACCATGTCTCAAAATATGACCTACCAGCCTGTCTCTTCTTTCTGTAAGCTTCATCCACAAACTTCTTTTCTCACCAATCATTTCCAAAACTCTTTCATTTCTTACTTCAGCATTAATTTTCAGCATTCTTCTGTAGCACCACATTTCAAATGCTTCTATTTTCTTTCTTTCCGGTATTCCTAAAGTCCATTTTTCGCTACCATAAAGTGCTGTGCTCCACACAAAGAGTTTTAAAAAGTTCTTTCTAATTCCTAGATCAATATTTGAAACTAAAAGATTTCTCTTTTTCATGAAGGCTCTTTTTGCTAGTGCTATTCTATTTTTAACATCATTCCTGCTTCGGCCATCGGTTATATTTTTCCTTCCCAGGTAACAGAACTCACTTACTTCTCCTATTGCATCCCATCCATTTTTTTATTTAATCTACTAGTATTGGCCTCATTTCTGCTACATTTCATCACTTTTGTCTTGCTTTGATTCATATTCAGTCCAAAATCTTACTTCAGTATTTTGTTCATGCCATTCAGTAACTTCTCAATATCCTCAGCCCTCTCTGCTAACAAGACAATGTCATCAGCAATTCGTAGCATACTGATTTTTTCTCCCTGAAAACTTATGCCACATGGAATTTATTTCATTTTTGACTTTCTTCATTACTTCGTCTACATACAAGTTGAATATTAACGGGGATAGTAACTTGTCTCACACCCCTTTTAACTGATGCATATCTCTACTTTTATTATAACCACTTGATTCTTATATAGTTTATATCTATACTTTAGACCTGACTTCTTTAAAATTTTGAACATCTTGTCCCATCTAACATTATCAAAAGCTTTTTCTAAATCAACAAATGCCATAAAAGTATCTTTGGTTTTCTTGATCCGCCCTTCAAGTATTAATCTTAAAGACAGAATTGCTTCCCTTGTACCGCGATTTTTCCTAAACCCAAACTGATCTTCACCTACTACCTCTTCTACTACTCTTTCCATCCATCTGTATTTTACTCTGGTCAATAATTTTGAAGCATGTGATGTTAGACTATCGGTGCGATAAGTCTCATATTTGTCGGCTCTTGTTTTCTTTGGAAGTGTGAAGATGATCTGGACATGCAACGTGCTGGTAAATGTGAAGGAGGCTTAAACCGTTCAAAATCTCTTTTGATCAGGCCGTTACAGGACTTTTCTCATTGATTTGAAGTATGACACTGTCTATTTCGCAGAGCAATTACCGTAATGCTCCAGGCTGCAGCTCGGCGAAAAGATTATAGCACATTAACTACAACGGTCAGGTCAATCCATTGACCTGTGCACTTCTGCACCAGAAACCAAGTGTGCTTTCCTGCACGGACAAACAAATAATGCCAAGTACCAAGTCACTATCAGCCTGTACGTATTGCAAAGTGCTAGTACAGTATGACTTCGAAGTAACCTCACTCTCTGAAGGTCTGGAGAGCGTGTCCGACCTCCAACTCTGTCCTACCAAAATCTTCCACTGTTGCGTTTCTTGCGGGTGGTCCCCGCCTCTCCGAGCGATCAGTTTCCAACATGCCGACAGAAATAAGTATTACGCGGAGAATTATCCGCTTGTGATAGGTTCCGCTGTTGGTATGCCGTCCTCAAAAGCTAAACCATTGGTTAGATTGATTTTTTTTAGAGTTTCGGGAGGAATTGTATGAGTCCGTCAAAGTTTGCGGCGTTAGACCTTCAGAAAGGCCAGGGGAAGGGAGAAGTCAGGGGCCGTTCGTTCACCTCAGCTAGAGAATTCCCGGAACTAGGGATTTTATGCCTCAACGGACCTGCTAGGCACACATAAGGCCGTTTTTTTTCCGCAGTGGTAACTTAACCGTCGCCGCCTACAGAATTAGCGTTTGATTTATTTGCGTTAATTGAATTATAACAGTGTGCTCCAATCGTGATCGCATTTATTTGCGTTTTCTATAGGGAAGTTTATAGAGCTTATTTGTTTTTTATTTAATATATTGGTTGGCAAACACCGTTCATCAGTACGTCCTATTAACTACTAAGTGCAGTCATCTGGTCTAAATTCATTTCCTCAGGAGGTTCTCTTTAGGTCGTGTAGCGGTTGGTAGTAAAGTGTGAACAGTTTATTTGGATTACTCAGTTAGTTCAACTTTTATCCTCTCCGTAGTTTTTGCTTTAAAAGTAATATGTGTAGGGACTGTGACTGCTGTGTGCAGATGCGGGTTGAGGTGGCTGATCTTTGCGCTCAGCTTGCAGCTTTGCTAACGAAAGTTACGAGGCTGGAAGCTGCCGTAGGTGACTGCAGCAGATGTGGAAGGGGTGACCCTGACGAAGCAGGTGTTGTCACAGGTTCTCCCCTGCCAAATATCGTATCTGCAGTCCAGGTTGAGACTTCGGGGCCTGTGCGGCAGTCACCTGATGGTGTCTGACGCGTGGTTTCCGGACGTCGACGCCGCATGCGGGGGCAGGGGTACAGGTCTGAATGCCAGGAGGGCAAGCCTGTACCACTGTCCAATAGGTTTGATGTGTTGTCTGGATCTGATTCAGATCCACAATCGTCAATCAGCGAGTTGCCAGCCCCCCCGCCCGCTAGGTCTGGGCGATCACAGAAGGGAATTCTGGTGATAGGTAGCTCCAACGTTAGGCGTTTCATTGAGCCCCTTAGGGACATGGCGAACAGGTCTGGGATGAAGTCCAATGTCCATTCTTTGTGCATTCCGGGTGGTCTGATCCATGACTGTGGAACAGGCCATCCCGGATGCCAGTTGAGCGGACGAGGTGTAGCCAGCTGCGGATTGTAGCTCATGTCGGCACCAATGATGCTTGCCGCCTTGGGTCGGAGGGTATCCTCTCTTCCTTCCGGCGGCTTGCTCATACAGGTGAGCTCTGTGGTTGATGACCGCAAGATTTCGGCTGAGCTAACCATCTGCAGTATTGTCGATAGAACTGACTGTGGACCTCTGGTTCAGAGCCGAGTCGAGGGTCTGAACCAGAGACTGCGTCGTTTCTGCGATAATCATGGCTGCAGATTCCTTGATCTTCGCCCTGGGGTCGAATCGTGTAGGGTTCCCTTGGATAGATCAGGTGTGCACTACACACGTGAATCGGCTACACGGGTGGCAGGGGCCGTGTGGAGTGCATTGGGGGATTTTTTAGGCTGAGGGAGGAAGACCCGAAACTGGGATTAACAGTCACGGGCAGCCCAATTAAATTCGGAACCATATGTTAGGAGTAGCGAAAATCAATCTCGATCGTTAAAAGTACTCGTTATAAACTGTAGAAGTGTTTGTAATAAGCAGCCTGAGCTTGAAAGCGTTATTAGTAGCACAGAAGCTGATATAGTATTAGGTACTGAAAGCTGGTTAAAACCGGATATAAGTTCAGCAGAAATTTTTAACCATAGCATGAATGTTTTCCGTAAGGATAGGTTACATTCAAATGGAGGTGGTGTATTTATAGCTGTTCGTAAACACCTGTCGTGTAACGAAATAAATATTGATACGGTCTGTGAAATCCTATGGATTAGACTAAAAGTAGCTAGGATAAAACTTGTAATAGGGTCTTTCTATCGTCCACCAGATGCAGATGTAGGTGTTGCTGAGGCCTTAAGAAATAACGTAAGTAATATAGCTCGTCAATTTCCGGATCATGGAATAATACTAGGAGGCGACTTCAACTTGCCGTATATTGACTGGAGTAATTACGCCCACGTTACTGGTGGCAGGGATAAAATATCCTGTGAGATTATTCTCGACCTTTTCTCAGATCTTAATCTTGAGCAGCTCGTCACTGAACCAACGCGGTGCGTCAACGAAAACGAAAACATTTTAGATATTCTCGTTACAAATAGGCCTGAATTATTTACGGACATTTCTACCACCACGGGAATAAGTGATCATAAAGCTGTAATTGCTACAGTAAAATTAACAGTCGAGCGCAAAAAGAAAAAAGAAAGGGTCGTTTACAGGTTCGAAAAGGCCCCAAAGGAGAGTTTAAGAACGTTTTTGAGGGATAAATACATTACCTTTGTAGAAGGAAGAGGCTCGGTTGAAGAGATGTGGCTACGATTCATAAATATAGTCAGGGAAGGTATGGACTTACATATACCGAAAAGGACAATCAGGGACGGGAACGATCCCCCGTGGTATACGCGTGAAGTTAAAAGGTTACTTAAAAAGCAAAGGAAGATTCATGCACGCTCAAGAAGGACGATGTATAGGAGTGATTTAGAAAAACTAGCTGAGACAAGAGGACAGGTCAAGAATGCGATGCGCGAAGCCTTCAATGACTTTCGATGCAACTCACTTTCCAAGAGCCTTATTGAAAATCCAAAGAAATTTTGGTCGTATGTAAAAAAAATAGGTGGTTGTGACAACAATATGCCAGTTCTACTAAAAGACGGTCGGGAAGTTGATGACAGCCGCGACAAGGCTACCGTATTTAACGCCGAATTTAAAAATTCCTTCACTGACGAAAACATGGAAAACATTCCCGTTTTTCCACGGCGTGTTGAATTTGAAATGGATCCAGTACAAATTGATAGTGTAGGTATCATAAAACAATTAAAGCTCCTGAAGTGGGGGAAAGCGCCGGGTCCCGATGGTGTACCAGTAAGAGTATTTTCGGAATACGCGGAAGAAATAGAACCATTTCTGTCAGATATATTTCGTAAATCTTTAGAGGAAAGAAAAGTACCTTCTGACTGGAAAATTGCGCAGGTGATTCCCGTTTTCAAGAAAGGAGATCGGAGAGATCCTAGGAATTATCGTCCGATATCGCTAACATCTGTTTGCAGTAGAATTCTGGAGCATGTCATATGCTCTAACGTTATGAAGTTTCTAGATGAAAACGAGCTACTTACAGCATACCAACACGGATTTCGGAAGAACCGATCATGTGAAACGCAACTGGCTCTATTTTCGCATGATGTAATGAAAGTTATTGATGCGGGATCACAAGTTGATGCTATTTTCTTGGATTTTCAGAAAGCTTTTGACTCTGTACCACACAACCGACTCTTTAGCGAAGATCCGAGCGTACGGTATATCTGATCAGATTTGCGAATGGATACGCGATTTTCTAACTGGTCGGTCACAGTATGTCGTTGTAGACGGGGAAGCCTCTTCTAAACTAGATGTTACTTCGGGCGTTCCTCAAGGAAGTGTAATAGGACCACTTCTTTCTTAATTTTTATAAACGATCTCGGTGACAACGTTAATTGCAGGATGCGATTTTTTGCTGATGATGCACTTATTTATAGGGAAGTGAGGTGCTCCGACGATTGCTTAGAAATTCAGCGCGATCTGGATGTTATTTCGGAATGGTGCCGTGAATGGCAGCTTACACTTAACTGTAAAAAGTGCAAGGCAATGCACATAAGTAATAAAAAGACCCCGCTTGCTCAGGAGTACAAAGTTAACAATTCAGTTGTTGACACTGTAGATTCCCTGAAGTATCTAGGCGTAACAGTACAAAGCAACATGAAATGGGACTTGCACATAACTTCCGTTGTAGGAAAAGCTAATTCCAAACTACGATTCATAGGACGTATTTTGAGAAGTTGTAATGCTCATACAAAGGAAATAGCGTACAAAACACTAGTGCGTCCGCATTTGGAATACTGTTGTGGAATTTGGGATCCGTATCGCAGGGGATTGATTAGACACATTAGAGAAAGTACAGAGAAGAGCAGCTCGATTCGTGACTGCTAGTTACAGTCCTTACGTAAGTGTCACAGGAGCTAATTCGTGGGTTGGGCTGGGATTGTTTGGCGGACAGACGACGTCGTTTTCGTTTGAATTTGCTGGAGAATATGCGAAAATCTTTAAGTTACGAGTGCAACGAAATACTTCTTCCGCCAACCTATTTAGGTCGCAATGACAGGAGGGATAAGATTAGAGAAATAAGATGCCGTACTGATTCATTTATGTATTCCTTCTTTCCTCGATCTGTTCGGGATTGGAATGCGCAGAATTAGGATTGGTGCTTAGCACCCTCTGCCACCCACAGTATTTGTGATTTGCAGAGTATAGATGTAGATGTAGATTAGAGGTGTTTACACATTCAGCGGTAGAACTGTCGCTTCTATTTCGGTGGTATATCTTCCACTGCTATGAAGAGCTGGTAAGTTTACACAGACTGAAAACGGACAAGCGGCTAAAAATCAGCCGAATTGTGCAAGCCCCTGTCTGGTCACATGGCCCACTGTCTGGACTTGTGTGGCGAAACTACCGTCGAATGTAGTGGCAGCGCGTGGCTGCATACCTGCCGTCGACGGCAGCTCAGCCACTGGTTTTCCCCTCCGCCCAGTGTGTTATACCTTGTTCACTCCGAACTGGCGGCTCAAGGTCATGTTCCCTTGCCCCCCCCCCCCACTCCTCACCTCACTACCCCCTCCCTGCGCATCTCTCCGAGCTGTTCCGCTGTGTTCGAGCAGGCGAATGATAATTTTCCCCTTCCCATGTAGGGGTAAGAACAGCGGAGTGGGGATAGAGCAGACTGACCTTGAGCCGCCTCTCCTAATTGAACGAGCTATAGTTCCCATTTGATCCCTCGCGCCACTAATGGAATGACAGCGACGGAAAAATTTCCGCCGCTGCCGAAAATGCGCAGTATATAACCGGCCTATGGGTTGGCTGCTTATTGTCTATGGACGGTCGGTCTCCCGTCCAGCCAGCGCCTCTGGATGAATGTGTTGCATGGCCCAGCTGTGGCTGTCAAGCGTTTACCACATTTATACCTACGATATTATTAATAATGGAATGGGATATATGCAGAATAGGTGTGATTAGAAGGCTGTGGTTTCATAGGGTATAGTTCCTACCTGACGCCATAAGGCATTGTCACCATCGTAAAGACGAAAAGTAAGACGTAGTAGCTCGCGCATTTGAAATACAGAATCAAATACCAATTGCCCACGTTGTATTCCAATAAGCAAGAACAGCAAGATATACCGTCTGCAAATTTCGCACATCTTCTGAAGACAAGCCGTGAAAATGGCCCACACATACGATCATTACTTTCTAAATTCCCACGCGAAACCACGTTTTATTCGTGTCACAAGCGGACATTAGTGATACACGTCTATTACAGTGAAAATAAACTGCCAAATAGACCATCTGTAATTTTCGCACTTATTCTGTGGGAGAGCCGTCTAGACGCATCTCATACAAGGCCAATAAAATCACCACATTCTAAATTCCCATGTTGGTTCATGTCTTATTCGTATCACAAGTGTACATTAATGATACAAGATGTATTTCAATTAATTTAAACAGTTTTATATACCGTCTGTAATTTTCGCACTTATTATGCATGAGAACTGTCCACACGCATCTCATACACCATAAATAAAATCACCACATTCTAAATTCCCACGTGGAACCATGTTTTATTAGTTTTAATCGCATTACAAGTGTACATTACTGATACACGATGTATTTCAGTAAATTTAAACGGCCATATACACCGTCTGTAATTTTCGCACTTATTTTGCAGGAGAGCCGTCCAGACGCATCTCATACTCGGCCAATAAAATCACCACCTTCTAAATTCTCACAATGCTATGTCTTATTCCTTTTATTCTTATCACACGTGTACATTATAGATACACGATGTATTTTAGTAAATTTAAACAGCCATATATACCGTCTGTAATTTTCGCACTTATTATGCATGAGAACTGTCCAGACGCATCTCATACACCATAAATAAAATGACCACATTCTAAATTCCCACGTGGAACCATGTTTTATTAGTTTTAATCGCATCACAAGTGTACATTACTGATACACGATGTATTTCAGTAAATTTAAACAGCCGTATATACCGTCTGTAATTTTCGCTCTTATTCTGCAGGAGGGCCATCCAGACGCATCTCATACTCGGTCAATAAAATCACCACATTCTAAATACCGACGTTGATTCATTTTTTAGTCGTATCACAAGTGTACATTATAGATACACGATGTATTTTAGTTAATTTAAACAGCCAATTATACCGTCTGTAATTTTCGCACTTATCCTGCAGGAGAGCCGAATTTTACATTCTCCTTTTTCAGGAAATTTGCCGCATATTGAATTAAAAATGTCGAAATATGAGATTGATGCGCGACTATTAGATGCAACCGGCGCTGCAAAATCAGAGACAATGTCTTGAAATGTTATTTACCCTCTTGTTGTAGTGCCGTTTGAGCTTCCCTCCATTGTAAAAAGTTTTACAAAATTAACAAATTGAAAATAATTGTCGTACAGCAACGCTGGCTATCTTATTCTTATATCGATACAAACAATCGTAGACAATGGATTGTTTCTATTGTAAACAAATACGCCATTTCCGATATGGATGCCAGAGAAGGAAATTTTCGTATTTTTTTTTTTTTTCTATTAGTCCAGGCCACATTTCAACCTAACCACGACCTCTATGACAAAACTATTTATGTTGATATGATACCTATACCGATAATTTTTATATCCCTTTTGCAGTGCTGGTAGCATTTCGCAGTTGTGCATCGTCTCGTATTTTATCATTTTTAATTTAATTTGTGCTTTTCCGAAAACGAAGAGTGCAAAACATAAAGAGAACATTATAATGAAGCAGTTAATGGAAATTTCAATAAGGTGGTACCAATTTCGGGTAGGCGCAGAATGTGCTACCTTCTCTGACTCGATTTTTTGGTTATATAGATTCGTTTTTCAATCTTTTTTGGGTATTAGCTAATAGTTTGTGTAAATGTAATTGACATAATTAATGTAGAATGTATGCTGTACATCATCTGGTGTATGTATTATTTTGTTATGCAATTATTTAATGTACCATGACTGTACATCTTCTGGTGTATGTATTACTTTGTTATGCTATTGTTTATCTGTAAATTGACAACTTTCCACATCCCTCAGAGCCAGTCTCTTATCCTGGGACTAATGGAAAATGAATGTATCATATATATTATTTCTATAAGGTTTTTTTTTCGTTATCACAAGCCATTATCTCCCTTCATACTTAACCGAAATCAATGAATGAGACATCATTTTAAAGCTTATGGTTTCCACTTTGGTTATATCATATTTTAGGAAAGGAATTTTTCGGAATTCGACACTTAAAAGGGCAAAAATCTCAATATTTCTAAAATGATGCTTTTTATGTTACGAGTCATTATCTCCCTGGATACCCATCTGAAATCGTTTAATGAAGTATCATCTTAAAGATTAAGATCTCCGCTTTGGTGGCATCATATATTAAGACCTGAATTCTTCGGAATTCGTCCCTTAAAGGGCAAAGGTACCAATATTTCTGCAACGCGTTTTTTTTTGTTTTTTTTTTGTCACGAGCCAGTTATCTCTCTTCATATCTAACTTATATAAATAAATGAGATATCATATTAAAGATTATTGTCTCTGCCGTGGTCACATTATATTTTAAGAAAGGGATTTTTAATAATTCGACCCTTAAAGGGCAAAAATGTCAATATTTCTAAAATGCGTTTTTTGTGTCTCGCTCCATTTATATCCCTGGGAATCGAACCGAAATCGATAAACGAAGTAGGATTATGAAGCGTAATGTCTCAGCTTTGGTTGCATCATATATTAGGAAAGAATGTATTTGGAATTAAATCCTTAAAGGGAAAAAGTATCAATTGTTCTACAACGCATTTTTGTGTCACGAGCCATTCGTCTCCCTTCATATCTAACCGTTATAGATAAATGAGGTATCAAATTTTAAGATTAAGGTCTCTGCAGAGGTCACATTATATTTTAAGAAAGGGATTTTTAATAATTCGACTCTTAAAAGGCAATATTTCTAAAACGTGTTTTTTGTGTCACGAGCCATTTATCTTCCTTGATAATTAAACAAAATTGATAAACGAGGTATCATTTTAAAGAATGAGGGCTTCGTAAGGTCTTCGATTGGTACACCATATATCTTTAAAGGGCAAAAGTATTAATATTTCTACAACGCATTTTTCTCTCACGTACCATTTATCTCCCTTGGTACTTAACCGAAATCGATAAAATAGGTATTGCTTAAAATATTAAAGAATCCGCTTTGGTCACATAGTATTTTAAGAAAGAACTTTCTCAAATTCAACCCTTAAGGGGCAAAAATATATTTTTTTTTTTTTTTTACCTCGCTTGATGCGGTATCATTTTAAGGACCAAGGTGTCCGTTTTGATCATACTGTATTTTATAAAAGTATCAATATTATTTCTACAAAGTTTTTTTTGTTGTTACAAGTCATTTATATCCTTCGATAGCTAATTGAAATCGTTTTAAAGATTAAGATCTCCAATTAAGAAATAATTTTTCGGAATTTGATGCTTAAGTGGTCGCGCGTATGAGATAGTCAGGGCCACATTTAGACATAGGCTATCTAGGCTGTAACCTAGAGGCCCGCACCACATGCAAAAAAAAAAAAAAATAAAAAAAAATAAAAAAAAATAAAAAAAATAAATAAAAAAAAAAAAAAAAAAAAATATTACTCGGTGTCATCCTGTAGACATGCGTGTGTGAATAATCAACATTGTGTTTTCAATGTTTCTATTTTGCATACTTTGGAGATCTAAATCATCTTTTATCATTTATCTGGCCTCGCATTCCGGATGACGTCGGTTTGAATCCCTGTCCAGGCATCCAGACTTGGGTTTTCCATGGTTTTCCCAAATCATCCCATGCGAATGCCGAGATGCTTCCCTCAAAAAGGCTATGGCCGAATTTGTTCCCGTTCCTTGTCCCCAGTCCCATCTCGCCTCTAATGATCTTATCGTCAACGAGGCGTAAAGCCGTAAGTAAAAAAATTAATGTGTAAGCCTACTGTTTCATGTTTTTACTAAAGCTAACTTCGTTCACTTCAGTCTCGGAACCAATACAGAAATCAGGTTACGAACTTTCGATTCTTAATTATGTTATACTCGTACATTTTTACTATCATTATTCAATATTTTGTATTAAAAGGTTCATTTATTTAATAATAAGTAATCGATATTGCTTTGTATTTACAAATATGCATATAAGGGCCCGTACCACAGTTATGGCCTATGTGTCTACAGATTCTAAAGGTCGTGCACCACATGTATAGCTTAGGGGCCTACAGATCCTAAATGCGGCCCTGGAGACAGTTCAGAGTCAAGTCCCTAGAGATTGCAGAGATGTCAATACACTGTTTTTTATACAATAAGAAGCTTTTCCGTTAATTAATTCTGTTACGGAAACGTTTTTATTTATACAGTTTCAATGTAAACATTTTATGCGCACAGCAACACATATCAGAGAGGTGTTGATATGCTGTGTGTATTTTGTTCAGGTTGGTTGTAATCTATTAAGTTCAGTGTGATTTTGTCGTACATGCAGGTATTTCATAACTGTTTCGTAATATGTTTTGATGCGTACCTATTACACTAAAAAAATTTATATTTACTAAAAACAGTGCGGTCCTACTTATCATTATATTACAAGTATTCAATTTCAATAGTATTTGTAGTTTACTAGCGAAATTTTCGCACGGGTCATCTGGTTGTACTGTATTACTACAAAATGATTGCCAGTACCTATTAAAATAGCCGTTATTGTAATTAATGTCGTATCATTCTATGTCAATGCATTTTCTGGCGCTACATTAGTATTCTTATGAAATTATTGGTTACTGCAAAAATTGTTTTCGTATAGAGTTATCTATGGAAAGTCAGGTAATCTTCTTTGTACACTACACACGTAAGTTGGTCCTTCATGTATTTCTCCTACGTAAAGAGTTGAAACTCTTTGGAACTGTAGAAGGGAAGTGGATTGTAACGTGTGGTGATTCAGTGGGAAATCGGTAAACATCTGTTGGATTATTGCATTCATTTCCTTAAATATTTCTTTAGCAAGTAATTTTTGCGAATGTTGTTAGTTTGCATTACTAGTGCTTTCCATTGACGTAAAGTAGTTATATTTTATTTTACAGGTTTCTTCCCGCGGCGGGGAACGCGTGTACCTAAGGAAAATGGTGAGTTAAATAGTAGTGGAATGTTGACTTTTTTTTTCTAAATTGTTGTGAAGAATGAAGAATTAATTTCTTAATACCCCTATATACCTTACGGTTCTGTTACTTGGATTTCAATCTTTATTTCCCAAATATGGGCCAACCAGGGGATTTTTTTTGTGTATGATGTGTGGAAGTACAACCAAATTGTTTTGATAGTTGAGTTCGTTTAAAGAGAATGTAAGTAATTTAGTGATGGTACTGGAAATTGGATGACACTATGAAATCTATTGAAATAGTTGTTTCGAGAGTAGTTGCTTTGAAGCTTGTATGTGACTTCCATTTGTTATAGCATATAGTTATTTCTGTCGCCTGAAGTTTATCAATTATTTGCATACTTGTTAGCGATGCGTAAGACATTTCAATTTAATTTTCGGGTAATATCTAGATTGCGATACCGCTGCAACCACTTACCACCTCGCGATCTAAACACTTCTGGATGGAGAGATTATGACGTCACTACATTGCAGAATTTGACATGTTCAAGCTTTAATCGATTTGTGAATACACGTTAGGCCATAGAATGTAACCAATAGGAATAATAATAAAAAAATACGGATTGAATGAGTTACAGAAAATTATTACGGTTTAATTCTAGATGGGGATACCGCTGCCTCGCGACTGTTAACGTGTCGTCATCGTGACGTCACGTTCACGTACAGTCAATTTTTGTGGCTATTGTGCCCTCGCTATGCTCGGTCACAATAATTTAAAGCTGTACAATATCAACATAAACTGATATCCCGAAGGTGGATCAGATGCAGGCGGCCGCAGATGTCCGATAACACAACCAATATTGCTAATCTTCGCGGGTTCACTGCCGGATGATGATGAAATGCGAGCTTCACCTGAAACATTGAACATCTGTTTGTGTTATCGGACATCTGCGGCTGCTTACCAGCGGCCGCCTTCATCTGATCCACCTTCGGAATATCAGTTTATGTTGATATTGTGCAGCTTTAAATTATTGTGACCGAGCGTAGCGAGGGCACAATAGCCACAAAAATTGACTGTACGTGAACATGACGTCACGATGACGACACATTAACAGTCGCAAGGCAGCGGTATCCCCATCTAGAATTAAACCATTATTACTTGCACAACTAATAATATTATAAAAATACAAACAACATTACAAACATTGATATCATTCATTAGTAAGGTTCCTGTAATGTTAACATTATCAGTCACAATTCCATTGATTTGTATTTGATTCCATTCTTCTGTATTTCCTCGCATGGCTGAAATTGCTATTAAAATCATTCATACGACATAAAATATTTATTAAAAAAAAAAAAGATTTCGTCAATAACCATTTGCGTTTAGGTTGTAACGCAGCCTTTACCATACTAACAGAGATAGATGCGATTTGGAAATTGGCTATCAGCAATATCATGTGCAACGGTTACATTTCACTGTGGTCCAGGCTGCATTAAGACACAAACAACAGTAACAGTGATAGATACGACATAGATATCGGCAATAAGGTATTTAATAATTACGTTTCAGTATGGTCCAGGCTGCATCAAAACCTCATCGCTATTGAATTTATTCCTTTACTACTGGTGCAAAATTAACGATTTCACTACATGAGATGTATTAGCAATGGACTAGTTTCCGTGAAATGCCCCGTTAGTGACATTTAAAGCTGCGCGTGGAACGCATAAGTCACATTCAGCAACGTGGTGACATCTCTCTCCATCCGGAAGTGTTTACATCGCGAGGCGGTAAGTGATTGCAGCGGTATTGCAATCTAGATATTACCCTGATTTTCTTTATGATGGCAGTAAAATGAGCAGTGATATGGTTCAAAAGCAACCAAATCACGTTGCATATTGAACTACTTCATCCTCATGAAAAAATATCGTCAACATGAAACTCGTCGTTCAAAAATGCACATAAGATTAGAAGTATTAAAACTAAGGGTTTAATTCTAGATTGTGATACCTTTACAACTACTTTAATGTTGGTACAGGTATTGTAAACCTAAACTGTTCGTTTTAGATGTAGGCTCGTTAGAATGAAATGCAGCCCCTGCCAATGAACAAAAAAAAATATTGTAAATGCTATAGGGATAATTCTTTGATATGTGTGTTATTTTCCAAGTGTCCAAAGATTATTGTAGTGATTTTTTGATTTACGACTAAACCAAATTTTTATATGAATAATTGATTACTAGACAACCCGTGGGAAAATTTCGCGAATAAAATGCGAATGGTGAGGTTGAATATAATGTCACCAAGTTCAGCCATTACTCTTCATAGTCCTATTTCATTTATCGATTTTGGTTAGAAATCCAGGGAGATGAATGGCTCGAAACACAAAAAACGTATTTTAGAAATATTGACATTTTTGCGCTTTATGAGTCGAATTACGAAAAATTCCTTTCTTAGAATATAATGTTACCACGGCGGAAACCTTAGTCTTTAATACGATATGTCATTTATCTATATCGATTAGTTATCAAGGAAAATATAAGGCTCGTGACACAAAAATACGTTGTAGAACAATTTATACTTTTTCCCTTTAATAGTTGAATTCCAAACACTTCTTTCTTAAAATATGATGGCAGCAAAGCTGAGACATTATTCCTCACAATCGTACTTGATTTTTCGATTTTGGATAGATATCAAGGGAGATAAGTGGCTCGAGACACAAAAAAAAGCATTTTAGAAAAATTGACTTTTTTGCCTTTTATGGGTCGAATTACGAAAAATTCCTTTCTTAAAATATAATGTTACCACGGCAGAGACCTTATTCTTTAATATGATACCTCATTTATCTACATCGGTTAGATATCAAGGGAGATAAATCGCCTGTGACACAAAAATCGGTAATAGAAAAATGTATACTTTTTTCCTTTAAGGGTTGAATTCCAAAAAACATTCTTTCTTAAAATATGATGTCACAAAGCTGAGACATTACTCCTCATAATCCTACCTCATTTATCGATTTTGGTTAGATATCCAGGGAGATAAATGGCTCGAGATACAAAAAACGCATTTTAGAAAAAGTGACATTTTTGCCCTATAAGGGTCGAATTACGAAAATTTCCTTTCTTAAAATATAATGTTACCATGGAGGAGACCTTATTCTTTAATATGATTCCTCATTTATCTATATCGGTTAGATATTAAGGGAGATAAATCGCTCGTGACACAAAAATGCGTTATAGAAAAATTTATACTTTTTCCCTTTAAGGGTTGAATTCCAAACACATTCTTTCTTAAAATATGATGTCACAAAGCTGAGACATTACTCCTCATAATCCTACCTCATTTATCGATTTTGGTTAGATGTCCAGGGAGATAAATGGCTCGAGATACAAAAAACGCATTTTAGAAAAAGTGACATTTTTGCCCTATAAGGGTCGAATTACGAAAAATTCCTTTCTTAAAATATAATGTTACCATGGTGGAGACCTTATTCTTTAATATGATACCTCATTTATCTATATCGGTTAGATATTAAGGGAGATAAATCGCTCGTGACACAAAAACGCATTGCAAAAATATTGATACTTTTGCCCTTTAAGGGTTGAATTCCGAAAACTTTCTGGCTTAATATATGACGTCACTAAAGCGGAGATCTTAATCTTTAAAACGATACTTCATAAAATGGTTTCAGATAGGTATCCAGGTAGATAACTGACTCGTAACACAGAAAACAGCATTTTAGAAAAATTTACATTTTTGCCCTTTAAGGGTCGAATTCCGAAAACGTTCTTGCTTAAAATACGATTTAACCAAAGTGGAGACCATAAGCTTTAAAATGACACCTCATTCATTGATTTCGGTTAAGTATGAAGGAAGATATAGGCTTGTGACAAAAAAATACCTTATAGAAATAATATATGTGATGATGTAAATTGTATTGTGGCTTAACATCAAGATCTCACTCTTTTTTATGGTATTATATGTTGGTTTCTATTACATCACTAGAGTAAAGCCCGGCTATCTTGTGCATACCGCGACTACCACTTTTATTGCACCCAGACTGTACACCAACTTAGTTACTGCGACTGAATGTTTACGAAGTTTATATGGGTACGTAATGAGATTGAGTATTGTATGAATGGAACATTAAAACGTCAATTCATACTGCAACAGTATAGAATTAGATACTCTTAGATATTTTAACTTGTTCTCTGTAGTTTTGCTGAACATAGTTCTTCTGCATAATGACGTCTAGTGGTTGCGAAGTTTGTCTAACTGTTTTTAATTTTTGCTCTGAAAAGAACCGTTGTTATTTGTGACTCTGAAAAGAGCCGTTTTTGTAGATGTTTGCTGAATGGTGCAAAAGGTTGGGGGGAAATACTAAACTGGGAACAGATATTTGGTGCAGAAGGATTTTGTTGGCTGACGCAAATGATTACACGAAAGAGTATTGCTCCCAAAGACATGATATAAAATTTGGGAACGCGTGCCTTGATCCAAAGTGGTTTCGCCACATAAACTCCTCCATACATGTAGGAAGCAGTTCTTCAGAAGGTCCATACTAAAATTTTAACTTCCATTTCATTCTTGACTAGAGACTTTCAACTCCTTACGTGTGAACTTCGTGACTGTCTGGATCCAGAAAGTTTTCTTTGTGTATCACGAAATCATGGGTATATATCCCGCCATCAAGGTTCGCCAGATTTTTTTATGACGGAAAACCATTCTTATGTATGGTCACTTCATTTTGTAACCATATAAACTTCGTAAAATTGCAGTCTACACTGCCTGTACTCTATCTCCTATGATTACATTTTACCTTGAAATTTAACATTCTTCTTTTAAAACTTTATAATCACATTATATTTAACCAGTGCTGCCGGCCACTTGGCTTTGTATATCCGTAGACAGCTGCTAAAATTTCCGTAGATTTGGTACAAAAATCTGGAGACTTGCTAACTGAAAGACTGAACAGTAATTATTTAAGGAAGAGTCAAAATTAAGAATACATCTTATTTCCAGGTATTTAAAATTACAAAAAAAAAAAAATATTCTACCTGGAAAGTAAGAAATATCACTTAGTATACGCATATTATACATCATCACTGCTGCTGCTATGCCTAGTAGTTTTTTTTTTCTCCTACGGACCATACATTTTCTTTATTATTAAGAGAGATTTTCCTCACTACAGGGGTTTTTCTCCAACAAAACAATAAAGAATTCGGAACATAGATCTTGACTTCATCTTCTCAAAATATTCCTCCAGATATTTCGATCGTGTATATCTTCCTCTTCTCCGCCAAGTCTTCTCATTGCTATTTGTATACTAGCAAAAATTATTTACCTTTTTAATTTTTATTCCATCAATGTACAATTCATCCAGATCATTAGTAAGATATTCTGTTTTTTTTTTATATAGTTAATCTTCAAGCCCCATTTTTTATATTCTTTTGACAGTTGATTACATATGTAATTTGCATCCTCACCATCTTCTGCTATGACGACTTGATCATCAGCAAATAGTAAATGATGTAGATATTTTCCATCTATTATTTCTAAACTCATTCTATTACACTTTTGAGACTACGTTCTCAAACTAACATCTATATAAATTTTACATAGGCACCCGATGGGAGACTAGCAACTCCACACGGGTACATTTTATTTGTTGACATTAAATTTAGCATATCTTCCGTAACAGGAAATGTTAAAAACTGCGAGCCCTTTGATTTTCGGGTATCGGTTGAGCGTTGTCGGAAACCACTGCTTTGTAAGTTGTGCCAACGAATGTGTCACCGTGCATAGAGTGCACTGATAGTTTTAAGTGTTAAAAATCCGTAGATTATTGAAAAAAATCCTGACTTTTCATAAAAATCCGTAGATCTACGGATAAATCCATAGAAATTGCAGCACTGCATTCAACGCAAATAATGTATATCTCACGGCTTGCTCATTCTGTCGATGTTCATACTTCCTAGTGGCGAACACAGTAACTATGTTGGTGTACAGTCTGGGCGCTATAAAAGTGGTAGTAGCGGTATGCGCAACATTGCCGTAAAGCCCATTACATGGGCAGCGTTCGTGACTAGTGACAAATGCATACTGATAGCCACATTATTATTTGTTAGAAAAAGTACTGTTCCACGTAGTAAAAGCCCACTTTACCCCTCACTTTCACTGCTTCTTCCACAACAGCTAATGGCTGGTAAGAAAATTACACATTGATTCAAACTCGCACCAAGAATATGAAAACACATTTCCTCCTTGCATTTTTTTTTTTTTCCCTAATCACTGCCCTAAAGCATTTAAAAAAAATTTAATTTGGTAAAACATTCATTATGTAATCTTGGTCATAGTTCCTGTAACAGTTGGAGAAATTATACAGATTGTTAAATATCTGAACAACTTTGAACAAATGAATTGTCAGAATACTTGAATCTGCAACATTTTTGGCCTGATATCGTCTTTAAATAACCTATTAACTTGCGTACAGTGAACTTGGTCAGTAAAATATGTAAAAAGCAAATAAACCGTAGTAGGCCTAAATAAACTTAAGCAGCAACACTAGCGAAAGTTTTAATTGAATTAAAATTTGGCTTAGGTCGGAATGAGAATTGTGGTTACTAATAGCAGAGACCATGAGAAATTTAAGTTTCTTTAATGTTACTTTCATTGGCGACATGTTATTGAAAAGTACTCATTTTTCCAGCCAAAATAATTTTCTATATTTTTTAATAATAAAATGCTAAAAAAGCAAACTTTATAACTTTATTATGGCAATTAATTTCATAGCACTTTTGTTTTACTTTGATTTATATTCAGTCCAAAATCTTCCTTCAGTATTTTGTTCATGCCATTCAGTAACTTCTCAATATCCTCAGCCCTCTCTGCTAATAAGACAATGTCATCCGCAAATCGTAGCATACTGATTTTTTCTCCCTGAAAACGTATGCCACATGGAAATTTTTCTTTGACTTTCTTCATTGCTTCTTCTACATACAAGTTGAATATTAACGGGGATAGACTACAACCTTGTCTCACACCCTTTTTAACTGATGCATGTCTCTCGTGATTCTCTACTTTTATTACAGCCACTTGATTCTTATATAGTTTACTAGCCAAAAAGCCCGTCAAAAATGACGGGTTTAACGGACTGTTCTGGCAATTGATTTCTTTTTGGTTGTTTACCTAAATAGAAATTTTATAAAATAAAGCTCACTATGCTGTAATTTATCGTCCCTTGTGATGTAGCAAAAAGTATCAGTTGTCAATTTGGTCCAGGTTGCGTTTCAGCCTAACTACAATCTTCGCCAATATAGCCGGTAGAAAATCAAAGCTCCATTCACACGCGAATTTATACATTCCCTGAATCGCATGTCAATGTCATCATGCATCTATACCAATCATGCATCATGCGATACAAACTTGATCCAAAATCTTCAGAGTTTCTTACAACTTTCTTATTGTCTATGATGAAGATCGATGTTTTAACGCCTGGCACAGCTTACATTCGGGCGAAATACTGACCCCAGTGAAAACGAAGGATGCTAAAAATAAATCTTAACTTCTTACGTCATGTAATATTAGTTTCAATTGTGGTTTAGGTTGCATAGATCGCGAACAATTTGGAACTTCTTTCAATCAAACCAAGTAATCATATCACTAAAAAAAAGCAACTAATAATGAATATGACAATTTAAACAAAATTCATACTTTTCTTTCAGTATTGTAGCAATTCATTTCTTAGCAATTGTTGAAATAAATTGAATTGTTATAAAATAAATGCAATTCCTATTGCCTGGCGCTATGACAAAAGGTTTCGGTTGCTATCCTGGTCCAGGTTGCATTTTAAAACTAACCACATACGGGAGTAGTTTACATCGTGATTCACGGTATCAAAACGTGACATAGTGCTTATGAAACCTGCTTAAATAACTGATAATAGCTAAATTCAACATGCTATTGCTGTGATAAGGTTCATTATATATTTTTGTCCAGGCTGGATATCAACCTAACCACAATCTCGGGTAATACTGCCGCTACAAAATGAAAGCTTTAATCGCATGCGCATTGATGGTGATGTCATGTATCGCGACATAAGTATAAAATAAGTTGTTGTAAGAAGTGAATTATACAACGCAGGAATATATTTTTATCCTATCAAGAAACGTTGCCAGCGTTTTTACGGTTGTTGCTGTACAGATGCTATCTTTGACTTGAATATTTGAATTGGCGGTTTTGTGTTGTGTTAATTCGTAATTTTCATGTTGCTTCACGTCTAACGTAAGCTGCCTTTTGCTTTCATGTACACTTTTTCTTAAAAGGTATGACCATAGGAACGTATGTGGTAAATTTCAAACGAATAGCACAATTCTTTGGGCCTCGTTTTTATTTTGCCATTGCCAATAATATCACAAAACGAACGTGTGCAACAGTTTTCCGACCAAAAAGAAACGAAACGAAAATTCATTGATGAGATACATTACGCAACAACATAAATTTCATCAAAAACATTCAATAAAAAAGAAAGGTAATAAACCAAAAACTGCAAGCTGATTCAGACCGATATTACAACGTTCGAATAGCTGTCATAGTTACACATTGCGGAAATACGTAATAGCCTCAGTAATATTACTCAGTGAAATCAAAGAAGATTAAAATAAATCTGATAAACTTACATTATTAATTGTAGTGTAGGCTGCACAATTCGAGATGAGTGGGCAACTATTTCGGTTCAAACGAATTAATAATTTCAATAATAGGTACAGTTTAAATTATTTTGAAAAGAAGCTAAATTATTCATGCCCTCTGCCGTAGCGTCAAATGCCAGTTGTAATTCTGATCCATTTTAAGTAACACTTTAACCAAACTTTTCTCAACATTGATGCTCGAAATACAAAGCTTTTATCTTACAATATCTATGGAAAAAGAATTTAAGGAATACTTCAATATATCAAAAGAATATTACGTAAATATAAGCATCTAATGATTGAAGTATCGATTTTAACGCAATACATACTTTTCTTTCAGTGTTCTGTGAGTTAATTTATTCACTGTTGCTTGGAAATGATATTAAAGTAACGCGCACTCCCACAAATAATATCGTAAAGCATGACGTCATAGCGCAACGTCATAGCTTGACGTCACCGGGTGACATGACGTAGGTGTGACACCGCTACATTAAGCCTATTATACTAATAGATAGAGTATTCTTCTATCTCGATACTTTAGACCTGGCTTCTTTAAAATTTTGAACATCTTGTCCCACCTAACATTATCAAAAGCTTTTTCTAAATCAACAAATGCCATAAAAGTATCTTTGTTTTTCTTGATCCGCCCTTCAAGTATTAATCTTAAAGACAGAATTGCTTCCCTTGTACCGCGATTTTTCCTAAACCCAAACTGATCTTCATCTACTATCTCTTCCACTACCCTTTCCATCCTTCTGTATATTATTCTGGTCAGTAATTTTGAAGAATGTGATGTTAGACTAATGGTGTGATAATTCTCACATTTGTCGGCTTGTGCTTTCTTTGGAAGTGTGAAGATGATATTTTTATTAAAATCAGTTGGAATTTCTCCTGTTTCATAACTTTTTGATATCAGCTTGAATAATCTTTAGATTCCTTCCTCTCCTAGAGATTTAAGAAGTTCTGCAGGGATCTCATCAATTCCAACTGCATTATTTGCTTTCAAGTCATTCAGAGCTTTATTAAATTCTGTCCTCAAAACAGGATCTCCTAAGTCATCAATGTCGACATCACCTTCCTTTTCCAATACACTATTGTTCAAGTCGTCCCCATAATACAGTTTCTCAATGTATTCTTTCCATTGGTTAGCTCTATCTTCTGAGCTTAAAAGAGGTTTCCCATTGGCAGCTTTAATTTTCACACTTCTTTTCTTCATTTCTCCAAAATTCTGTTTGATTCTCCAATATGCAACATCTACTTTACCTTCGACCATTTCCTTTTCTACTTCTTCACACTTTTCTTGTAGCCATTTTTCTTTTGCTATTTTGAGTTTCCTATTGATTTGATTTCTAAATTGCCTGTACTGCTGTCTTCCTGCTTCATCCCAAGTATTTTTGTACCTTCTCCTCTGGTCCATCAGCACCAAAATTTCTTCTGTGATCCAAGGTTTTCGGGCAGTTTGTTCCCTAAGGCCTAAGGGTGCGTTTATGTTGGAGCTGCGATAAACGATGAGAGCGACGATAAACGCGGCGACAAGAGCGGCGCTCAATTTCTTTCTTCGTGTAGTGTTTATATTGGAGCTGCGATAATAGCGTAGAATCGTGTTTTATATTGCAGCCGATTGTCAACCGGCCAGACATGTAGAAGAAATCTAGCTTATTTCCTTCGTATGGGAGTTGCATTGCAACAGTTTTAGAAGTTGTAAGAGAAATAATTATTTAAAATTCTTCAACCTCTTCATATGACAATTCCAGAGGAACAGGATTTTGTAAAAAATAGCCGAAGATTGTTACAATATTTCTAATTTTCCGAATTGCTTGGGCGCTGTCGACGGAAAACACTTCAGCGTTACTTGTCCTGCCCACTCTGATTTCATGTTCCATAAACAAAGGAATTTTTTTTATTGTTCTGTCAGGATTGGTCAATGCTAATTACAAATTTATAAACATTGAAGCTGGAGGTAAGTATGACGGTGGAACAGTTATTTCTGCTGCTCTGTATGTTTCTTTAATAGATGGAAGACTGAATATTACAGATCCCTCTACCAAATTCTGAAATCACTTAACCTCATGTTTTTATAGCTTGTTCATTTTTAAATAATTTATTAGTCTTTTAGACAATATTTAGATGAAGGCAGATAATATTTCAATGCTAAGTTATAAAGAACATGAAGAACCGTCAAATGTGCCTTTGGCATAATTTATTCTGAATGGAAAAATTTTAGTCACTTCTGTAGTCGTAGCTGACAATATTAATAAGACCATTTGTTTGATACATAATGTTACTGACAGAGAATGTATTGAACATTTAAGGAACTAACAATTCAAATCCTAAGAACTTGAAACCAATATTGGAAGGCCAAACCAAGCTGCAGAAAATACCGGCATCTTATATAAAATCTACTTTTGTTACAATTCGAGATAAATTAATACGAATTTCTATATATTATGCATTTAATTTGATATTTATAATTTAAATTATTTTTAGAAGAAAAATATTTTTTCAGTAAATTATGTACAATTTCTCTTTGGCTGTATTAATATTTTATTTTTTTAATCTTCAGTTTGTAGTGTTCACACATTAAAATGAGTTTAAATTACGCAAATCGCACTAATTAAAAACGTTTAGAATTGTTTGTTTTATTATATTTAGTGGCCATTTCATCCTACAATTTGTCTAGAACGAATCTGTTATGTTGATTTTTGTATTTACAGTACCGCAAAAGGGACCTACTAAAAACTTCACCGATCAAACGGTCGCAGCCACCTTCGATAATAGCGAAGAAAATGCTGGCAGCGATTAGCGCCGCTCTCATCGCTGCTCTGCTACTATGCGTTGCTCTGCTCGCTGCTCCAGTATAAACACCTCCATTGTTAACAATGTTTCACTTTTCTTCGCTTCGCTAGTATCGTCGCTCTCATCGTTTATCGCAGCTCCAACATAAACGCACCCTAATGTTTCTTTACCAGCTTTCATTATTTCGGTCTTTAATGCATTCCATTTGTCCTTGGTAGAGCTCCTTTCAGAGTTACTTCTAAGACCTAAGTCTACCATTTCTGCAAATTTTTCTCTTGTGCTAGATTGTTTCAGTTTATTCACTTCCAGTCTGTTCTGCTTATACTGCTTCCTTATTCACTTAAATTTCAGCCTGCACTTCATTACTATCAAATTATGGTCAGAGTCTGTCCGCTCCTGGGTATGCTTTACAGTCTAGAACTTGATTCCTGAATCTCTGTTTGACCATGATATAATCTAGCTGATATCTGCCTGAATCCCCAGGACGTTTCCAGGTGTATATTTTTCTTGTATGGTTCTTAAACAGTGTGTTTGCCACAACTAGCTTATATCTTTCACAAAATTCTAGCAACCTGCTTCCTCGCTCATTTCTTTCTCCTAGACCAAAACCTCATACAGTATTCCCCTCTTTTCCTTCTCCCACTATTGCATTCCAATCACCCATGATTATTAGATTTTACTCCCCCTTCACATATTGGATTAATTCTTCAATTTCAGCGTATATTTTTTCTATTTCTTTGTCATCTTCCTGTGACGTTGGCATATACACTTGTACTAATGTGGTTGGGGCGGGCTTAGTTTCTAACCTCATCAAAATATTCCTGTCACTTAACTGTTCATAATAACTCACCCGTTTCCCTACTTTCTTGTTCATTACAAACCCTACACCAGTGACTCCATTGACAGCTCGTTTGCTAATTATCCTGTGTTCCCCAGACCAGAAATCCTGTGCGTCCTTCCATTTAATCTCACTAATCCCAACAACATCTAACTTAAGTTGTTCCATCTCCCTTATTAAGTTTTCTAACCTACCTGCCCTGTTCAGACTTCTAACATTCCACGCTCCGACTCGTAGAATGTTTCTATCCATTCTGATGACTCCTCCCTGAGCAGTCCCCGCCCGGAGATCCGATTGGCGGACTATTTTACCTCCGGAATAATTTTACCCAGGAAGAAGCCATCATGATTTATGTAATTTGAGAGGATTACATGTCCTCGGGATACCCTTTGGGTCTTTAATGCAGTGGTTTCCCCATTGCCTTCTGCATCCCCATGCCGTTGATCATTTCTGATTCAGCCGCCTTTAGGAGCAGTTTCCAACCTCAAGGGCAAGAGTGTGCTCTGAACCACTCCTCGTTCTTCCACCCTCCTTTCGGAGGCCGTTGGCAAACAGTGGGTGACTTCTTATGCCGGGAATCTTTCAGTCGCCAGAGCCTCATCCGTGCAGACAGGGTGCACCACGTGAAGGAGAGGTTGACATTTGGTTGGAAAAGGCTAGTATAGTCTCTCCCAAACCCTTACACCCCAACTGGCATTATTAATTCTAAAACACTCATTCTATATGGAGGAATGAAATTTATTTTTGCATTTTGTTTTATTAATGTTAAAGTATTTCTTATTTCATTATTGAGCATGAACATGTATTGAGAATTAAAATTGTTACACCTATGGGGGGGCTAAAAATTGGAGGTGTTTGTAGCACAGTTGAAATGCAGCATTAACTTACAGCTACATACTGTTGATATGCCCATTGCGTTTATTACTTTGGTTGCTCCATAATTTTATTTACCCAAGTGATAGTGGTGCTATTGAGGTAGTTTGCCACACAGGAATTTCTCAGATGTTATTATTGCCATTAAACTGCCACGCCACAATTTCATACTTGCGTTACTGTTGTCTAAAACAGTTATGGATCATTAAAATCCATGTTCATTTATTGTGACTATGGATGATATGTGACACCCAACTTCCCATGCATTTGGTATGGAAACTGTAATTTTCACAATAGAGAGAATTCACTGCAATGATGATCTGAGTTTAGAGATCATTACAATTTAAGCTGGAACAATGGGGGAGGGACAAACTGAGGCACTTGCACTGGGCAGTAACTTCAATGAGGCCACAAAATTGTGTTTGAAGGGGTAGCAATTGAAAGTTTGGCCCTTTTCAAAAATTCGTAGATCTTTCACTGAATTTGTACAACAAACTACTACTTTTGTCATCATGACCAATACAATTTTTACACGTTTTGCGTAATGTTGAGAATAAAGTTGTCACATCTGTGTGCTTTTTTTACAATATATTGTCTAAATAATCACTGTTGAAGGTACTTGTCAGCTTACAATGAAAATTCACTATGTAGAAGTTATTAGAATGACTGTTTTGTCAGTTAAGGACTCATAAATAATAACCCGAAAAATGTATACTTGCACAGGAGTGAATGAATTGCATTCATTGATTTGCCTTAACAAATTTTATGGCAAATTGCCCTTCATTACCGATGACACCCAATGTCAACTGTCCTCTTTATGCAAGAGCCTGGCTGCAATGCTAAATGCAGTACAATATTGGGGAATTCAGCATTTCTGCTACACAGAGCAGTGAATTCTACATACTATGTGTATCTTGTGTAACATGATATCTTCTATCATCTTGATGCAAATGTTTGTTTTCCTCCAAGAGTGAAGCCTAAGAAACTCCCATAACAAATATCAGCTGGTAGTAACATTTTGGTTTACAATAATATGTATGGAACTATCCGTTTTGAACAATTTACTTCATTAGTATGTATTTGATGGCTTTAATATGTGCATGGCTTTAAATAATGTTGACTAAGGTGAACTACATTTCAGACCAAAAGTACAATTCTATCAAGGGTATTTCTCATTACTGAAGTGCCTTTATTTTGTGAAACTATACAATTTCAATGGTTATTTCAGCAGAAAGTATTATCACTGATATCTTGTAGTTAAGGAATTACCAATTCCCTGTATTGGAATGTTAGTGTCATCCTGTAATGTATGATATATTTGAGACGGTACTGGTTTTTCCACATTTCTTTAGAAATATATTTTAGTCTTCTTGGACTTAAGTTTGGAAGGAAATATTCTTAATATTTATTGCACTGGTGCAAGAATAATTACGTATTAAACAATCTATACGGATACAGAAACATAACCTTTCACAGGTTTTTGTGGCTGTTCCTATATTTATATTATTGTTTGGCACTACAAATTTTCCTGGTTGTGAACAAATGGTGTGACGGTGGCATAATCACCTCATTAGCTGGTTTAGGGCATAACATTTCTGTATTATATGTGGCTTTAGACCTCGTTGACGTCGAGGTTATTAGTCTGTATTATAAACTTTTTCATTATAACAACTCAAGATTTAATTTTGTTTCAGCCGCGTGAAATCAAAGAGATTAAAGAATTCTTGTTGAAGGCAAGAAGGAAAGATGCAAAATGTAAGTAAATAGTTTTATTAATGAAAACAGCTTTTTTTGTTAATAGTTCAACATTATTAATTATATTGGTTTGTTTCCTTTCTATGTCTGTGGTATGTTTTTCACTGTACGATTGTCAACAGTCATGGTCTATTTTTCTCCTTTTGGTTAGTGTTGATAGATCTGTTTTGAGATACCACATTACTAGGTGTATCATGTTTGCATTATTATGTGCATGAAAATTTGGTAACATCGAAGTTCGGTAGAGTTGGATTATACAAAATTTCTTGGTAGTACATCTCTAATTTTAGTTGGTTCTCATTTCACTTTGTGAGCTTTAATCAAAGGATTATTAAAAGAATTTAACTCCTTTCTTGGTTAACTTTATGTACAGGATTCAAAAGAAGTTTGAATACATTATCTCAATTTCTTTCATCTGACTAAACGTAGAACAAAACCTGAAGGTTGGTCGGATCCTCCTGAAAGAGGCATACTTAGACATTTTGTCAGAGGTAGGATGACCAGTTCCTTTCCTCGGGAAACTACAGTTTAATGTGGAATCTGAACCACAGAACATCGTGGCATTGCTCATATCGGAAAGCTATGTTGTAGGTTGATGAATTACAAATTCTTGTTCGGAACAAAGGGAAGTGTTCAGAAGCCAGCCTTCAGATATGTTGGGAGGGAGTGTTTAGCGTTGCCAATCAGGATATATTGATAGTCTCTATGCCCCTAGAAGGAATTGTGATTTGGACTGAAACTTAGTGGATATATTCATTACACTTTGTTATTTAAGAAAAAGTGTACTTGAGAGCCATTAGAGAGATTGAATATATAATTAAGAAGGTCTTAACTTAGGTACATGCATAAGTTATTATGCATGTTACCTGTTAATGATTTTCGTATGATATTTTGCATAAATCTCTGATCCCTGTATCATTGACATGTATATAGTAATTAATTAACATAATGAAATTGGCAGTTCACATTATGCGCTGTGAAGAGATAGCTGCCGTGTCAGAAGATCATTCAGTGTTGGTGTGATACATATCTCAACGTGACTACAATTGCTTGCAGAGTTAAAGTGTATGGTACGTTTGGTGTGCCATTTTTTTTCAGTGGTACATGTTTCTTGGTGCTCTTGTATACTTAATCTCGAATGACATAGTGTAGGGACTGTACATATGCAACTTAGGTGCTTTTGCAGATGTCTAGGGTATAATATAACTCTGTAAAATTGATATAGTTATTACAGATTTTCTGATAAAGTTGTGTATGTGATGTGTTTTAACAGATTCATAGCCACAGAAATTCAGCTTTGAAAATGGAACACACTTTTTACTTAATGTACATTGGCTGTATAATTATGGTAATTTGTAATTTTTCTATGCAAGAATATTCTGAATACAGAATAATGCTGTGTGGCAAATTTAATCTTGTAAAAACTGCTCCTTACATGTTTTACACGTATAACAAGTGTCAATTTCTAATTTTTTGTATTGCTGGTATATACCATCAAAGGTGATGGAGCTGCAATTAAATCTGATGTTTAAAATAAACAAAAAAATTTAGCAGAGCCCCACTAAAGTGTGGGATCCCTGCAGATTTCTTTCGCTGTCTTGTTGTGCTCCACCTGTTTTAATGTCTTCACGAGTAAATCTTTATTATCATAACTATCCAGTACTTAAGTTTTTTTGATAATTAATTCATTTTATTTATTGATTACTATATATCAGTCATTAGTCAAGATATGGTTCAACCCATGTTACAGTTTTTTAGTGTTATAAATGGCATATTTTCACAATTCTTATTTTATATCCTGTGATATTTGAGAGAGCACTCTATCTGGTGAGAGCTATCTTGATGCACACAGGTAGATTAAAGGGGGTTCCCGTGCAGGTGAAAGCTGCTGTTCACCAGGCTCCGTTAACCACCCTACAAGTTATACTGAGCAATTATTTATTTACATGCTTTTTGTTGATGCAAGTAACAGGTAATATAATTTTACATGTTGACAAAACTAATATTTTTTGACATCACGCTGCAGAGTTTTGTACCTGGACATAGAAGTCAAATCAAGCATTCATTCGACTGATTATTTGAGAAACACAAATGTGCAATTATTACACAAAACTTAGAATTGCACTGTATGCGAAATAAATACATGGAAAACACTTTAACACTTAATTGTTTACAAATTAAAAGTAAATGGGATTAGGTTGAACGTTTGTTCAGCAAGTATCGCACCTCAGTGTAGTTATACAATGGCTGTTATCATATTTACACAGGCATTTCATCCTGTTTTCTAAAATTTTGCATTATTTAATGATGAATGGTTGACTAATACATGGAGATTGCCTACTGTTTCATTCACATCCCTTTATGGCACAACCAGACGTATTAAAAAAGTTCTAAAAACTGAAAATACATTTCGACTGAAGAATGCAGCTAGAAAAACTTCCTTGTCTTGTCACTCATGGAACCAGCCCTTTCAGCTCAAATTGCACAGACCATTTTAGTATTTTGTGAGTTTTAATAATTTTTTTTTATTCTGTCACATGTGAAAAGGGGGGGAGGCTGTATACTTAATGTTTAACCTGTCATGTCATTGTTTATTGGTTTGATCCTGGTACACTAAATAATTGGAAAGATTTCACTGCATTTCATAGTAGTGTTCTACTCATATGATGAGGCCATTAGTTTAACGTAATATAAACTTTCAGAATCCTCCCATCAAACTTAGTTTGCCATAAGTAGAAATAGTATTTCATACTAATAACCGGTTTAGGCAAAAATCCATTTTACAATCTCCTTTTCTCAAAATACATAACAAGTTTAACCACGCTATTTGTTTCAGGAGAAGTATAGGTTAAAATAGAGTTACGCCTAAACCAGTTATTAATATGAAATACTGTTTTTACTCGTTCTCGCCTCGCATTCGGGAGGACGGCGGTTCGAATCCCCATCCGGGCATCCAGATTCGGGTTTTCCATGGTTTCCCCAAATCACTCCAGGCAAATGCCGGGATGCTTCCTTCAAAAGGCCATGGCCGAATTCCTTCCCATACCTTGCCCCCCCCCCCATCCTTTCTCTAAAAGAGACGTAAAGCAGTAACAAAAAAAAAAAAAAAAATTTACTCGTCGCAGACTTTATTTGATGAGAGAATTCTGAAAGTATATTTTATACTTAAAATGAGGAATTCTAGTTATTTGGAAAGACCTGATTTTGATTGATAGCTGAATTTGATGACACTGGTTTATGTGAAGGTATTATGTATGTTATAGTTCTGTAACTGATTTTTTTTTTTAGCTGTCAAGATAAAGAAGAACCCTGAGAACACGAAATTCAAGGTCCGATGTTCAAGGTTTCTTTACACACTTGTGATTACTGACAAGGAGAAGGCAGAAAAGCTGAAACAGTCGTTACCACCTGGTAAGTTCTCATCCATATTTAAAGAATGGTCTGGGTTTATTTCTTCATTTTTTTTCTTTAAAAAAATAAATAAAAAAATTGAAAATTACAACCTTTAGTGGAAATTATCTTTCTGACAAAGCCTAGTATTGGTTTCCATTTCTATTTATCTTTCTATTTGTATTGTGAACATTATCATCCTTAATTTATGTAGATGATACAAATTCACTTTCACCGTTTGTAGTTAGCTTTATGGTCATTTTTTGCTGCTTACAAAGAAGTATATCTTTAGCGGTTTTCAAATTTCATTTTTCTGTTGTTAAAGAGCAGATTCAATTAATGAAATTTTCAGTGATTGCTGTTATGGAGTTATTTATTTTTATAGAGTCAACAATTGGGATTTAAAAACCTTTTGATTTTACTCTTATATCTTAAAACTGTGTTAAACTGTTGCACAACTTTTAACTTCTTACCTAGGCTAAACTGCATAAGTTAAATATACTTCAGATTTGCTGTTTACAAAACTCGTCTTGGGTAAATATCGTACATGATTATCCTGTGTTGTTTGAGAGAAACTATCCTGGTATTTGGAGCTTTCTCATAGGCCACAGGAAGAGAAACACGTGGAGGTGACAGGACGATTGTTTTATATAAACGGTTCCCTGTGACATCCTCGTACATCTGTTTTGGTGACATCTGATACGAACTTGGAACCACAATTCTCCTTTTTAAATACGGAAACTACTTGTTGCATACAATACTGATGTATCACCACCTATAACTTAAAAAAAAAGGATTTTGATTTTTTTTAAATCAACTTCTAATTTTTATGCTAGTTAATATGTTGAGATTTGTGATATTTATTTTTTTCTTTCCTTGCTTACATTATTGGATGTTGAATATTTGCTGGCACTGCTAGCATTTCAGTTGAACTATTTTTTGCTGCTATGCAAGTGTTGCCTCCAATTGTTTCATTTATGGATTAAATTCACCAGTTAGTGTCGGTGACAAATGTATTGAGATTTTTAATCAACTTTAAATATCAAATGTTCTTACTGTTGGATCTCTATGCTCTCAATAAAGCATCCCTTCCGTAATTTGTATATTTCATAGCATCTTCATGGCAGATTTCTTGAGCTTAACACAAATTATTGTGTACCTCTGATCAATACGGTATTGTAATTTGACCAATAATGCAATGCAGTCCTCAAACATTTCTCCACTTTCCAAGTAATGTGCATGACCTTTTGAAGCAGGTGAGAAATGGGTCTTGACTTTCTGGAGCAAGTCATGGCTGGTGATGAACTGGAGTTTTTTGATTATGAAAGCTCAAATGAACATATCAAATCTGGTTCGATGCTTGTACTCTAAAGGTTTTATCCATCGGTAATTAGTACCACCTGGACAGATGTTCATCTCTTCATTTTAAATGGAAGAAGTCACACACATGAATCTGCATGTCATGAGGCATAATTGTTTCTCTCCACGACTATGTATCAATCTGAGTGTGATAGTGTATAGTTTGCGGCAAACCAAACCAAATTATGAAATTACTGCCACCAGTTTCCTCGTGATCAGACTTGGTGCCACCTGATTATTTTTGTTTTATCCAGCTTGATGGAATGTGTATTTGGGCTGTAAACAATGTATAAGTTGTCATGATGAGTTCCCTCTTGTCGACTTCAAGATGAGTCGTGGCACTTTGCTGACTGGATGGAATGTTTTGATTCTCAAAACTGTTATTTGAAAGTATTTATTGGATGTAAACATTTATTTAATCTCTACTTTTTCATATGTGCCTGGTCTATTCTATATATTTTAATCTTACACTAAGGTCAGAGTGATCCATGAAGAATTAAAGTAATTGAATCTTTTATTTTCATTTAACTTCATGGTTCATCATTCATCAGTAGATATTCCTCTTTGTACCATGTGTAGCTGTTTAATCATTCTGTATGTCCTTGAGGTTGAAGTTTCTTGGTACTCGCATATCCTGAAAAATTATTTCAGTAACCTGTGTTGTTTGAGAAACTCCATGAAATGGGAGTTCTCTTGTAAATCACAGGAAGAATAAGTAGCGAGGGTGACACAAGGTGAATGCTGTCCTTAAGCATCTCCCTCCAACGCTCTCATACAACAATTTCACACTTGTGATGCAACATTCATAGGAGAATGTGTAATATTAAAAATAATACATTGAACTCAAAATGCTTTTAAGTTCGTTTTGATGTAAGATCTATCAATTGGGGTTGGATTAAGGCATAGCCTCAGTCAAGTTTTCTTGTTTCAAAAAAAGCTGGAAACATTTATTAATAAAATTTCTTTGAAGATTGCATCGTTTGGTTGTCTGTGTAGACTATTTGGCCCCAGCCAGCAATCAGGAGTTTTAAGCCTGTTGAGTCTTTCCAAGAGTCTGAACAACCATATAAAAATGATACAAACTGAATTCAGTTCTAATGGAACACTGCCTACTTTCCTGCTTTAAGCAGCCGTCATAATATTAATAAAATTTATTTTAATACTAGCAGAGTTCCCGGCGTTGCCCGGTTTAGTTGTTGTTGATTTACCCATACACGGTTTTTATTCATGCAATGAGTAACATGTTCCAAGTTTCATACAATTTGGGCCATTAATTTCTGGAATTAAAGCATACCTAGATTCATCCCCACGTTACCAAGAAAGAGGTGGGTTTAATTTGATTTATCCGTACACTATTTTTATTCGTCTGAGCAGATTCATGCTTACCAAGTTTCACTGATTTCGTACCGGCCATTTCCGGTAATAAGCTAACCGGTGATTTAACAGCACACTTCCAAGAACGGGTTGGTTTGGGTGCTTTGATACGGAATGTCAGTTTCATTTTAGTCCAGGTTCCATTTCAACCTAATTACATTTGCCAATGTTACTACTCGAAAATCGAAACATTACGCACATTATTACATACCACATACATAAAAATGTATCTATTTATTCCGGCATTACGCAAAAAATACATATTTTGAGTGGATTTTCAGAATTTGAAAGTTTGGGTTCAAAATTAAAATTTTACGTATATCTTAAGCCATTATGACACATTTACTTCAAGAATAATCAAGCATTATCTGAAAACTGCTGAATCGATTTGAACGAGTTTTCGTAGTGTCAAACATTAGATGTGTCTGATTGTGCTGGCTCATCTGCCGCTAAGAGTTAAAAAAATGTCTCATTATGTTACTTCATCTTGCACTGTAGCTCAATATTAAATTCTATTCTGTACCTGTAAAGTTGAATATCAGGTATTCATAGTTCTATATCAGTTATTCAGAAAAAAGCGAATTAAGGTTCTAAGCTTTAAAACAGTGAAAACCCCATCGAAATCTGCTCCATAGTTTCCGAGTTTTTATACTACAAATATCCCCGGTTTTCGTTTTATAGATATAGATAAGCGAGAAATAAAAAAAAAGAAATTCTTTACTTTCGATTTATTTCAGGGATTTACAGACTATGGCACCATGGTTATCATATAAACTGCATTACAAAACAATGCAATAAATTATATAATGAAGAAAAGCTGCTTTGTTGTCCTAAACTGTTTTTATTTGCAACACTAAAGGTTTAATAAAATGTTCTGTTTCTATAAAAAGCCATCAGCATAGGCATTAATTATTATGAACACAATGACTCTACTTTCAGCTCCAAACGCCCGATATTTTTGTCTGACATTCGATATATCGAGAACTTAAATAGATTATAATACAACTGACAGCTAGATTATGTCAGAAAGTAAGGAAAAATTTAATGTTGAGCTCCGCGTATGAGTCACATCTTGAGTATTTTGCTTGTGAAACCATGTAAAATCGAAAAATGGATGGCCGGACGGGGATTTGAATACAGGTGATCTCGAGTTTAAGGCTTGAGTGCTACTGTTCAACCATCAAGCTCGCTTTATAGTTTAATTTAATTGTGATAGAGCACACGTCCCTGTAGCAATTTCTCCACACACCCTTTTTCGCCTAACAGAGTATTCTTGCCGTTTGAGTTGCGTTTTTGTATCGCAGAAATGTTGCATTTAAACTTTCTTCACAAGGAAACAAAATTCCATGTTGATTTAGTACTATAACAATATTAGTCCAACCAGAAACATGTCAATACTCTTTTATGAAAAATCTTTCAACTGTGGCGTTGCAATTTGGTGGTGTATTCTTATGTAACACAATACAAATCAAAACTGAAGATTTTATATACAAATCGTTTACACTTTTCGTTAAACCAGATGATGGATTCTTATCTAACTTGACGAGACACATTGAAAGTGAAATGTAAAATATTGTTTTGTCCTTCGGATATGGTATCTCTAAATTGAGGTTGACAGCTTGAACCGCAACCTGGACCAGAAATTTTTTTTCCCAAAGTCACTAGGTACTACACGCAGGACATGTACAATGGGAGTTTTGTTTTCTTTCTAGCACTAGTGGTCAAGTTGAGAAGAAATTCGTTGCCAAAGGAATGAATCTATACCCTATAAATAAATTTTGACTTTCGAAATGTCGAGAGCTTAGGGAGATGTGTATTTTTTTTTTACTTTCTGTCTGTCTCATTGAGTTATGTAAGAATTCATAATCAAATTGTGGCGTAACAGTTTACGTAAAACTGCATTAGTAAACAATTGAATAAATTATGAAATTAATAAAAGCTGTTAAAAGCCATTGAATTACTAAACAACACTATAAATATAAAATCAATAAAAGCTAGATTACATCAGAAACACGCGCGTATAGCCCAGAATTACAGCTTAATATATAAAAAAAACCATCAGCATATATACCAAAAAAAGTTCATTTGTCCTATGCTGTTATTATTCTCAGCACTAAAGGTTTAATACATACTTCTAATGATATAAAACCATCAGCGTACGTATTAATTACAATGTTGCAATTCCGTGAGGATTCCTATGTAATACCACAAAACAAATGAAAAGTTAAGAATTTTTTTTATATATCTCGATTACACGTCTCGTTAAATGTTATCTCACAGCTGACATGGTTAGATTGAAACGTGGCCTGGACGTGAAAAAAATTCGAATAAGCTAAATTGACGATGTATTCTTATCTAACTTGATGAGTCACATTGAAAGGAACAGTAAAATATTGGGTTATCTTGCTTTGTTCTTGAGATACTGAATCTCTAAACTGAGGTGGTTAGTTTGAAACGCAACCTGGACCAGAAAAAAAATTCGACAGTCACAAGGCACTACAAGCTGGATAAGTACAAAGGGTGTTTTGATTTCTTTCTAGCGGTTGTGGTCAAGTTGAAACGTCTTGAAAAGGGGGAAAAAACTATACCTATAAATAATTTTTCACATTCGATATCTCGAGAACTAAGCGAGATACGTAATTTGTTTTTACTATCTGTCTCACTCAATTATATAAGAATTCATCATGAAATTACGCCGTCACAGTGGACGTAGAAACTGCTATACTGAACAATGCAATACATTATAATATGAATAATAGCTAGATTATGTAAAAAACTCAAGTGTATAGTGCAGAATCAGTTGTCATAATGGGTTACTTTCCAACAGTAAGGACTTAACCCACACTTCTGTTGATGTTAAAAACCATTGCATTACTAAACAACGCGATAAAATATAAAATGAATAAAACCTAGATTACGTGAGAAACATGCGGTATAGCGTATAATTGCAGCCTAATTCTAAAAAATGTTCATTCCATGGTTTCCCCAAATCACTCCAGGCAAATGCCGGGATGCTTCCTTCAAAAGGCCATGGCCGAATTCCTTCCCATTCCTTGCCCCCCATCCTTTCCCGTCTCTAAAGACCTCGATGTTAAAAAGAGACGTAAAGCAGTTACCAAAAAAAAAAAAAAAAAAATGTTCAGTTGTCGTAAGCCGTTATTATTTTCAAATACAAACTTCTAATGATATAAAAAAACATCAGCGTACGTATTAATTACTGCGAACGAAATGACTGTAAGATCCAAGCGCCTGAAATTTTAGCTATACAGATTCATTCTTTTATGCAAATATAGAAAATCCAATACTGAAAAACATAATCAATAGTTTACTGGTATTGCAGTAAATTTTTCGTACTTTTGATTTAATACACTGAATATTACATTCTTCACAATTGATATCAGAGACAAATACTAAAGCTGATGGTCAAAGACATTGCCAGAAATCAGGGGCAAAGAAAATCTCTACTGATTTTTCGTTCTTAATTCCTCGCATTCAATACGGCCATCGATGGCATTTAAAAACTAAACATCCCATATTAAAGGAAATAATATTTCAAGTTTTGTTCAGTGTGTAGTATGAAAAAATGGTTATTATTGTAAATTGCTCATTAAAGGCTATGGTCAGAGATATTTTATTGTAGTTGTGTGTTTAGTGCGAGGGTATGCGGCATCTAGTGATTCCTACTGTGGAATTCCTCACCATAAATTCAGAATTTCATTTAATGCTCTTACTTTATTTAACGTTGAAACATAAGACATGCCAGACAAGTGAATTAAGATTCAAAGCAAAAACGGTGAAAACCCCATCGAAATCTGCTCCGTATATTCCGAGTTTTTATACTTCAAATATGTCCGGTTTTCATTTTATAGATATAGATTACGGCGGCTGCTAAAAGCAGGAAAGTAGGTAGTGTTCCCTTAGAACTGACTTTTTTCTCAGTTTCAATTATAACAGTACTCATTATATTCCTGTAATTTCTGCAGCTAACCTTATTTAAAAATAAAAAATAAAAAAAAATGGTGCCATTTTATGGTGTAAATGTAGCAATTTTTGTTTACTGGTGAGTAGTTACTTCAGTATTGGGATTAGATATAGATTGTTTATATTAAGTCACTTTCTACGTAATGTTCTCAGGTATATAGCATAGGTGGTAATGCTATCAACAAAGTACTAAGTGTTGAATTTCATAGAAGTTTGGTGACTTTTTCTCCCTTAAGTCAAACATAAGTTTCCCAAAACTTAAAAAAAAAAAAAATTCTCTTTACGACATAAAATAATCAGCATCGCCACCTGTGGTTGAGGTTGACAAGTTTTCAGACAGGATGCTTTGTGATTCTAAACTATTTTCTATTTTTGTTTCAGGTCTCCAAGTGAAGGAGGTGAAATGACTGTAAATTTTGAATAAATAAAATATTAAAATCCTCAGTTTTTGTATCTGTTTCAACATATATGTTCCTTATACTGTTTCATACAGTTAATTTAAAACTGTATTTACCTGAATTTATGAAAAATGTATATGTGGCCGTTTCAAATTGAGTGGTCCACAGTTCAGTTTGCAGTACCTGAAAGCCAGTCAAAACTGCAGTCCTTCATTCTACACTACTTCGATTCCTTTTTCCATTCACTCTTTTTAAAGAGAATAGTTGATCCTTTACAGATATAGCATTTAAGTAATTTAACTTGGGTTGACTGCAGTTTGTGGCTACCTGACGTTGCTTACATCGGATTAAGATGATGTAGGATATGAATAGGGCGTGATTACGTTTTTGAGGACTGATTCCATTTGCTTTCTGGCTACCAAGATTTTGTCTTCCCAATGAGAAGTTGAGTCTTATAATTCAGGCGATGGTCAGAATAAACAGAGGTGCAAAATGTTATAATGTTCAATGTAATGTTTAAGGGGATATGGAGTTGTGGGAAATTTGATTTAAGTTCACATTAGTTAATATTATCTTGAAGTAGTGTACAATCTAGTGTCAGAATTCTCCAAATTTTAATAAAAATTTTGATTCAGATCTTATTGGTTTCTTATTTCATTTGGGTTTCATCAGTGGTTACAGATCTTATTGAAAGAATCTATTACTTTATGGAACTGAGCCAGGTGAGTAGTGAGATGTGATGTTTACACTTAGCACTTGAGAGGACAGGGGTTTGAATTCTCACCTGTTCATCAAAATTTTATTTTCTCATTGATTCCAAAAATCACTTCTAGGACCTTGTTCAGGGAGCCATAACCTTCTTAAAAGGAATAAAACTGCTAAGTTTGTATTGGTGTGTAATTTAATATTTACCATGCAGGTCTGCCATTGTTATTTTCTAGCGGTTCCACTTGAGAGTAAATACTCGATAGCATTACTCGCCCATGCCTCTGAATGTAGCTTGCAGCGACTGCCGCCTGAGAGCTGACAATAATTGACTCTCGCAAGTTGACACTTCATTCTTGCGCTGTTTGATAGCTCGCTGAATACTAACAGTGTTTGAAAGTCTGAGAACAGAAGCTGAGAGCTCATTGGATTTATTAACAGAATCGTTAAAAATTTTTGAAGGCGGAGCATTGTTATGGAATGTGCCAATCGAGACAGATTAAAAAAAATGAATTTTTTGGAGGAAATAGAGAAATTTTCTTGCTCAGGAGATGATATTCAAAGGAAGCACTACAATGTTACGAAATGTGAAACATAACATTTATTTTCATGAATATCAATATCTTTTATAATTGGCTTGTGTACACTAAGAATAAATCGGACACATTGCATTTTTTAATGATTAATCATGCTAAGGAGATAACAAAAAACTAAATTATTTATTATAAAAGATAAAGATTAGTAATATTTTTAGAAAACAAATTCGCCAAAGTCAGGCATTCACTCACGCGAACGCCAATGAAAAAGCAGTACGTCACAACTCGCGAGACGCCAAAGTTGTTATTGACATTTTCGTGCAACAGAACAGGTTACTTGTTAAATTATTGGTTTGTAAGAACTTTTCTCACATTAATACAGTTATTCTCAGTTATACGCTGAAAGACAAGTTTAATTCTCTATGGAACCAGGATTAACAAAGCAATTAACACAAAATTGACGCCATAGCACTTAACAGATTTTTTTGCATCAAACATAGACTTTCATTCATCGGAATTCCGCAGTGTTAAAACTTCGATATAAGTATACACAAGTGTCAATTATACATTATTATCTTAAATAGCATTATTTCAGTTTTGTAAAGAAGACATGTTTTATAAATTGATACTGGTATGAGGTTACATTTTCGAAGTATAGGCAAGTGTTAAATAGCTAAACCAGGAGGAAGACCTGAGCGAAATACTATACGCATTCCTAAAGACCTATTATTTCATAAAACATTATATGTAATATAATAGACCATGTGCTATAGAATTAATTTGGCACTGAATTTATCATTACAGATACGGCTTACCTCTCAGTAGCAGGCATGTTGCTATATCTAAGGTGTCAAAATTGGCCAGAAATTGTTAGAAACTTTTCTTGTCATTCATCACCAAATAAGATATTGCCAGGAAAAACGAGAAACACAGATTTGTAGAAATAATGTAAGTTATAATCCTGCAAACAGCTTCAGTGACATTATATGCTGCAACCAACAGTTGAACAATGCAGCGATTGTAACATACATTGTTTATCTGAGAATACGATTGCCAACGCAATCTAACAAAACAACTTAGATAACTGGCTTTATTTTCGTACATATTCATATTCACTACTGCCATGAATGCAAAAATATGTGTAGTAAATTTCAGACTGACAGCACATTTCCTTCTTCGGACCCTGTCGTTGCATCCAAGCCTTTCTTTTTTGCTTTTATATACACCTTTTCCTGAAAAGTATATCCTCAAAAAATTGGTGGGGCAAATTTTAAGCTATGGCACTGCCAATTTTCTGTCTGCTCTAAGCTTTTGCATCAGCCTAACAACATTACCTTTCAGTTATGGTATCTTGAGAACCATGAGAGATATTTAAAAAAAATCTTTATTTTCGGTTGGTTTCATCAAGCTGCATAAGAATCTGTCATCAGATTGTGGCACCACAGTAATGATAGTGCTGCCAGAGTGTGTTTATTATACTAAACGTAACACTAAAGAAAGACTTTAAATCAGAAAACTAAAACGACGTCAACTCGTACCTTATTATGTTATCATTACTTGAAAAGTAGTGGTTCTGCAAAATTCATCAGTTTTGCTTCAAATTTAGAAATATGTAATGCACAAACACTTACATCAAAATGATCTTCACAAAAATAGATACTTGAATCTGCAGATAACCTATGAGCATCCTCCCTCCTTAAGAGTTTTAACCACTTTTCCATATTTGTTCATTGTTTGGAACATATATAAATAACTTGTTTGGCGTTTATATTGGTGTACTTTTACACCGGGGCACTGCACAGTACTTATAAAATGAGGAATTCATGTTTAACTAAAGAACACTTGTCACCTGCCATATACATACACGACTGCTTTGTTTACGTTTGCGAGGTGTGACATCATTCAAGACGCCGTGACAGTATTGAGCATTTTCGCAGTAAAATTAATTTTTTTAAATGCAAAATACATAATATAAATGTTTGATTTTTAAAAAATATTACTTTTTTGAGAAATAGAGATACTAAAGTAAAGTATTAACTTATTTTTCGAATTTAGTCAACTAGCCAATTATTGTAGAGACATTGTGATAACAATAGTAAGTTCAAAAGTGTGAATAATTTTATTAACCTTTCAAGATATCTAAACTAAAAACATATTAATGTAAATAACTTTACTTCAATCCCCTGAAGTCTGTAATTCCGTAATTGACTGTCTTTCCAACACAATGTAATTCGGTAAGTTAAATATAATGGACACTTAAATAACTGAGCTTCACCTACTATCTCTTCTACTACCCTTTCCATCCTTATGCATATTATTCTGGTCAGTAATTTTGAAGCATGTGATGTTAGACTAGTGATGGGATAATTCTCACATTTGTCGGTTTGTGCTTTCTTTGGAAGTGTGAAGATGATATTTTTATTAAAATCAGTTGGAATTTCTCCTGTTTCATAACTTTTTGATATCAGCTTGAATAATCTTTCGATTCCTTCCTCTCCTAGGGATTTAAGTAGTTCTGCAGGGATCTCATCAATTCCAACTGCCTTATTTGCTTTCAAGTCATTCAGAACTCGAAACAGGATCTCCTAAGTATGTTGACATCGCCTTCCTTTTCCATTATGCTATTGTTCAAGTCGTCCCCATCATACAGTTTCTCAATGTGTTCTTTCCATTGGCTGAGCTTAAAAGAGGTTTCCCATCGGCAGCTTTAATTTTCACACTTCATTTCTCCAAAATTCTGTTTGATTCTCCAATATGCAACATCTACTTTACCTACGACCATTTCCTTTTCTACTTCTTCACACTTTTCTTGTAGCCATTTTTCTTTTGCTATTTTGAATTCCCTATTGATTTGATTTCTAAATTGCCTGTACTGCTGTCTTCCTGCTTCATCCCAAGTATTTTTGTACCTTCTCCTCTGGTCCATCAGCACCAAAATTTCTTCTGTGATCCAAGGTTTTCGGGCAGCTTGTTCCCTAAGGCCTAATGTTTCTTTACCAGCTTTCATTATTTCGGTCTTTAATGCATTCCATTTGTCCTTGGTAGAGCTCCTTTCAGAGTTACTTCTAAGACCTAAGTCTACCATTTCTGCAAATTTTTCTCTTGTGCTACATTGTTTCAGTTTATTCACTTCCAGTCTGTTCTGCTTATACTGCTTCCTTATTCACTTAAATTTCAGCCTGCACTTCATTACTATCAAATTATGGTCAGAGTCTGTCCGCTTCTGGGTATGCTTTACAGTCTAGAACTTGATTCCTGAATCTCTGTTTGACCATGATATAATCTAGCTGATATCTGCCTGTATCCCCAGGACGTTTCCAGGTGTATATTTTTCTTGTATGGTTCTTAAACAGTGTGTTTGCCACAACTAGCTTATATCTTTCACAAAATTCTAGCAACCTGCTTCCTCGCTCATTTCTTTCTCCTAGACCAAACCCTCATACAGTATTCCCCTCTTTTCCTTCTCCCACTATTGCATTCCAATCACCCATGATTATTAGATTTTACTCCCCCTTCACATATTGGATTAATTCTTCAATTTCAGCGTATATTTTTTCTATTTCTTTGTCATCTTCCTGTGACGTTGGCATATACACTTGTACTAATGTGGTTGGGGCGGGCTTAGTTTCTAACCTCATCAAAATATTCCTGTCACTTAACTGTTCATAATAACTCACCCGTTTCCCTACTTTCTTGTTCATTACAAACCCTACACCAGTGACTCCATTGACAGCTCGTTTGCTAATTATCCTGTGTTCCCCAGACCAGAAATCCTGTGCGTCCTTCCATTTAATCTCACTAATCCCAACAACATCTAACTTAAGTTGTTCCATCTCCCTTTTTAAGTTTTCTAACCTACCTGCCCTGTTCAGACTTCTAACATTCCACGCTCCGACTCTTAGAATGTTTCTATCCATTCTGATGACTCCTCCCTGAGCAGTCCCCACCCGGAGATCCGATTGGGGGACTATTTTACCTCCGGAATATTTTACCCAGGAAGAAGCCATCATGATTTATGTAATTTGAGAGGATTACATGTCCTCGGGATACCCTTTGGGTCTTTAATGCAGTGGTTTCCCCATTGCCTTCTGCATCCCCATGCCGTTGATCATTTCTGATTCAGCCGCCTTTAGGAGCAGTTTCCAACCTCAAGGGCAAGAGTGTGCTCTGAACCACTCCTCGTTCTTCCGCCCTCCTTTCGGAGGCCGTTGGCAAACAGTGGGTGACTTCTTATGCCGGGAATCTTTCAGTCGCCAGAGCCTCATCCGTGCAGACAGGGTGCACCACGTGAAGGAGAGGTTGACATTTGGTTGGAAAAGGCTAGTATAGTCTCTCCTAAACCTTTAGACCCCAAGTAAATTTTCCTGATGCAAAAAAATCTCTAAGAGTAGCCATAACTAGTTTATATACTGATTCAGATTTTCTCATTTTAGTGTTCTGTTTGAAAATTTTAGATTCCAGAGATTTTATGATAAACCAAACTTCACAACTCATTAACTTACAAAAGTTCTAAACTGTTGTGCGTCTTCGATTTGTAATTCCGGTGGTCTGGCTCCTAAAACACTTTTATAGAATACATTCTTGTTTTGCCCTTGCTGATCTTTCAGCTATACATTAATTCTGTAATAATTCTCTTTTTTAAAATGCAGAATTGTTTCACAGTTTTGAGCTTGCTGTTCTACCCACTCAAGTTTTTTATTCATCACCACCAGTTGCTCTTATTTCTTTACAATCTGGTTTACTTAAGAGATGTTCTCCACAATGTGGAGATTGGTTTGGTTCTCCTGTAGGACGAATATTAAGCCAGTATTAAAGTGGTAGAGCAGCCAATTAATTTCCTCATGTACTTGTAATCTGAACCATGTCATTTCCTAATATAGCTCATATGATCAAAGAGAAGCCCATATTTTAATATAAAATCTGCAAAAAGCATTAGTTCTAGGTATATGCCCACATATGCTTTTTTTGCGTCTCCTTCACAATTCCCTCAGGTAAAGTTTAATTTATAGACCATAGTGACCTCTGCATTTGGGGCTAAACTCCAAAAACTATATATAATTTAAAACTGAAAGAAGGTGCATGGGAGGGCAATAAATAATTGGGTGAGAAAGGTATATCCTTTTAGAGGGTTTGTGGACTGGATGTACTTTGTAAAATGTTCTGGTACTTTTCTAAATTGCATAAATCATTTTAATCACATAGGATTGTTTGTAAATAGTTTATCACATTTTTATCTATAATTCCAATCATATGTGGATGCATACGTTTTTATTTATTTGTAGCAACTGCGATTATACCATGTATCACCAAAATTTTAGGAATGCTCATATCACCCCTGCTTCCACAAAAACCTAATTTAAATTGCCTACCCTCAATATATAACAAGTCTGCTTCCTGAAACTACAAAAAGCCTTCTTGCCCTGTGAAGCTATGCTGCAATATTTATAGTTCCACCATTTCTGCTCCTTTACAATTATTCACCCTGTAAACTCTGCAAAAACATGAAGTGCTGTTGGAAGGTATAGCAAAAGTATCACAGTCCTTTGGGTTATCTTGTCAAAAATGCCTATATATCAGAAGGAACTGGCCTATACAAAAGTGATTGAAGAGAATTTCATTCCTCCCCACCTGCTAGGAGCTGTTCCATGGCTCTCATTCCAACTGTTGTGGTAGAATTAAGTTAATCACTTTTCTTCACCTAATGCACTATCTTGTGACATGGACATTTTCTTCAATGATGGTATTCTCTAAATTCTTTTAGTATGCCTTTACTGGTACCAGTAATAACATTTTTATTACTGCTTTACTGAATCCTGCATTGCATTACAGCTTTGATGGCAATTTGTTTTCAGTAGTGACCATACCAATGTTATGTGTCATCTTCCAAAGGTCGTGAGTAGGATTGAAGCATCTGTCAACATGGTTTGCCTCTTTACAGCATTTAAACCATGTAGTTTTTGCTACAACATTAATTGCCTTTGTCCATTTTACAGTATGTATAGACTTGATTCTAGTTTATCTTAAGTATTTATTTTTATATGATTTTTTAGTTCTATTGGCTCTTTTGCCACTGGTAATTTTTTATTCTTGAACTTGCATTTGCCCCCAACTTCATTGTCGTGTTCTTCTATTGCACACTTTACTCTCTTAGACCAACATGGTCAAGAACTACATGATCTGCAGTTCATTGAACAAACAAATCTTTTTTCATCAATGGCATTCATCACATACTGTAACATTATACCTCTGGATAATAGGATGCCGCTCGTACATCGATATCATGATAAACATTTCGACTACTGGAAGTAAAATTCGTTTAAACAGATATTAATTTATGGACTCTCTTATTTTAATTCTTCAGCTTTTCAATGACACATCAAAAAGAAGCACCTATGGGCTGTACGTTTTTTAAAATAAATCATGTTCACGGAAAGATTATCTTATCAGCTTTAGAGCTTCACAACAAAATAAAACATACAATATTTTACTTGCACGATCGCAGGCTATACATTAATTGTAACTCCATTAAAATCTGACTAGTAGTGTTTTCATGAATTGTATTCATTGAAAAATTATCCAAATTTTTTTTGTTTTTCAACCTCGGATCTAAATGAAACATACCCCATTTTATCTGTGGGAGCATCAGCTCTAAATTAATCTAATCCCTCATCAAAATCAGACCAGTAGTTTTTTTGTGTATAATGTGCAATGAAAAATTGATATTAATATGGTAAATATCTCAGCTTTGTGAAGTGAAACCTACCCTATACGTTAATCAAAACCTGACCCATAGTCTGAGTAAATCGTGTTCAATGGAGAATTGCCACTTTTATTATTATTTTTAATTTCTCAGCTTTTGACATCACATTAAATTAAATGTACCCTATTCCACACGTGAAACCATGAACTGTATGTTACACGAAACCCCCATCATATTCAGACCAGTAGTTGCGAGTGAACTACTTTTCAAATGACGCAATTTAACTAAATCATTCTCGGATTTTAGTAATTTTATCAAAACCAAACTTTTTTGTGCACTGAAATTTCAATGGGTGCTCTAGCTGTAGCCCGGTGATTGCATTGAAAGTTAATAGGTCCAAATAAACAGTTTCATTTGTCCTGGATAAGTGAAAGATTGTTGTGGGTTGTGTCAGTGCTGCACGTTCTGGATGACCTCTAATTTTGTCCGACAGAAATCGCAAAAATTGTCAAAAATGGGCACGACCCATGGCTACCATCCAACAGGAGTTTCATGCTGCAACAGGAGTATCAGTTTTCACTGGAACATTGAGTATGGGTACGACGTCTTTTCGGAGTTTTTAGTGGCAACTAAGAAATTCGGTGGTGGTAGAGTGATGGCCTTGCGTTCGCTAGGACGCGAGTTCGAATCCCCGTCCCGACATCAAGAGTTCGGTTTTCCATCGTTTCTGTAAATCACTACGGGTGCTGCCTTTATAAGACATGGCCGAATTTCCGTTCCTTGCTCCCAGTAGAGCAATGGTGTAGCGCCGTTTCAAGGCCTTAGGCTTAGGACCGCTGGTGTTCGTCCATGCTAGCATGAGCACCGAGGCCTATAATAACATTTTAGATAGCCACGAACCTAGTACGCTGTCGTAGCAGGGGGAGAGGTGACACTCCCACGTGGCGCATCCCAGGTGGCGAATAGGGGGGTCCTCACCGGTTTACCCCGGCGGACTTGAGCGAAATAAAATGGCTCTCGCGCACCAAACACACCACAGGTCAACGGCCTCAATGACGGAAGAGGAATAGGATTGTTCCCAACGGCAGAGATGGCGGAAGAACCACATGTTCTGGAAGTAACCCCTCCAGTCCTAAAAAAAAACTGGGCTTCAGTCCAAACAATTTGATTCCCAAGTACCATGAAGCGTGGCAGAAATCAACATATTACCCCAAGTGGTAGCCAATCCACTGCTGTCAGGGACAGTACAACCAGACTTTCGGATTCTGGAGTGTCTGGTATGACACGCGAACAGAGGGTATCGGAGACCTGTGGCCAACTTCGCCCTAAAACCAAAACTTTTTTTGGAACACTGAACATAAACACAATCTTGCGAGCAGGAAAATTACATGAACTACAGGAAACCATAGACAAACAAAAATTTTTGATACTAGCACTTCAAGAAACAAGACTAACAGATGAAAATGCAATGGACTTTGGCAATTACAGACTCTTCAAAAGTAAGACTAACAAACGAATCCTGAAAAATACTCCACATTTAGGAGTCGCTTTTGCAATTAACAAAAACATACTGAACTCTGTAACGAATCTGAAATCCATAAATAACAGACTAATGACTATCTCCTTCAAATGTATAAACAAAACACACACACTAATCAATGCGCACATGCCAATCAACAAGGATAATAAAACAGATCGTGGAAAGGTAGATCAATGCTGGGAAACACTAGAAGAAACTATATACAACATCCCACAAAGCCACATCAAAATTTTATTAGGGGACTTTAACGCACAACTAGGAAGAGAAAGAAGATACAGAAAACAATTGGAAAATACCCGGCTCACAAATGGACCAACCAAAATGGACAGAGATTAGTTGAACTCTGCAGTAGATTCAATCTAAAAATCATGTCAACAAATTTTCAAAAGAAACCATCAAAACAGATGACATGGCGAGCGCCAAACTCACTCTTAGGCGAGTTCCAAATCGATCATGTAGCCATCTCATATCCAGACCACAGAGAAATTTTGAATGTCCAGGTTAGAAGGGGTGCAAACATAGATTCTGACCATTATTTGAAAGGAATTAAGAATTGAGACCACAAATGATCATAAAAAAAACTCCAATTCCAAAATTCGATGCAGGTAAAATTCAACTTTCATTTACAGAAGAACTGGACAGAAAGAAATCAGAAAATTGGCAACAACTCAAAACCAAACTGATTGAAACAGCACAAAAACTAATCCCACAGCAAAAACGCAGAAAACACCCTTGGTGGAACGAGCAATGTGACCAATCAATCAAAGGACGACATCAAATGTACATCAAACGGAAAAACAGATGACTACTACAAAGAATACCTGAAAAGTAGGAAGGAAACAGAAAAGTTAATCAGACAAACCAAAAGGAAATATGAAAATGGGCAACTGCTCGAAATTGAGAAAGACTTCCAGAAGAACAATACACGCAATTTCTACAGGACTTTCAAAAGAAAACTCACAGGATACCAACCACAAAGCCTCTGCTTTAAAAAAAAGAGGACGGACAACTGGCATTAAACAATAAAGAAAACTGTACAGTGCTCGCAGAGTATTTTGAAAAACTCTTAAATTGTCCCGAACCAATACAGCGATTTGCACCACAAGAACCTAAAGAACAAAAACCAAATTCATCACCACCTGATGAAAATGAAATTGTTAGGCAAATCAAAAGACTCAAAAACAACAAAGCAGCTGGTGAAGATGGAATCACTGCAGAGCTTCTAAAATCAGTGGGATCAAAAACTATAAAAGAGATCACAAAAATGATCCAAGACATTTGGCAAACAGAAAAAATTCCAGAAGATTGAAAAAATGCGTTAATCCATTCTTTACACAAAAAGGGAGACAGAGCAAGTGTTGTTAATTACAGGGGCATCTCACTGCAGTCAGTACCATACAAAATTTTCTCCCAGTGTCTGCTCGATAAGGCTCAACAACAACTAGAACCAAGGATCGGAGAATATCAAGCAGGATTTAGATCAGGTAGATCTTGCACAGAACAAATACTCAACCTAAAACTTATCCTCAGACATCAAAGAATTTGTTGCAATCGTTTAGTCTGCACATTTGTCGATTTTAAAAAAGCATATGACTCAGTTGATCGAGAGTCATTATTCCAAATATTGAAAGAACAAGGCTTAGACCCCAAGGCTCTTGCTTTGATACAACAAACACTAATAGATACAAAGTCCAAAATAAAATGTTTAGGGGAAATATCAGAACCATTCATTATTAAAACAGGAGTAAGACAATGAGACGGACTTTCTCCGTCACTGTTCAACTACGTCCTTGAAAAAGTGTTAAAGGAATGGCGGAAACAAAAATCAATCCTTGGAATTGACCAGCCAATTATATTAGGCAGAGGAAAATTAAAGATAGGTTGCCTAGCATTTGCAGACGACTTAGCAATCTTAACCCGTGACATTGCAATAGCCCAAAAACAGATCGAACTCTTGAAAGAAGTAGCGTCGAATGTGGGTCTACAGATTTCATTCGAGAAAATAGAATTTATGACCTGCAATAAAGAAACACCAAAATACATGGAGACAAAATATGGAAAAATCAAACGAGTCTCATACTTCAAGTATCTCGGTGAAACAATCCAAGAGAATGGTACTGAAGCAAAAGCTAATGAAATTAGATGCCAAAAGATGGAAACAGCTTATCGCCTAACACAAAACGTCTACAACAAAAAATGCATCTCCAAGCACACAAAACTGAGACACTACAACACAGTTATTAAACCAGAATGTCTTTATGGATCAGAAACACTTATTTTGAACAGAAAAAAGATATAGAAAACATTTAGAAAAAATAACGCAAAATTATAAGGAAAATTTTGGGCCCAAGACTCATAGGAGACCAGTACAGACTCAAAAGTAATCAGGAAATTTTACAATATGCAGACATTCACAGTGATATTAGAAAACGCCGACTAAAATTTTATGGACACATTAAAAGAATGAACCCTAACAGACAGAGACAAATAGTTGAATTCTATGAAAACCGAAGTAAATTAATATCGGATACTATGAAATGGGTTGGAGAAATCAAGAAAGACCTCAAATTAGCAGGAATTGTTCCAGAAGATATTGAAAACAGAGACATATTTAAATTCACAAGAGGCAAGTTGACAGGGAGGAAAAATTTAAGAAAAGACCAGGAACAACATGGTCAGATGAGATAAAAGATGCCCACCGCAAACGTATGAAGGAAATATGGGCACAAAGGAAAGTGAACAAACGCTTCTGAGTACTTTGCGTAGTCCTAATGGGCTTATCTGCAAATAATAATAATTATAATACGTAGTGGAATGCTCCCAACATTGTGGCCTTTTTTTTTATATAGAAAGAATCCACGTCATTTCCAGGATGACGACTCGTTTTATATAGATCACTTTTAAGATAGTTAATGGACTAAGATTGCACCTTTTACGTCAACGTTAGAATTTGGACGGATTAAAATACCGCTGCCTTGGAAGGTGACTAGGAGCAATGAGATCCACCACAACAAATGCGCTACTCGAGAATCCGTAAATATGCCTTTTCACATAGACGAAAATTTTCTGTTTGAAAAATAAACTTCTAATCTCATCCAGTGAGGATATGGATAAATTCTAAAAAAAATTGTCTGGATGAGATTTAAACCAAATTCCAGGAGCTCGTTGCAGTATATTATTACTATATACGGGGACCTGTGACAAAACAGTCTTTTGAAATATGTCCGCTTTATCAAGCACTATACCATCTTCAATCAATAGATCAGTAAATTTCTTGGATCATTCAGCCGATAATGACATAAGTCATTGTCTCAACTGTAAGCTACTTTGCCTGGGTTCGTATTTAACTCTAACTAGATTATCCGTGCGAAAATTTTGCTAATAAAATACGACTAGATGACTCGTGCAATAATTTCGCTAATACGATGAATAGTAAGGTTAGTGGTTTGTAACAGGATGAAAGAAGAAATGCCTTATTTGTTTCAACTGTTTATTTTTTGGGTTTAATAGGCACGTAACAAATGCAGACGGCAGTGAAGCAGTTTATTCATATCTCTGTGATACGTGCTACTGCTATCTAACTGCGTGGCTCTGAACTGTCCCACACACGCAACATTCACAGTTGTTACTTTTGTCATTTATGGGTCAAATGCCAAAAAAAAAAAAAAAAATCGTTCTTTATTTATAATGTTGCCTGATGGAGACCTTAACTTTTAAATGATACCTCATTTATCGATTTAGGTTAGGTGTAAAGGGAAATAAATGGATCGTAACAGTACAACACTTTATGGAAATAATGAAACTTTTGCCCTTTAAGGGTAGAATTCCAAAAAATTCCTGTCTTAAGTTATGATGTCACCAGAATCCTCGTTTATCTATTTCGTTTAGATGTCAAGGGAAATAAATGGCTCATGATAAAAAACGGAAATATCGATAATTTTGCCCTTTTTAGGGCCCCGATTCCGAAAATTTCCTTTCTTAAAATATGATTTGACTAAAGCGAAGACCTAAATCTCTAAAATAATACTTCATTTCTTGATTTCGGTTAGATTTCTAGGGAGATAAACAGCTCGACACAAAAAAAGTTGTTATGAAAAACAATGGTACTTTTGCCATTTAAGGGTCTATTTCAGAAAAATTACTTTTTAAAAATATGTTGTGATCAAAGTGGTAAACTTAATCTTTAAAATCATACCTCATTCATCTATTTCGGTTAAATATCAAAGGAGATAAATGGCTAATGATTAAAAAAAAAATATGTTACAGAAATAATGATACCTTTGCCCTTTAAAGTTCAAATTCCGAAAAATTTCTTTCTTAAAATATGATGTGACCAAAGTGGTGACTTTAAAATGATACGTCATATATCTATATCGGTTGGAGATAAATGGCTCGTGAATAGGGATTGCAATCCAGGAAAGTGGATCCCGCATCATTAGACAGTCTTGCGGATTCTGTTAAGGTCAGTTACAGTTTATCATAAATACAGAGTATTTCAAATTTTCCTAACTGTTTCGTAATATGTTGTAAGTATTTTAAGAATTTTGATGCGTTCCTATTACACTAAAAAAATAAATATTTGCTACCAAAGTACGGTTCCACTTTTCATTATGTTACAAGCATTCAACCTCACTATTCATCGCATTTGATTCGCGAAATTTTCGCATGGGTCGTCTAGTATATATTAATTCTATAAGGTATTTTTTTGTCACAAGCCTGTATCTTCCTTAATACTTACCCGAAATCAATGAATGAGGTGTCATTATAAAGCTTATGGTATCCACTTTGGTCACATCATATTGTAAGAAAGAAAGTTTCGGAATCCGACCTTAAATGGCAAAAATGTCAATATGTCTAAAATTCTGTTTTCTGTGTTACGAGTCATTTATCTCCCTTTATACCTTTCTGAAGTCGTTTATGAAGTATCATTTTAAAGATTAAGATCTCCGCTTTAGTGACGTCATATACTAAGACAAAAAAAAATCAGAATTCGACCCTTAAGGGCAAAACTATCAATATTTTTGGAATGAGTTTTTGTGTCACGAGCCATTTATCTCACTCCATATCTAACCAATACAGATAAAAGAAGTATCATATTGAAGACTAAGGTCTCCGCCGTGTTAACATTATATTTTAAGAAAGGAATTTTTCGTATTTCGATCCTTAAAGGGCTAAAGTGTCAATTTTTTTAAAATGCGTTTTTTGTGACTCGAGCCATTTATCTCCCTGGATATCTAACAAAAATCGATAAATCAAGTAAGATTATGAGGAGTAATGTCTCAGATTTGGTAAAATCATATTTTAAGACAGAAGTTTTTTGGAATTCAGCCCTTAAACGGAAAAGTATAAATGGTTCTACAACGCATTTTTGTGTCACGAGCCATTTACCTCCATTAATATCTAACCGAAACAGATAAATGTGGTATCATTCTAAAAATTAAGGTTTCCGCTGTGGAACATCACATTTTAAGAGATGAATTTTTCTGAATTGATCTCTTAAAGGGCATAAATATCAGTATTTCTAAAATGCGTTTTTGTGTTACAAGTCATTTATCTGCCTTCGTAATTAAACAAAATTGATAAACGAGGTATCATGTTATAGATTGAGGTCTTCGTAAGGTCTTAGGTTCCGTTACACCACATTTTAAGAAAGAAATTTTTCAAAATTCTAACTTTAGAGGGAAAAAGTATTAATATTTCTGTCACAAGATATTTATTTCCCTTGATACTTAACCGAAATTAATAAATGAGGTATCATTTTAATTATTAAATTATCCGCTTTGGTCGCATCATGTTTTAAGAAAAAAAATTATCCAATTTCAACCCTTAATGGGCAAAAATATCATCATTTCTAGAACTTTTTTTTCCCTCCTCGCTTGATAACTAACCGAAATTGATAAATGAGGTATCATTATAAAGACCGAGGTGGCTGCCTTGGTCACACCATATTTTATAAAAGAATTTTTTTGGCATTCGACCCTTAAAGGCCAAAAGTATCAATATTATTTCTACAGCGTGTTTTTTTGTTATTACAGCCATATATCTTCTTCGATACCTAGCCGAAATCGATAAATAACATATCGTTTTAACGATTAAGGTCTCCAGTTAGGTAAAATCAAAAATTAAGGAAGAATTTTTCGGAATTTGGCGCTTAAAGTGATAACGCGTATGAGAAAGTTCAGAGCCAAGTCCATAGATTTCATCAGCAGATATCACAGAGATGTCAATAAACCTTTTTTTCTTCAATAAGTAGCTTTTCGGATATTTTTTTCTGTTATGGAAACATTTTCGTTTTGCTATACAATTTCAATATAAACATTTTATTCGCACAGCAACAAATATCACAGAGATGTTGATACGTTGTGTGCATTTTGTTCAGGTTGGTTGAATTCTGTATGGTCAGTAACAATTTGTCGTAAATACAGAGTGCATTAAATTTTCCCAACTGTTTCGTAATATGTTGTAAGTATTTTGAAGCGTACCTATTGCACTAAAAAAATAAATATTTGCTACAAAAGTATGGTGCTACTTTTCATAATATTACATGCATTCAACCTCACTATTCATCACATTTTATCCGCGAAATTTTTGCACGGGTCGTCTAGGATTTAATTAAATTGCAATGGAGCGCACGCTCCGGTGGTAATTCCATACGACCCATCTTCCTCCTTCCCAGTATCCACTTACATTCCCCTCCTCAAATTTTAACTTAAAGTCGCATAAAAGATATACGACTTTAGAGATATACTAGCATTTACCCGCTGCTTCACACGCGTATGCTTTGGTATGTGTAAAAATTCTTTACCGATTTTATTCTATTACCATATATTAACTCTGTGAGGAGTGAATTCTATATTCTTTGTTTAGTTATATCTTTAGGTTTGGTTTTCAGACTGATGTCCGAGAGTTTTGTTTCATTCATATTTTAATGTTATACAATTTATGAATTAGTAGAAAAGCTATCTGAAAAATTTACTGTACTAATTCTTAGAGATAATTATTTTGAGCAGAAGAAAAAAATGCTTAGAAAGAGTTATATTTTGTGATTTAAGTAGGTGTAACAATGTTTAAGAGAAATAATGTTACCTTTACCTTACATAGTTGGTTAGTCACTGTAACACCTCTGATTGCCATTTCTAAATGCTGATACGGAATACTGCACTATTTAATATTAGTATTAATTTAATTGCAATGGAGTTAATACTCCGGCGTCAATTCTCCCAGTCATCTAATCACTCCTTTTAATTGGTGTGTTAAAACCCTCCCCCATTTATTTTGCTGTTTTACACGTTTTAATTTTAAATTTCTTAAGGGTTTTTGGTACATTACATATTCATTACTTGACTTGATAATTTGTTCCAATCCCTGACACCCTTACCAACAAAAAGAAAATTTTTCTGCTCCCTTACGCATGAAATTGAGCGCCAACTTGTGGTCATGGTCGTGTTTCCCCTTACATGCACTATTCTTAATTCTTTGACCAATATCCCATCATGCCCCATCACCAACCTATGCCCTGAATATTCCCAGCACTCTTTTCACCCTCCTACCTCCATCAAGTGATCCGCAATCCCAATTTAATTTTCTGAAATATTTTTTTTTTCCCTTTTGCTGTTGGGATATTGGTTTTATTTTGACGACATGTTAGTAAGATCAGTTATGTTTGCTATAAAATTTAAATTTACGTGTATTAAAACTAATCGTGCGCAGTATCACATGTTAAGAATAATTTTTAATTTCCTTCACTTTCACATAACAGTATTACTAATGCCATTATTTCAGCCACATATAAATAATTCCAAAATGCCATTATTTGTTCACGGTACAGTGTATGTATTAATGCACGTTTGACTGAAGCTATGATTTTCGAACGTCAATATTATCTGAGGTTGTGATTCGGTTGAAGTACAGCCTGGACCATTATGACAGTTGATAAGCTTTGTTGAAACATAAGAGACAATATGGATTTAGCTTTATAATTAATGCGATGTAGCATCAAGATATGACTTATTTTAATTTATCTTTGCTTTCAATAAAGCCGTATCATTGATTTTATTATTTTAGATGCATATAAGTACCTCCAGCAGGCCAAGATTCGATAGCGAAACAGTGAATGTATTAATGTGCATGGGACAGAAGCCAAGTTTGTCGTTAGGTTGAAATGCAGCCTGGACCAGAATGGCAATTGACACGCTACGTTACAACATAAGGCATAATGGATCTAGTTTTATAATTTACGCGATGTAACATAAGGTGTTAAGATGCCTAGTTATTTTTAATTTCATTGGTTGCATGTTGCTACCGCCATTAACTCAATTGCACTTATGGAGATAAACATTAGAAAATCAGGGTTATAAAGTTATTTTATAGGAAGAAAAGTTTATTTTTCTGTGAGTATTTTGAACAGTAGCCAAAATTTGTACACACGTTTAAAAATATTTGCACATGGGAGCCACGAAACATACACAGTCCAGTCACATTAATGTCGGCGTAATGCAGAAACGTAGTGATTTATCCGATATCCAAAAGGGCATGATTATTGGTTTTCGGGCCAAGGGTGGAAGCATTTCGGAAACGGATAATTTTGTGAACTGTTCACGTGCCACCGTGGTGAAAGTATACCGTGCATGGCAAAATGGCACTATTCAGAATCTTCGGCGTGGAACATGTGGTGCACCACGGACAATAGATGACAGAGGCGAACAAGGGCTATGGAGATGCGTTCGGGCAATTAGACGTGCAACTGTTGAGCAACTGACCACCCAGATGAACCAAGGTGCTACCAAGAGTGTATCCTCAACAACGGTTCAGTGAACGTTGCTGCGCATGGGCCTCCGCAGCAGACGCCTGGTTAATGGACCTGTGCTGACAGCTATTCGTCGGCGACGAAGGCTGGAATTTGCACGTACGGCGTGAAACACCCTTCAACAATTGCCGGAAGGATCCAGGATGGAGGAGGGAACATTATGGTTTAGGGAATGTTTTCCTGGCATTCACTGGGTGAACTTATCATTGTGGAAGGCACGATGGATCAGCACAAGTACGTATCTGTCCTTGCGGACCTTGTCCACCCCTACATGCGAATAATTTTTCCTCAGAAATGATGGCATCTACCAGCAGGACAATGCGAGGTGTTATACAGCTCGCAGTGTATGTGCGTGGTTCGAAGAGCACCAGGATGAGTTTACCTTACTCCCCTGGCCAGCAAACTCACCGGATTTAACCCCAATCGAGAACCTGTGGGACCACCTCGATCGGGTAGTTCGCGTCATGGATCCTCAATCGCGTAATCTAGCGCAGCTGGCCACGGCACTGGAGTCGGCATGGCTCAACATCCCATTGAACGCCTTCAGAAACCTAATTGACTCTCTTCCTGCACGCCTCGCAGCGGTCCGCTCTGCCAAAGGTGGTTATTCTGGTTTTTTGAGAGGTGGTCACATTAATGTGACTGGATAGTGTATATTAATCGAATAAAGTCCATCGAAATAATTGACAGTTCTGTAGAAGTAATTAAGGAAAAACTACGTATTTACCTGTTAGCTTTTTTCTAAGACATCTTTCTTTGAAAAAAAAAAAAAAAAAAAACGCAAAAATACAGGCATAATAATATTTATTGTACTTCCTCTGACGATCACGAAAGACATATTGTACCAGAGAAAAACTTTAACTATCTACCAAAGACAATCTATGTCTACCACGTTAATAAGCTAATGCATTTTACATGACAACCAGGGGCGTAGCTACCATGGGGCTAGGCGGTACAGTGCACCGGGCCCCCCTACGATCAGTGGGCCCCCAAGCTTACCTTTGGGGGCCCCCAAGTGCAGTTCAGAGGCCCACGATCCTTCAAGGCAAACTGGCGACCTTTTTTTTAGCTCTACAGTCGTCTAAGGGGGCCCCTGAGACACAGGAAGCCCCTCACTAAGGGCCCTCTCATGATGACAACTGACCTGTTACGATTAAAATAATGGTGATTACGTTTGATTCACGTATTTCGTTTACTTTAGAGTACTGCGGTACAAAAAACTGAATAAGAAAACTTAAAATATAAAATTTAATCCTTAGTTTTGTCAGATTTTTGCGAAAGGAGTGAGCGTCTGAAAGTGCATAATGATCCGCGGCCCTCAATTGCCAATATATAAAGGTTTTTAATTGCTTGCTCCTTCCGATGGTACATATAAGTCATTAGCTATTTTCGCAGATTTTGACTGGCACCATTAGTTCTAAAAATTTGAAAACCCCGTCCAAATTGCTGTCATAGTCGTTTCGCGGCTCCCTTTCAAATAAAGAGACATACGGAGTTTGCTTACAGACTTATAATGGTGTAGATTGTTCACGTAGATACAAGTAGAGAGATATCGATTGAATCAAGGGTCGCCTTAGTGCTCAAAACGTCAACGTCATGGTCATACACAAAAGTATTACAAATTCCCATCCCGATTTGAATCGGAGAACATTTCTCAATCTAAAAAGGTAAAATGCGTGAACTGTGATGGCGACCACCCTGTATCATGGAGAGACTGGGATGCATATCAGTATTTGCTGAAACCACCAAAGCAAAAGAATACTGAAAAAAAGTCTAGCTGACCAAAACAAGAGTGAAAAGAATACGGACAAGAAACACCAGCATAAATCAAAATACAGTACGAGTGACGAACGAAAGATCTGTTGACGTAATTCAACTTTGCACGCTTTAAAAATTTATTTGTGAAATTTACGGATTTAAAAATAACAAAGATATATAGTTAGATTTCATAAATTCTTGTCTACTTACAAAGCTGATAATAAAGAAGAACATTTAAAAAAAAAAAATCATTAAAAATCTGTGATCCCTCTACTTTGCAACTGTGCAAAGTTGAATTACGTCAACAGGTCTTAAGAGCGCAGTACATTTCAAGTAATTTGCGTAATCCTCATTTGCGTTTTCCGAGTTCCTTAAAACTGATTATAATGGGTGGTAGCGACAGAAAAATGGTTTAGAATTTCATTGTTTTGATGGAGAATGAATGCCACAATTAGTGTTAGACGCTATATTTAACGAAAGACATGAGAACACCCATGAAAATGATACAGGTAAATTGAAACATTTATTTCATAATTTCATTATTTGTTTTATTATTTACTAAATATAAATGCATAATTATTTTCAGGTAATGCAACAGAACCAGAAGAAAAAGAGTATGCAAGCAATGATGAGGACTTTGCTGCTAATAATGATGATTATAATGAAACAATCAATACTAATATATATATATATATATATATATATATATATATATATATATATATATATATATTTCACTTGAATATATGAAAATTTTGAAAAAGTAACTACGAATGAGACTCTTTTAACTGCTCCACATTCTTTTTAAACAACTGCATGCTAGCTATGAGCCAAGTGGTGTGACGCATGGTTTGATCCATGGTCCTTTTTTTTGTTCATATATATTGTCTCTGATACAGGTGCGTTTGTCTGTGGCTTTCTTGTATTACTCATGGAGGAAGGAATAATATGGAGACGACGCAAGCGACCTTCACCACGCAATCAAGTGAAGCCAGGCGGAGGAGGAGTGGGGAGGCATGGCCGGAGTGGAGGGGACATGGCCGCTTCCCAACAAACACGGGGAATATGTACAAAAACCTCAAGGGGACTCTAGGATAAACGTGACGCCGCAATCTGGTGATGGATTATTATGTAACTCGATGAGACAAATAAAAAATGAAGAATAAATTTTTTTGATATCCTGCTTAGTTTTCGAGATATTCTGTCTCAAATGTTAAATGGTTTTGGTTGAAATTCTGAAGAAAAAATTATTCAAAGTGAAATTTTATGATGAATTCTTATTTAAAAAGACGAGACAAATAAAAAATAAAGAGTAAAAATTTTCGATATTTCACCTAGTTCTCGAGATATACTGTATCAAAAGTGAGGTGTCTTCAGTTGAAATGCAGAACAAAAATTTCGCAAAAGTCAAATTTAATGATGGATTCTTATGTAATATGACGAAAAAAATCGATGATAAGGAATAAATGTTTTCGATATCTTTCTTAGTTTGGGGGATATACAACATCCAAATTGAGGGGATTAGGTTGGGATGCAGCCTGGACCAAGAATTAATTCTGTCAAAGCCACAATGATTACATGGTTGACATGCAGAATGGATATTTCAGTTTTATTACTACCACTTGTGGTTAGACTGAAATGTGTCCTAGACCAGAAAAAAAGTAAGAGGACCCACTCTAGGGATGAGCAACCCAGACATTTTGTAGGCTGGTACCAGAAATAAAATGTTTCCGCATAATTTATAGTTAGTATAAAGTGTATCAACAAAAAGTAAAGAGTGATACTTTACTATAATGTATGGTTGGCATCATGCGGTGTTCTTTGAAGTAACTTCAAGCAAGTGTGCTCCAATCATAAATGCGATGATGAGTCACTGTATGAACAAGCATATACTTTTTTTAACAAAATAACTTATCACGCAAGAAGAGCTCTACTTCAACTTGTGTTTAAAAGGGCAGAGACTTTATTATTACCTTTAAAAATAAAAGAGTCATTTCACAATTGTTGCTATTACAGGAATGTACAAGGAACTTTATGAGACAGAATTTGATTCATTATTTTCCTTTACTTCACATTCTTAATAATGAATTAACATGTGGTTAAAGGTAGGGACCGTGCACAAACTACATGGCCCGGTCCAGGGGGGGGGGTGCTGAAAGGCTACGTTGGGCTATGGAGGGGGGGAGGGATTCCAAGCCAGGCCACGTAGCTTTCCTTTCATAAAATTTGTCACAGTTAAAATGAGGAACTGAATTCACAACAGCATGTGAATATTTATTGGTTTAATTCTAGATGGCGATACAGCTATAGCACCTTTCTGCCGCACGCAGCTATCAAAGAATTATCCGAATCACTTTTATGACATTTTTCTCCTGGTCCAGGCTGTATTTCAACCTAACCTCAACTGCTAGGAATAATAAAAAAAAAGCTAGATCCCTGTACTGGCAGTAGGCCTAAAGTAGTTGTAGCAGTATCATGATCTAGAATTAAACCTATTTATTTCCCTCAGCTAATTATCTCCTTATGTAATTTATAATAGTCTGACAAGAGAAAACAGTGCAAAATGTCTTCTGGAATTAAAAGGGGGAAATGGCTATTTAAAAAATTAATAAAACTCACAGCTTCTTACATAACAGTTAATTTCATCATCCATTGTCAGTATAATCAGCAACGTGACGAAAGAAATCTTAATAGTAAATTCACTGAATCGCGATGTAAAACACGCCCCTTTAAACACTTTTCAACACTCATTAAAAAATAATGCTAGTCTATTATGTGCAAAATAGCAAGGTTTGCTGATTTTCTACACTAAACCAAGAAAAATTTGAGAACAAAGTCATCCCATTGAGAGCTATGACTAAATATTTATAGACATACTCTAAAGTTTGCGATGTCTACCGCTCACTTCAACAACGATAATTACAATTCAACTTACTTATGAAATGATATTCCAGGTTCATTCCTGTCTGTCCTATTTGTGCAACACAAGATGGCATTTTGAAACACTTATACACATTACAAAATGAAATAATCACTGCATCTACTACAATGTGAACACCTCAATTGTTGGGAAGCGCCATATGGTCGCTGCCGGTGCTGCCGCCATGCGGCCTGCTTCACCGATTTAACGTCACTTCTCCTCCATATATTCCTTCCTCCATGGTATTACTCCTTCCTCCATGGTATTACTGTCCTGTGTTGTCTCTGTTGTGTTTTCACTTTTATTGTCTCTGGTGTATTGTATGTAGTTGAAAATGTTGAATGTGTGGAAGGTGGTATCGTTTAACAGAGTGGTGAAATTAAGAATATGGGAGGAATGGCGTCGTTACGCAGGACACAGCAAGTGGCAGAATATAAAACATATTAAAGCGTTGAAAGATGGGCAGAGAGCCCTCATGTTTACTAAAATGTCTCGACTAATTCGGGTCGCAATTCAAGGAAAGTAAGGTTACTCGCCATTTCTTTTGTTATTTTTAAGTATTAAGCCTTAATAAAACGGATAAATCTTGATATCGCAATACGATTGGAACTATAGGCTATATTAAGTTCAGTTAACGTTGGTAATATGGTGTCATTGAAAGCAAAGAAAATTAGGAAGAGGTATTGGTTTAATTCTAGATGGGGATACCGCTGCCTCGCGACTGTTAACGTGACGTCATCGTGACGTCGCGTTCACGTACAGTCGTAAAAACATATATTGTGACCTCGCGTAGCTCGGTCACAATAATTTAAAGCTGTACACTATCAACATAAACTGATATCCCGAAGGTGGATTAGATGCAGGCGGCCGCTGGTAAGCGGCCGCAGATGTCCGATAACACAACCAATATTGCTAATCTTCGCGGGTTCACTGCCGGATGATGATGAAATGCGAGCTTCACCTTAAACATTGAACATCTGTTTGTGTTATCGGACATCTGCGGCCGCTTACCAGCGGCCGCCTGCATCTGATCCACCTTCGGGATATCAGTTTATGTTGATATTGTACAGGTTTAAATTATTGTGACCTCGCTACGCTCGGTCACAATATATGTTTTTACGACTGTACGTGAACGCGACGTCACTATGTGTCACGTTAACAGTCGCGAGGCAGCGGTATCCCCATCTAGAATTAAACCGAGGTATTACTGGAGATGGCAATACCGGCAATTTTATCTTTATTATGGCGCTACACTCTGATGATGAATTCTTGTAGGACTCGATGAAACAAACCGAAAATAAAGAAACAATTTTTTGATATCTTGCAGTTCTAAAATCAAAACTTCTACGTCATGTGCATTAATCCCTTCAATTTATTCCAGTTTAAAGTTGACCCAATTATTGTACAACCATAGCAACCGTCTCAACCGTAGCAACTTGGTAAACCAGCTAAAATTTGAATTTTTCATTAAAAAATTTGGATATACACAACAAGTACCCATGAGTCATGACTTTATTTTGGCAGTAATGGGAAGCAAAATTATGCTGACCAACATGTTATATTTTCAATTAACTGTCCGTAACTGGAAGCTCAGAAGTAATTTTTGTTTATATATTTATCAATCTTGTTCCATGGATGCCTGCTGAGGAAGTACCTCTGGGGCGTGAAGCATGTCTTGGTTAAGATACATACATACAACATGATTCATAATCGTAGTGAAAAAATTGTATGTTGCAAAGACAAAAAAGAGAATAAAAAATAAACATGAATTTTTACAACTGAGTTTTGCAAAAGGTCATATGGAATAAAGTTAATTATTTTGTTCAATTTCTTGAATGGAGTGGAAGTTGCCAATAATATAATCTCTCAGTCTTTCTTTAAATATGTCTTTATTATCTGCGAACTGTTTTACACTCTTGGGAAGTTTATTAAATAGATGTATCCCAGAATAATTAACTCCTCTTTTTACCAATAACAGTGATTTTTGTGTTAATGTGCAAGTTATTTCTGTTTCTTGTATTGAAATTGTGTACCTGTGAATTAGATGTAAACAGGTTTTCATGACGAAGGACATGAAAGAATGTATATACTGAGAAGTCACTGTAAGAAAATTAAGTTTTTTAAAGAGTTGTCTGCAAGAAGTTTTTGGTTTTACTCTACACAGCATCCTGATAGCTTTTTACTGTGCTGTGAAAACTTTTTGGGTCTACTGGAGATCTCGATTCCACTACAACATTCACTAATGAAATAATAATATGACTGTAATCAGTTGAAAGACCTGTTATTTTCAAGCAGAAATCAGGTTGTAATACACCCCGGAGACAACGTTAAATGTATTTTGGAAATTATTTCTAGTGGTGTCTACTGCAGTTTTATGACGCCATTTCCTTGCGGAATTGCGTTCTTCAGTAATCCCAAGTTTCGTAGTTTGTGAAGAGTTTCCCTAAACAGTTATGGCATATCATAAGATAGCGAAAGTGGATATGATCGCTGAAATATTGTGTGTTAACACTTCCATAACTCGGATAGTTACCACCGAAAGTGGTCGTGTAATGGTTAGCGTTCTGGCCTCGCATTCGGGAGGACAGTGGTTCGAATCCCCGTCCGGGCATCCAGATTGGGGTTTTCCATGGTTTCCCAAATCACTCCAGGCAAATACAAGGATGCTTCCTTCAAAAGGCCATGGCCGAATTTCTTCCCATTCCTTGCCTCCATCCTTTCCCGTTTCTAAAGACCTCGCTGTTGAAAGACGTAAAGCAGTTAAAAAAATTAGCTTGTTATTATATCTTTAGACTCCATTTCTAATTTCCTTCTCTTCTCATTTCTACTGTTTTTTTTGTGAAGAAGCTCTGAAACTACTACTGATGCAGTTGTTGTTAAGGCTGTCTTGAATGAACTTATCAAATCAATTATTTCATATACCCACCTTTTTCTTATCCCCAGCAACTTCCTCCTCGTTATCTATTATTGCCAGAGTGCCATTTTGCCCCTCAGTTTTCATACATATAGAAATTTGCAGTTGCATCATTTAGTGTTGCCCTTTCAGCATTAATATTTTTCACAATTGCATCATTGGCTTCCCTCCTTTACTGCATTTTTTTGTTTTTTGTTAAAGTGTTCTGTACTGCCTTGTTGATTTCTTACTCTGTTATACACTTTATCAACTTCTTCTCTCTTCAGCTCATAAATTTTATTTTGTTTTTACATTTCATTTAATTGTTCCATCTTTCTGCCCACTATACTAGTGCTCTCCTTGTACATCGTGAGTCTTTCTCTTGAAATATCTTTTTCAAATCTGGAGCCAATAAATTCTTGTAATTATACCTATATCCATCGACTTTTCTGATGGTAGCTTGCTGAAAACCCTCTTGTATCTATCATCATTTGCCTCCAGGTGGTTTAATCCTAGACTGCGATTCCGCCACTGACTGGCGTTGACGTGACGTCATAGTGACGTTGTTTTGACGTAATTGTGAACTTGCTACACTCGTGACCGAGCGTAGTGAGATCACAATTACGTTAAAACGACATCACGTCAACCCAGTCAGTGGTGGAATCGCAATCTAGGATTAAACCCTCGTGGTCGCTTGTCCCCTCTGTTATCTGTTACTTTACATGGTTATTAAGAAGATGTTTTTGTTCTCGTATACATTGCCTACCACTTGTGTAAATCCTCACTAGATGTTTCTAATCTCTGCTCCCTCGTATTCTTAATTCTATTTACTTCTGACTCTACATCTGGTGTATTTTAGCCCTAGCTGTTATAGCCATTACACTCCCTGCTGTGATATCTGGGTATATAATCAGTTTCTCCACATTAGCCTCATTGTGCTTGTTCACTATCCCACTTCAGCAAGCAGCCAAGATACTGATTGAAGAAAGTGAGTACACTGAGAATAAATACGGAAATGGAAGTTAATGCCCAATTAAGGAAACCGTTAAGTGGTCCATAGCTGACATACATGCCATATTATTTCAGGTCCTGGAACACTTTATTATTCTGTATGCAGAAGAAATTTTGTTTTATCTGAGAGGTTTCTTGAAGTATGTTAAATTGTAGTTCACTGTTTCATGGCCATTGATATTTATATTTTATATGGTTTTGATTCAGACAGTTACTGTTCTTGTTCCACAGTACATTTCCTGTACACAGAATTTCAGATATTTAAAACTGACTTTTGCTATCTCAGTATTTCTTGGGTTTAAATTGATGGAATTAACTTCATGTTAATGACTGCAGTTTTTCCTGATCCACTCTAATAAATTTGGACAAAAATTATGTATTTATGGATATTAATAATTGAGATCAGTTTAAGGAGGAGTCACAAACATAGATATGTTTTCCAGTAGGTTCCAACTAAGGCCGTTATACTAAAGGTTGGGCCCGAAGCGAAACGAGTGGCGATTGGCTGTTGAAATTACATCATCGTAGGAGCAAACATAAGCAATGGATCAAGGGGCAAATGAGCGAAGTGGGCTGCTGTCAAAACTATTCATTTTAAGGATGCCAGAGCTATTAATTCAATTAAAATATTTTATATATTTACATAGCTTGTTATGTTAGTTTTTCTCCATATTTGGAATGGACGATGCGAGGAACTGACAAGATTTCCTCCTATGTGCTGCGGCTGCCTTTTGCATTTTAAGTTTTGCATTCATTTAACGTAAACGAATAAACATTCTTGTCCTTACATAGAGTTTATCACTTCCACTGGCACCTCTGGATATTTGTAAATTATTTTGGCACAAATTCTTTTAACAATATTCTTTTCTTTTGACATAAAATCACAACCATTCACATCCATAAAAATTAGTTCAAATTGTGACACTTTAATTAACCAGTCATTGGATGGTACAGTAAGGCTTCTGCGTGATAGTACTTATATCCATCCAAATTTTGATGTAGAATTAGCTGGACACATTAAAGATGTAGGTGTTCCCATTGTAGCATCGAATTTTCTTCCACGATGAGCGATGTAACCAACAAGACAATGAAAGCCTGATTAAGCAGTCTGGCCCTTCTGTAAATGAAGACGAAATATTAAAATCTTGATGGTTGGAATCGCCTTCAATCAGTGGTTCAGACATATCGGGTAATATCCCTTATAGAAGTTGAGATGTTAAAATAACCCTACTTTCATTTGATAGAGGAATGTCCGTTGCATTTTTTGCCATAGACGGTGTTACACATCTGTTGGTGAGGGGTTCAGATGAAAATGACCAATGCCTCTTTATCTGAGAGAAAAATTTCTCTAAACAATCTTGATTCAGGTGAGCTGTCAAAATGTATTTTACTTGTAAACTCTGGAGATCGGAGAACAGACTAAATACAGATCGGATGGTTGTAATAAATCCTTTATGGAAAGGAAAAAACTGTTTTCATCTACCAACTTCACTTTTTTTTTTTTTTTTTTTGCAGCATTCGTACGTTATACATCTCAAAATTCTTTCTTGAATATCATGGTGAATACCGTATCCACATGCTAACAGCATGTACTCTACTATTCAAATGTCAAATGAGTCGTTGACAGGCTGGAAAAAATGAGCAACATGTTCTTCTGGCATGAAATAGCGTATTGCTTGTACTGTGATGTTAGAAAACAGTTGCATTGCCAAATATATCCTCTGGCGCTTCCTTTAACTGCAAGCTTGGGGCACACTTCTATTTCACCATTATCTAAATCAATTAATTTTTCAACCACTGTTTTCACAACTATTTTGCCACTCGGAAGAATAAACCTGTCATCAATAAAATGATTCCTTAGCAGTTTATACGAGGGTGGTCCCAGAAGTACCCGACCTAGCAATGAAAAAACAAATTTTTTGGAAAAAACTGTATTTATTTTTCAACGTAGTCTCCATTTAGCTCTATACATTTATTCCAGCGATTTTCAATAGCTTCGATACCACTTTTATAAAAAGAACTGTCTTGCTCCTCGAAATAGCCATTAACTGCCGACATCACTTCTTCGTTGGTCAAAAATCTTTGACCACTGAGCCATTTGTTTAAGTTTGGGAACAGGAAATAATCTGAGGGAGATAAATCTGGTGAATAGGGTGCATGAGGTAGCAATTCGAACTTTAATTCATTAATTTTGGCCATTGCAATAACGGATCTGTGAGCTGGAGCATTGTCGTGATGAAACAACACTTTCTTCTTAGCCAAATGTGGTTGTTTTACCTTGATTTATTCGCTCAAACATTGCAATAACTTCGAATAATAATCACCGTTGATTGTTTTTCCTTTTTCAAGATAGTCAATGAAAATTATCCCATGCGCATCCCAGAAAACAGACGCCATGACCTTGCTTACAGATGGAATGGTCTTGGCCTTCTTTGGAGCAGGTTCTCCATTTTCAGTCAATTGTTTTGATTCTTCTTTTGTCTTTGGGGTGAAGTGATGGACCCATGTTTCATCCATGGTTATGAAACAGCGCAAAAATTCAACTTTGTTGCAGCGAAACATCGCTAAACACTCAATTGAAACATCTTCACGGCACTGTTTTTGCTCGAGTGTGAGTAAACGCGGCACCCATCTTGCACATAACTTTCTCATGTCCAAATTTTCAGTTAATATGTGATGTACCGCACTTTTTGAAATGCCTACTATGTCTGCTAGCTTGCACACTTTCAGTCGACGATCATCCAGTACCGTTTTGTGGATTTTCTTCACCATTTCTGGAGCCGTCACCTCATTTGGTCGACCACTGCGATGTTCGTCTTGGCAGCTCGTACGGCCTCGTTTAAACTCTGCCACCCAATATTTTACTGTTGTAAACGAAGGAGAAGACTCACCCAGAGTAGAATCTAGCTCAGTTTTTATATTGGTTGGGCTGAGGCCTTTAAAATGAAAGTATTGTATCACATAACGATGACCAATTTTCTCCTTTTTCACAAATTTACTCACAACGTTCAAGATTAATTGTTGCCAAACAAATACGAAACAACATAGCGTCTGCAAACTTGAAACATGTGCTTTGAAATAAAGGGATATTTTTCAAGCAACTACTGCCATCTCTCGGTCAGACCGGGTACTTCTGGGACCACCCTCGTACAGATGAGGAACATCCGAAAACACCCATATTCTTTTATTAGTATTTCTCGATTTTCTGGAAGCATGGCGGATAGATTTCTGGCCTCTCATTCAGGAGGACGGCGGTTCAAATCCCCGTCCGGGCATCCAGATTTGGGTTTTCCATGGTTTCCCAAATCACTCCAGGCAAATGCCGGGATGCTTCCTTAAAAAAGCCATGGCCGAATTCCTTCCCATTCCTTGCCTCCATCCTTTCCCGTCTCTAAAGACCTCGTTGTTGAAAGACGTAAAGCAGTTAAAAATTAAAAAAAAATAAATGGAAGCATGAATTTGTACGGCTTACATTAAGTTCTTTCCAAACACAGCGATTCTTTGTGCCGAGATCACCAACTGTAGCAACAACATTGTAGCCGGTGTCTTAATGGCTGCAAATAATTAGTTTCAACAATGCCTGTCATCTGAACGTCGAAGTTGTAGTATATGCGCTGTTTCCAGCCACTGAAAAGACCACTGATCATTACCGAACGTGGTGGTGTAACGGCTAGCATTCTGGCCTCGCATTCGGGAGGACGGTGGTTCGAATCCCCGTCTGGCCATCCAGATTTGGTTTTTCCGTGGTTTCCCAAATCACTCCAGGCAATGCCGGGATGCTTCCTTCAAAAGGCCATGGCCGAATTCCTTACCCCCCCATCCTTTCCCGTCTCTAAAGACCTCACTGTTAGAGAGACGAAGACCGCGGATCATAGCAAACACTATATTACTGTGTGGCTCTATAATACAATATTTCTGGTTGTAAACAATGCTACTATCCACATTCATTTCATCAATTGACAAGACACAAATTCAACATCGGAAAATGTTCATGCCTGAGCTTTCATTAGCTGTATTACATCTTGCTGCACACCTTTCAGACAGTGCAAAGAACAGGAGATACTCCATTTGAAAGTTGACAAACCTGGCAGCGGAAAATGAAGCTTATTTCTAAAAAATAGCACTTTTTGGAAATAGCACATAATGTCACTGCTTTGCAAATATCATGACTGTTCCGCTTAGCATGTTTCTTTCCTGATAATAAACATTTAATCTGGTTTTCCGAAAATGTTTTTTTGTTGCCTTGTTGTGTACTAATTGCTTGATATTATTTTTGAGCTCTATGTGTTTCTGGAAAGTCTCTCAAGTCCTCATGCAGATATTTGTTCTTAATCTTTAAACATGTAGCTTCCAGTTTTTTTTGTTTTTTCTTCAAGTTCTTTAACCTGTATTTTTAGAAAGATAACTTTATCAGAATCAATATTTGTGGTTGAAGTGCATAGATCCATTTTTGGTTTTTTAGGCGATACACTGGTAAGAGTTTCAACAGCTCTTTTTCTCACAAATCTGGCTTGATTTCTATTTGTTCTGCTGCTTTGGTTTTGACTGATGTTGATTGTTGAACTTTGAATGGCAGTAGATGTGCAATGAGCATTAAACATCATCAACACTCGGCACAGAACCTTGTTTAAGTATTTTCTTTTGAGGTAAATTTAGTAACTCAGCTTGCAAATCACGAACATAATCTTCTGGCACAAAATGTTGCAAACACACAGTTGCTGTTGTACTGAAACCATTCTTACGATAACACTTTAGAACCTATATTTTCCTGAGCTGTAGGTCCTTTGGAAAGGAGTGATACGTGATACCGGTAGCTTTTGTTTTTGTGCTGTAAGTTATATAGTGTAGGTGGGTGTGGTGTACGAGTGGTTGCCATTATATTAATTATCCAACATTACTAAAAACTTTCATCTAACTTTAATTTTACTTGTAACCAAAAGGGTGGGGAAGGATGAGATTAGCTAGGAGATGTTAATTCTAGCAATTTCCTATCAGGTTCTGACACCAGGTGACCGTTGATTACGCAGAGATCACCAAACTGCGATTGATCTTAGACTTTCTTACCTCTTGGAACTAAAACTTCGTTCACTCTTCTTTATAGCATCAACTTAACAATATTATTCTGAAACACAACACAATATCAGGAGGATGTGGGGCTATGGATTCTTTAGTCTACGAGTGTTATTGAGACCAAACATGATGCGGATAAGTTACAAACCATTTAATATAAAAACCTAACATACATTTTAGTCCGATTCCAACTAACTGATCTGAAGAGAAAATGACACGTCTTTGCATTCTTAAACTGAATTTACTGCTCAATGTTATCACATAATTACTGCCTTTAATCCAACGAATGCTTCCTACAAATCACTTATTACTTTACAACCATTAACACAAATAGGCCGCTCTCTCTCTCACACATACACATATTCACTAAAATACAACGACGACTGAATAATTCTTATAACTGGCGGCATCTTCTACCAACACATATAAATGGAAACTTAATCAACCAAATAAGTTACACCGGGGCAGTTTGAGCTACTTTACGACATATTATCCAACTTTAAACCAACCGAATACTTTAGAAATTACTATAACAAGGACTGAACACTTTTGGAGACAAACTAACTAACTTGAATGACTTGGAGAACAAACCGAGGCTGCTGCGTGTCTTACCTTCTGTAAGTGACGACATGTTTGCTGCACGCTGTTCCGTAAAGAATGAAGAACGACTGGAGCGTGTAGGCTAGCTTTGTACCAAGCCTAAAAGCGCTGACTCCACGACGTCACCACATAACCATAGCGTGATACACGACTGCTCTAGCTGCAAGCAGCCGCTTCCGAGCGAGTTGTAACTTGCACGTACAATGACAAAATTTACGTACCAATTCTCAAATAAAATTAAATCCTGTTTTATTATCTTGGTTCCCTTACATTAGCCCGCGACAACACATCCAGACATGTTAGTACAATTTACACCAAATTATAAGCTAAATCACAATAGAAATACAGCATGCTCCCATATACTTAAATGCTCCAGCAACACACTGTGCTCCTACGGTGACGTGCGAAGAGCCAGAAATTTGAGCTCGGTCAGCGCATACCAATTGGGTCCCCCCAGGTTCTAACCATTGGTTGATGCCAGGGGGATGCCTGGTGTAAGGGATATGTTTGAAAGTACTTCTTCTTTATGGAGTTCAAAATGGGTTGAAATTTCTAGAAAGTCACTGTGAGATCTCTCACTACAAAACAGTTTAGGTTATTGGAGATGTGGGAAGTGCCTACTGGGTGGTGTAGATTGCTGGTGTAAACTGTTTGCCTCAGTCTGTTTATCCTGATGGACAGTTGGTTGGTGGTGGGAGCTGAATATGAACTTTAGTGCATTGGAGGCACATGAGTTGATACGAGAAGCTTATTGTAGAGCACATGGCATTTCCAGTAAAGAGAAAAATTTCCTTTGTGATAGGGGTAGTTCTAGCAGGGAGCAAGCTGTTCTTGATGTTTGCTGGTTTACTAAAGCACTTGCAGGAAGTAGTGTGGAGGATTGGGATGTGCCGTTTAGGAAAGGACAGTTGGATTAATGTCCATATCAGTGACTTGGCATATGGACTCGAGCAGGAGAACTGCCTGGGGAATATCGTGTTTCAACCAGTTTCAAGAACTGCAGAGTGAGAATTGTGGTATGAGGGGTGTTTTGCTGTATGGGAGATTTGATTTAGAAGACTACAAGGGGAAGAAAGATGAGGACCTTTTTTTTTTTTCAATCCACAAGTTGTATAGTATGTATTAGCCATAGCCAAAATTGTTATAAGGATGTCGTTGCAGATATATATAAGGCACTGAAAATTATACAGTTTTGGTAAGAAAGATGATGATGATAAAGAAAGTATGCATGAAAGATGAGAATCTGTACATTGGCTATACTAATGTTATAGTTCACAGATGTCTGCTGACAATTGATGTTTGTTTGGTTATTCCATTGTTGCTTCATTCATTTGTTATGTTATTTTAATTGTGGATTTTGTTTTTTTTTTGGTAGTTGTGTATTAAGTTGCAATTAATGGGTGAAAAATGTTTACAAAAGAGTCTGCAAAGAAAAAAATCTTATGGGTGAATGGGAGACATTTCAAGGAAGTTGAGGTTGAGTTCACATGAGATCGATCCAAACTGCAATTGTTTAAAGATTAAAGGTTTTGAAAACACAAGTGCAAGCGAGAGAAATGTCATTATTTCAAAATTTAATTTATTTCAGTCATATAACCAACAATAACAGCATCTTTGTGGTTTAATTAGCTGTAGGCCTGTAGTGTGTAACTGTCCCCAGAAAATCAGAAGCAGATTTTAACAATTCTTCCTGTTTGTTCAAAGTCAGAGAAGTGAGGGACGAACAGGTATATGAAATACTAGTATGTTACAAAACCTTTCTTGGATTACATGGAACTACTGCCAAAAGAGTGCAAACTCGACAAAATAATCTTAAAACAACAGACTTCCATTAGATATATGAGGAAACATGACTTTAGGTCCAAATAAGCTTCCCACTGACATATTAGACTGTGTAATGGAACATATCTGCTCTTTTAAAAGTAGAAAATCTCACTATAGCCTGGCTAAGACAAAAAAAGTTACATTTACCGGAAAAGGTCAACCTAAAAAAATGCATGTCATTTATAAGGTAGCACACCCTAATTGTCTCTTATGAGAAATACAGAGAAATATTCAGAACAGAATTTAATATAGCATTTGGCTATCCAAGGAGTGATACTTGTAGCACCTGTGATGAGTTTTCAATCAAAATTAGTCAAATCTAATGTCACACATGCTGAAAGAAATGAAGTTTCCATTTAAAACACTACAGATCCAAAAAGAATTGAAAAACCTATTTCCTTTTACATGTGCAAGAAGCAAGCTAAACTAGAAGCACAAAAATGTGTTTCTACACTAGCTATAGTGATGGATTTCTGAAAAATCTTTCTGCTCCTAATATTTGTGCAAATGACATGTACTATCACTGTCAGTTGTCATTATACAGGGCGTTCGCCGGGAAACGCAACCCACTGTTAGCGCTACAAGGAAGAAACTGCTCGCGGCGAGCGAGCGATCAGCTTCCGGCATTGTTCGACCGTCGGCCGCGGACTATTTCACAATAATTACACTTCATAAACTTGTATGTGCTAAGCATTTAAATGTGTCGTAATTCATTGGCTTACCTTATAAAAGATGCTGGAAGTGTTGACCCTCTTGTGTAATGCACATTTCACATCTTCTGAACATATTTCGAGACACACGCTGGATTTCACCTTTGTCAATGGACATTATTACTTGATAGATTTTTCCTCAAGTTCTTCCAATGTGTGAGGATTTCCTTCGTACACCTTACCCTTAAGTTTACCCCAAAGGTAGAAGTCACAAGGGTTTAAATCCGGTGATCTGGCGGGCCACAACACACGGCTGATTACACGATCATAAAACACTTCGTCAAGTGCAGCAAGCGAATTTCTAGCGGTGTGAGCTGTCGCCCCATTCTGTTGAAAATAGCCGTACAATTTTTCTTCTTCAGTAAGTTTCTCGAAAAAACGGTTTCACAATATTTTCGATATATCTTGCGGAAGTAAGAGTTTCACGGAAGAAAATTGGACCTATGATTCTCGAAGCACTAATCGCACACCAAACACCCACTTTTAAGTCATGCAATGGCAGTTGGAGTAGAGTATTTGGTTTTTCTGAACTCCAGTGTCGACTGTTTTGAGCGTTAACATAACCACTCAGATGAAACCAGGCCTCATCAGAAAAAACGTCAGTTGCGGATCAACAGTGCCATCGTGGACACCCTGCAGGTACCAGTTGCAAAATCTAATCCTAGGCCCCTGGTCTATTTCTGTAATTTTATGCACCACAATTGTTTTGTACGGCTTTAAGTGAACTAGCTTTGTTACTTTCCAAGCTGACGTCTTAGATACGCCTGCCTGCTGCCCTAACTGACTTAATGATTTTTTGGGTGACTGTTCTAGTCGAAAAGCGATATCGTCAATTTTCTCCTCTGTGAGAATACGGTTGACCGACAGTCTCTTTTTGTTAAAAAATGAACCCGTTTCTCTTACTTTTTTAACCAGACGCAGAATTGTTGATTTAGCTGGCAGTAAAGCGCCAGGATATTCGCGACGAAATTTACTGCGACACTTTTTAAACGACTTCTTCTTCACATATGTATCGTAGAGAAATATTCTTTGTTGCAAACTGTAACGTACCATAATTTTACTCACACTCAAACACGGTACAGATTAGTAAGAGTATGAAGCCCTAAACCAGCCAAACCGCAAAGAAACGTTTATTCACAACACTGATTAATAAGAGACTGAAGTCACAAACTAGCTACAATGCAAAGAAACCGTTCTTAACCATGTAAGGGTCCCATTATACTGTGCCACTGCACTGTTGGGGCAGCGGAGGTGTTAAACAGTGCGGTGATTCACGGTATCGTGTGGCGGGAACCGCTGGCCCCGCTGACCGAGCAAGTTGCCGACGGCAACAGACTGGGAGGGTTGCGTTTCCCGGCGAACGCCCTGTATGTCTTTAATATACACAAACTATCAAACTCTGAAGCTACTTTTTATATTATTATATATTATATTATTATTATATCTGTGTGGAACTTTATGGAAATAAAGGGAGAATGATGTTTGTTCTATGTTGTGGGATTTTATTTTTAATCATTTGGCTTCTGAAGTAAAAGAACTAACAATACTTTGTGATTCCAGTGGAGGCCAGGATAAAAATTGCGCTGTCCTTCCAATGCTTCGTTATACAGTGCATTTCACAAAGAGATTAGACGTAATCAAGATCGTTTTCTCAGTATGTGGGCATCCATACCTCGAGTTTGAGAAAAATATGGGTATGGTAAACCATAAATCTTTTGTTAAACTTTCTCACTAATGGAATGAGGTACTTGAAAATGCTTGATGCAAGTCCGCGCCTTTAAAGTTGTCATATGAAAATTAAGAGTTTTTTAAGTATTGGATAGTTTTCATTTTCTCTCTGTTTAAAAAAAATGTCCTTTTAAGACCAGACCAGTGAAAGAATTAAGAATTGTAAGTCATCACCCTCACTTGAAGCTTCACTGGTAAACCAACAATGGTAAACATGATGAAAGTTAAGTCATTCAACATAAAAGTGTGGTGGACCCTTTTGGGGGTTGATCCGCGCCACGGGTTTGTCAGGATGGTGTGGCCAACTTACTTGTGGCTGTATCTAGTACTTCTCTTCTCGCAGATCGGGGCAGCCGTCAGTTACTGGACCGCCGATAGTCTGCTGCCTGCTTGCTAGAATAATTGCTATCTCTGACACCACGCCCTGAGGCGAGCAAACAGGAGAGGGAATACTTTGCCTACTGAAATTATTAATGAATTGGTAGACGGTCTACTGCAAGTTTATTGCCGTAGAAGTTGCGATACATGGCAAGTAATTGCCGAAAGCCACAGTCCACTCCGTTAACGGTTTGCAGAAAGCACTTAGCGATTAGACGACGAGCGGATAGCTGGCTGGGTCGGCAAGTCGATGCCCGAGGCGCGTACGATCAGCTCCGGTCTCCAAGTGACCGCTCCTTGCTATATTACTTAAAATGAAGGCTCGGTTGACCTGCTTAGCGGGGCGGCAATAACCTGCCGGACATCGCACCCACTAACAAGCGAATTGCACATTCCTGAAGTGGCGATGCCCGCGCGGCCCCAGTACGTGGCGAAATCGCCTCTGTCATCAGGTCAACGGCTGGCTGGCGACTTTTGTCGCTCGAACAAATTCCTGTACTTTAGTAATAGTTACTATAATTCATTACGCCTCTGACATACTCCCGCCGATCAAACCAGCGTTACTCCGCTAACGCTTCATTCAGCCTGTGATAAGGCCTATATTAGCTCCTACTTTAAAGTTTCAGAAATGGACTGTGTCTTCCCGCTTACAATTTTAATGCAACAAAACATCATAATAATTTTAGTCATTCCGCTGTACAAGGCGTCCAACCCTGGAGGCACAAAACAAATATTAGGAATCTTATATAATAAGCACAAAGAAATACTAGGAATTACTATCTACAAAGCAAGTGTATACAGGTTATTGTGTGTGGAGCGTAGCGGCTGTAGGCGGCTGAGGAACCTGAGACGGGCCAGATACGTCAACAATAATCTGAGCCGCCGTCGGAACCACTGCCTCAGCATTAAGCTGTGCTACATGTCTAGCGTGGCGTTTGTATAGATACAGTATAAGGACAATTATTGTGGCTGCTCCCAAAATGCCAGTTAAACTAATAGTTGTTACAGTGGTTTTGTGTTTGCTCTGTGCATGAATTTGTGTTTCCATAGCCGCTAGTATATGGTTGTATTTAATAGAATCCTGCGCCTGTTTCAAATGTTTAGTGATTTCATGATTCAGTATGTGGGGATTTGTTTTATTTAACTCGACAAGTTTCTGGCTATGGTAGATGCTTCTATTGAATTTCGGAAGATGGTACTGCGGGAAATCGAGACTCTGGCTCATAGACGATCTACGCATGGGGGGAATAATAAAGTTCTCCCCAATAAATTGACATTGGGTAGCATTCTCTATGACTCCCGCCCCTCTTAACTCTATTTTATTAACATGTGGCTCCATCTGATCGTCCCAGCAGGTGACTGTTATACTACTAGGCTTCGGCATTGCAAAAATCCAATTACTATGCAGTGTTGCCAAGTAAGGATGCTGTAGTGCCATGATTTCCCGTTGACACTGGTCAGAGAAATCCTCATTAAAGAACATAGATGTCTCGCAACAGGCTTTGCTGCGATCGTGCAATGTCAACAACGGACAAATCGTAATAATAGAATTTTTGCATCTGCCAAGCTCGTCTACATTAAGCACAGTGTAAGACTGTTGATTCTTGTTAATTAAGAGTACATCATGCATTTTTCCATTGAACATAGTGGCTAGTCTCCTCCCATAGGACCGGGAATGTATGTATATCATAGCGGTCTAGAACGGCGTCTACTGATCCGATAGGCACATCAATAAGTATTCTTAACTTCTGCCCCATCAGCGCTATGTTGACTGTTGCTATCTGGTAGTATCTGTGGACATTCTCTAAAGTACATGGGAAAAGCATATGCCACTCTGTTTCTAAACTGTTTCTGAATCAGTTGCAGATACTGTAGGTAAGTTTTAGGATTTATCAATACATCACTAAGCTTACCCGCAGTAGCTTGCATTAAAGCTATGCGCAAACGGGTTAATTCCGTGCGCGTATTGGTTATGGCTAAAACTAGCTGCTGCAAAACTTGTGTGCTATACAGTTGTTGAACAAAAAGTGTTTCGATTTCTCTAAGATTACGATTCATAGTATCTTGAAGTTCGGTTGTCTTTGCAATGAATACATCAGCGAGTTTCCTTATGGCCTTCGTGTTATTTGTTATGGAGGACTCCAGGTTTGTCGTTAATATTAATTGTTTTGATAGACTAATTTGTACATTATCATTTGACTGTTCTAGTGTATCCAGCCGTGACTGCAAATGTGCCAAATCACTCTCCGTTAGAGTCCCGAATGCTTGCTTCAGCAATTTTCCTCCGAGCGAGAATAACGCACGTTTAGCGCGGTTACCACCCCTGGGAAGGAGGTCAATCAAATCTTGAAATTCCTGATTCAGGGCTTGATACAATACTCTTAGACTATCTGCCATAGTACGCGTAATTTCGTCATCAATAACAAGGTTTATTTTGAATGCCTTTTCCAGAACCTCGAAAAATACCCTCAAGTTGCGCACTATGATTGCGCAGTTTCCTGGAAATCAAATTCTGCTACAATGGACCAATGAAAATTCGTCGCTACCACACTGGCTTCCTTTGCAAAGACAACTCCACTTGCTAGCGGCGTAATTTTAAAAGTATGCCCTCGCTCAACCACTATAGCTAATATTAAAAGAATCACTTCTCTCCTGAGTAGCTCCATGACTATTCCAAGCTAGTCTCTATGAGATACACCTTGATGAATGATATCGCAACTCCTTGTTTACTTGCTAAAATCCCTTATTACTTACAAATTATTTCACTTAATAATACTACCCGTCTACCCCAACTACATACAATCAACTATAAAATTACCAGTCACTGTACTCCCTATTTGCTCTTAAACTACTTATGTCCTATGATTTACAGAAATACTTAGGCATAGACAGTCCCGTAGTGGCCGACACGCGCTGGTCACCCCTGTGCCTTATCAGCGCTCTGGTGTCCGCTGCGTCAGGCGTCTCCTGCCTGTCCTGGATGCCGGACGCTTCCCTGCAAGCACATTAGCTGGCCAAGAACTGTCTTTACAATGCCCCGAATACTGTCCTAATCCATCCGGTAGAGCAGACCTCACCCTGATGCATTATGACAATTATCCGTATTCCAAACAATAGAGAATTATATAGCAACTAAAAGATTCTACAGGTAGGGTCCAGACTGGATCTCTACCTTAAGTTCCATAGTTCTTATCCCGGCAAGTGCATTTCCCAGAAAATTCTTAAGGAGAGCGTTTTCTTTTCTTTTAAAGGCAGAATCTAGACCTTCCCCTTCCCTACAGGACTCCTAGTCACCTACCGCCTCTCCCTTAAGTTATATGCGTGCTTTGGCACATTTTTACCGGTTTCTTTGTCCTTTTCATTACTTTGCGAGCCACACGCCGTCTGCTCCGGGAAACTGCTGCCGATCCGTGGGCTGCTCTGCTCGGTCTTGCCTCTGAGGTTATATGTATGACTAATCTTTTGCTTACCTGCTTCTGGTGGAGGTGGCGCCGCTGGCTTCCCCTTACTAGCTGCCTGGTTCGAGCCCCGCTCGGACTTTTCTGAGCGCTCCACGGGGTTTTCGCGCCAAATATAGGGTCTTACCCGATTTTTATGCACTGTCGCCTCCTTACCTTTTACCTTTAACCTTATAGTCACAGCTGACGGCAATTCGAGAACCTCGTACGGGCCTCCCCACCTGGTTTTCCATTTGGAACAGCTTCCTGGCTTCCTGTAAGGGTGGTTAAGCATGACGTATGATCCCTGGTTATATTTTGCGGTTTTGCCTTTGTCATAGTGCTTCTTATGTGAGTCGAAAGCTTTAGCATTACTTTTGCGCACACTACTCCAAATCCTCTTAAGCTTGTGTGCCAAGCCCCTCACATCCGCGTTGTTGATTTCTCTAAGGCTAGGAAACATAGTGAAAGGTGCGTCCATCTCACGCCCATACAATACTTCGAACGGCGTCTTCCCTGTCGAGCTGTGTAGTCTACTATTATACGCGCTTACGACATATGGTAGCAAGTTAGCCCAGTTTCTTTGTGACTTGTTCAGATAGCACCGTAAGGACTTTATTATGGTTTTCTGAACTCTCTCACAACGACCGTTCCCAGCGGGATTCAGGGGTGTCGTCTTCAGCTTCTCGATACCCAGAAGCTTACAGGTTTGAGTGAATAAATTAGATAGGAAGTTAGTAGCACAGTCGCTTAAAATAAAATTTGGCACACCAAAGCGAAGTATCCAGTGGACGACAAACGCATTGGCCACTGTCTCTGCCAATTGATTGGGAATCGGTACCATGACAAGATACCGAGAAAAGGCATCGATCATGGTGAGGATATACGAATACCCCTCTTCGCTACGATTGAAGGGTCCCATAATATCGATTTGAACCCGTTCAAAGGGTGACAGGGTCTCTGGAAGGGACTGAAGTTTTTCCCTCCCTTTAGGGACTTCCGCACGCTCGTTACATACCAGGCAAGTCTGCACGTAGCGCTTAATGTCTTGCCTCCTAGTAGGCCACCAAAATTCCCTTGCAATAGTACGGTTCACACTTTTCCAACCCGTGTGCCCGCCAAAGATACCATCATGGTGTAATTTCATGAGGGTTTCACGCAGCGATTTCGGGACAACCACGCGCTCTCCGTATTTCGTAACTCGACACAGCAAGTTCTCCCGCATAACAAATTTCTTGCTGCCTCGCCATTTTTCACACTCAAGGTCTCGCGATTGCTCCACAGGAGCTGAGACAGTGTGGGTCCTTCCTTAGCTGTTATCACTCTGATCTTCGACTCAAACTATCCGCATTCCCGTGATTAACCCCTGCCCGGTGGCGTACGGTGTAATCGTACTCAGACAGCTGCAGAGCCCACCTTGTCAATCGACTCGAAGGGTCTTTGACCGTCAACATCCACCGGAGGGCAGAGTGGTCTGTGACGATCTCGAATTTCGCGCCCAGGAGATAGCACCTGAAGTACTTAATCCCCCAGACCGCCGCCAACAATTCACGATCTGTAACACTGTATCGTGTTTCTGCAGGGCTTAATTGCCTTGACGCATAACAAATCGGTCTCTCTCTCCCATCGACTAGCTGCGATAAAACCACCCCTAGCGCGATCCCTGAAGCATCCGTCGCTAAAATAAACGGTTTTCGAAAATCGGGGTAACAGAGTAGGGGCTGTGTAGTCAGAATTTCCTTCAGAGCTTCCATAGCGCGCGTACACTCAGCGGTCCATTGAAACGGAACCCCCTTGCGCAGCAACTCCGTCAGCGGTTTTGCTTTCTGCGCGTAGTCCTTAATGAACTTACGATAATAATTGGATAGCCCAAGGAATGATTGAAGTTCTTTCACATTAGCGGGAATGGGAAAATTTTACTGCCGAAATCAGCCTCGGATGGGGTTTTATCCCCTCGCGAGTGATCAAATGACCTAGGTATTCTGTCTCGGCCCGCACAAAATGGCATTTTTTGAGGGAAAGTGTCAATTTTGCCTTCTTCAATCTATCAAATACATCTCTGAGATGCCCAACATGCTCATTAAACGTTTTTGAGAACACGATGACGTCATCGAGATACACCAGGCTGGAATGGGGTTTCAACCCCCTCAAAACCGTGTCCATAAAACGCTGAAACGTACTGGGCATGTTGCGCAAGCCAAATGGGCACTTAAGGAACTCATAATGGCCATTTGGGACTGAGAAAGCAGTTTTTGGAACATCCTGTATAGCAATAGGCACTTGGTGGTAGCCCGACCGCAGGTCAAGGGTCGAAAAATACTCACAACCCCCGAGGTAGTCCACAGTCTCTGCAATGGATGGTATAGGATAGACGTCCGGTGTAGTGACGCTATTCAACCCCCTATAGTCAACGCAAAATCGATACTGTGTCTCACCACCCTCGCAACGTTTCGGTACCAATATTACGGGGGCTGCCCATGGGGATTGAGAGGGCTGTATAATCCCATCCCTTAACTGTTGTTCTATAAATCATCTATTATCTTCCTCTGACACACTGGAATCCTATACGGCTTCTTCCGAACAGGCGCCGCGTTTCCAGTTTCAATGCGATGTTCGACCAGGTCAGTGGCCGGCAACGCTTGATTTGGTGCAAAAAGAATCTTGTACTCTTCTAACAATTTCTCCATTTCACTCCGCTGCTCTGCGGGTAAATGTTCCAACTTCGCGCGAAAGTCAACTTCAGGCTCTTTGTTATTTACCATAATTTGTTTTGTTCCGCCATTACTTATATTGTCATCAGCGTAATCACAGAGATGATTAAAATCCTTATCCTCAAGAACCGATACAAGTGCTATCTGACAACCACGAGGAATTTCCACTAGGCATTCACTAAAGTTTTCTACCAATACAGGTATACATTTTCGGCCATTTATCTCCCTAACCCGACATACACTCCTTTTAACATACACTCTCTTACTATCTAAAAAATCAGAGTCATGTGGGGATTCAACCAATATAACTGCCTCTTCATCCGTCGCGAACTTATCCTCCAAAGGAGCATAGATTACTTTACCCGAGCTTCTGGGGACAACTTGAACAGTTTCTGCCTTCACAATTGACCGTAGCATTCGCATAACGGGTTCCGACTGGCCAGTCTTTACCCTCGAATGCGTTTCGGGCCCTTGAAGCTCGATTAGCACGTATCCCCCGGAAGGGTTTCGTAAACTAACCGTATGCTTTGCAAAATCCAGAACTGCCGAATGCCTCCTCAGAAACTCGACTCCGATTATTCCGTCAAACCCTAAGCTTAAAGAGGGAACTACGTATGCTGACATACCAAAGGTCCCTCCGCTTACGGAAATATTTATATTCTTTACCCCTAACACTGGAATCTCTTTACTTACATCTAACCCAGTGATTCTACAATTTGGGGGGCACAACCCTTTACTGCCACAAATATTTACTGTTAACAACGACGCTGCTGCACCAGAATCCACAAGAAGACGACATAACTTACCTCGTACTGTGGCCACCATCACCAATTCTGAATTAACTACCCCAGTATTGCCCTGTCTTTGTGTCACAGGGACGTTAATTAGTCTGGGTAGTCCGTCGGGGCCACTTCTACCCAAAGTTAGTTTAAATCATTATTACTAGACCTCAAAGAACACTCACCCTGAGCTGCTCCCCCATTACTACTCCCATGAGACTTATTATCACCTCCCCGTTGCCCAAAACCTCCCGAACATTTATTACCCTCAACTTGATTGTCTGTATCCTCTCTCCCATTTACATAATTATTCCTCTTAGCCCCATTATTGGCCTGATTTCCTCCCACAAATTCTCTGTGACACATTGAACAATTACCCCCATTAAATCCACCTCTTCTCCCTGAACCTCTTGCATCTGCATGTCCTCCATGCATATTCTTACCTCTTGGATTATTCCGCGGATTGCGGAAACAATCCCTCTGTATGTGGCCACCGCCCACAACCCGAAACATTTGATCACCTTCCTTGTATGAAATACATGCTTAACTCTAGACTTACCTTCTGCTGCCGTTTTCTGCTTCACTTGGTCATAGAAAATGGCCGTTTCGACCCCTTCAGAAAATGTTTTTGGTTTCTGCAGTAATACGTACTCCGCAATCTCCTCTCCAAGCCCTGATAACAAACAGTCTAAATTTCTTTGATCACTCAAATCTCACCGCTGAATCATGTTCTTCCTCCCCCGTTAACTCATAGGTATGACTGCAAATTTCTCAATCGGTTCCGCCGGTAAACGTTTCAAATTCCGTAACCTCTCCCGATATGATCTCATGCTCGCTTTGTCTTTATACCGCTTCTGCAGCTCATATTTCAAACCATCAAACGTGACAGAATTTTTAAAATCCTCATCGTACATTAATTGGCGAAATGCTTCCCCACGAAGTCTACATTTCAAAACCCCTAATCTTTCTTCCGATGACAAATTGGCAAGCTCTAATATTGTCTCTAACCGAGCAAAAAACTCATTCACGTCCTCCCCTGAATTTCCACTGAAAGTCACATCCGGAGATAAGAACGAACTTAGGAACTGCAAATTGCTACTTTTACTTTTAACAGTGGTACTTCCTGTAGCCAAGCTAGCAACCCGCTCATTCAAATCATTTACTGCGTCCTGGACTGTTACTGAAGTCTTTGCCATCATGCACAAATAAGGCTGAGGTCCACTTACCGAGATGTGTCACTGCCAAGATGTCGCGCCGACCGCACCCCGCGCTGCACCGCCGGAACGCCTTCCTTGTAGCCGCCGGCGTAGACCCGTCCTCCACTGCCGCTCTCCGCCGACTGACTTCCGTTGCTAACTGCGTTGTCAGGTGTCGCGTTATCTCGCCTCCAGCTGACCGTGTGACGTCTGGCTGCCTCGCTGCACGCTGCCACGCCTCCCGCCAGCTGCTACCGCCGCCGCTGCTCGCTGCTCTTGCGCTTCGTCAGGTCCTGGGTTCGATCCTCTTCTGACCACCAAACTGTGGTGGACCCCTTTTGGGGGTTGATCCGCGCCACGGGTTTGTCAGGATGGTGTGGCCAATGGGGAGTGAACTTACTTTGTGGCTGTATCTAGTACTTCTCTTCTCGCAGATCGGGCAGCCGTCAGTTACTGGACCGCCGATAGTCTGCTGCCTGCTTGCTAGAATAATTGCTATCTCTGACACCACGCCCTGAGGCGAGCAAACAGGAGAGGGAATACTTTGCCTACTGAAATTATTAATGAATTGGTAGACGGTCTACTGCAAGTTTATGCCGTAGAAGATGCGATACGTGGCAAGTAATCGCCGAAAGCCACAGTCCACTCCGTTAACGGTTTGCAGAAAGCACTTAGCGATTAGACGACGAGCGGATAGCTGGCTGGGTCGGCAAGTCGATGCCCGAGGCGCGTACGATCAGCTCCGGTCTCCAAGTGACCGCTCCTTGCTATATTACTTAAAATGAAGGCTCGGTTGACCTGCTTAGCGGGGCGGCAATAACCTGCCGGACATCGCACCCCACTAAACAAGCGAATTGCACATTCCTGAAGTGGCGATGCCCGCGCGGCCCCAGTACGTGGCGAAATCGCCTCTGTCATCAGGTCAACGGCTGGCTGGCGACTTTTGTCGCTCGAACAAATTCCTGTACTTTAGTAATAGTTACTATAATTCATTACGCCTCTGACAAAAGGAAACGACTGTCTTTGCCAGATAGCTGCTTTCATCTTCCTCCTGTGGCATTACCAATCTCTGCAAAAATTTACAAAGATCTTCAGCATCTGAAGAGATTTTGTTCAGAAAAGTGCTAAAAGAATACTTTAAAAATCTGCCTCGCCGTTAATGGACCTTTATATTTTTTTGCATTTAAAAAAAAAGACATATTATTTGAACAATATTTAAAGCTTAAAATATCTTTGATAAAACATCTTAAATATAGCATATTCACGGTTTGAACTAAAATTGCTGTGGAAGAAATTCAGTATAAAAATATAATGCAAGGAATACTTTTTAAATTGTATAGTTACTGTGTAAAATGCACAATTTGTGATTTTAATTTAAAGTCCAATAAATATAATGCTTGAAGCCTGTTGTGTAATTTTAACCATTTATGATTACAGAGGGTAAGAGTGCAGATCCTCAGCAAAATTTACTCTTGGCCCAGGCCATTGAACGTGCTAAGAAGTACAATATGCCAGTTGCTACAATTGAAAGTTCCATCAAAGGAGCTAAGGTAATGTAATGTAGAGAAATAGTTTGTTTGGTACCTTATGGACATGGCATGTTCCCAACATGTTACTATCAAAGAATAAAACGAAAAATAGAGGTACAAAGTGAATCTGTGACTTGCATTGCAATGATAAGTCTTTTGGTTTTATGTGTTTTTTTAATGAATTCTGAATGTAACCAGGTCAGTAATAAATATGTCTTAAAAATTACAATAACTTTTCCCTGGCAACATACCCTTCCATTGAAAATATTTATTTTATATGGCTGAAACAATTAAAATTAATCTTAGAGAAAAGAATAGTCATTTGTTGCCAGCAGAATCACATTGATTCTTAATGCATTTAAAATCATTAGGCACCCAGTAATGCTTTAAAAATTCCTATTTCTTTCTATGAATTGAAATTGAGATAAAAACAGTAAAAACCACACTTACCAAGGCTGAATATAACAGAGCATTCATAAATTGTATGGCTACATTTTGGCCTCTTTTGTAGAAATCCCCCCAACCCTCACCCCCAAGTAGCTTGACTTGGCTTTTGCCTTTATCCCCCCCCCCCCCCCCCCCACCACCACTTTTTCCCTGAGTGGAATGTTGTCCCCCACCCCCATTAATTCCAGAAGACTTTTGTGCTGTTTGTCTTACCATACTTTCACTAAAATTATTGCGTATGTAATGAACCCAATTGATATTTTCTTTATACACTTTTCCATATTTATAAATATTCTGAATGGAATGCTGATACTAGCTACTCCTGATCAATTATTGGGAAAACCTTTTTCTCAGGTACAGCCAGGGCTCATTTTCTTCTTGAGGTGTTACAAAAGTCAATTGTTTTATCTCATTTAGCATTGTTTGGTTATTAGTTGATAAAATAGAACAAACTATACCTGCTACGTGATAAAACTAAGAAGAGCTGCAATTCTGTCACCTTTATTTTTACATTACCAGGGCATGATCTTTGTCCTGCTAACAAGATTTCTGTAGCTCATTGACTAGCGGATGTAGGAATTTTCCAAGCTGAGGCAAAAATTCGTAGGTTTTTTTTTTTTTAAGTTGCCTCTATATGAATTTGCCAGTAACCACCCTTTCAAACATGATTTTGCTGCCTAGGGCAAGGAAAATATTTCCAATAAGACTTGTAAAGTTTATTGAACAAAATGACATTTTATACAATAATTTGAACTTGAAATAACTGTTCAGTGAGCACTATAATTAAAGATGAACTGAAATTATTTTATCAACAAGCAGTGGATGACACGTGGACCATTCAAATGAGAACAGCTTTGTTTCAAAATGCCAAAACTGTACAAACTTTCACTGGCAAGGAAAATCCTGTGTGACATCTGTAAGTGAATTTGACTATAGGTACTTATGATTCAAAAGTTTATGCAGACTTCTAAAAGAAATCAACACACATTATATTAATAGTTTAAATGATGGGTTGAATACTGTGTCATTGTTACTGACAAAATTAGAACTGAACTACAGATTCCGCTTGTTATAGTTGCATTTCCATGAGATATGAATAATTTCTTTTTAAATACAATGAATTAAGTCAGTGCAAACCATTCATCAGTATAATGTTAGAGGAAATAAACGTTCTTATCTTACTGAGCGTGGCGTTCTCGCTCGCATTCGGGAGGACGGCAGTTCGAATCCCTGTCCGGGCATCCAGATTTGGGTTTTCCATGGTTTCCCAGATCACTCCAGGCAAATGCCGGGATGCTACCTTCAAAAAGCCATGGCTGAATTCCTTCCTATTCCTTGCCCCTCATCCTTTCCCCCATCCTTTCCCGTCTCAAAGACCTCGCTGTTAAGAGACGTAAAACAGTTAAAAAAATGTTCTTATCTTTTTTGATTTCCACATTTAAGACGTTCCAATTTTCAGTTGAATAAGGGGTCAAACATCCTTTTAAGTCAAAATGTATAATAATACATCTATTCAAGGAAGTTTTGTGATGACTACTTCAAGGTGTGTAGTTTTCTGTTATTTTGTATGAAGTTAGTAGGTTCTCTTGCATTGTTTTTTTTTTTTAGTTCCTGATTTTATTTCTGTTCTTGACATCAGTTATTTAGGAAATGTCCAAGAAACTACGTGGCTCAGTCTAGGCAGTAGAGGGATTGGTTAGAAGGCTACACTGGGCTATGTGGGGGGAAGGACTGGTTCCAAGCCAAGCCACGTAGCTTGTCATTCATATTATTTGCCATAATTAAAATAATGTACAGAACACACAACAGTATCTGGATATTTAATTATCACCGTATGTACTTTAGCTATCCTATTTACTAACAGTGACATGCATGTGTGTGACTTGAGGTCTGTGTTGGGTTGCATGCGGCTGGCGCATTTGAACTAACAGACCGGTGACGACACGTTATGATTAAAAAACAGACATGCTGTACCTAGACTTAATTTTGCTTACAGATGTCAGCTGGTATTTTCCAAGGCGGAAACAGTTTGTATTGTTTTGATGGTTTGAAATAAAACTGTTTTGCTTAGGAAATCCAGCACGTGGCCATACCACTCATTGATATAATAATTCTTATTTTCTTCTGTTGAGTGAATTTCAGTGCTACTTTAATTATAGTGCTTGTTGAAATGTTGTTTCAAGTTCAGAGTGTGGTGTGAAGTGGTACTGTACAATAAACTTTACAAAGCTTATCGAATATTTTTACTACGAGTTTTCATTATCCGAAGAGTTATAATGTCCAAAGAGTTATAGAAATCTTTTTATCAGATCAAAGAATCATTCACATTAGAAAGAAAGATGATAGAACTGCAGCAAAATAAAATAAAAAATGCAGCTCTTCTTAGTTTTTTTACAGACAGATATAATTTGTTCTATTTTATCAGTTAATGAGCAATGATGAATGGGAGAAGGAGAATGTTCTTAGCAACATCTCAAGAAGGAAATGATCCCCGACTGTACCTGTAGGTTTTTTCCAATAATTATTTTCAGGAGTGGCTAGTGTCAACATCTCAATCAGAATATTTATAATCATTGAAAAGTACTTAACACAAATATCAGTTGTGTTCATTACACACACAATAATTTTAATGCTATCTGTCAAGAGAAAACAGTACAAAATGTCTTCCAGAATTAATAGGGGAAAAGCTACTGGGGGAGGGGGGGAGAGGAAGGTTGTCAAGGCAAATACCAGGTGGGGGGAGGGTCCAGAGCAGGCCAAAATGGAGCCATGTAGTTTATGGGTGCTCCCTTAGTATTAATTCGAGCATTTTATTATTTATTCCACATCTCATCTTTTTAACCAGTTCATAACATGTATTATAATTATTTATATGGAAAGGATAGATGAAATACACCCAACACTCACCAAAGTTGAAGGGACTAGGGCAGCAGCAACACGAAATAATACACAAACACAGAAAAACAATATTTCGGGGTTACCACTCACATTGCGGCAGTTCTTTCTTGAGAAATCTTGCTCATTCTTCCATTTAATCTTGTTAATTTATAACATCCCATGGTTCAACTCTCAGAATCCTAATATCATATCTGTTTACTATGGTAATTTCCCAAACAATACATACCTGTAATATTCAATTGTAGGTTTACTTTATCTGCATCTTTCTTTCAGAATGGCTGAATTGGGGATTAAATTTCTTTTAGATAAGATTTTGGTCTCTAATGGGGTGGTTTCCTATTATGTGCTGAATCTAAATTCATTGAGGCGTTGTTTTCTGGACTTTTTCTTCCCCCAGCTTTTTATTAGGAGTTCATTGGCAAACTGAAGTTGACTCTTAAAAGGAACAACCACTACTAAAGCGTTGTTTATGGGGAAAAAATGACCCAGAGGTTGGCATTTTTTGGCAATGGGCTGATGTATTTATACTTCACCCTCTGTGCACTGCTTTTTTCACTACAATTTTGTTACAATCAGTTTTGAATCTTTTACGAGGGGTAGAATTTCCACTAGCTCCGTGGCAGTACACATTTCTGTTAAAATTGTGAACCTTGTTTTCATTAATGACTGAAATGAAAGATGCTTAAAATTGCATTATTCAACTTTTAAACGTGATTGTAACATTGCTTTTTTGTTTTTGGCCATTTAATTTTGTCAGTATTTAATTCTATGTAAATCTGATAAACTTAATTGTCATTGATTAAATTAAAAAAATTGAAAGAATATATATTTAATAATGTTCTATTCACATTTTGTATTATTAACAAATCCAAGAAAGGAATAGAAACAAAAAAGACTGATTATTTGTGAAGACACATCCTGTTGCATTGAACAGTTAACATTTGTGTGAACATATAATGAAAAAGAGAATTTCTGTAATTTTGCAATAATCCTGTGCACTTGATGGAACAGTTTTCATGAGTTCTGAAATGCACTGTAGTTAAAGCATTGCAGGAATGTAGCAAATAATTATCACTGATGAGACATCAGAGCATACGAACTTCAGAGAAACAGTTCCAGGTAAAATAAAGAAGTATAAATATTTGTCGGTGGTAACATTAGAAGTTACTTGTGAAAAGGAAGAGAAGACCATGTTCATAAAGTAGCAGTTGATTTTCATGTATAAGAAATGAGATAGTGTTACTTTGTAGTTAGAAAGTTTCAAGACTGGAAAATTGTCAAAGGAGGTGGTGAACAGTATTCCTCAAATAGTGCAAATGTTAAAAAGAAAAATACGAATAAACCATAAGTAAGTTTGTAGGACAACTGCCACCACAGTTAATAATACTAATAATAATAATAATGGTAATAATTTAATTCTATTTTCAGGATTCCAAGACAGCCAGCAAGCCATTTGTACTAGAGGCCAAGGGTCCTGGTAGTACTTTACTTCTGGTGTCGATACTTACTGACAATATAAGCAGGACGAAACAGGAGCTGGCCGCCATTGTACGAAAAACAAGGTTAATTTAATGTAAATATGGTTATAGTAACATAGTTATTTGATTGTGCCCATAATTTTGATAACATAGTTTAGTGATAGGTGGTCCTGTTTTTAATTATTTGGGTAGGGACTTAAGTACTTCTGATACCTATTATTTCTTAGGCCTCTGTAGCCATATTTGTGAAAATTAACTTGATTTTCCAAGAATTTCACATTTTTTAAATTATAATTTCTGAACTTTTGGCTGACATCCTCTATCCTTTGTCAGGGTTAAAATTAGGTTCAAATTTAAAAGGAAAAAATCATTGATCTGTCTAGTTTTGCAATGTCTTCATGATTTAAAGGCTAAAATTATGATTACAGTTTTTTCAATGTGGCTCCCATTTGATACATGACGTCACAGGGTGAAAAATTATCAGTAGAAAATTAACAAAAGGACAGGAACAAAAAAAAAAAAAAAAAAAAAAAAAACAGGAGATGGCAGATTTTTTTCTAAAGAACGTGTGTTGATTCCAGCTCCATTAGAACTGGGGGAGTAAAGATTCTGACTGTAATTCAAGATTTTGTGTTTTGTAACTTAAAAGTTAATATCTTCAAAACAAAGCAATTTTTGGCAGAAGTCCTCATGGAATGAAATGATTAGAAAAAAAATTTCAAGAAGATTCAAGCAATTGATTCTTGGCTGCCCGGGTGGCGCCGCGTCATGTTTCTTGAAGTTCTGCCCTGGAAGAAGACCCTAGAATGAGGGTCGAAACGTTTGTTTCAAGTAACATGACATGGCGATACCTGGACAGCCAAGAATCAACTGACTCGGGCCCTGGAAGCCTACGATTACAAGATTCAAGCAAGTTGACAGATAACTGGGAAGAGTCCAAAGGTCAATTTGATGTCAGTTTGGCTGGTCCAAGTAGAGCGATGCCGGGGCCCCTTGTTCTCACGCAGTTTCAGATGAGAGGACAGATGTATTGAGAGCTGCATGATATGCAGTGCGACACCAGTGGGAAACTTTGAAAATGTACAGTTTTTGACTTTATTCTTGGCCGCCACTGAAAAATTCTATCACTCTTATTTTGCACAATCTGGCATCAATGTCATCCCAGGAAACAGTAACACAATACTGGCTCCGCCTCCTCGAAATTTCATTGGTGGATATTTCATTCAGAGCCTGTCTATACTGCAGATTTTTCATTTCCTTAAGTCAATGCAGGAAACAGTTGGCTAACAGGTAGGAAATAAGCTCCTCCCACTGACGATTCTTATTGGCAGAGCAGTTCATCAACCTTCCATTACATTTCTATAATACTTTACAAAAATTCAGATCATGAAACGAATCCCAAAAGTTTTAATTAACAGGTTTGCATTAAAGCGAGGTAGGAAAATCGGTTCAATGCTATATATTACTACGGTTGATTAGCATAAAACTATAACGATAAGATTGTTATACTCATTTGGATAATTCCTTCAGATGATATTTCACTCATATATCTGGTCAAGTCCACAAATCAAGGCATAATCATGTTCAATGAGGTAGAATTTTTAGTACTGCGAAACTACAGAAACAAGAAATTATTTCGGAAGTGTGTCTCTCCAAGATGGATTGAATGAAACAGACTTCCTTCGCTGTGTTGTATACACCTATACGAGGAAAGCAGCAAAGTGAGTGCAGTGGTTCTATGGTTAACGTTCTGGGTTGCTGAGCGAGCGGTTCCGAGTTCAAATCAAAACAGTTCTTATATATTTTTTTTAATTTAGAAATTTATCTTTATTTGTATTTTCTTTTTAAACGTACCGAACCTGCACATTGCTTACGAGTATAAGGTATCCATGATTCTTTCCTTACTGCGTCAGGGAATAAGATAAACATCTGCAAAAGTACCCAATTTTTCTTAACCAATTGCCGACGTAAACATGAAAGGTTTGTGGAGGCAGAACTGAAGGATATCTACACGGGTTTCAAGCCGTGCCGAAATCATATCATCTGTCCCTTTTCAAATGACACAAAATGTTTCCAAATTAATTTTTTCACAGTAGAACGAACATCGCGTTTCAGAAAGATATAATTTGCATGAGGAATCATTGCTCTCTTTGTAGGTGGACGATAATGATTATGCACTTTATAAATAAATGAGAGTTAATTGCATAGAACTAAATATTAGCACCCCAACAAATCAAACGACCATTGTCACTAAAAAAATTTACAACCAGATTATTATCGTAGGACAAAAGTAAATTCTTTTATAACTGGTATAAGTAATTAAAGTTAATTGAGAATCGAGCTTTAAGGCCGGGTGTTCTTAAATTACCGTTTTTCCCATTTTCTACAATGCTGTTAGTAGTCTCTGACACTATTACTTCATGATCTTTACAGCATCAGGATTTATTAAACACTGTTGCTAAATGCTCATTACTTAAAAGGCGTGAAATTACCTGCGGTATTCTTTTTTTGGAATAACATAAATAAATACAAGCATTTAGCGTATGAGGATTGTTCTTTAGTCTCCGGTATAAAGTGGAACCCTCAAGTTTTGTCACCCGTCATAATCGACTCCATAATCGCCTAGGTCTCAAGGATTCAAACAAACACAGTCTACCGGTAAAGTAAGGCTGATTATGTCTAAAGACTGGAAGACTGAACGTGGTGGGTGAGCGGTAACGCTCTGGCTCCAGGCAAATGCTGGGATGATTCTTATAGAAGGCCATGGCCGTTCCCTTCTTTAATAACTTCAACATCGCTGAAACGTAAAGCAATAAACAAAAAATAAGGGTAGGGAGGAGGTATTGTTAATCGATTTCAAGGCAGCTGCGACCTCATCAATAAATTTAGCCAGCTCTTTTTTTTTCCGTATGATATTACGCCTCGTCGACATAGAGGTGATTATTGGCTGGATGGGAGTAGTAGCAAAGATTTTGGCCATGCCCTTGTAAAGAATCCATTCCGGTATTCATATGGAGTGATTTGGGAAAACCTTGGAAACCACAAATCTGCATGGCCGAACTTGGATTCGAACCTATGTCCTCCCGAATAAGAGATCAGAACGTAAACGATTTTCAGACGACGCCTAGTCATTCACAAGCCGTCACAGCACTGACAAACGCGTGTTCCGAAATGGTAATGATGTAGAAAAATAGATATTTGTTCAACCTCTAAAACGGTAAATAAATAAAATAAAATAATTTGATTCTTTATCTATGAATTGTATTGCCCTCATGCAATTAACATGGATTTCCACCGCATTTTCAATTACCAGCTGGAAGGTGGATAATTGTGAAACCAACAAAAACTTTTGCCAAATGTGCTGCTCGTGTTAAATTATTACGTGTATTATTTACGCATTATAAGGGTATTCTTCCTTGCCGAAGGAAGTAGGAAAGTTAAGACTATTTCCTGGTAAGCGTAGCCAGATTTACTTTCTGCAATGTTGCCACGATGTTCTGCCTAGTAGTAGCGCTGTATCAATTTCCCTATACAAGAAATAGTGTCTCATAGCTGGACACACACATTGGCAAAATGAAAAATTATTTATGTTCCAGTCTCATCTAGAATATTTTCATTTAACTGATTACTTCTCTCATAACAGTTCGATTCTTTATACAGACTACTATTCAATCACGGAATGTTGTATCTATATGTATATTTTTTCTTCGGTATACAATTGATGAGGCACTAGATTCTGTAAGTCCAGGTGTCTGAGTGGTAACACGCTGGGCTGTCAACGTGCTGGTTCTCGGTTCAAGCGCACGTGCTGTCAATTTTTTTTTTCCATTCTTTATCTTCTTTTCACTTGTTGCAAAATACATATCATATAAGTAAATTTATATATATTTCGTGTCAATTGGAACAGTGGAATAGAATCATAAAATTAATGTTTTGGCTGAAATGAGAAATTGTCAACGCATCATGTGTGAGTAGGAACTGAAAGCCAGTTTTCTGATAAATTTAATTTAACCATTATGATTTGTGCCACTCAACATTACCAATTTTTTCTAGTTCTGATGGCAAAGGCGGGAGATTGATGATTGGGGTAATGATGGCTGTTAAAAATAAACAAGGACCTAAATCAAACTAATGTGCGGTTTTTGTAGCTAATGTTCTTGTTGGAGACAGTGGTATTAGCAAGCAAATCAGAACTGAAAATGTGAGTAGTTATTCTTACTAAAACAAAAAATCATCATTGACCAATAACATGCTAATGGAAGGTTCCACATTTAACAAAATGCTGCTCCTACTAGTAATGATATAATTGATGTATATCCTCAATTGGGCGTTATTCGTGGCTTTGAGTTATTCTTCCTTGTCCTATCACGTTGACCGCTCTCTCCGGGAGTCCGTAATAAGTTCGGTCTGCAGTAAGGAGCCAACTTGTTAACCCTAGCACAATATATACATAAAACTAAGGAAGGATAGGTAAATATTGCTCCAGTTCATATATAGGCCTCACAACTAATCCCCTAGCTATCAGAATGAATGGCCACAGACAGACAGTTTATACTAACAATGAGGCCCATCCAGTTGCAAAACATGCCAGTTCCCACAAAATCAATAATTTGAACATCTGTTTTTCGGTTAGAGCAATCAGAGTTTTCCCTAACAACACGACCCCCTCTGAATTCCGTAGATGGGAACTAGCCTACCAGAATATCCTTGACACCAGACATCCTCCTGGCCTCAATCTCCAATAAACTCTGCCCACTAGACCCAGCACTTATTATCTATACCATTTACATTTTTTGTATTTCTTTACTATTAACCATGCTATTTACATTTATTTTACTTTTCACTTATAGTTTTATATATATATATATATATATATATATATATATATATATATCCCTACCCAGTTATTATTCACCTCTTTAATAATATATCGTCATCAGTATCGATTATCGATCTAATATTTGAGCTTACTCTCCCCCCCCCCTTTCCACCTATACTACCATCCGCGCCTGAGACGCCATTCACCAGTCGGCCGTCTATGTGTAGACATGTGACGCCGCCTGGTGCTTCACCTTCTGCACGTTTAAGGCTGCTGAAAGCCGAAATATTGCGCTTCTCTTGTGTTTGTTTTTTGTTCGTCGTCCCAGCCGCCTTCATCTGTGGTAAGTGTTGGGTCATATTTCCCTATCCTTCCTTAGTTTTATAGCCTTAAAGCTTTTTCCTGCTCATTGTTATTATATATATATATATATATATATAATGATATGATAACGTTATTTCCGAAATCTGAAATTGCAATAAAGAAACAGGAAATTTGAGGAAGGAGGGAAGATAATGCCAGGCTGGTTATAAGTTGTTGTTACCCTAGATTCCGTCTCTGGTAATCCAGAGGGGATGGTACTGTAAGTGGCCCAGATGCGCCATACTGATCCCGGAAGCTAGTGCGTTGTCTCGCGGTTCCACGGTTCGAGTTAGGCCGCGGGCAAAAGTGGTTTTATGAGCGTTATGTTTTTCTTGTGTGGCCAGTGAAAACATATTATACACTTAATGAGAAGCAAAAGCTACACATGTCTGCATGTATCTATTAAGCAATCCAAATTCATTTTCATTGTTATTCTTTATGAAAGTCATTATTATTGCAATGGCTCGGAAAAGATTAGTTTTTAAGCAACATAAAAAAAAAACCAATGCTCACGGTCCTTGAGAAGGGGCAATTCCACATTCCTTTGAGCAATTTTGGATTTTTTTATATTGAAACCGAAATTTTGATGGCTGGATCGTGAATGTGAATTGAGTACTGTCTAATGTCACAGATGAACTTTATCCTTCATCCAATTCATTCGGCTATGAATTAATGTAAGTATATGATTTGTAATTGCATCTAAACATTACTGACAAACATTTTTAAAAGTGAGGCTCAAATTTTTTTGATATTAATAGATCAGTCAAACATCCGTATAATTCCATCAATGAAACAATACAGTTTCTAATCCATCATTCAACCAAAATATTATTGGATTAATTTCTTATTCGTTTGCTGAATAGTAATGCAATCAAGATTTAATTTAGAACTACTGGTATCTGTATGTATTGACGTATTAACTCGTTGTATGCTGAAGTCAAACAATCCTTTTCAGAATACTGAATTGAGTTACAATCCAGTCTTACAGTACAAATCAGGATATGCTGATGGCGATGGTGAAGGGAGAAGTAGACAATTGATAATTAAAGTGAAGTATAATCCCTTCAAAGGCCATGCAAAGTAATAAAAAAAGGAAAGAATTAAAACTAGTATTTTTTGAATTAGAAAAAGAAATATATAAATAAAAAATGTACAATAAAAATAATTTATAGATCTAATGGTGGAATTTTACCAGAAGTTGAGGCCAGGAGGATGTCTGGTGTCAAGGATTTGTTGGTAGACTAGTATCTGCCTATGGAGTTCAAAAAGGATAGTGATGTCATGGAAAACTCTGACAGTTTACACTGTAAAACAGTTGCTATGTTTGTCAAAGCTGTGCTATAGGCATGGGCTGCTACTGGATGGTGAAGATTATTAGTACAAACTGTCTGCCCGTGGACAGTTTGTTAGTGGTGATGATTGTATAGGAATCTGTGCAGTGAAGGCAGGTAAGGTGGTAAATGAAGTGTGTAGTAATGGAAATGGCATCTTCTGATTTCCTAGACCATCACAGGGATCTTTCCCTTGCAATAAATAGACCTTGCTGCAAAACTTGCAGCATGCATCCAACCATTGCTATCTGTTCCTACACTACTACAAGTGAATCTTTTCCTATCATTGGATGTGTCACTTACAATACTATACACCCCCATTTATTACTTACCTGTCTTCAGTTCATAGCTTCTTATACAGGCTTCACCAATAACCAGCTGCCCATAAGAGTGAATGTCCACAGGCAGGCAGTTTATACTGATAACCTTTATCATCCAGTAGAATTCTATACCAGTTACAACTTTGACATCGGCAACTGTTTTATGGGGCGAGCTGTCAGACTGTTTCCTGATATCCCTACCCATTCTGATTTCCGCAGATGGTAATTAGCCTGCCAACATATCATTGACACCAGATAATCCTCTTACCGTAATCTCTGGTAAAACCGCAGCAGTAAACCTATCACTCGTTTCAAGACAGAAAGTTGGATACACTATTAACTTGCTGAGCCTAACATGACTTCAGCAGAGCCCCATTTGCAGTCTCTTTTTAGGATACCTGTAGGACCTTCACAGCTACTGTAACAGTCACAGATCATATGTAGTTTCCACTGTACTTCAATTCCACAGATAGTCTCTTACTTTAGGATGTTGACAATCTGCAAGGAACAGGATTAGGGGCAGTGGCGTAGCTAGGTCAACAAGGGCCCCGGTGCAAAAAATTTATTTTGGGCCCTCAGGCCAGATGGGCTACCTTTTTCTTGCTTTGTGTTGCTGGTAAGGGCTCCCCTGAGCAGTGGTTGGGGCCCCCCCTGAGCAGTGAGAGGGCCCTTAGGTGAGGGGCTTCCTGTGTCTCAGGGGCCCCCCGAGACGACTGTAGAGCTAAAAAAGGTCGCCCAGTTTGCCATGAAGGCTCGTGGGCCCTCTGAACTGTGCTTGGGGGCCCCAAGGGTTGCTTGGGGGCCCCAAGGGTTGCTTGGGGGCCTCCTGAGCATAGGGGCCCGGTGCACTGCACCGCCTAGCCCCATAGTAGCTACGCCACAGATTAGGGGTTGGAGACTTGAAGAGAAGTGGTGGCAAGTGGCTTGTTCATTACCAGACCTAGTCTATTGGAGTGAAAAATTGATAATGATGGTGAATAGGAAATTGTAATTTTTGGTGGGTGGTAGTATTTCAGTTAACCATAAAGTTTACACCCTATGGAAAAATTAAGGTCAGAACTTCTGGAAGTTAAGCCTTCTCTGTTTATAACCTACCATTTGTTATGAGGCCAGTCATATTTCTGGTAATATGAAATCACAAATCAAATTTTATCTTAATAATTTAATATGAAGAAGAAACTAAAATTTATATAAAAGTGCAAGAGAAGTAATTAAGTTGAAGAAACTATTCTGGGATGGATTAGAAGTGTTAAAAGGTGGTTTTTAAAGGAATATATTGCAGTTTAATTAATTCTATCACTCATTTGTTTAGCGAGACAAGGTTGCTTACTATAAAGCATGTATGCATACAGAATTATGAACAGTTAAAACTGGTGATCAGTAAATCTGTCAGAAGCAATGAAAATTTACAGCAAAAATAAATAATTGGAGATAAATTTCTAGACTTTAATACAAATAATTGTGAAATCACCATTCAGCCAAAGTCTTGTTACAGCATGACTAAGTATGAAGTAGTTTATCATCATAAAGGAAAATAATATTTACTAACTGCGCCCTCAGTCTGGAAATATGGAATTTAACATTTGTGCTGTTAATTCATAGATAAACTGTAAGATAAATGTTGGCTGAGTAGGAAAAAACAGAGGAGCAAACATGTTTTTTTCCTTTTTTGCCTTTTCTTCTAAATTTAGATTGTGCAAATGTTTTAGATATGTTTGTGCACATAATTTGTTTCTACCGATACTTGAAACTGTCACTAATTCTGAAAGTTTGTTTGTTGATGATCCATAGACACACTTCATTGCTATTCATATAGTTTCTCTGTGAGCAATAATTAAAGTGGTGCTGCCTTTTCTGTGTATGAATGAGATTGATTATTGATATTTATATGAATTGTGATATAAAATCGCTGATTTGAACACATTGCCAGGGCTAATCTTGGCAAATATTTTAATTGCAAGAAGACTCGTGTGAGACCATAAAATCCCCAATTTTATGGTTTTAGCCATTGTATCATGTCAAATTATGGCATTAAGTGGGGTAAAAAATAGCCTACATATTAACTGACAATGTAAGCTGAAACTGTTTGGAAACTGTTGAAATTCATTCTTTAGTTTGTGTGTGAGACACACTCACAATAACAAAGATTTCAAAATTTACAGTTTTGGTTTCAGTATGTTGGTTTCAGTGTGTTGATTGTTTACTATCTGAAATTATGTTGTTTACAGATGACATAATGCTATATAAAAGAATCAAAACGATAGAGGATTGTAAACAGTTGCAGGGTGATCTGGACAGGATATCTAGTTGGGTTGGTAAACATGGGATGAAGATAAATGCAAAGAAGAGTCAGCTTATTAGATACACAAATTAAAAACAAAAGGTTAATTATGGATATAAGGTGGGAAAAGAATTGCTTGCTGAAGACTTGAAATGTAAATATCTTGGCATTACATTTGATAACAAGCTTAACTGGGCAGGACACATTGGGCTGCACACATTGGACAGGTGGTAGGAAAAGGTTTCATAGTTCTGTACTTGTTGGAGAGAGTGATGAGGGGATGTACGAGAGAAGTGAGGGAGTTGGGTTACAAAACTTTTGTCAGACCATTGCTGGAATATGGTAATGTAGTATGGGACCCTCATTTTACGTATCAAATACAGGAGTTGAAGAGGGTGCAATAAAGGGCTGCTAGATTTGTTTATGGAAATTATCGCAGAATGCAATCAGTGACGGGTATGATAAAGGAGCTGAAATGGGATTCATTGCAAACAGGAGGAGGATGAGGAGGGTCATGGGAGTGTACAGGGCGTATACTGGCGATGAGACATGGGAAGATATTGGAGCAGGTATGAAAAGTAGTGCATTGAAGGGAAAAGATGACCATGACCACATGCTGGCACTCGATTTCAGTCACAAGGGTGTGAGAAGATTCTCTTGTTTAGGTAAGGGTGTCGGGGATTGGAATGAGTTATCAAGAGAAATGATGAATAACTTACCGAAAACGTTGAAAGAATTTAAAGATAAAATTTGTATAGGGCAAATGCAGGTGGCTGCAGGATAGTGGGAAGATGGGGGTGTAGGGAAATTGCCACCGGAGCCTGTGCTCCATTGCAATTAAATTAAATTATTGAGAATTATTTACTGATGTAGATAAAAAATTACCCTATATGTTAACTATTGTAGTAAGCTATCATAATGCGAAGTTTCATTGAAATATGACAGTTTTTTGAACATTCATTAACAAAAACAAAAATCTCGCAATTTATGGTTTTGGTTCCTGTATTACTGCAAAAAAGCCTTGATAAAAACTATCCTACATGTTATCTGCAGAGCTGGGCAGAAAACCATTAACCCATTATTTACTAATTAATGAAGTTAACAGAATTACAACATAAAAAATCAGTAAATGGTCTTCTTAAGTTCCATTAAATTGAACTTACATTTTTGGGTTGACATTGAAGACAGCAACCAGTCACAATTTGTTATTATTATTTTTATTTAACCATTACCGGTTTCGAGCAAACAATGCTCATCATCATATGGTTTGCTTTTATTATGTATTTAAATATGTAGATGCAAATTGCGAGCGTGTTTGTGTGTCCTATAACAACAGAAAAGTAGCATTTATTGACTAATTGAGTAATTTAATTTTGGGTTGATTACATTACTTGCGTTAGATATCTGAATATTTTTGAAAACAAACACTTGTAAACTTGCATTAACTTTAGTTTATTACATTGGCTGTTCACATCATTTCGTATGTTTGAATTCCATGCCATACCATGTTCGTAAGTTTGGTGAATCAATTGGCGAACGAATTGAGTAATACAAAGAGTGGGAGCAAGTATGATACACATATAACTGTTGTGCTAGTCAAGGAGTAGGTGCAAGCAGGATCACTAGAGTTAGAGTGTTTGTATTTTATGTCTGCAAACCGGCACTCTCTACTCGTTTCAATTCGATTGGTTTTTATATTTATATAACTTTTTTGTAGTGAGAAAAATAGTGCTGTTTTTTAGTTTGTGTTGATTTGGTGTTTCTTATTTTTCTTCTTTCTAGTATTTATCCCAAATTACGTCCACAGATCAGGCATTGACTAGTTGCATTTCCTCTTGAAAGTTATTGAGCCAATGCTGCCTTGGTATCCCTCATGGTCTTTGGCCTTCCGGACTTATATCAAGTGCAGTGGTTAGTTTGGTGTTTGTTGGTGAAATAAATTAAATTGGCATTCATTACATGATTACATCATGGAAACTGAATATCTAGAATGTGTTAATGAAAGCAGCAATGCTAGAAATAGCAACGAGAAGATCTAAAATCTTTGGTCACATTTATATAATTATGTTGCATTTAAAACAAGGTTGGGAGAACAGTTGATTTATGAATACAAACTATGTTTGCTAAACTTTCTACAATCATGACTTACGTTTCTAGCCTTAATAATCTTAAACAACGTATGAAGAGGATGCATACATCCAAATATGTACAGTTTGGGGAAAAAAAGCAAAAGCAGGATCAGCTCGCAGGGAAAAAGGAAAACACTTCAAAGCCTTCTGCAAGTTCGAGCACAATATTTTAGTTTTCATAAAGAAATCCATACTTGCACCATGCATCACGGTACATAACACCTTGGTATAGCATGCAGTAATACCTATGATAATACTTAAACATCAGTACAATTTTCCAATGGTTAACTTTTAATGGATAATTTTAACTTAAGTTAAATTTCCAAAAATGTAATGCTTTAAAGATCATCAAAGTTAACTTTTTAATTAGCAGATTAAAGATAAATGAAGTTAACTTTTGGATTAACTGTGCCCACCTATGGTTATCTGATGATATGCGTTATCACTGCATGCAGTTTTGTTTAAATCCGCTTATTAGTTTTTGGGTGTGTGTGGACAGAGCTAAAACTTTCAAATTTTACTTTACCATCTACAGCTTCCCTCACAATTGCAGTCCCCATCCTTGACCATCCCTGGCTACAGTCATATGGTATGGTAGGTCTCAGTGTATACACATTTGATCCTTATGTCTTGTTGAATAGAGAAATGTCCTCTAATTTGATTATTTAGATGTCATCAGATATGCTTGAAAGTTATATTGTTTGGTATAACGTGGATCCAAACTGACTAGTTTCTCTTCACCAAAGAGTTAGGTCACCAACTCAACCACCGTTGAGGTTTCTTATATACTTTGAGGATAGTTTATTAAGATACTGATTCACTGAAGAAAATTAAAACTTTTAAATTTGCACAGATTTTAATTATTTAAAAGGCGAGTTTGACTTTTGCTAAATACCAACAGTTATAACCAGGCATGGCACTTGGATTCTTGGTCCCTGGGTAAGCATTTTTACCCCCCTTCCCCGTACTAAACAAGTACATAATCTTTGGTTTTTTTGGATGAAGTTGCAAAGTTGTAATGCAAAATATCAAACAACACCTTTTTTAAGATTTTTTTTTAATGGTTATTTCTAATTAGGTACTCGGGTGGGGGCCCAGGTCCGATGTGCTTTTGCCCCATTTATCCTCCTCTAATGCTGGCTTTGGTTATAACGCATACATAATCAGACTCATTTCAAATAGAAAACTGCAGATTTCTTCCAAGGAAAAAATGTAACAATCTCTCATTCAAATTTGGATTCCTTAGAAATTACAAAATGTTTCCTAAACTTCAGCAAATTTTCCTCCTGTCAAAGTTTCTAAAATACTAGACAATTCAGCTGGAGACTAATTATAACTTCTTTTTGAATATATCTATTGTGGCTGTCACTTCATCTCCAAACTTCTGTGTTCTTTGTACAATATAATATTGCTACGAAAACTACAATCTGCCTCGACAAGCTACCCTATGCATCATTGGAATAAGCTACCAAGGGAAATGATGAATAATTTAGCAAAAACGTTGAAAGAATTTAAAGCCAAAAATTGCAGAGGACAAATGTAGGTGGGTGGAGGAAAGTGAGAAGATGGGTGTGTAAAGAAATTGCCACCGGAGCATGCGCTCCATCACAATTTAATTAAATATTATATTATATTAAATCTAGAAAGGTCACTGTGATTTTTCAAGCCAACCAGAACCGACAATCAAATGAATTTGAATCTGGATTATACTGATTTCCTTGTCTTGTGATCGACAAACCACAATTTTCTGATTCCAAAATTGCAACCATAATTTTTAAGTAAGTTTCCCAAAATGAACCTTTCTGCTCCAAACTTAACCAAATTTAGCCCCAATTTTCTGAACCTTTCTTCCACTGTTGTAAATTCCCTATATCTTTGCGGTACAAAGTGTTCTTTTCTCGCCCTTGTAATAAAACTAACAAAACACATTATTTTACACTTGAAAAATTATGTGACCAATAAACCCAGGTAGTAGTAATATTTGTACCGAGTGTGGTGGGTGAATGGTTAACATTCTGGCCTCACATTCGGGAGGACGCGGGTTCGAATCCCTGTCCGGGCATCCAGATTTGGATTTTTCATGGTTTCCCCAAATCAATCCAGGTGATTGCTGGGATGCTTCCTTCAAAAAGGCCATGCCGAATTCCTTCCCGTTCCTTGTCCCCAGTTCCATCCCACTTTAGCTGTCGGCGAGGCGTAAAGCAATAAGAAAAAAAAATAAAAAAAAATGTAGTAATATTTGTTATGTCCTCTGGTTTCTTTTACTAACTTTTAAGTCTTCTAAACATTCCTTAAATAAATAAAGATCAGTTAATTTCCCTTTCTGACCAATTACTCCTTGGACTTCTAAATTCACTATTAATTATTCCCCTGTAACTTTACACCTTAAAAATATATTTTTTCTTTTAGGCTCTTTTGTTTGACTCTATACTTTTTTGATCTTTAAATAATTGAAATTTTTCTTTGTTACTCCTTGTAATGTAATATTTCTGAACTTCTTAAAAATTAAATAACATTCCTTATGAAATTCTCCCAGACATGAGACTTTTATCAAAATGCTTCTTTATTCTTGAATTTACTCTGAACATGCTAAGAATGTTAGGCATCATGTTTTTGGCTTTTTTTTTATAATACATGAACCAATTGATAGTGCCAACTTTGAGCTTGCAAATTCACAAATTGATTACATCACAATCTGATTTCTAACATGATTAAGGTTTATGCTGAAGTATTGTAAAATGTGTTTGTTCAACGCAGCCTTCCTGACCTTCATCTATGGTGAGTGATAGGTGTATTAATCCTACCCTTCCTCATTTTGGTACAATATACTAATTAATTTCCAACCAAACAAAAATGGCATAGGTATTTTTTAAAATTTTATTTAGTTTATTATATTCCATAGATCCCTGCTGAGGTAGGGCCTCTGGGATGTGAAACATCTCATCTCATGGTAAATATATATGCATACAATATGATTAATAATCATAGTAAAAATTATATTATGTTATAAAGACAAATAAAGAATATGAAATAAAAAAATAAACATTAATTTTTATAACTGAATTTTCAGAAGTCGTGTTAGATAAAATTAGTTCTTTTGTACAAATTCTTGAATGGAGAAGTCGCCAGTAAGATAATCTCTGTTTTCTTTAAATACATACTTGTTATCTATAAACTGTTTTGCACTTTTAGGAAGTTTATTAAGCAGACGTGTGCCAGATTAATAAACTTCTCTTTGTACTACTGACAGTGATGTTTGTGTTTTGTACTAGTTATTTTTGTTTCTTGTATTGAAACTGTGTACCTGTGAATTAGATGTAAACAAGTTAAAATGTTCTATGACAAAGCACGGAAGAGAATATATATACCGAGAAATCACTTTAAGGATATTGAGGTTTTTAAAGAGTTGTCTCTAAGAATTTCTTGATCTTACCTTACACAGCATCCTAATAGTTCTTTTTTGTGTTATGAAAAGTTTTTAACTTTGTGAAGAGTTTCCCCGAACAATTGTCATACAACATGACTGAATGAAAATAAGTGGATCACAACTGGTTCATTAATTCTAAATCTGCTGTTAGAGAAAGTATTCTTATTACAAAGATGGAATTACTTAACTTCTTCAGTGGCAATGAGATATTTTTTTGCCATCTGAGTTTTTCATCTATTTGAATGTCAAGGAATTTTATATTCTTTGTTTCCAAGATTGTGTTATTTTTATAGTTTATATCAGCGGTTCGCAATTAGTGGTACATGCAACCCCAGGGTTATGCGAGGTTGCTTCAAAGGGTATGCATAGTAATCTCTTTGTAAGGTAATGACTAAGATAATTGAAAAAATAAACAATTACAAAAATATTAATACAACCAAAATATATTTTAAGACAGTCAAAATGTGTGTGTGTAAATTATATTACTGTAATAAACCTAAAAAAACTAGTTTAATTTTTTATTTATTTTGTCAGCTATTAGGGAATGTGGGATAAGCCCTTCCTTGAAGTGTTACTACGGATAGGCTAATTGGGTTTCTAAAAGTAAAAACTATCATTTTGACATCTGGTTTATATAGGGAGAAAATTTGTTAAGAGAAGTAAATTCATATCTAATGTTTTGGGTGCAATGGCACTATATGTCTTGAACAGTGAGATTTGATATAAACAATAAAACAACCTTAATTCAAGTAAATAATGAACAAATATTAAGTGCATAATGTTCTCTACACTTAAACAAACCTAAATAAAAAGCTTCAGCACTAAATGTAATTAAATTAAGGGAAATTCCAAATTAATTTACACTCTAAAATAAAGAGGATTTTTAAACAAGAAAAATAGTGTAAATTAAATTTTAAAATACAAAAGTTATAGAATTTAAAAGAAAGTTAATACCCATGTGATGTTAGTAAACATGAGTTTTGATTAGTATCTAATCATATTTCAGATTAAACTAGGATTGAAAAGTGATTCTTTAAAGGTTAAAGACTTATCTGGACTGAATTATCTTCAATAATTCATTACAGCTAAACCATGGAATATTTTGATGAAAAGATTTAAAAACAAAAAAATGTTCAAAATAACAGAATTTATGACATTTCGGGAATAATTGGTTATGTAAATGGAGATTTTCCCGGCGTATTGATGCAGTGAATTGTTCACGGGTGTCCAGCCGGATAGAGTCATAGATCGACGACGTTTCAACAACTTGCTCGGTTCTCTTCATCGGGTCTATTATAGATGTTTCTTCTCGAAAATCACAAACATAACTGCAATAATTGGTTAGATTTTAGTGACCATGTCAAAATGAATCAGATTTGCAGGGATAACTTGGAATACTCCACATACTTCCAGTGCGAGTCTATAATAAGAACATTGGGGTTGCTGGACATACAGTTGACTGGCTGATTTTATAGGATATATGGGCTCTTGAGTGCAGTTTTGATACTTAAAAATATTACTGATACAGTAATTATTTTCGGTGAAACTGGTTTATTGATAGAATATTTTTGGCATTGTGTTGAATTTTGAAATGTTTCTGTGATTTCTTATAAAGACTTAGAGTGATTATCACATGTGAAAAAAAAAAACTTTTGCCAAGTATAAAAGACTAAATTAAAAGGGTGGTTACTTTTGGAAACTCCACTGGATGATTGTTGTAACTGTGAATGCACTGTGTCGTAGAAGCAAACCTGCACCTTTATTCACAATGCAACTTCTGAAATCAGCAACATGAAGTTTTGGAGATCCATTCTTCTGCTTTGTTATTTTTAATTGCCTTCATCGAATATTTAAATCCCCTGCTTTGGGTAGTGCTCAATTTGTGGAAAGAACTTTCTGCAATAATTAAAATTTACTGAAGTTTACTCGAGTCACATACAGACAGTGAACAGTTACACTGAACCAAACACCCATTTTTCTGTGACATTACATAAGAGAGCACAAATTTTCGTAAAAAAATGAGACATCCATTCCACAGTGTTTATGATGGCATCTATAAGTTTTTTTTGAGCAGGCTAGCTTGCCAGCTGATGACACTATTTTATTACATTTATGTCTTGTGGGAACAAGTATGCTATTGGAACATTGCCAATCAGTTAATATAAAAAGTTTGAGACACACATAATCTTTTGTGAACATTGAGAATATTTGTTTTTCTATCCTTAGACTCAAATAAAAAGGGAATTTATTTGAAGAGTAATATTGATGGACACCACCATTTTTATTGCAGTGCTTCTCTGACTGATGGTTCTGGACGGATGTTTGAATATAAAGGAGTATTGGAGGTGACTCCTCCAGGTGAAGTCAAGTTGGACACTGCAGAGGAACATGCCATTGAGTTGGGGGCAGAAGAAGTACAAGAGGGAGAAGATGGCTCACTGGAGGTGAATAGTTAGAAGTTTTCTTTGGAAGTTTTGTGGAGAAAGAACTGAACAAACACTGTTTGTGTTGAGTTTCTATGTCTAGTGCTACTCTACTAAATAGCTTTATTAAATGATTTATTTCTCTCTGTACCATAAGCTAACGACACATCTCCTTTCAGTTAACTAAAGCATTTTTCTTAAAGGTACCAACTAAAGCTGCCAAGGGAGTGTGACATATCTATAAGCTTGTCAAAACCATTCAGGGATAGGTTTAATCCAGAGAACAATTATAGAAAAACATTTTTATTAGCTAGTCCCAGCAGTAACATAGTTTGATTTCAAGGCTGCATATTTGAAAAGTAGCTAAAGTGTTTTTTTTTTTTTTTTTTAACCATAATGGATTTTCTTGCATTCATTCTCACTGCTAAAACTCATTAGGAAGAGCATTTTAAAGTGTATTTATCATACCCAGAAAAAAATAGTTCGAGGGAGAATTCGATGTCTTTCAACCATCCGGCCAAAGTGACCTAACTGAAAATTTGAAATACCTAATGAACGTCTAAAGTTGTAGCAAAGCTATTATCACCAGTTGTAGTCAGCACCATCTAGAGTATATTGAATATAAAGTCAAGTAATTAGGCAAAGTATAATAGGGTTTTAATTAAAGGAAAAAATTGACATTAAAAAAAGATAAAAGCAAGAAATTAATATCAGAGGTTAGAGCAAATTAAGAGGGTTAAAATGATATACTGGTTTCTGTAGAAAGTTTAAAGCATATGTAAGATAAATGAGATTGTTGAGAAAGGCACCCAGACTAATGACGTAAAAGAATTTAAAAGTAATTTGATAGAAACCTTTTTGAAGACTAAACCAAGTTAAAACAGAATAAGATACTAGGAAGACAATATAATAATGATGATTCAAACTAGTCAGTACTTTTTGAGATATAAATTTTCAAAGGTTTTTGCTGACATCACAGAATTTACTGATTCGATAAACAGAGCAGGAGCCATCTTGGTGGGGAGCAATTTTTCTGTAGTTTTCAAAGAGTCAACATCGTGTTGTAATGCAGAGCTCTGTCTTGGCAAGTTTTGTAACAGTCAGTTCATGTTGCAGGTGAGCGGATAGCTCCACATGGTTGGATATTTTAAAATGCTGTATTCGTACTTTCATCAAAGTGAGGGGGCTTGATAAGAGCTTGTCTTCTCTTGTGTGTCTACTTTACCTGCCAATCTTCTGTGGAACTGTTGTCTGATTGTTTCATCCAAATTTTGGTGCCGAAATTGTATAGGAGAACTTTTGGAAGAATATAAATCTTTTGTGACTTTAAAATTTTGTGCAGTGAAGTTATTTTAATATCACCTTTCACATTTGGGGTAGTAAGCATGTGGCAGCTGTTTGATTTAAATGTAGTATGGTACGAGAGGCTACAGGTCATGAACATTGTTCAAAGTTAAGACAATAGTGAAGCGGGTATGGTGTACCGCTGTACTGAATGGTAATTAATATTTATTTTAATTTTACCAAAAGCATATGAGTATTTATATTGTGGATTGAAAAGGGTTCTAAAAATGATTTAAAATTACTAATAAGGATGGAAAAGTCATAACCTGACCATATATATTCTCTGAAAGAAGGCCAACAGACATAAGGTGAATTTAAATTTAATAAATATACACAATCAAAATTATTTACAAACAACACCTTTGCCCTACATTAATGGCCACTAAATTAAGCAATACAAAACGACAAAATATCCGTTCAGATTTTCATATATAAAATAACAGTTTACAGTCTTCGGCAAGACACGTAATGAGACTATCTGATAGTTGCTAATGTCCGTTTCAATCACAGAAACAACTGAATCAAGTTAAAAAACAAAATAATGCCACGGCTAATATCTCAGTTTATCTATCGGAGAGTGAGAACTCTTATCGTGCGGACTTCTCCGCTCAGAGCGTTATGTTGGGTAGAGTGCAAACACAATATTACTAACTGCTGCAATGTTTGTCTTTTACCGTCTGTCCGGCATTGGCGAAGTCAGCAAACTCTGAGCCCACACTGAATTTATTTGTCACCTTGTGACTCAAAATGCAGACACAACCGATCGCATGATATGCTGTCGGCTTTCTGGGTCGTTCTTGTGCACCAGCACAAGTGAACAGGAACCAGTCAGACCCAAAAGATGACCAGAAAGACCTCGAAGAGCATCTCGCAGCACCTTTTAAAACTTCGGGATGCCGCTTCTCCTACTCCAGCCGATTTTCTCTGGTCCTATCGGCGATGTAGACGTTCCTGTCTCTCTCCTCATTGGCGGACATGAAACAAGATTATACAAAAAAATAAGAACTATTCTATATATTAAAATACTATTGGCAAAACATTCGCCCCTCCAAGCACACTCTCGTTCAAAACATCATTCCTTCGACGGGGTTGGAGAATTTCTTCGGAAACTGTCGTTTTACTTTCGTGTCCACTCGGTTTTACTATTTTCACACAGTGAGCACTCACAGAATCTCTAATTTGGCGTGTCTTGACGTTATCACGTTTCTGCATTCGTCACGCGATATACATCTCACCCGTCAACGCTGTCCGACCACCGAACTGCGGCCGACCCCATACTGAGCAGTGAAAGGTCGTAAATCTGCCTTTTCAAACTGGCAGCTATTGTGTTTCGTCTTTCTTCCAGCTTGAATGCAGAATTCGCCGTAATGCACTTGAATTCGCTGACCCCTGTCCTGCAGAGTGTCCTTTTAAGCCAGCGTAATGCGTGCCTTGTTGTGTTGGTCAGAAACCGCACGTGAATGTGGCTCTATGTCATACCACAATAGGCTGTAACAGCATGTTGGCTTATAGGAGCCCACTTACATTTATGTTCGGATTGGACTGTGCCTTTTTTTAGGTTAGAGACTGTTGGTGAGGGGATAAAAAATAGGTGACCAAAGGGATACTGAAGACAGATGTGTAATGGGGTAGTCTCAAAAACAAAATATGGTTGGTATGTCTGATATCCAGAATGTGTAGGTAGGCCAATTCTCACTTCCAGAGTTCAGATGGGGATGACACCACCCAGGTTTCAATCTCAGATAATATTCACTTTCCTCTCCCTGGTATACCCATTGCTTGCTAGTATGATTGATATATAATTTAAAAATTATTTTTCCTTTTAGTCTATTATTTATTTTTTACATTTTTAATTAATTTTGCACCCCTTTCTCATGTCCCCTTTTCTATTTTATGCTGATTAACTCATTTCCTGCAATTAAAGTTTCTACTGATATTGTTGTTGCTTTCCCACCACCTCCATACTGATCGTAACGGTCAAAACTACCATTTATGTGGTTGTGTTGACTGAAGGTGACTGTGCAAGCTCAGTCACATGTTTCTATTTCCATGAAGATGGACATAGCCCAAAATATGTGTTTGTGAAGTGTTTTTTGTCGATGCTGACCCCCTTCCTTCAACTTTTGTGAGTGGCGGGTATATTTTATTTTTTATTTCCATATACATGTTACCTCATGCCACTTCTTTCTAATCCTTTGTTGCTGAAAAAAAATGGTTGAAGTTGACAAAACAATAAAAGGGAGGGAGGAGGATCATACGAAGGAGAGTGAAGAGTAATGTTCAGAATATGAAAAAGCAAGTTATAGTAATGTTATTAGTGCATTGTAGAAGTGTAATGAAGTATCAGAGTTTGATAACTTAATAGAGATATACAAAGTCACAAATTGTTGTAGGGGAATTTTTGTCAATTAGGTTTTCTACAATGGTACAATGTACAGTTTACTGCAGAGACTACTACAGTTCCCTAGTGTTCATAGACTTTATTCTTAAGTTATTTGTGGTAGATTTCTGGGGTGGGAGAAAAACATTGTGAAGGTCTTGGCTGTGTGTGACATTAGAAGTTGGATGGATATCTTCCTAATAAAGTCTGATGATAAATTTGAGTGAAGGAATAAGTGATCATTAAGCACTGTTGATGGATAGGAGAGGATTCAGTAAACCAGTAGCCAAAATATTCCAGTTTATTACTATCAGGGAATTGTTTATTAACAAACTTTATTTACTTGAAATTATTTGTTTTGTTTTGAAGCATTGCAATATTTTAAGTAAAAATTCTATGTTGAAATCTAAAATAGAAAAAGGAGCTCCACTTTGTACATGACACAGGTTACCTACGTTAGTAATGTCACATGCCAGTAAACAAAGGCTCATTATATAAAACTTATTGTTTTTTACTAAAAATTTGTATATAATTTAATGAAAATATGGTTTGTAAATGATATGTAGTGCTTCAATATACAAACATAATAATAAAAACTCCCAAATAAATGAAACGTTCACACAATTGCTGAAATAGTGAAAACTGCTGAAGACATTTGCGACAAGGAGAGGGCTTCAGTGCTAAAGTCAGGATAAGGAATGAAAAAGGTAGGTGTATATTATGACATGTTAGGTATTTCACCTTAACACTGTTATCTTTGGCAAGCTTTAATTTAAGAGAAACTGTTAATTTTTTTCAGGCTTCATATATTGCTGTTGGGAAGATGTGCAAACAAATGTTCTTATTGCCATGGTTTAGGGCGAGGTGTTAGTATGTGTAGAGTAGTAGGTTCGATCCTCACTTGAGAACATGTTTTATTTTTTTCTGTGTGCATTTTCTTTCTATAATGTTTTCTGCTTGTAGATTCATTTTTACAAAAATTTAACAAAATATTAGTTTTTTTCCCTTTAAAGGATTCACAAGTTTTTGACAATAAGTGATAGAAATCTGTAATACTACAAATAGTATAGAAAGAAAATGCAATCAGAAAAAAATTAATATGTATTCTCAGTTGTGGATTGAACCTAGGACCTTTCACTTGCTAACACTATCCCTTAAACAACATTGGTATCTGACCATTTTTGTTTCTACAGTTATCAATCAAACATGGAAAAAAGTTTAATTCACAATTTCTTGTAAACAAAGTTTCACCAGTGTGAGCAGTGTTAGAGTGAAATACCTGAGGTGTTATACATCTGTCTTTTTTGTTCTTTGATCCCAATTTCTTTACTGGAAAATTTTCATATTGATAATGAAGCAAAATGTGTTTGGTAAATATGCAAACAAATTATAAATTCAGTTGCATTGGCAGACATTATTTATTACTATTTGCAGATAAGCCCATTAGTACTCAGAAGTGTTTGTACGCTTTCCTTTGTGCCCATATTTCCTTCATACTCTTTTTGTGGGCTTCTTTTCTCTCATCTGAGCAAGTCATTCCAGGTCTTTTCTTTAGTCTTTCTTCTAGGTCAATTTGCCATTTGTGAAGTTTGGATTTAACTGTATCTCTGTTTTCGATATCTTTTGGAGCAATTCCTTCTAATTTGAGGTCTTTCTTGATTTCTCCAATCCATTTTATTGTATCTGATATTGCTTTACTTCAGTTTTCATAGAATTCAACTATTTGTCTTGTCAGTCTGTTAGGGTTCTTTCTTTTGATGTGTCCCTAAAATTTTAGTCTGCATTGTTTAGTATCACTGAATGTCTGCATATTGTAAGATTTTCTGATTATTTTTGAGTCTGTATTGATCCCCTAAGAGTTTTGGACCCAATATTTTCCTTTTAATTTCGTGTTCTTTTTTCTTAATGTTTTCTATATCTTTTTTCCTGTTTAAAATAAGTGTTTCTGATCCATAGAGACATTCTGGTTGAATAACTGTATTGTAATGTCTGAATTTTGTGTGCTTAGAGATAATTTTTTTTGTTATTGATGTTTCTCGTTAGCCAATAAGCTGTTTCCATCTTTTGGCATCTAATTTGGTTAGCTTTTGCTTCGTTTCCATTCTTTTGGATGGTTTTGCCGAGATACTTGAAGTAGGGGACTCGTTTGATTTTTCCATATTTTGTCTCCATGTATTTTGGTGTGCTTTTTATTGCAGGTCATAAATTCTGTTTTCTCAAATGAAATCTGTAAACCCATTTTCTCTGCTACTTCTTTCAAGAGTTCGATCAGTTTTTGGACTATTGCGATTGCACGGGTTAAGATTGCTAAATCGTATGCAAATGCTAGGCAATCTATCTTTAATTTTCCTCTGCCTAATATAATTGGCTGGCCAATTCCAAGGATTGATTTTTGTTTCTGCCATTCCTGTAACACTTTTTCCAGGACACAGTTGTACATTAATGGAGAGAGTCCATTTCCTTATCTTACTCCTGTTTTAATTATGAAGGGTTCCCCCAAGAATTTTATTTTGGATTTTGTATCTGTTTTATTAAAGCAAGAGTATTGGGTTCTAAGCCTTGCCCTTTCAATATTTGGAATAATGGCTCACGATGAACTGAGTCATATGATTTTTTAAAATCGACAAATATGCAGACTAAACGTTTGCTACAAATTCTTTGATGTTTGAGGTTAACTTTTAAGTTAAGGATTTGTTCTGTGCAAGATCTACCTGGTCTAAATCCAGCTTGATATTCTCCAATCCTTAGTACTAGTTGTTGTTGAGCCCTGTCGAGGAGACTCTGGGAGAAAATTTTGTATGGCAATGACTGCGGTGAGATTCCCCCATGTTTATTAACACTTGCTCTTTCTCCCGTTTTGCGTAAAGGGTGGATTAACACATTTTTCCTGTCCTCTTGAATTTGTTCTGTTTGCAAAATATCTTTATATATATTTATTATTAACTCATTCACCTTCAGAATGAATGGTCATAGACAAACAGTGTATTTTAGCAACTTTTCCCATCCAGTGGCAAAACGTGCTGGCACCCACAAACTGAACAATTTCAACAACACACATGCAGTAAGAGCTATTGGAGTTTTCCCTGATACCACTAACTTCTTCGAACTCCACAGATGGGAAGTAGCTTACCAACATATTCTTGACAACAGATATCCTCCTGGCCTTAATGTCCAGTAAGACTCTTACAGTAAACTGAATTTTTTTACTAGTGATCGCCCATTGATCGAAATTCGACCGTAATTCATTAAGTTGTTTAGTTTCTTTCATGAAAGAGTAATAATCTAGTAATTCTCTGCATTACCTATAAAATTAAAACGATACACTCCACACGTGACTGTATGCTAAATTTTAGCTTCTAATCTAACCATAGCGAATGATGAAATGTATTTATCGATGGTTCATTTGAATTCAAAATATTCATTTTGACTTATGGCTGTAAACTTCTTTAGCTTTATGAAACGTGCGCATTTAAATGTATGTATCAAAATAATTTCGTCATTTTGTGTGTTCGCTATTTAAATTTGGTCTATTATCATTTTGAATTTCATGCAAATAAGTTTTCCTTATTTCTTGTCTCTCTCTCTCTCTCTCTCTAATGAAATTACTGAAATTAAAAAATCAAAAGACACTTAATCAAAGTTCAACATTTTAAATAATCAAATGACCATATAGTATCTGGCAGAATCGCTACATTCCTTTTCAAACTATTCCTTTCATAACTTCAAACATTAATCTCTACTAACCCATGTCTTTCGTTTTACCAAAGACCACAGAGTGTCTCCATGCGGAGAATTCACGTAAGAACGTTGGCTCCGATCCTATTTCACGCGCACACACACGTTCGCAAATTAATTTTTTATTTTAATAATCTATTTGTAACATGTATTAACTATGCTTATTATATTTGGGGGGTGGGACATTCTCCACCAGTGAAAAACTGTTACTGACCTGTTGAAATTTGGATTAACTGTTTCCTTATAGTGTCCTCTTCACGTTTAGCACTCTCCTTTTCCGGAAAAGTCACCACGAAATAAATTAAAAATGCCAAAATATGGGATGCTCCGCAACAGCGAAATGTTAGCAACACTGTAAAAATTACACAAAAATTATCGGTGCAGGGATCATATCAACCTAAATAGGTTCGTTTTGTCATAGTGATCATGGTTAGGTTGAAATTCGGCCTGGACCAAGAGTAAAAAGTTTATGGGAAATTCGTTCTGCGCAGCCCATGTCGCAAACCAGAGACATACTGCGCATTTGTTTACAACTGAAGCAATCGATTATCTCTGACTGCTTATATCGATTCCAAGGTTTGTAAAATATATTATATATAATTTTAGCTTTCTGTATTTCTTTAAGTTCCTCCGTTCGCCCAATATTCTGGCCGCTAGCTGCGCTATCTGCCAGCCCTCGAAATGTTGCTTCTATATAAGTTCAGAGATTAATTTCGATTGTTTTGTTTCACTAAAGAAGACAAAGTAAGGCCGCTAGCTGCGCCATCTACCAGCCATCTGAGCGAACTATGTAGGCGAGCGAGCATTTTATTTTACTTAATTTAATGTATTTGTAACGCATATCATATATAGATTTTAGCTTCCTTTACTTCTGCTCCATATAATCTTTAACTATGCCAAATCTCACACTTCTCCGTGCGCACAATATTCTTAATTATGTAACATAAGTTTTCGCTTAGCATATTAATATATAGATTATTTGTTTACATTTTATGTATTCTATATTCACATATTCTTGCTGAGTTGCTTTATTATTGTTATATTTATATCCTCACGTTCCCACTTCCAACGATAGTATACCTCGAGAATTATCAATTAAGTATCCCCTCCACCACCACTTCTTATGTCCAAGTGATGCTACCTGGTTTCCCATTCAACAAGCAGGCTATGGAGTGATCATATCTAACCTTACGAAGTCAATGCAAGAATAAGGTTCAACACCAAAATATTGCGTTACGTGTCTTTGTCTTTTTTGTGTTTGTTGCCCCCAGTTGGCATCGTGGTAAGTGTTGGGGTTTATTTTCATATCCTTCCTTAGTTTATTTATTTTTGTTTCTTTATATTTAAGATTTTATAATATTTTTCTATCTGCTCCTTTTGTCCAACCATGATTAGTTTTAATATTTTTCAATGCTTAGGTAGAAGCTAGAAATTGCTTCCCCTTTTTCCTGCCATCTGTTTTAATTTACCCCCTTCATGAATGTGGTTATTTCTGCTGATATTGTTGTTCATGTCCATACTAATCTCTAGTTTCATAGTGAAAATAATTTATTTTTATAAAAGAGCATTCTTATATTTAGTGAAATTTTATTGTGAAATTGTGTTTTCAGTTTGTTTGTGATGGTGACCATTTTTATGCAGTGAAGAAAGGACTGCTGAACCTGCAGTACAGCATAAAGAATGCAGACCAGGTGTACATACCTAAGAGTGTTGTAAATGTTAGTGATGAAGTGCTTGAAGACATTGCAAACATTTGCCATAAACTGGAGCAACACCCAGATGTTGTCAAAATATATGACAATATAGCATAACATTGGTGGAAATTTAGAATGATACATATATTTTTTAAACATTGTAACTGGCGAATGTTGTAAATTAATGCATACATGTTTGATTATTGATGATATTCTCTTATTCAAAGTTTGGTATTTTTTTTCTCAACATACTTCCTTTTTGTACTTTGATAAATTAGTCATTTCATTTTACTATCATTTTTTAAAAAATTGTTTCTAATTTCTATTGAATTAATGTAAACTGGAATGAGTTTTACAGCTGCTTCAATAATTTGACTAAACAGATGGACTTGTAGTTTGTGTAAGTGTAAATATAAAATTTAAATATGTAAAGTTAGTTTTGTCTGTACTGTGAGAAAAATAACTTTCTTTCCCTTCTATAAATCCTTTTCATGACATGTAAAAGTGCAAATGGTCTGACAGACAAAATTTTTTGAAAAATTTGTTTGCATAACACCTTAAAGGAAGGATTTTTTTCACGAATTTCCACTGAGTACTGTTATTACCTATGACAAAGTATTGGTCAGGAGAATGTTTTATCATTTTTTTGTCAATATTAGCTATTTAAAGTCACTAAATATTGACCCTTTAATTTTTTAAAATTATCGTTCTTATAAATTAATAGATAAAGTCATTCTAATGCCGATAGCAATTGACTGCATGGTAGGGAGATTTCCTGTTTCAGGTTAGAACTCGAGGTAATGGCGTGATATGGGGACGCGAAGGCAATACTCCTCTGTTCCCCTCTCTCCATCCTGTCCAGTCTTTCCTATATTCTTGGCATAGGATATTGTCAGACTAATGGCAAACTCAGCACAAGAACTGACATATATTTTACTATTTAACTTCTGAAACATGCCTTCACAAAATAGAACTGATTTCAGTTCGTCTTTAAAAGAAGCTAGAAGTAAATGGTATTCACAGATGAGTGAGACAGAGTGGTGACAGCTTCATGGCTGGACACTCTGCAGTGTTGCTTATCCCTTGCATAAACAACGGTATGTTGCCTGTTCCAGGGCAAGATCATTATGATCCCTCGTTACCCACACTGCTGATGTTAAAACCCAAAAGATTGTGGCAAGGAGCTCTTCAATAACACTCATCCGACCATTAATTCCTCCAATAAATCTCCAGTCGGAGAGTTTTGTTTTTTAAAAGAATTCTTTGTTTACAGTGTTCATCTGATTTTCTACAAATTTGAATTTAATCACCTGTTTCATGAAAAGATAATGAGGACAACACATCCACTGGACTGGAATGAGGAGGAGGAGGGAATGTTCCACCTTAAGCTAGTGAAGCTTGTCTTATGACATCAGTGCATAGCATTGTGAGGATGTTTTCAGTTTCCAGTCTGTACATCCAGATTTAATTTTCCCAAGGTTTCCAGAAATCACTCCAGATAAATCCTGGGATGTTGTCTTCATTGAAAGAACCATAACCCCCCCCCCTTTTCCTCCCAAATGGAGGATAGTGTGTATTTAATTCCACACTACAAGTGTGTAACTTCCTCAATATCAAAATAAAACAGTTGGTTTATGTTAACTGGCCTATAAAATAAATACTAGTGATTTTCTTTTCTCAATAACCCTATTGTGCAGTTATATCTCAAATCGGTGGAATAAATTTGATTGTAATCATGTGCTTTCTTGTCATTTTGGTTGTCCAGGTGGAACCACTTCAATTCATTGAAACCTAACTTTACAACCATCATTTTGTGGCTTTCTTCAGTTCTCAGAAGAAAGTCACCAAACGATGGCTGAACGATGGTTTTGATAAATTGATGAGGTTTCCACCCGGACAACCTAGGTGGCCTTGACAATGACGGCGGAAGTCTGTGCACCCATATGCCTTCTTGGTGTTACAATTTTCTTAAAAATCAATAGTGTATGTGCAAAAATAACTAGAAAATTTGGTATCTGGGCAAAAAAATTTTTCCTGCTCAAGTAACAATCTGTTTTTCCTACTATAATGGCACAATGAAATAATTTGTGACCTACTGAGCGTGGTGGGTGAGTGGTTAACGCTCTGGCCTAGCATTTTCGAATCCCTGTCCGGGCATCCAGATTTGGGTTTTCCATGATTTCCCCAAATCACTCCAGGCAAATGCTTCCTTCAAAAGGCCATGGCCGAATTCCTTTCCATTCCTTGTCCCTATTCGCATCCCGCCTCTAATGACCTTGACGTCGATGAGGTGTAAAGCCACAAGAAAAAAAATCCTATCTAAATGCAGGTGATGTAGATAAGTTGCTTCAGTTAATTATAAATTTAAACTAATGAATTATTTGATAGAATATATAGCTTCAAGTTCTCAATCAGTTTGTATTTGAATTTTCCTTCTTTAAACTTATTCCAATTACTGTCTTTGTTTATGGATTCCAGAGAACTATTTTTAGCTTATTTAAAAGATCTTGCAGAGCAAAAGGAAGACTGGGACCTGAAGTGTTTGCTATTTGAGGAAAGAGACTTCCTGACCATGCTTTTGTAATCATTTTTAAAAAAAGCTATCATGATTAAATATTGTAAGTGATCATGAGTAATAAGCTTGTTACATGAAATATTACTGGACTTTATAGGATCAATGAAAATTTATTAAAACTTAACAATAGTGAAATTTACTGAAACATGAATTGTATTTTATTGACATTTAAACAATTACACCTAGTCCAATGTCTTTGATTTTTGAAACAGTCAGAGATTCGGGACTATTCAGGGTTCGTTTACTGCGTAGAACTGATTGCATAAGTTTTTATGGGAACGGAAGTTTTACCGTTGTCCGCAGATAGTGGGGTCACAAGACCCTCGCAAACCAGACTAGCGCCGCAGCGGTCGCCCGTTGATCATAGCCGGTAAACTCGTCAGTGGAGACGTATGGAATTCTTCCCCAGGCCGTGTCGTTCACTCAAGTCTCACACTGCCGTGACTGGAGTAGTGAGGCCTCGGTGGAGGTTACTTGCCACTGCAACAGATCAGTGTATTTCTTCACATTGCAATGGGGCATATATCACTCGGCAAATCAGAGCACTGCATTTGCTCCTGATAGGCACGGCAAATAAACAAAACATCGAAAAGTTAATAATATTGCTGGCGAGTGCCTTCATTGGCCAAATTCTTCCCACCACTCTTCGAGCACCCTCCCACTTTACTAGAAAGCCGCACCAGTATTTTTCTTCGGTCGCTCGCCACTAACGCTTTGACATGTCGGTAGGTTCCTAAACCCTATACCGTAAATAAAACTGGGTCAATCCGAACAGCGGGCTGATTCGGAACGAAACTTCACATTTGTGCAAAGATAAAACTCAGAAATATATTTTAGGGAATTTTTCCTCTCCAATTTTTTGTCAGTTCTCTAAGATCATAACTATCTGGGAAATTGAATTTTATGCTGTTGGCAACACTGCCGTTTTGTCTAGAGGTGTCTAAAAAAGCTATAAGAAAATTATAAGTATTTTTCTTCTGAATTACTTCCTATGTAAGTTCAAACCTACTAATATTATAGCCTTAAGCTCAATAGTTTTTATCGTGATGTTTTTCTATACAATAATAAGCCGTACTAGTTTTTAATTCTGCCTAAAATCTCTGAAGTCTGCATCTCTCAGTTTTTCCCCCTGCTCGGAAAATTGGTAGATCCACCACTGTCACGAATGTCACAGACCGTCAAACGATAAAACATTCAGTGTAGCCTGCCCGTCTGGCAAATTACTCATTATGAAAAGATATGGTTCATCAAACCTCTCTCTGGATCCTCCTTAAATTTGCAATTTGGCCTGCTAATTTACTACTTAGAAAAGATAATGGCTATGAAATGTTCGAAAGTGAAGAAGGCACCTGCACAATCAATAATTAGCGTAGGATAGTTCCTACTTTGAAGTCTCAGGCGGAAGTATGAAGGAAGCACGATTACATTCCGGTAGACGTTCACATAACTATCCAAAGGTCGATATGGGAAGAAATGCTATATTTCTTCTTCTTCCTTTTTTTAAATATTGTAGGCACGTATTTTCTTTCCTTGTTCTTCCGTCTCGTTATGATCTTGAAGGTGTGCGTCAATCTAGAAATCACACAGAATTTATGGAGTATAGTCAAAAGGAAAACATTTTCTTTGCTTGCATGTTCGTCCATTCCTCGATAGGAAATGTTTCACAATTAAATATTCAAAATGAAAATTAAATGATATGGCCACCGGGTAAGATATTTCGCTTGATGTTGGATGGCTCTAAATAAGGAACATATTGTGGTGTTAAAAAGTATTTTTTTTTTCGTATGGAAGAATCCATAACCTACGTGACTTGGTCTAGGAGAGGGTGGGAGGTTTGGGTAGAAAACTACACTTGGTTACGTGAGGGTTGAGGTGTCCAAGCCAAGCCATGTAGCTTTTAATTCGTATTATTTGTCAGAGCTAAAATAAGGTACAGAACACACAACAGCATGTGTATATTTATTTCCGTCATTTAGTTATCTCCGTATGTAATTTAGATATCCTATATACCAGCGTTTATCAATCTTTTTCGACCCGAGGACCAGTAAATTGTCAAAAATAACGCTGCGGACCACTAATTTATATGGGCCTAATTTTATATCTGTGTGTATATTACTAACATCTAGGACATAAATTATTGTACCATTTTAACATAATAAATCTAAAAGATGTTTTGAATCCATATGGAAACACAGTTATGAACTACTAGCAGTTATCCGCGACTTCATCCGCTTGCAAGTGTGTTATAGTATAAGATTTTTTGCTATTGTTCGAAGTACGACCAGCAGAAAAAGTTCTCTTTTGGGTTGAAAATATGGTTAACTACTTCCTTGTCTTTTACTCTTCAACGAAAAGTATATCTCAAACCTAGGAAATAAGTAGGCCTAACAAAGCTGTAATGCGCGCCGAAATAAACCGTTTCGCAAATTACTCACTCAGCGCTAATAAACGTCTTGAGCTGATTCTGACGTCATTATAGCCAGAATTTGGCTTGGCCTGCCCCCTTCATCACTCCAAATCCACCACGTAATATTAGTAGTCATTCTGGTTCAGGCTGCATTTCAACCTAACCACAACCTTTGTTAATACAACTCCTTGAAAATCAGTACTTTTTCAAATTTTGAATTGTCACATATATTACGAACGGAATTACGGCGAGATACCTGAGGTGCCATAATATTTCATGTCCGCAACTGAAGATATCTCTTTGTGATCTTGCCGACAACACGAATTTTTTTTAAGAAATTTAGGTTAACGATTTATATTTCCTTCTTCGGAACTATTATTATGGATCTTCTGATACAACTTCGGTAAAACGTGATACATGTCATTAACTGGCGCCCATGAAATCAGCTTAAATTACTAATAAAGTTTCATTTGTTATTCTGGTTCAGACTACATTTCAACCAAGCTACCAACTCCGCTAATATTGTCGTTAGAAAATCAAATCTTTTATCACTTGCGCATTAATACATTCACTACATTGCATGTAAATGATGTCATGAATGATTCACAATTTCAGATCGTTATACCAAAGCAACAGCTGAATAATGATTCTGGAAATATGGCTCTCGTAAAAGTGAACTTAATTAAATACTGAATACACGTCGAACTACATTTAGCAACATGAACTATGGCGTCAGCTTCATGACAATTATTAAAGCAACGTAATTTAAAAATGTATACCAACATGCTCGTAACTTAGTACAACGCAAAGTCCAGAATTCATTACAGCTTGTAACACAACTTACATTAATATTTCGAGTCAAGTTTACATCGCGATATAATGACTGTGTCATTGAGCGGCCTTTAGTCCAGTTGCAGTTCATACTGAAGGTCTATAATAAAATTAGTTGCAATATATTTTGTAATATAATTTCCTAAGCTCACTCACTTACTCACCTTGATAGCTATTGGCTGGAAAACGGGGATGTCGCGCGCCAGCCATCACTAGCAAATTAACAGCGACCAGATATATCATTAGAAGTTATGTCAAAAAATTAATAACTAAGAAACTGCTACAATACTAATTGCAATAATACGTTCATTAAGTTTCCTTTTCGTAGCATTTTATATTTAAAAAAGTATCGAAAAAATTTAGTACTGGAAAAGCGTGGAACTGCTTTTCAGTAGCGTGTCGCTAATGAAAGCAACATTAAAAAAAGTTTAAAAAAAACTTAAATTACTCATGGTCTCAGATGTATCACGAATGTCAATTGTCATTCGGCCTAGGCTCAATTTAACTTTAGTTAAAACTTTCACTAATGTTGCTGCTTGACCAAATTTATACATTACTGTTTGTTTGATTTTTACATAATTTACTGACCGCTTTCGTTAATGGTCTTTATTCATGTTCGCTGTACGTGGGTTATTAGGTTATTTAAAGTGGATATCAGATCAAATATGTTACGGAATCGAATATCCTAGCAATTCATTTCTTCGGAGTTGCTCAACTATTTAATAATCTGGAATCTTTATTAAGTTCTCTGGCCGTTACAGATACTGTGACCAAAGATTAAGTTATGAATATTACCCCAGCCTCAGTAAAAAACAATGATACTTTTGAAGCAATTGGGCACTCCATTTCAAATTTTGCAAAGTGAACTTTAAGGGTCAAATACAAGTCAAGTTTATATTTCAGCCAGTTCGAGTCTACCAATTACGACCTTTGAAACAATTGCGCGATCGTCTCTGTTCTTGTTTAATAGGTTTATGAAAACTTCTGAGTTCTTCAAGCTCAAGAAAATTTATTTATCCTAATTAGAACTGTTGTAGTCCCGTGACGATACGCAAAAAACGATCACAGGCTTGCACTAGTAATATACAATATTCTAATTAGGAATCCTTATGTAGAAAATGTTGCTACTACTCAAACTGCATTTAATGTATTGTGGTTTCCCCATATTGTTTGCATTTTTAGCGGCAATATAAGCGGAGAAAGGGGTTCGGTTGAAATGCAGCCAGGCCCAGAATGTTTGTGTTACAGCTTAAGGCAGGAGGAATTTATTTATTATTAGCTGATTATAAGCGGACTATCCCGTACCCGCGACTTTGTACGCGTGGATTAAGAAATTTTTTTTCCAGAATTAAATATAGAAAGTTGCTAACGAAGGATTGGTCCCAAACAATATCGAGTAGGAATAATATGACAGGAAAGCTATCACTATATCATTGTACCGTCGAACCTGTCTCTTGAAGAGAATCAATTTCCAACACATTTCTGTCACAATTCGATAAGGTCTCAAATTTTCGTGACTGCAACTGTTAATCATAATGGAAAAAATATCCTGTGCCCTTCATACAGATTTCCTTATAAAATTGCATCACAACGATATAGCCATTTAGTCGTCAAAACGTAACAAAAAGACAGAGACTTACTTCTGTATTTATAATAATATTACTGTGGTTCACATTCAACAACACCTGAGGGATCATTATAACGTAAAAAAGTGTACACCTACAACATTGCAAGACTACCTACGATTTTCCTCGCATTGTACCCCTAACTTTTTAAAACTACAGTTTAACATTCAATCCGAATAACCTACGGCCCAGGCCTGACTCTTACGATGAAAAACAATTTTTTAAAATCTTAACCTCAACGGAGATTTGAAGCAGAGACCACGACGTTCGTAAGCAAGCGCTTTAACCACTAAGCTGCCAGTCCACTATACGGAAACACGGTACGGAGCCGACCATATCCAACGTGTCTGTCTATCGCCGTATTTCAAAGTTATGAGACAACATGTGTTATTTATACAGATAATTTTTCAACAAAATGTAGACAGTATTTTTCTCCTTCTTTCAAAGGATAAGTGTGCAAAGTTTCATCGAGATCGAATGAAAACTGTGGATTTGTATGAAGAATTACTTACTGACTACGAACACCACCTGAGGGATCATTATAACGTAAAGAAGTGTACACCTACAACATTGCAAGAGTATCTACGATTTGCCTCGCATTTCACCCCTAACTTTCTAATATCTACAGTTTAACATTCAATCCGAATAACCTACGGCCCAGACCTGACTCTTACGATGAAAAACAATTTTTAAAAATCTTAGCCTCCACGGAGATTGGAACCGGAGACCACGACGTTCGTAAGCAAGCGCTTTAACTACTAAGCTGCCAGTCCACTATACGGAAACACGGAACGGAGACGACCATATCCATCGTATCTGTCTATCACCGTATTTCGAAGTTATGAGACAACATGTGTTATTTATACAGATAATTTTTCAATCAAATGTAGACAGTATTTTTCTCCTTGTTTCAAAGGATAAGTGTGCAAAGTTTCATCGAGATCGGATGAAAACTGTGGATTTGTATGAAGAACAAACAAACAAACATACATTCATCTTTATATATAAAGATTTTATAAGCGCTGTGTTAGTGACGACCTGTATCGCGATGTAAACTATTGCCAAATTGATTCTTGAAAGAAAAGTTTCTACCTTAGGCCATTGAATGCATTCGTTTTAAGTGAAGGATTTAATAGGTATTATGTAGAATTTAATTGTTATTAGGATTTAATAAATAAAATATTGAACAGCAAGTAAAAAAAAAAAACACTGTTTGGTTAATCATAGGCCACTGTTTGTACTGATTTCTACAATTTTGAACAAAAAATAAAAATGGTTTAGGTTTTCCGTTAAGTTTTAAATTTTGGTAAAAATAATTTGTAATGTTACAGAGAGTGCATAGTAGCAAAAAAGAAGACACCCTGGAAATAAATTGAACCGAGATGAAATCATGAAGATGGAAATATAACGACATTTCGCGCACGACCATTTTTGTACTCTTTGTGAACCGACTTTTGTGTTAGTATAGGCCTACTCTTAGCATTTTACTTTTTTTTAAAAAAAAGTTTTGATTTTTCTCATATACTATGACGCATATATTACGAACGGAGTTACGGTGTGATACCTGAGCTGTCATACTATTTCGTGTATGCAACTGAAGACATCTATTCGTGAACTTACCGATTTTTTTTTTGAAAAAAAATAAGGTTAGGTACATATTTATATTTCCTGCCCCCTAATTATTATTTATCAAGTGCATCAGCTTTAGCGCTTTTAAACTAAATACACACGTGCATATGTCAGAAGGTTCTAGCTTTTATTCCTGAAAAGCATAGAAGCATAAAAGCTTGCTTTTCCACTTCTAAGCAAGATGGTAACACATAAACGGAAACCCTAGTCACTTAAATGATATGGACAACTGAGCACAGTGTTTCCATTGCTATATAGAGAGAAAAGTTAACCGTCTACAACTATCTATGTCAATAGGATATTTGGAGTCTTTGACACAACAAAGCCCTGCGTAAACTTTCCGCTGGGCTACATAACCCACCCTCATTAAGTGGAAAGCGCTCTTTGAGGCAGAGGAAACAATAGCACGATTCCGTTGATCGAGCGCATTTGCCGTAATTGTTTCAGAATCTAGACTGGACTCATTGACACCGAAGAGTCAAAATTGATTCAATCTGCAGCCATGGGCGCCGGGAGGGGGGGTGCAAGGGGGTGCACTTGCACCCCCCTGACATTCCGGGTCGCCCGGAAATTTGGGCCGATAAGGGGTGGGGAGCACCAATTACAGCCCTGGTGCACCCCCCTACATCCCGGGTCGCCGTGTGGGCAGTAGTAGAGCTAAAAAAAAAAGGTCGCCCAGCCCGGAAATTTTTGGGCCGATTGGGGGGGGGGGGCACCAATGCAGCCCTGGTGCACCCCCCTACATCCCGGGTCGCCGTGTGGGCAGTAGTAGAGCTAAAAGAAAAAGGTCGCCCAGCCCGGAAATTTTTGGGCCGATGGGGGGGGGGGGCACCAATGCAGCCCTGGTGCACCCCCCTAGAAGCAATCCTGCCGGCGCCCATGTCTGCAGCTGTAGCATGTGACCGAGAGCTGAAAGTATGCCTTGAGTCCACTGACACCATTATTCGTGCCTCTCCTTCCATTGCCGATTTCACGAGTTAAGTGGTCGGTAAACTGACAACCTCTCACTTATTTGTGCATCATACTCAACAGAATTTCATTCAGTACTGACTGAAGCACATTATGGCATCTTAGCTGATGGAACTGATATCGGAGGGACTTCTGTGGATACAAACTGTTACTCTGCCGCGGATCTGAGGTAGTAAATATTATTGGTAATTAACAGTTTTACGCGATTCGTCCGGTTGAAAGTATGTTATAGTACAATAATAATAATAATAGTAATAAATATTCAATGTAATAATAAAGATTTATTTATGTCCTCCAGCAAAAAAGTTACCATAGATTTAATTTAAGTTTGCCCATCATGTCTTGAAAATACTATTTTTTTTAAAGGACTTCATTTCCTCTTGGTTTTCTTCTGTCGATATGTAGCTTCAACGAATTGATTTTGCTTATTTCTTCACTATGATCTTTGACAATACTGTTATAAGTTTCTTTTAGTTTCTCACTCTGTCAAAAGAAATCAATGCCGCTGGGCCCATGGAGGAAGGAATATATGGAGACGACGCAAGAGACCTTCACCACGCATTGAAGTGACGCCGGGCGGAGGAGGAGTGGGGGGGGGGGGGGGTGCTTGGCCGCATCCATACAGACACAGAGAATATGTACAAAAACCTCAAGGGGATTCTAAACGTGACGCCGCAATCTGGTGATGGATTATTATGTAACTCCATGAGACAAATAAAAAATGAAGAATAAATTTTTTTGGATATTCTGCCTAGTTTCCGAGATATTCTGTCACAAATGTGAGATCTTTTTGGTTCAAATTCAGAAGAAAAAATTTGTGAAATTTGATGATGGATTCTTATTTAAAAAGGCGAGACAAATAAAAAATAAAGAATAGAAATTTTCGATATCTCACCTAGTTCTCGAGATATACTGTCTCAAAAGAGAGGTGTCTTGAGTTGAAATGCAGAAGAAAAATTTCGCAAAAGTCAAATTTGATGAATGATTCTTATGTAACACGACGAAAGAAATCGAAAATAAAGAATAAAGTTTTTTCGATATCTTGCTTAGTTTTCGGGATATACTGTCTCCAAATTGAGGGGGTTGGGTTGGGATGTGGCCTGGACCAAAAATTAATTCTGCCAAAGCCTCAATGAATTACATGGTGGACATGCAGAATGGATATTTCAGTTTTATTACTACCACTTGTGGTTAGGTTGAAATGCGGCCTAGACCTGAACAAAAACCATACATCGTAAGCTTAATTGGGAACAGCTGGAAGTAGTTTCCATCGCGATACACGTTTTGTCGCTAACATGGTTCTCATGAAATTACTAACAATAATAGATAAATTCTTTGTCTCTTGTGGCCTATTTGTGCAACACAAGATGGCATTATAACAAACTTAGACACATTAGAAAATGAAATAATCACAGCATCAAACACAATGTGAACTTTGCATTTGTATGTATTCGCAATATGGCCGCTGCCGCCACCGCGCATGCGCAGTATCAGCCGAGAGTTTAGAGGCGGCGTCACAGATTTAACGTCATTTCGTCTCCATATATTTCCTTCCTCCATGGCTGGGCACTTGGATAGGTTAGGATTGATTTACTAAAACATATGCAAACATATTAAATGATTTGAGTAAGGAGTGAACCTTCAGCGAACCACTAAATTTATAAAAGAAAATAAAGCAGTAACGTAATTACTCTTTAATTAAAAACAACATCCAATATCTACTTTAGCATTTAAATTTCTGTGTTATTCCGAAATTTTAATACTGCAATCCGTCAACAGATGGCATTGTGGTTTTTTTTTTTTTTTAAAAATTTCAGAAATGCCGAGGAAACGTAAATATAATCTTTTATTTTTATTTCCGCAATTTGTCAAAAGTATATCTGGTGATAATCACCAGAAATCAAGTATATACGGCCTTAAAATTTTTTTAACGTTATGAACTGACTCATATTTCCTGCTCCAGAACTATTAGTGCGCACTTTTGAACTGAACACACCATTGAATATGTCTTAACGTTTTTGATTCGCTCTAAGAAAAGCAGTGTATGTGATTTACATAAGAAGCAAAGAGTAAAAGTAGCAGTACCGTCCATGGAGGAAGGAATAATATGGAGACGACGCAAGAGACCTTTACCACGCATGGGAGTGAAGCAGGCCGGCGGAGGAGTGGGGGGGCATGGCCGGAGTGGTGGGGGCTTGACCGCTTCCCAACAAACACGGGGAATATGTACAAACACCTCTAGGGGACTCTAGGATAAACGTGACGCCGCAATCTGGTGATGGATTATTATGTAACTCGATGTGACAAATAAAAAATGAAGAATAAAATTTTTTGATATCCTGCTTAGTTTTCGAGATATTCTGTCTCAAATGTGAAATGGTTTTGGTTGAAATTCAGAAGAAAAAAATTATTCAAAGTCAAATTTTATGATGAATTTTTATTTAAAAAGACGAGACAAATAAAAAATAAAGAGTAAAATTTTTCGATATTTCACCTAGTTCTCGAGATATACTGTCTCAAAAGTGAGGTGTCTTGAGTTGAAATGCAGAAGAAAAATTTCGCAAAAGTCAAATTTAATGATGGATTCTTATGTAACACGACGAAAAAACTCGATAATAAGGAATAAATGTTTTCGATATCTTGCTTAGTTTGGGGGATATACAACATCCAAATTGAGGGGTTTAGGTTTGGATGCAGGCTGGACCAAAAATTAATTCTGTCAAAGCCACAATGATTACATGGTTGACATGCAGAATGGATATTTCAGTTTTATTACTACCACTTGTGGTTAGTCTGAAATGTGTCCTAGACCAGAAAAAAAGCAAGAGGACCCACTCTAGGGATGAGCAACCCAGACATTTTGTAGGCTGGTACCAGAAATAAAATGTTTATTCAGTCACCTTAATGAACATTCTCTTGATCAAGATGTGTTGTCTAATTTCACAGCCCTACTTATTAGGACAATTGTAAAAAAATTATCTCTCAGTTAGATTTAGATACGGGGGGGGAGAATGTTCTACAAAAAAAAAGAGACTAAATTAGAAACATTCCCCAAATTGATTTTGTTCAAAGGCCAATAACTTCTTTATTTATGAAGCCCATTTTTATTTCTGCATGAACCTGTTTCGACATAAATAGATGAGAAAGATTTCAAAATCGGTAAAAATAGGTATAGACGTATTTACAAACAGAAACAAGTCTTATATGAAGCTTTAAAAATAACCTAAATCAATGTCCTGAAATAGCTATTTAAAAAATTAATAAAACTCACAGCTTCTCACATAACAGTTAATTTCATCATCCATTGTCAGTATAATCAGCAACGTGACGAAAGAAATCGTAATAGTGAATTCACTGAATCGCGAAGTAAAACACGCCCCTTTAAATCTCATTTTAAACACTCGTTAAAAAATAATGCTAGTCTATTATGTGCAAAATAGCAAGTTTGCTGATTTTCTACACTACACCAAGAAAAATTTGAGAACAAAGTCATCCCATTGAGAGCTATGACTAAATATTTATAGACGTGCTGCAAAGTTTGCGGTGTCTACCGCTCACTTCAACAACGATAATTACAATTCAACTTACTTATGAAATGATATTCCAGATTCTTTCCTGTCTGGCCTATTTGTGCAACCGTACGCAACACAAGCTGGCATTTTTAAACACTTATACACAATACTAAATGAAATAATCACTGCATCTACCACAATGTGAACACCTTAATTGTTGGGAAGCGCCATATGGTCGCTGCCGGTGCTGCCACCATGCGGGAGAGTTTAGTGCTTGCTTCACCGATTTAACGTCACTTCTCCTCCATATAATTCCTTCCTCCATGGTACCGTCTGCAAATTAGGAAGCTCTTTGGAGTTGGTGAAATGCGAATTGATAATGACAATTTCCAAGTGAAATATTCATTTTTGTGAGATAAAAAACTATCCTATGTTACTACCCAAAACTTTGTACTAACTCCGCGCCAAATTTCATTTAAATCTGTTGAGTAATTGATGCCTGATTAAGACAAATAATTCAAACACATCTATCGAAATTCTCCCATTTATGATAAATATTATTACGAATTAAGATTTAGATATAACTATCTGATGAGATTTTCAAACTGGTACTTCTTGCGATTTTTTTTTTATTTTTTTAAATTTATTAGACGAATGACTAGAAATAACCCTACATATACAATCAATCTATCCTTCATGGTTAGGCGCAGTGGTTAGTATATTAAAGACTCACAATATTTCCTGATCCAAAAGGTTGCTAGGCTTAAAAAGAGAGGGCGGATGTGAAAATTAATACCGATCGATGTGATAAAATATTATCTGATAGGTTTTCAGTAAAGACAGGCCTTGGAATTCGGAACTAACGTGGCCCGGTTTTCATCATTTGACTCTTATGTGCTCTCTCTAATTCACTTGAATTGAATGATTCTCTAATAGACGCAACAAACCGAATGGCCTCACTGAAGATGAAATGTGAGGCCATGGGCGTATCCAGCGAGGGGCAGGGGGAGGGGGGGGGGTGCTGCCCCCCCTAGAAGAAAAATCAAGTTGTCTTCAGTACGCTTCGACGAGTGAAGAACTGGCTCAGGAGCACTATGCGAGAGGAAAGATTGAATGGATTATGTCTGATGAGTGTGCATCGAAATTTCGTTGAAGTACACCGTGAGATATTGACAAAGTTATTGAAAATTTTTCTGAGAATCCGAGACGATTAATGTTTACATAAAAAACTATAATTTAGTTACGATCTTGATTAACTGCATAGTAGGTCCTTGGATTACTATGTTAATCAATAATAAAAATAGTTTCGTCAATAAATTTGAGTTTTATTTTGTAAGAAATCGTCATGTTTCAGTCCCCCATCCCACTTCCTCGAAAAAAATACGAGTCCCCCCCCTTAATTCAGATGTTGCCCCCTCCCTAGTTCTGATACGCCCTTGTGTGAAGCTCTAGTGATTCGAATTGTCGGTGAGGTTAAAGTACAGTACTTAAAAATGAAATCACAGGAACTATACAACCAGGTTCACATGTGTAATTCAAGGTTGGAAATGCGTCAGGTACCTCAGCAGACAGGTTACCGGACAGCAGTTATGTAGTTTCGTAGCAGCCCGCTGGAATGCTGAGTGACCGAGTAGGAGGTCCACTAACGAGCGTTAAGGCGACGCCGCCGCCCTGCTGTACCGTGTCGTGTCACCCTCACCGAGTCCGCCTCTTTTAATGAAATTCCGCCGCCCGGGGCGCTACTTCCCCCTCCCCCACGCTGCCTTAATTACGGACAGAGACAGCAGCTCCTCTCTGGTGTCCGACGCCAGATCCTCTGACCTATCTGCAGCCGACACACTTCCCTCTGCCTTAAATCACCATTGGTCACTACTTTCATTCAGCTTATAAGGAAAGTTTTTTTTTTTTTTTTTTTTTTTTTTTTTTTTTTTTTTTTTTTTTTTTTGTAACAAAACGTCTTTGTATGATCTAATCTATAAATGTCATAGACTCTAGCGTAGGGATTTCCAAACTTTTTCGTATCATACCCACTTCAGTCAAAAGAAAGGTTCCGACACCCCCTTGCGTCAAAAGAGAAGTTCCTCCCCCAGACTTTTATTATTAAAAAGGTAAATGCCTATTTTCAGACATCTCACAAGGGATACCTTTCACTTCGAACGCTCGGAACCGCACGAAAACATGTTTAGAATAACAAGCGATCATAAAAAAACAGTGGTGTGTGTTATTTCCATGCAGAACTTAGCATTTGTCTGCTAGCACCATTAAAGAGCCATGAAAAGAACCTATTGTTGCGTGATTCCTGGTCAGGTCATACAGATCGTACCCTTCTAGGCTAGGGTTACCAAATTTTTTTTTTCTCCAAATCCGGGGACGCTTCACAACTTTTTCACCAAAATGCGGGGATGCTTTAGGCATTTGTCCTAATTACGCGTTGTACTTTTATAAGTTATATGATTAAAGGTTGGGTTAACTTAAAAGCCACATATTGTTTATATTTTGCATTTTAAATGAGGATCACAGATAGCCATGTTGCACACAGCAAGGAGACTTGATTTTCCAAAGCTGTTGTGTCTAAGACGCAAAATTCTTGTAATTTTCTTTTATCGTAGGCACGTACAAGGAAGGAAGAGCGCTTCATATTTCTTGATTTAAACGAATGCATTAGCAAATCAGGGCTTTTAAAGATCTCTCGCTTGATTAAAAAAAAATCTGAGGACAACAGTAAAAATCCAGGGACATTGCGGGGACGAAATCTGTCCGGGGATAGAGGGCTAAATACGGGGACTGTCCCCAACAAACGGGGACGTCTGGTGACCCTATTCTAGACCCTTCAAACAAAGATGTTATGCTGAAGATATTGCCACCGTAAACAACAAAATATTTCCAACCCCTTGATGTTTACTTCTTTCGGCAATGTAAGCTCTATATCAGAAGAATTATTGATTTTGAAAGACTACAATGTGCCAAACCACAAGTGAAGATACGTGATCGTTATTTCGTCATGAAACTTTGTGATTTACAATCAATTTGCTGTACCTATTGTTACAATATACTTGGCGAAAGCCAGGTTATGACATTGACATACCAACGTCATCATTTGAAAATGTAGTTAGTGTGGCTTTTGATAGTGGGCTGCGAAAGTGATTTAGAATGTGATAACATGGCTTTAGTGAGTTGTGCACATTGTTCTCCTCCACTTAACCACTTAATCGATTTTTTTTTTGTAACAGTTTAACGTCCCTTTTTAACAACGTGGTCTTTACAGACGGGAAAGGATGGGGGCAAGGAATGGGAAGGAATTCGGCCATGGCCTTTTGAAGGAAGCATCCCGGCATTCGCCTGGAGTGATTTGGGGAAACCATGGAAAACCCAAATCTGGATGCCCGGACGGGGATTCGAACCGCCGTCCTCCCGAATGCGAGGCCAGAACGCTATCCGTTACACCACCACGCTCGGTCACTTAATCGAAATCCCGCAACTGCACGTTGAGGGCTAATAAAAACACTAACAGGTGTATATGCGTGTTTTGCGCTATATTAAGTACTTTAAGCAGAGAGTTTTTGGCACTGTTGATTGAAAATGTAATGGTACATTGACTTCATTGAATTGCGTATAATTTCTTTCATATGGTATTGTTATCTTGTTACTTTGTTTCTCTCTATTAAAATGTTACTTGAAGTAGAATGCAACGTTCTGCATGCAAATGACACACACTGTTTTGTTTATGATCGCTTGTTATTCTAAACAAGTTTTCACACAGTTCCGAGCGTTCGAGGTGAAAGGTGTCCCTTGTCAGTGGAAACTCACTATGTGATGCTATAGTAAAGGTGAAGGAGACTTAGTACTTCCGACAGTGTAGAGCTAGGGTATGGTCACACGGCCGGCGAAGCTACCTCGCACCCTTCGCCCCCCCCCCCCTTTGCCCCCTCGACTTGTCTTCTCATCTTCAGTTTGGGAACATACACTTTAATTCAAAAGAAACTCTGCACATTTAAGATATAATTGTAAAAGTAAGTGTGGGGAACTATTAATAACCTACATAAAAGAAATCACCTGCTTTTAAAATTTGTGTCTGCTATCTCTGTCTGTTTGGATGAACGGGATTCACGAAAAATTATTTGTCGTCTAAAAATCCGACATGAAATTTTGGGGTTTTAAATAATGTAAAGCCCCTGGTTCCAGGGATATAATAGGGTATGTTTCATTTTGATATGACATCGGAATGGAATCCGAACCACGGAAGCTTTCATGCGTATTTCACATGACACAGCAAGCTGTGCCAGAGGTGAAGGTTGGATTAAGGGTCTATCAAAATTCCCGCTGAGACAGGGATTCGAACCGGGGACCTTTCGATTCTCAGACACCTTAACCACGGAGCCACCGGACCGCTCTCTTCAGAACACGAAGAATGACTTGAAGTTATTAGGTAAAACTCCTTCCTCTACCCACGTAACGACAGTTTGCCTGCTATGAGGGAATCTCTATCATCGTACAGAAATGTTTAATTTACCACAGCTATAGACTGGTGTATTATCAGCTTCTTGCTTAATGCATTCTTTTTTTACCACTTGTCATTCTCTTTATGTTTATATGCTTACCATAAATCACGTGTCTACTTTAATCTTTTTCTTCTTTTATGTTCCTCCCTGTCACTTATCTTCTATGGTGTAACGAGTTAACGGTAACAATGAAACCTACTTGAAAACTTAGACGATGATGGATTAAGTGTGATGGACTTCTTCTAATGGTCAGGATGAGACCGAGGCTACTGTCTCTGGCCGACTCCGTCTTCGGTGGGATTGTACTGATCTAATTGCGTTATTTAGTTAGATACTTCTTCAGGGAGCAACAGGTTGTTTCGGGCCCGCATAAAGGCCGTGGTCAGTGAATGCTTACTCTGACGAATTGGTGGTTGAGCGTACTCGTGCGTTTTCGTCGGAGTTAAACAAACGCGGCGAAACAGGTTACTACAATCACGGTGGAAGGGAATAAGTCGTACGTTTACGTACGAGCAGGATCTGAAGTAAGTATGTTCATTTTTTCTGCGTAGTTGTATGCTTGAAACGGAAACAGAAAAGTTAATTTCTTTATTTTGTGACAGAAAAGGGCTACCATAATCGTGATGAGACGTTTTCAGTAATTTTTTTGTTCAATTTTCTTTTTTTTCCATTTTTTATGTAATACACTATTTTTTAACATGAATAACTGTAATTAACATTAAATAACTTCAATAAAATCAATAATTTCCTCTAACTGTCACCCATTGTACCATAAATTAGTTCTTTATATTGAATAAGCTATCTATTCAACGAATATTATTTTTTAAGTTTTTAACAGACTGAAAACGTATTAGTATTAAAAATGTAATTACTAATTTCTCCGTACGTTGAATGCAATTCCAAAAATTACTCTGTTTCTGAATTTACGAATAGATTCTGAGTTAAATATAGTCGAACGTTTTTCGCCGCGTTCCGATTTTTTGACTGTCTTTGATTACATCAGTTGAAAGCAATGCGAATTATCCTTGAGTTTCCCTGCTAGAATTTATGTCGTAAATCCAAGATATTTTTTTTTTCCAACAAGAAGAGTCTCAGAACAGAATTATCTAATAAACATTAGTCGTATTCCATTTTCCAGTTGAAATGAACTTCGATTCACTGTGACCTAAGTTACTCCGATGAGAGCACTCGTCATTCTTCAAAGAGTAATTAATGATTAGGGTTTGAATTCACTATAACCGCGGCCTAAGGTGGCCATGGGTACAGGGATACCCAGCAAATACCCGTGCTGTGCTAATTGCTTCAATGAGAAGATGATGCGTCAACAAGTCTCACAGATCTCACTTAAATCATGCTTATAAAACTATTGGACGAGGCATCAGAGCGACGTCATTATAGCTACTCAAGTAAGTGCTGAAAGCGTAATTTACCAGCTTGCCAATTGTTGCCACAGCATCAGCTTGAAACAAACTCGTGTCTCATTCAATTTAAACACTTATACAAATCAGCAATTCCTCATGATAGTTTTTATGTATACGATTTGAGAGATTCCTTGCTTTTCTGAAGCTTGGTTTTTATCATCAGCTTTTAAAGATAGGGTGCATGGTGAGTGTTAACGGTCTGGCTTCACAATAGGAAGGACACAGATTCAAATCCCCGTCCGGCCATACAGATTTCGGTTTTCTATGGTTTCCCGAAATCACTCCAGGCGAATGTCGGAATGGTTCCTTCAAAAGGCCACGGCTATATTCCTAGCCGTTCCTTGCCCCCAGTCTCTTCCCCCCTCTAATGACCTCGACGTTCAGGAGGCGTAAAGCCATAAAAATAAAAACTCAGTCTTCAAATAATTAGTAGAGTTGTTATGTAAATTTCATTCAACCGATAAACCAAGCGATCGATAAGTTATGGAAAGTAACAGACAAACGTATACTTGGTTCGCTTCAGCGATGAAAACTGCGTATTTTACAAAGTTTAGTTCACACATTTCCTCTATTGAATAGGGAAAGTGATTATAACATGACGCGCTGTCGCCACGTTACAAAGTGCATTTTTATGTATACAGGGTGGTCAGAAATTCACTCATCGGCGGGTAAGGGCAGTGTTCGGGACGTTGCACTAACAAAATAAATACAAAAAAAATCTAGTAAAAGTCGTACCGTTTTTGAGTTATTCGCAGCTAAAGTTGGCCAATAAGAGCGCTGCGCGGGCGAATTCAAACAGCCTTCCACCGGCGGTGTTGCCAAGCGTACTCGAGGCATGCGACCGCCACAGAAAACGAAAAGAAAAATTCTCTTCGGAAGGGGGGATCGAACACGCAGTCTTCAGATTGAGAGTTTGCCGTCTTACCAACTACGCTGCCAATGCACTAGATTTTCCTTGTTTTTAGAAGCCACTTGGGCGGACTGTTTGTTCGTAATCGGAATTGATCGGTAATCCGCGACATTTTTCGGGAAGTCGGTGGTGGGGCTAGAGGATTCTTTTTTATGGGAATTGTTTTTTAATTAGTTGATCTGATTGCTAGATTAATCTTTAATTTTTGTACAAAAATCGTTTAGTTACTGGCACAAAAAAAAAAAAAATATCTGCGAACTTAATTTATTCGTTGCAAAGAAGCTTCTTTTATTCCATGTAATCGTATTTCACTAGATTTGAATCACAACATTTTTATTGATTAACGTGGATATCCTTACTACTATTTTGCAACAATAAAACAATAAACTTTTGGAAAAAAGAACATTAAACCCATTCTATCGTTTGTAACGTAACTTTCTCTGCTGCAAAAAGTCTGTTCTTATTCAAACAAGTTGTACATTTTGGTAACGTGTATCAACTCGCTAACGCGCGGCAAGCCGCAAAAGGTAAACAAGCTTTTACTCATTGAAAGCCATTTTGTCACTGATACGAAACAAAATTACTGTACAGTAGTTTCATTCCAACTTGACGTTATCAGTCGCAACATTGAAAGCCAACAGGGATTTACTTACAATAAACGTCAACCCGCAACAGTAACCGTAGTAAAAATGTATCCCAATAAACAACAATAACAAAAAAATACGGGTCCTTACATTATACATCTACTGCTCAAAATGTCCTCCCTCAACTGCAATACCGGCACGACAACGCTGAGTTACTGAATTTGCGAGTCTTCCAAAATTGTAACTTTCTCTAATTTCATCAAAAGCTAGAATTATCCTAGCCAAAAGTTCTTCCTCTGTTTCTACTTCAGTCTCATAATCAATGGCCTTGACAGCTCCCCAGAGATAAAAATCCAATGTGTTGTTGTCTGGTGACCGAGATGGCCAGTAAATTGGGCCTCCTCGACCAATCCACCTGTTAGGATACAATGCACCTAAGTGTTGACGTACCGGTACTGCAAAATGCGGCGGCGCGCCGTCATGTTGAAACCACATGTCATTACGAATTTCCAAAGGAACGTCTTCTAAGTACAACAGAAGGACGTTTTCATGAAATGCTAAATAAGAAGCGCCATTTAAACGTTGCGGAAGTAGAACAGGGCCTACTATAAACTCGCCCAAAATACACGCCCAAATGTTAACACTAAATTTGTGTTGGTATGACTTGACAAAAATTGCATGCGGATTTTCGACATCCCAGATATGGCTGTTTCGGCTATTAAAACACTTCTCCCTGGTATAGCACGCCTCATCCGTCCACAGCACCTTCCTTTCAATGTTTGGATAATAGTTACATTGCTGCAGGTACCACTGTGAAAACTGAACTCGAAGTGGAAAGTCGTCTTCCTCCAAATCTTGAACCTTTTGAAAGTGAAAGGGATGTAACCCTTTGTCGTGAAGGACGTCCAAAACAGTGGCATGTGAGGCCTGGTAATTAAAAAACAACAAAAATGACCCTATTGAAAGGCTGTATTTAAACGGAGAATTTGAGGGATCACTTAGACTGGACGTATCTGCAATGCGTTGGCAATGACCCTAGAGCTTGTCCTCGGATGTCATTTCCAGGACATTGTCTTCAAATCCTACACTCCGCCTGAACCGATTTCGTCCAGCGTCGGGCCTGTGGACAACAATACTTCCCGTCTCCCTCAACCTTCTGTCAACCAACACAAAAGTGTTGGCCGATGGAATCACACAGTTAGGAAATCGAGTCGTGTAAATCTTAACTGCTTCGGCCCTGTTTTGTCCAGCAGCGCCATACGCCAAATGCATATCGGCGTACACTTCAAACGAAAATTGATGACGTTGCATGATGACAGTGTCTTTATCAGTAAGTTGCGTTCGACTGCGAGACTTCTTCTGGCATAGTCCTTTAGCCCCACCACCGACTTCCCGCCCTAGTGGCTTCTAAAAACAAGGAAATTCTAGTGCCTTGGCAGCGTAGTCGGTGAGACGGCAAACTCTCAGTCTGAAGGTTGCGGGTTCGATCCCCCCTTCCGAAGAGAATTTTTCTTTTCGTTTTCTGTGGCGGTCGCATGCCTCGAGTACGCTTGGCAACACCGCCGGTGGAAGGCTGTTTGAATTCGCCCGCGCAGCGCTCTTATTGGCCAACTTTAGCTGCGAATAACTCAAAAACGGTACGACTTTTACTAGAATTTTTTTGTATTTATTTCGTTAGTGCAACGTCCCGAACACTGCTCTTACCCGCCGATGAGTGAATTTCTGACCACCCTGTATATGTCGTAATGTTAGAGTAATTTACATAAATCTTGGGCGACCAAATAAATAGATTTTTGTTGTAATTTTATAAAGTGCGCAAGATTCCAAGTGAGGACTGTAATTAAATGGTGAATATACAGTGTATCTTGGTAAAGCGAATATTAAAGAGTTATTGAGCTCCGTAGGCTTGAAGCTAATCGTGGTCTTCCCGAACCATGGCGACAGGACGTCGCGGATCTGGGGTTTGCCGGACCACACACTCTGCTCCCTGGGGATGGATGGTCAACAAGGTCACTCACCTGGCGGGAAATGCCTGCCGCCGACACCCGAATATGCTCTCACCCCGGCGATCTTAGCCGAATATGTCCGACCTCTGTGATATACACGGGACAAATAAGATATCGGGGATATCACGTGACATTGGGTGCCGACCTGAAGATCCAATCCAAATGAGCGTATAACTTAAAATCCTGGGAATTTCTGTTATATGTGAGCTTCGAGACTACAAGGGGCGGAGCGAGAAGTTTCCTCGCGAGAGAGAAGAGCGACGAGCTGCAATTCGATCTTCGAGTCCATGCTATGCGAGTCTAGTCTGAGGTTGACTTGGAAAGTTGACTTCTTTCGCCAACTGCTGCTATACGACTTCTGGCTGCCGGCTTGATGGAGCAAGCTTATCACGACAACACAGCCGGTAATGCGATGACGCGCATTGTCAGACCAGAGATGCCTGTAGCTGCCTTGTGAGATAGTCTCACATACCGTTGGTCCGCTCCAATCACCGCAGACATCAGACGCAGAACTACAATGGTAACTTATTATGAGCAAGCCATCTGATTGTGCATTCCGTGAGACAGAACCCTTAAACTACTTTGAGAGGATAGATCCATCTTCTAACTTTGTAAATGAAAAACCCCTGAGCTGGCGGCATAATTTGCCAGAACTAGTTATTTTCGAATGATATATTGTTCATTCGTGGCGCCCATGATTTTCTTTTCAACTGTAAAGTCACAGTGTTATGATACCTTTGTCTGAGGTCGTCATAACTTATATTTTTCATTGTTTCCAATTGTCATTATTTCTTGCATTTTGATTTTGAGATATATTTAAAAGTAAATATACAATTGTTTGCTTGCTCGTGACGGCTAATTGTACCTCTGAGCGTTGCTTTTATGATTTTGCCAATTTGTGTTAATATTAACGGTAAATTCGCTCAGACTTGTAATCGCCAGTGATAAGAAAATAAATGTCATATTGCTGAAAATTTTCCTAAATTGCAACTAACGTCGAGATTCTTGCAAAATTAATAAATTTTCACTCCTTCATAAAAATTAAAATTAAAAATCCACAATTATTAATCATAAAGGTATGAAAGATAATTGCAACGTAGTTTGCCCACCAAGGCACCCATTACATGATAGAATGCAGTTCAGATTGCAGCAAGGATTCCCTACGTCTGTAGTCGCATGAAACCATTCTGATAGGTTTTGATTTGCATATATGACAGATTTTTTCTTGTTTCACTATAGATAATGGAAATTAGATTGCTGTTGGTCAGACTTACATGAAGTTTTGTGTTTTATTGCCTTTTTCTATTCAGTGTCTATTTAAAGATCGAATATCTGAATACATTCTTTTAAAACATTTTGATATATGAACTTACTGACAGATGACAAATTTCACTGGATTAATACAACATGAGTGATAGACAAGTGTTAATTTGTAAGTCTGGAAACCAGTGCACAGTATGAAGTTTTAATTATTGAAGAAATGATATATTGTGAATTGTAAGTTTGACCCTAGCTTATCGGCGTTATACCTGTGGATAAGGTGTTGACAGATTTGTTATAATGTGACAAATTCTTTTGTATATCTTTTTGTTTAGTTTTTTAGCACTATTTTTGTTTTAATTTATATGAATTGTTTTACGGAGTTATTATTGCTTATTATAATTATAATTGTCGACAGGGTAAATCTATTTTATTTGATTGTGTTGTAAGAACAGGCAGATCATTGCAAGGTTTCATACGGTGCAGCCAATTCTAACACATGTATGTAGAAGTCTTTTATGGGAATACCTATTATATATATATAAAAAAAGTCAGGCGTTTACGTCACCCATACCCTACCATTTATACAACAAATTCAATTTTTTGTTTAATTCCATCGACGGAAATTTTTCAGCTTGTAGCAGTCATAAGTCACGACAGACGAATAATATGTGTGATTATAGAAATTTATTTAATTATTTGTAATAAAAGTTGTAAATATGAAATGCTAATGGTATTTTGGGACGCAGTAGACTCCAGAAGACGATGGGAGATAATGGAGACACAAAAAGGTAAATGGCTTAGTGACACAGTAACAAGTAGAAGTAAGATACAAAAGTTATTGGGAAATTTTTTCCATTTTAAGTGGGAAATTCATATTTGTGAAGAAATAAATTACTGCTGAGCCCAAAGGAGAAGTTGTATTGAGTTTATTGTAATATATGAGACGCTTCGAAATAAAAGTGTGTTTAGGTGTAATTTGGAAAGCATAATAGTGGTCAAATAATTGATATTTCCTTGAGGTAAGAGAACAAGAAGTAACACGGGGTATAGTATAAGTTTTCTTTCATATAATACGGAGGAAAGATCGACGATATCTTTGTGTTTAAACAAGCAATTCTTGTATATGTTTGCTATCTCGGAAACGGCTCTAACGTTTTTGAAGAAATTTCATATTTAGATAATGTTTTGTTTTTTAAGTTTATCTTAATAGGTGTCTTCCCTACAAAAACGCGAATTTACATAATACGAGCAATTCTTGTATTTGGTATCTCTGAAACGTAACCAACGCCATCTCGTAGAGTTTCCAGGTACCAGTAAGCCGACTGATGTTGGTTAAGATTATCTTTGGTAGGCGCAAGGAACTGCTGTACCTTTAAACGAACAATTCTTCGTGGTTAATCACCGAATGGTAATATAACATTATGGAAATAAGTAAATGCAAGTATATTTATTGTAGAAACTATTTTATTTTGAAGAGCAGGAAGTAAATGCAAGTATATTTATTAATGGATGTTATTTTATTTTGAAGAGTAGTGGAAAATATCGCTTTTATTGTAAAAAGTCGTTATCACTAAATACTACAAGGTATCTTATTTTTAAGCGTAGTGATAACTATAAATTTTATTGTAAAATATCGTTATCATTAAATATTGCTTGTATAATTGTAAAATATTTAAAAAATAGACATTAAAAAAAGATATTGGCATTGTAAAATGTGATTTTTTTCAAACTTCTTTACATTACAAAACTTCTTTGTAGACAACATTAGCAGTTATAAAGTGATCATCGTTTATTTTGTGAACGTGTGCGTCATTAACATAAATATAAATATTAATGAATTTACGAACTCGTGAAAAATCACGTACAGGTGTCCATATGAAAAAACATGTTCTGGTAAATACAATCCTGCTCTTTGGAGCGTCTAACCTTATGCTTTATTAATGGTCATAATGAAAGTTACTTTTATTGAGACGCGGATGGATCAGAAGGTGTGAGGTTAATGCAAGGTATGAGCATAGTCTTATGGGAGTCAACGAATTTAGCCCTGATGATGTACTCGTCTAAGTGAATTACCACTAATCTTTCACCATTAATTAATCCCTGGTTAGCATTAAGATTTCTATTTAACATAATAATAGTATTTTTCTTTAAGAGCAATTCATGAGATGGTAAACTGAACGATCTCGGAAATGTCCCTAGCGATATGGATGAAATTTCATGTGTAGATAACGATTTACTTTTAAAGTTTGTAACACGATTTTACAAAAAAGTGCAATTCTTCTATTTGGCATTTCGGAAACGGTTCTAAAGCAATCTCATGGACTAAGTTAGGTTTTTATGATATCTAGTAAGCCTACTATTATATGAACAACTCTTGTATAGAGGTAAAATTAATTTCTCACATACGTCTCTATAAAGATTTTTATGAAATCTTCCGTATTGAACAGAAATCGAAACATGCCAAGCTAAGATCGGTCACCCAGGTAGTACTTTATAATTATAATGGATAGGCTAATATTAAGCCATCTAAGCCTAAAGGACGACACGGATTGTTCTCATCCTCGCTGAAGCAACTAGATGTAAAAAGGTAAAAGTAACATAATTTAGAACTGTTTGAGACAGAGTCAATGATGGTAAACGATGAACAGTTAGATATAAAAGTAGTAGAGAAGGTTATAAACTGATAAGAGTAAAACGAGTTTAGCATAGAATGAAAATTCGTTAATTGAAGTAAAATAGAGAAAGCGGTGTGGTAGTAAGTCTGTATTTAGTTTTTAAGGTAGATACTATTTTATGACTGCATCCTCTGCGGTACAGCAGGCAACAGCAACATTTGTCATAATCTATGCAAAGTAGGATGGAAGAGGTACAACGGCATCTCTTCTGTTCGGTGCAGCCAAACGCAAGCGCTCACTCCACTGAGAGAAGGGTGTCGTCTGGGCCAGGCCTTGTCGCTTTGTGCGTCCGACCAGACGAAAACAAAAAAAGGACGAGAGAATCGGGCGGCTGCACCGGAACACACAAAAAAGGGGGGAAATTTGCGGGGACGGAATTTTAATTAAATTCTGTGAAAGAACGAAAAAATGGAATGGAATGGAAGGGAAGCCACTTAGACCGGGTGGTGGTGGTGACTGTGGCAGGTAATCAACAAGAAGCCCGCGTAGTGCCTGCAGAACCAGTGTTCGGAAAGCGCACCCAGCATTACTTTACCTTTGCGAAGCGAGCGAAATGAGCCCGCAGTGCCACCTGCACACTTCGACGCCAGCCGCCTAAATACCTCTGAGCCACGCCCCCTGCTCTGCATATGAGAGGCAGAAAGCGAGTCCGTTTGCATTAACGCTAAAATGAATACCTCGTTTAAGATATATTTGAATTTTAAAATACTACCAGATTTCCCTAATTTTTTTTTTATGGGTTTACGCCTCGTCGACGTCGAGGTCATTACAGGTGGGATATGCCAGGGGCAAGGAACAGAAAGGAATTCGGCCTTGGATTTTGAAGTAATCATCCCGGCATTCGCCTGGGAATACCCTGGAGTACCCAAACCTTGATGGCCCGATAGAGCGTCCTCCAGAATGCGAATCCTGGAAGGTGCATAAATACCGTTCATTTTCCATTACTGGACGTTTTTTCCGGTAAACATGAGAATACACAAAAATGTTTTTTCGGATTACTTCTGACCTGTTTCTTATCGAGGTGCCAGTATGTAAATACAGTACTTATTTCCATCTGCAATTTTCAATAAGTTCACAATAAACAACTTGTGTTCCACGTTAAAAATGTGATTGTTGATTTTATTTAACCATAAGAATTATTATTTAGACTGTACACTACTTTCAGACATACATCCAGTGTTATGAAAGTGGTAACAAGAAATGATACTGTACGAGTTAAACAGGCCTGTGACTTTGTTTCAGTGATTACAATATCAAATTAGATGGGTATGGAATTCGCAGATAGGGGCAGTCTGCTGGCCCTACCTTAGTAGAGGGTAGCACCCATTCCAACATTAATACATACAATAAGAAACTAATCATTTGGTTTCTCGGGTAGTACAACTCACCTCAGAAACCAAGAAAATTATCTTGCTGCTTCTGATATTTAACTTGTTCTGCAGTTTGTAAGACAAGGTAATTCATTTATCTTATCTGGTTTTGTTACAAAATTTACGCTCCTATTTCATGTTTATTCACAGTAGTTCACGTAGTCGAACTTTCACTTAACAATCCAACGAACAAAGTAAAATACTTCCTTTCATTTTGTGCATACATCATCCGTCACAAATCTCTTCCTCTGTATACTTCATAAATTACACTGTTCAAACAAAACGTTTCATACTTATTAGTTCCTCTACTGTTCTTGAATAACTACACAGTTTATATCTATCAAACATGGCGATGCACCACTCAGTACATCCACCATACTTTCTCTCTCGCCCGCCAACGACATTTCAGCGATACTCATCTCTCTTTCTACATTGCATGCGAACAGTGAACCAGCCTAACACCCAGGTATGTTTTATCTAATACACTATTTAATTCGTATTACATCTATAAAACATATGAACAAAAATACCTTATATAAAAAAATACTACACAAACAAAACGTATGTGTTGTAGTGAGAGTGCTTTAGGAGGGGGGATTTATAAATTTTAATTATTTATAATAATCAATTATTGGATTGGCAAGAATCTTAGCCTTGCCAGACACAATGAAACTGACATTGATAATTTATTATATTCAATTGGCCTCTACACCGCTAGGCATATTTAAGTCTACCATTAATACAATAATCACTAGGATATCAAGCAAGCCTAGATGTTACAAATTGGCCGATTTTAATCAAGCAAACAATTGTATGAATTTACTTTAATCGGAAATCGTCTGACGAAGTTAAAGTTATTGAACGATAACAAATGTTCACAATATGCAACAATAAGAACAGCCAACAATTAAAACATGAATACATGAAAATAAACATGCATCTCGGGCGCCGTTAAATAAAAGAAATACATCGTACTTGCGATTTGCAAGGCTTCCACAATGTTCAATAAAGTTCCAGCTAGCTCAGGGTCAGATTTGCTTAAAGAGCAAAAGTTTCTTTCTCAAGTCGTTTACGGGTCATTCGCAGTCTCATAAGAACACAATAATTCAAGACCTGGCGTTAACACATTACCCTTTCATAGGCAGCAGCACAGGTGTTAGTCGCACAATCAGTCCCAGTGCGATAGATCACCGGCCTGTGACCATAGGCGGGTCACTGTACTGCACCAAGCCCAACCGTCCTGGTCCGCAGCCCAGCCAGAAGTAGTCTCTCGCTCTTGGGAAAGATGGCCTCCTTCCTCTCGGAGAAGAACATGTCGGGGCAGAAAGAACAAGCCCTGTTTTAACTTATCAAAACCCTGAGGATTCTTTTCATTGGCAGGTCAGGCTATCCGGAAATCACGTGATGTCGTAGCACATTGAGATTCTGCGGCAATTTTGCGAGCGTTCTCCCGCCCGTCAGTGTGGGAGGGGGGGGTGTGACCTTCACAGCGTCGCGTCCCAAGAACGGGGCGATGCACTCGACCTTGAGAGAGTCTTAACGGGACCGGGTAGCCTTTGTACCTTGTACTGTCCGGCGCCGTCCTGGCGGGGAGGGGACCGGAGGTATGCTTCCAGTGTTCGCCAAATGGCATATAAACCCTTGCATATTAATTTAAACATATACAATTTGGGATGCCCGAGATCAATTTAATTTTTAAACTGAATAAAAAAATTAAAATTAAAAACAACTTTGAAAAATCCAAATTGTAGCGTGGCGTGATAACGTCCCGTTACAGTGTGAAGGAAACCATGTTTCTTCCAATACGTTTTCTCGATGATGGTAGTTCAATAATAGTATCTTTCCTTCGAAATTAGAGCAATTATAAACTTGCAGATGATTCTGATGCGTTCGGGTTAAGCATGTTGTTCGTGTCTTATATGATGGCGAAAGGAGTGCGAGGGTAGAACCCGGTGATGTAGTTTAAAGCCGAAGAAACCAGAAACCAAAGAGAAACTGTAAGGGAACCATTTGTATCTGTAAAAATTTCAGGTTGATTCTCGCAAGAATGCATAATATGAGATTGCCCGGCTCGTGTCACGTGCTCATCCCTCCTGAGTAGGAACTGCAATCCATAGAAGTGGGATTCCGCAATTCCGCGTAATCCTGCACCATTTGACAGTCTGGCGTATCCCGTACAAATTTACGCGGATCCGCAATTCGTAAAACAGCGCGGAAAAGTGTGTCTGTCTCTACAAGAATTTCCGCTATCACGTCGCTTTCTTTCTCGACTCGGGCTCGACCGGTCGTATTAATTGCCTCGCTTGTCTGTACCCAGTGGCGGAACTACGAATTTTCTGAGCCGAGGCAAAGACTTGCGATTGCCGCCCTTCAAACATGAATTTGCCGCCCAGGGCAGTACAGAGCTATTCTTCGATTTTACCGCCCCTTGATGGTTGCTGCTCGGGGGAGTAGTGGTAAAAAAAGGTCGCCGCTACACGAATTTGCCATTACCGCCTCTTCAGACATAATTTTGCCGCCCCCTGAAGTTGCCGCCCGGGGCAAGCACCCATGTTTCACACCTCCTAGATCAGACACTGTCCATTCCCTTCCTGTTGACATTTGACTTGTGTCAACAAAGGTGTGTTTCCGTCGGTCATCGTTATTCGTATGTAAAATTCACGTTACTGTATTTGTAAGAACTCCAGTTCGTTTTTGTTCTATCCATTACTGTAATTTAAACTATGTTGCCTATTTAGTTCGATTTTCGAGCCATGTAGTAAGATTATAGTGGAAAGAGTAATAATACTCGAAAATTCAAAAATTTTTGAGTCGATCAAAACATTAATGTAGTTGTTTGGTATTACAAAAAAATGACATAAATGAAATGTTATTTGCATAAGTATAATATAATTACTTGTATTAATCCACTAAATAATTTCCTAAGCTCACTCATTTATTCACCTCGATAGCTATTGGCTGGAGAACAGTTTCACGTGTCAGCCTTCGCTCGCAAATCAATAGCCACTAGAGATATCATTAGGAGAAATTCGAGGTCATGTCCATAATTTAATAGCTAAGCAACAGCTGCCAAATTAATTGCCTTAATACATTCATTAAGTTTGCTTTTCGTTGCATTTCATAGTTAAATGAAAATATCGTTAAACTTTACGGCTAAAAAAACATGTATCTTCTTTTCAGTAACATGTTGCTACTGAAAACAACATAAAGCGTATAAAAAACTTAAATTACTCATGGTCTCTGCTGTAACCACGAATGCCAATTATCATTTCGGCATAGGCTAAATTTCAATTTAATTAAAACTTTGGATAATGTTGTTGCTTGATACGATTTTTTTGTTTTTAACGTAATGACCAGTTTAGTTAATAGTCTTTGTTCATATTCGCTCTACGTGAATTTTAGGTTATTTAAAGTGGACATCAGACCAAATATGTTACCGAATCGAGTATTCGGCAAATCATTTCTTTCCGGAGTTGTTCAACTGTTAAATAATCTGGAATCTGTATTACGTTCTCTGGCCGTTACAGACACTATGACGAAAGCTTATACTATTAATGCCCATGCTCAATAATAGTAAAATCTTTTTTTTTTTTTTTTTTTTTTTTTTTTTAAACGCGATGCTTTCGAAGTAAACAGTGATTCTTCAACTTTTGCAGAGTGAACTTTAAGGGTCAAATTCATGTCAAGTTTGTATTTCAGCAAGTTCGTGTCTACCAATCACGGCCCTTTGAAACAATTATTGTACGATAGCGCGATCACCTCTGTCCGTGTTTTATAAGTCTATTAATACTTCTGAGTTCTTCAAGCTCAAGAGATTTTATTCACCCTAAGGCTACGGCCGCACTGACGTGTTTTCACGCCGAATTTGTGGGTGAAATCCTGTCGGAAATGAGCTACATTGAAGTATATGAGACCGGCCAGACAGGCGTAATTTCACGCAGTGGGAAGTGGGAAAAGGCGCGTGTTTAAGGTCGCCCGCTGTAGAATGAGCACCGGCCCATTCGTCATCAGGATTTAACGCTGTAGTGAGTTGCCCACTAGGTCTCGGCGTGAAAGCACGCCAGTGTGGCCGTAGCGTAGGCGTGTTATTTACGCGCGGGAAGAACACGCCAGTGTGGCATTATCTGCAGGATTTCCAGTTCGTGCTTTTATTCCCGCTAGGTCTCGGTGTGGAAAAACGCCAGTGTGGCTGTAGCCTAAGGCTGAAACGCAGGTCAAGTTGGTATTTGGTCCGATCAGGTCAACATGCCATAATCTTTCATCCTAAAAACTGCAACTATTCTAGACCCGTGACGATACTACAAAAAACGGTCACGGACTTACACTAGTATAATATAACTAGCCTCAAAGCCCGTCAACGGAGTGTTCTGGCAATTAATTTCTTTTTAGTTGCTTACCTAAACAGAATTGTTATAAAATAAAGCTCAATGTGCTGTAATTTCTCGTCCCTTGTGATGTAGCAAAAAGTTTCAGTTGTCAACTTGGTACAGGTTGCATTTCAGTCTAACTTCAATCTTCGCTAATATTGCCGCTAGAAAATCAAAGCATCAATCACATGCGAATTAATATATTCCCTGTATCGCATTTTAGTGTATCAAGAATGGCGATAGAAACTTGATCCATTTTCTTCACGTGTTCTTACATCTTTATTTTTCATTATGTGTGATGTTTTAACTCATGAAATAGCTTACATGGGATTGAAATAATAATCCCAGTGAAAACGAAGGATGCTAAAATAAATCTTAACAACTTATGTTGTACCACGTAATATTAGTTTTAACTGCGATCAATTTGGAACTTCTTTCATTCAAAGCAAGTAATGATTTCAGTTCTTTTAAAAAACAAGTGGTAATTAATAGGCTAATTTAAAGGAAATACATACTTTTCTTTCATTGTTCTGGCAATTCATTTCTTAGCAATTGCTTAAATAAATACAAAAAATAAAGCATAATGTAATTCCTATTGCCTTGCGCTGTAACAAAATATTTCTGTTGCTATCCTGGTCCAGGTTGCATTTCAATCTAACCACAGGCAGTTCAATCATTACCGTGGCGTCACAATCTGATAATGAATTCTTGTAGAACTCGACTAAACCAATCGAAAATTAAGAATAAAATTGTTTTATATCTCTCTTGGTTTTCGAGATATAGCATGTTAAAAATCAGTTAGTTCCTTGTGCTTTTGGTGACATTTCTTGTGGTCCAGGCCATATTTCAACCTAACAACACCTACCACGAAGAAAATAAAACACCTATTGCGCATTTCCACCGCGTAAAGATAGTGGATTTGGTGAATTTTTTCTGGTCCGTGCCAGATCTCACCCTAACCGCCTCACTTTCGAGATACAATATCTCGAAAAAGCGAGATATGAAAAAAATTTATTTTTTATTTTCGATTTCTCTCTTCGAGTTACATACGATTTCATCATCAAATTTGGCAATGGCGAAATTTTTCTTCTGGTTCAGGCCGCATTTCAACCTACCTACGTCAATTTTGAGATACGATATCTCGAGAATTAAGAAAAAATGTTATTCTCTACTTTTAATTTTTTTTCGTTGATTTACATAAGAATCCATCATCAAATTGCGGCGCCACGGTTATCGTAGAATCCCCTGACCTTCAGTTACACGCATATTAATACATGTAATTGTCACATTCTAGTGGAAAAAATGCATCGCAATATAAACTAAATCAAAAAAACTTCACGGGTGTTTACGTCTGCCTTTCACGTTCTGCGTGATTCAGATCGGTTGTACAACGGTTGAATGGCTAATGCAGCTACATACGACTGAAATATATCACCAGTAAAAGCAAAGGAAATTAAAATATCTGGACAACTTACGTCTTGCCAAGTAATATTAGATTTAATTGTATAGACTGCGATCAGCTTTCATTCAAACGAAGTAATGATTTAACAGGACACTAATGAAAACAATTAAAAAAAATAGCTACTTATGCTCTCTTTAAAGTCAAAGGTTTTATCTTACATATCTATAGCCAAAGATTTTAACGAATACTTTCACATCATACAAATATTAAATAAATATAAGCAACTAATAATTATTATGTGAATTTAAACGAAGTACGTACTTTTCTTTCAGTGTTATGTCAATTAGTTTATTCGCGGATGCTTAGAAATGTTATTAAATAACGTCCATTACCAAAAATAATGGCGTAAAGCGTGACGCCATTGCGTGATGTCATAGATAGACAACATGCTGTGATAGGTGACGTCATGTCGTAACAGCTTGCTTATTATAATAATAGATGGTTGTTTGTATGGGAGTTCTAAAACAATTTTTGTTTTGTTACACGACGTTTGGAGCGGGAAGACCCATATGGGGCACTGGCTATACATGCAGCTCTTGAAAAAGTAAGTTGGGGCGAAACAATCATTACTACTTATTTCTTAGGATCCTTCTTCCAAAAGCAGAAATGATTGATTGATTAACAAAATGTTTATTTTTTTAAGTTTGATTTACTATCATAATTTAGGTATTTTACATACAAATAGTAACTAATGTGATTGTTTGACTCTTTATTACATTGATACATTATTTTGTAAATTGATGAGACTTACTGTAACGTATTCAGTGTGCCTAGATAGTGAATACTTGCCATATATGATTATTTAGTTAACTACTAGAATTAGATTTAAAAACAACAGTTAAGAGAGATTTTTACGATACTCTTGCAGGTTGTGTCAACAGTTGTAGTCTCATTTCCTCTTCTTCTTCTTCTTCTTAAGTCGCCTTCTCCTATTGGAGCGTGAAACGGCAGCATGGAAAGTCTCTTCGGATACGCGTAAGAGACGACGATAGAAATACATTTCAAAAGATTCAATCCTTTTCTCTAGAGTTTGGTCTAAGGTCCAGCTTTCACACCCATAAAGAAAAATGGAGAACACGTAGCAGCGAATCATTCGTATTCTCAATTGCAGACTGAGATCAATCATATGAAAAAATTGTTCATGCTAATAAATTGTCTCCTGGCCTGTTCTATTCTCGATTTGATTTATTTCTTGCAGTCACCCTGCTCGTCCACCACAGTGCGTAAATATTTGAAGGAGGATACTTGCTCGATCTTATTGCATTTTGTTGATAGGGTTGCCTGGATTTTTCTCTTAGAGAAGACCACAACGTTTGTCTTGAAAGGGTTGACAAGCAGACCAAACTCTTCACCGTGCTGAACTAAATTGTCTATTATGTGTTGGAGTGCAGGTAGATCACTGGCTATTACAACAGTGTCATTTGCATACCTGATATTATTGATCACTTTTCCGTTTATATTGATCCCACTGATTTCGTTCTCCAACGCTTCCCTGAAAATTACCTCGGAATAAAAGTTGAACAAGAGAGGTGATTGTACACAGCCCTGGCGAACACCTTTCCTGACTGAAGTCGCTTCTGATGTTCCTTGGTCAATTTTGACATCTGCAGTCTGATTCCAATACAGCATGCTGACAATGCGTAAATCATTTTGGTCAATACCAATTGATTTCAAAATCTTTATCATCTTTTCATGCCTCACGCAGTCGAAGACTTTTTTTATAGTCTATGAAACAAGCATATACATCAACATTCATGACCCTGCACCTCTGAATTAGTACATTTAAGGAAAAGAGTGCTTTACGTGTGCTAAGCCCATTTCGGAAGCCAAACTGGGTCTCACCCTTACACCCTTACACTGCTTGTAAATACGGGTGTGTATGATTCGCAGAAATTTTTTCAGCACTTGCGACATCAGACTGATCATACGATAGTCATCACATTGTGAGGAGTTGGTCTTCTTCGGCAGTGGTATGAAAGTTGATCTCAGCCAGTCATAAGGTATCTTTCCTGATGCATAAATAACATTGAACAATGATGTTAGGAGGCTGAGACCATTTGAATCCTGCTCAGCTATAACTTTAATAATTTCAGAGTAAACTCCATCAGGACCTGTTAATGGCATGTACTACTTCACTCTTTGTGATTTCTGGACTGTCTTCATTTATTATTTTGTCTGGTGGAAGAAGTTCGATATATTCCTTCCATCTTTTAAGTTTTCCTTCAACTCCCAGGATAATTTCATTGTTTTCATTCCTCAGTATTTGTCCGCGACGCTTCCTTTGTATATTACTCAGCTCTTTTACCTTTTTGTTTAAGTTGAAGTGATCGTGTTTCTCCTGGAGTATTTCAATTTCTTTGCATTTGCTAGACATCCTTGTTTCCTTTGCTTCTCTGCATTTTCTGCGCATTTCCTCTTATATGTCTATAAAAGGAGAATATTTAATGTTTGTATAAATGAAGAAATTTGGGTAGCAACTGTTTCATATCAAGACCCGCTCCTCATACTAGTCTCTAAATCGTCCACGCATATCAACAGATCCATTTTAACCAATTCAAGAAAAGAAGAATGCTACCCAAGTTCCTAACGTGCCAGAAATTACATGAAGAAAGAAGAGGAATGCGGAAGTTTACTAGTAGCAATTATGGCTATCACATCTCGGCCCATTAAAATACTTTCGCACATTCAACCTTTCCTGCCCCTCCTAAAAATGGTTCATTATTTTATTGGAAATTAAATACTCGGAAAAGAGTATACACAAACCAGCAAAGCGAGTTTATAAATGTGAATGTATTTAAAATCTACAAAACTTGTTTTTATGCAATATTTTATACCAGAATGAAATCATCTTGAATTTTTGTTTGTAATTTGCGGTAACTGATACAAAAATATCTCTTTAAAACGCTAAATAGTGTTGTACATAAGTAAAAACTGAGTACGGCAAATGTGATCGAGCTCTTTGAATGGTTTTTCCCTTAGACTTATTGATAGTAATTGAAAAGACTTCTCTCAGAGGAATCACTTGCTAACCCCTGAGGCTGTCACTACCAAAACGACTGTTGTGCGCGATGGTTAGCGTATCATTGACAAAGGCACATTCACTTAAAATTTAAGCAAACACCGTGTTTTAACGTAAACTGAGTATGGTGTGTCAGAACTTTGTAAAAAATCTTATTGACTGATACCTAATTCACCATCGTAGGCGTGATATGACCCCTCGGTCCAAAAAACAACAGAAATAATATATTGAATTATAACTGAATGATAGCATAAACAGTGCACGAGGCATCGTGCTGTGGCTTTTGGTAGCTGTGGAGTGGAGTGCCTCATCTAACCTGAAAATGTGACAGGCATTCATTTTTGCGCCGAACGACTTCGTCTGATTGCTCCACAGGAAGGTGCGAGTGTTGGATTATCTCCCGGAAGGAATGTAAGATGCACCTGGGTTGTTACTCTTAATCCTGAAACCACTAACAGCACTCACTATTGTAACTTCAGTAGTCATCCCCACTGCGGAATTTAGACTCTTCAGAATTACCCTCTGATGTGACAGAAATATATTCACCACTTCGACAGCATGTTGAGGCAAAGCGCTCTTTGCCACCATTCAAAGTGCCCACAGGGAGCAACGCGGTTGCGGCGCCACCTCGGACCAGCTCAAGGACCCTTCATCACCTGGGAGAAAAGCAAACCTCTCTGTTAGCCCCCGCCAAGCGCGCGCCCGCAGTGACGCTAGTGTGGACTCCTAACTACGGAAGCCGCGCGGAGGTGAAAAGGTCCACGAGACCGTCCGGGCAACATTCCGCTTCTTCCTGAACGCATCCCAGGAGTCCGATCCATCCGTGGAAGACAGCCGAATACGGGGTTAGCGATCCCGGGTTGCCCTCCTCTCCCTTCCCCATAGTTTTCAACCTCTGATATCTCGATAGTTCAGACGAGGGGGAGATTAATCCCCTCGTATGACGCTGGAAGTTTTATGCTTCCAAATGTTTAGCTAAAGCAAACAACAGTGCCGAAGACATCCCACTTACGGCACCGGTTGTTATAAGTCTGAGGGCTACGGTAGAACACGGTAGCTTGTCTCAGGGAGGATGATGCGGCCCTGTTGTATCCGGTGACCACTGTCTATAATGTGCTTGGTTGACTGGAAGACTGATCGCTGTGCTGACGAGAAAGTGATGCCCCTTCCACCGGAGTGCACCTTTCGTTGTTACTATGTGGATGGAGTTCAGGAACGTGGAGATACTCTGTAGAATGGCGGCTTTGAGAGCAGTAGATATTTTTACATAGTTGCTAAGGTATGGCGCAGTTAGCCCAGGGAAATGATACATGCCTTCTCCATGGTAGTGTCTGGTGCCGGGAGTCTGTAATGTGCCTAGTTGAATGTAGAACTGAGTCCTACTTGCTTAAGGCTCATTTGGTCCGGGAATTCAGCGGCGTGGTGGGACCTTGAGTAACAGTGACGTTGTCTGCAGTAATAGACCTCTGTTTAAAGGGGATCATTAGAGCATTGGTAAAAAATCACACTCGGCGTATTCTCAGCACTGACTGGAGAGCCAAGAATTTTTTTTGCTTATGGCCTTAAGCCTTGCCATCGTCTATCTCATTAGAGGTGGGAAAGGACAAGAGGCAAGGAACGGGAAGGAATTCGGTCATGGAGTTTTGAAGGAACCATGCCGGCATTCACCTGGAATGATTTATGGAAACCATGAAAAACGGAAATCAGGATGATTAGACGGGAATTCGAACCCGCATACTCCCGAATGCGAGGCCAGAATGTTACCGCTCATCCACAACGCTTGGTTGCTTTTGAACGCAATCGTTCATTAAGGCGCATTGTATTACGACCAGAAACTTGGGGTCTCCGTTCCGGTTGTAGTTCCCCACGGACATTTTGTAATGGCAAAGTGCGCCTTTTTTTTGGAAAAGTTCATATCCACTGTAATTAAGTGCATTTCTTCCAGATGTGGGCCCAGAGTGGTTGTCCCTTTTGATCTATCGGGAATGATTAAATAATATAACAAAAACTTGGGTATGCCGAGCCTCTTCCAGTAACGATGTTGTTGACCTGCTACATGCGAAATCCCCCTTTCACCCCATTATCCACTGAGTCTCCATATGTATCGAAATGTGTTTTTGCAGTTATTTTCCATCATCAGTCTTCTGCCCTAAGGAATGTTTTCACTTGGTAGCTTTCCATGCACTCTTGTCTTCTGTCTTCCTCTTCAGGACCATACAATTACCGTTTCCCTTGATGTCATCTACGATTTTGTACCTCCTTCTTCCTCTAACTCTTCTTCCACAAACTAACAAGTACTACCCTCTCAAAGAGTATCCCATCTAGTTCTACTTTCTTTCTCTTATGGCCTCCAATAGTTTCCTCCTTTTATCAACACTTTACAGCACTTTACTCTCTTTTTCCATCTAGCTTATCCTATTCATTCTCCTTCACATTAATATCTCAGATGCTTCTATCCGCTTTTTATCCTCTTGTCTTTGCATCCGAGTTTCTGGCTCATAAAGAACCACTCTACATACGAAAAATTTGCCTCAGTTCTTTATCTTCTTTTTCGGTTAAGGATTTCCTATAAAATATTTTTTACTAAACATCGATTTCTATTGCATAACATTTCAAATGCCCCTGTTTTTCTAGTCATTAATATTCATTTCAGAAAAAAACAATTACGGGAACAGTGCCGTGTACTGTGAACGTTTAATACTTTTTTCTATCATTTCCTACAGGTCGTTCCAGTTAACAGTTATTAGGTTCAGGATACGAGCTTTCTGTTTGACCGACTGATATAGTATCGACGTGGCCTAGGCTTCATGCTTCTGGTAATTAACAAAACTTTATGCAGTCACGATAATAAACAGCGGCGGAGATATCTGGATACGTTTTACTGGCGCGTGGAGCACTTCTCATTATGCGAACGAATTAAAGTCTGGAATGGTGAGTGTTGTTTGTTTCCATAGATAAGTATACCACCAGTAGAGCCCGGTATAAAATTTATTATCATCTTTGCCGTAAAAGGGAATATAAATTACAATGGCTGCAGACATGTAGTCACGGGAGAGTAAGCGCACATAAAGACGATGTTATTTTTATTTACCCTGAAGTGATGTCAAGCTTCATAATGCCGACGATATAAACTCGGCCAATGAAACGTATGAATCATTACTGAGAGCTATACTGACGAATGAAATTTGCATGCTTTACATTTACTGAGGCAATCGAGCGAAGCATCTCTATTTTCTGTGGAGATTTTAGGAACGCCAGAATTAAACTGCAGTTTTATGGAGAGCACAGGTCATTCCTTACTCAGCGGATCGCTTAAGTGCACGCTTGGTGCCATGTTAAAACTTTTCTAGAAGTCTGGATCCAAGATCAAAGGCGACTAAAAATTTTTCGCCTGTCCCTGGAAATCACCCGACGGCAAAAGGTCGCTTGCTGTAGATAAAAATGCACGTGACCTTTCCCTAACTAGGTACCCTCCCACTACTCTGCTTAACGACATTTTTATCTTCATGTTTGATTAATCTGATAGTTTAGCAATAATATTTTAGGATGCGTGAACGAAGTATCTGTCGAAGAGTTTGCCAGAAATGCATTGGAATGATACAGTGATAGATAGTCTGTTGCTCTGTAAAGAAAAGTAGCCAAGAATGCAGGTGGTGGCGTTAGTTTCGACATGATGAACTCATGGTATTATAAGATTTGCAGAGAGTGAGACTTCGTCCAAGTTAATCAGAGAGTTCCTGGTCGTTTTTCCTTCTCCTTTTAAATTACCACCATTAATTTATTAAAGTTTCGCACAAATTTTGTAATGAATCAACAGCAGGGATAAATGTCAATAAAACGGAGTATGAGAGAGAACAAAAGAAACATACATAATTCATGAATTTTCATCATTAATTTATTATAACTTGTTCACCCTCATCAGTTCAAGGTCACGATCCCCTGGCATCGATCGTCACGCCACAACTCCCTTCCTTCCTACCTCTCCGAGCTGAACACGTTTTCTAGTTATGCGAGTGGAAAATTTCCCCTTCGAATGTAGGGGTAAGTGCAGCGGAATGGGATAAGCGCAGAGACACCTTGAGCCACCTCTGTTAACTGAACGCACTATCACAATGGATCCGAACGATGTAATGATTCAGTATCAAGGACAATATTCAATAAAAAATAATAAGCAGTACAAAAATTATATATAAAGATACATAGACTGTAAATTATTATGCTTAGTTGTGTCCGCTTCTGTGCTCGGAATGTTCCCAATTTTTTTTATTTTCTTAAATCTTTTATTCCATCAGCTGCAGGACAAGGACGTCCCGTTGGAGGCGTAAGTGTTGCCCTTTATCCAAGAGTATTTATTGTTGTTGTGAATGGTAGCAAGCATGACGGACAGTAAATTTTTGGAAGTTTGGCGAAGGTGGCGTGGCCGGCGTTTAGTGATTTGGTTATGTCTGATATTAATGCAAGTAGAGGATCAAATGTTGGGTGAAGTGACAGAAAGAGGGTCTGGAATGGTGGGATTAAGTTACTGCGTTGGCGAAGCGGAGGATGCGTGAACGAAGTATTTGTCGAAGATTTTGCCAGAAAAGTGTGGTAGAAAAATGCCACGATATAAGAGGGTGTTTCAAGAGGGGAGCAAAGTATAAAAATTAGAGACATGGGTTATAGAAGACGAGAAGGAAATGAATGATTACTTGTTGAAGGAAAGAACGGAGAAAGAATCTGGTAATTCTGTCATGGCCGGTGATGAATTTCTACCATTGTAGAGGGCAGTTTCTATTTCCAGATGTATTATTTCACCGATAAATGAGTTTTGCAATTCGTTTGGGACATAGGGAAGTAGAGAATGGAAGGAAGGGAACATCTAACGTGATTCTGTGGGTCAGTCGATAGCGCGTAAATGTCCCTCACCGTTTCCGCTATTACAGTGATTTTGAATCGCTTCCAGAACGACTGTAGCGTGTGGTTTATGTGGCGTGTGTCTCCGGGACTGAGGTTGTCACCGTTAGGTACGACAATATCAATGACACTCCTTACACAGAGCACCGAGCGAGTTGACCGTTGATAACAGATCCCTAAATCGCCAGAGTACCTAAAAAACTGCCGAAAAAAGGAGAAGTTTGGAGATAATGAGAGATGAAGCGACTAGGCTATCTCGTCGTGAAGTCTTGACGTGCCCGAACAGAAGTTATAATCGTAGGAACAGCAGGAGCAGGCTCTAAAGTGATAGCAGGACCTGAGAAAATTGATATTAGAATGTGAAGAAACTGCTGTGAGAAGAAGTTAGAATTTGTTGAGTTACGATGATACAGAACGATGAAAAGATGTTACGTAGAAGATATTGCAGATGTTCCTGCGCAGTTTGAGATGTTGGTGACTGAAAACGTTGAATCGAGAAATAATAGTAAAACGGATTTATAGCATAAGTAAAAATTAGTTCTCTTGGTCGGCTTCCGGTGTCTGCTAGCCAAAAACAGGGATGGTCGGATCATTCGAGCAGACGGAGCATATTGATATGCAATATAGTTTGTCAGCACTTGGAGTCAATTTTTTAAACGGCCAGCATAGCAGAGGCAACTTGGTAACTGCCTGATGTCTCTCAGATAGGATTAAAAAGTTGCTCTAGTTGTTGACTAGCAGAGGCCGTACCAACCCCTCCTCGTGGTCTTCTTGTTGCTCACCCACATCTGTCCTTTACGACTGGCGACAGTGATGGAAAATGCTTAGGGCTGAGAGCTTTGGTCGTTCTGGACAGTGGCAACTGTTTTTCTCGATCACCCCGAGGCTCCCAGACGCCTGAGAACTCATCGCAGTGCGACGCTTCTCCATCAAAGCTGAGTAGCTCTACCCGTCCCGACTGCTGGACTGTGACTGCGCGGAGGACATTCCTCATCCCACACCTTTTATCTCCGAGACTACTGATGAACGTCTTCCAGACTTTCAGCGTGAGGAGAAACGAATTCTAAAAATCGCACCAGTAGATTGTGGACATTCGCGATGGTTGGGACCTGTCTGTACTACTGATGTTCGGCGCTGACGGAGGGATCTAAATCTAGGTTCAGCATTAGAGCAGTTAGGCCAGTGTTTCACCAGTGTTCCATCAGTGTTTATTCGTTTCAGATCGTATACTGAAATACAAGCAATCTATGATTATTTTCGAAAATCTGTTTCCACTGACATAATATTGCATACCTAAGTTTGTGAAAGTACAATCTCTGATTACAGGAGTGGTACAGTGTTCGGTGCTGTATACATAATATCTGCCCAATCAAGAATTAAGATGGCACCAATCCACATCAGCGAACTGAAAACGAAGACGCCGTTCTGATAAAGTGTTGTGTTCATTAATTAATATATGGGTTTCATGCTCTAATATTCATTTATATCATAGTTGTGATGCAAAACAGTTCATTTTACACAACTGAAAATAATTGAACTTAATGTATTTCTGTTTTCTTTTTGCTGAAATAAAACAATTTGTTTATGGAAATAAATGGTATTCAATCGTTTATTACATCGCACTACCAGATCATAATTTAAATTGAGAAAATTGAGGATGTCTGTGGTAACTGCCGAATTTATGGAAGGTGTTGCTAGCCGTGTCCCGTTTTGTCTTACTATTAGAAACGATGTATGTCAGAGCCCAACAACGGTCAGGTGAGACATTATGTTATAAACAGATAGTATCAGCTTTAGTGAACTTCTTTTTTGAGCAATAATTTTATAAATAACTCCTTCAACAACTGCTGAAATATGGCCTATTACCAGATTAATATTCTTTTTTGAGGTCGTTTCCAACTTACTTCGGTTTATACAGAATACGTACCGCGTACACGTTACAAAGAGATTTTTTTTTTCGAGTACGTTTGAACAGATATTCAAACATATAATCAATGTGGTTTTATGCTAGTTACTTAGTTTTGTATTTCGCTATAAACGACTTTCGAAAATCATTAACGATGTATGTCTTTCTTCTTCTATTTTTACTGAAAAACCCGAGAAAGTTCAAGATATTTCCACTCGCTAAGGACTTTGAACGTAAATTATATTGGATGAGATACGTTCACAAGTTATTTAGATTTACATATTAATCTACTATCTGCTACCCGCGACTTCGTACGCGTGAACTTAGGATTTTATTGTTAGAATTGGATACAAAAAGCTGTAAGTTACGTAAAAAGTGTATAAAAAAACATAACATGACGTAGAAGCGAGCACCATACCATCATACACAAATTAACTGCGAGAGAAGCAAAGCCTTAGTGACCAATATGACACTGCAAAGACTTACACCCGCTATCCCTCTGTCTTTTACCGTTCAATTAGTTTCTAAAATTTCATGACGAAATATGTTATTTATCCCAAAAAGTATCCTATATCCTTCCTAATGATACATAGTATTGTCAAATTTCATCAAGTTCAGTTTAGCCGTTTAGTCGAGAAATCGTAGCAAACAGACAGAGAGACAGAATTACTTCCGCATTGATAATATTAGTGTTGATTAGTAACTCAATATTTTTGCTATTCATTAATCAAGAATATGAGAAATATCATTTATTTATTTAAATAAGAAGCACTAAGACAATGGATATTAAACATTAGTACTTTTTATAACTAAACAGAACCAAAACTGATGTTCCAATGTTTCGTGTTACACAGTATATTCAGCAATTTACTTTTAAATATGTGTAATAGGTGGTAGGAAAGATCAATACTTGGGATCTTCTGTTAAGGGCATAATCTTCATTCATTACACACATGTATTAATTGATAGTGATAATCATATATTTACCGAGAAATCACACTGGTGAACATGCTCATGGAATTTAGTGGGTGACAATTTTGTGTCATGAATCTGATCGCGCTATATGCATGAAAACATACTATAGTTTCTGGATAATTTATTAAATCTGAATAATGTGCGTATAATAAAATTTGGAAATTTTAAGGAAGAATTCCTCTGCGAATATAGTGAACAGGTACGAAATTTCATGGCGAATGCCCGCTACAGATTTACTCGCCTTCGTGTAGAGCACTATCCTCTGACGCATAGCTTTCTTCTCTGCCGGGAGGACCCACCTGAATGCGATGCTTGTGGCGTACCTTTGACGGTGCGCCACAATTTAGCTGTCTGTGTTATGTTTTTAGATCTAAGGGCAGACGTTTGCTTAGTCAACGATCTGTCCTTATTTTAGACAATAACAGCGGCAATGTGGCGAAGGTTTTAAAATTATGTGTATTAGCCGGCCTTGTCCCAAAAAGTTTGGGCAGACCGGCATAGGTCTTAAGATAGATTGCAGACCCTTTAACAGACTCCCATCCTTGTATATTGTGGTAGTTTTAATTTTTTTATCCTGGTATGCCTGTTTACAGTCTGCCAGATACTGCAATATTTTTTTTTTTTTGATTTTAGCGGCCCATTTACAGCCAAGATTTTAGCATTTTTGTTTTATCCTATTTTGCTGTCTGTGTGTCCGACCCATTTACAGTCGGCCACACAGACGGTAATTATACTAATTAAACCGCATTGCCATGACGATCGTTGTTAGGGTGCTAATGACCCCGTCGTCGACGCGCCCTTAAGCCACAACAACAACAACACCAGATCTTTCCTCCAGGCGTACATTAGAACTCTGGTAGGAGTACTACTGATACTACTTATGCTACTAATAAAACTGCAACCGGGAAAAAGTCTGTACATTTCAGATATTCTTTATAAAATGAGCTTGGGGCGCTGATAGTAAGTTATAGGAGAAGGAATAAACATTTAAAAAAATATTTTTGTCTTATTGTCTGCCCGCAAGTTGGGATAGACAGAATTTACCCAAACTATACTGGTCGGATTTTGACACGTTTCAGTTAATGTATAACTTCTTGTCCCGCGGATAAAGCAGCGTATGTTTCATTTAGATTTCAAGTCGGGAATCTGAGAAATTTGAGTTAAAAGTGCAGCAAATTAGTATCGGTGTTTTGCTGAACGCTATTCACGCAAAACTTGCAGGTCGGATTTAGTTATTTCTCGCAGTCGAAATTGTAAAACCGATACTGTGTTAAATTTTAACTTTTTCCGATAACTATGATAGTAATGCATCAATCTACGCGTGATAAATGTGGCGGGTCGCTGCTAGTTAGACAATATTTTTGAGAATTTGAATAAGAAAGTTGGCATTATCACCGTTCCAGGATTATAATACAGTTACTTCACCGTATCAAAAGCACCTGTGATAAAACAGGAACATGTACTATGAAATATTTCGTCTTCAGCACCAATTTACAATTAATTTTGGTTGGTGCATGACGTAATTAAAAGGGTTTATTCCCTCACTTCTTTTTTGTGCTACAGTTCTCCACACGTTTCTTAAAATTTTTTGTTTAATATCATTTAAGTATGATCACATTCTTAAGTATTGCATTATTCGAATGTAGAGCTGAGAGTTTGAATAAAATCTTGAGCAGAACATCACCATAACCAATATAAAAAAGCAATGGAAGACTGCGGTATATGTGTCGACGTGCATTTGGCATTTTTTCCTATGCAAGAAAGAAATTATGAAGTAAGTATAACTTATGATGTAAACTGAATGAAAATTTTTTGATTATAATAATAAAAATGATATCATATTTCAGATCTTAATTTCTGAATTTCATAGTCTTTTTTTTGCTGTTTTTACAGACCACCCTCTTTCTGGAAAAAGTAGAATGATTCTCTAAAATATTATAGAAATTATCTATCGAAGTCGTTTGTTAAATGACCAGCATTTAGATTACCAGCGGATGCCAAACGCAAAACGCAGTTAGGTTATAATCAGCTGCATCTTTCGACCTCGTTATTAACGAAAAAGTCCTTAAGTTTATCTCAATTTTTCCACAATCATTCTTGCTATGTATTTACATACAAAGTATATAAATAAGAAGTATTTTATTTTTTTTAAAAAAAAAACAACCATCCAATTCATGGCGGCCATGTTGCTATTCTAGATAGATAGATAGATATGTTCACTTTGATCCCATGTGAGAATAATCTCGGGGATGTGGAACAGTACATACACTTATTAGTAATGTAAATATTACTATATAATTCATAATATTATTATATATTGACAGCAAGTTAGTTACGACCCATTAGTATAACCAATATTTCCTATAATCTACGAATACAATCCCGAGTTAATTAATACTTAATATGTGGAACAGTGTATACACTTGTTACCAGCATCTAACAACCAGTTATTTTCTTACCAACCAGTTACCACAACTCATAAGCAGTCAATTACTTAAAAACCTGTTAGTATCATAATTTTTCACAGCAGTTTTTGAGTGCATGCTATCCCATGTTAGTTACTATATATGAGTGAAATTTTGTAAATAGTGTAATTACTTCATTTGTCAATAGTTTCAACAGAAAGAAAAACCATATATCATTTTAGTAATTGTGGACAACTTTGTCACCTTCCCCTTCCATACACCATATATACTATTTTATTAGTCATTCTTAGTTACCAAATTCCAAGAAGAAAATTCTTGCACAGAGTAAAATGGAGTCTGAAGCAGAAACTCTTTCAGTTTGGACTTGAAGTAGTTGGGTTTTTGTAGATAACATTTAATTTCTGTTGGTAATACATTGAATAAGGAAGCTCCAGTAAATGTTAACCCTTTCTGTACAATTGACAGTGATTTGTAATCCTTGTGAATATTATATTTATTCCTAGTATTATGGCTATGTATGTCAGCATTAAGATTGAAGTGTTCAGGATTTTCCACTACAAATGATAGTACGGAGTATACATACTGTGCTGGCATTGTTAGTACACCCAGGTTTTTAAATAGATTTCTGCACATTCTAATGTCATCTATAGGTTCTCAAGGTATAATACGGAATATTTGAAGACAAACACCGATAGATGGTGTTTTGATAGTGTTGAATGTAGGCGAAGCGTATAAAATTTTTCAAAAGAAATAAAAAATCTCATTTAATACGCCACTAAAAATCTGCTTTCTTTCGTTAACATAGGCTATCTATCACGAATTGACCAGGTTCACGTTATATGTTATTAAGAAATTTTGTTTAGTTTATTATTTAGTCTTGTAGAGCATTGCGGCAATACCAGTGAACTTTTTATTATGCTGTCAAAATCGATTCCAGAGGTAGGCGGTTGCAATGCGAATTTTCTTGGGAGATGGGAAGATGGTTTTTCAGTTACCTCCCCCTTCTTGTGCGTTTGCACGTGTTATTGCGGTGTGCATGGCTGTGATGATGTGTGTGTTCAGTATAGAATGTTGTATGAAGTGAGAGGTTAAAACCTGGTGCCGGGCAATTCAGTCCTATTCTTCCGAAAGACACCTAGGACATTCGCCATGCTAAACGTCCCCCTCCGGCGGACGCATCACCATCAAAAGTGCCAAATGCCCTCACTCCATACGCACTTCGGAGATTTTTTGGATCTAATCCAGGACTTTGGCACTCAATCTGGTATCAGTGAACAACAGCATAGGATAAACGACTTGTGAGTAATATACAGGCGATTGTCTTTAAGTGGATGGAAGAAAAAGCCTTGTCAGCGGAGACACATCTTGGTCGCTGCTGGATTTACTAAATCGTATCTCCCACGGAATAACATTCGTAAATCAGGCGCTAACAGCCCTGGCCGTGGCACGGCTGGAGTGGTACGCACACGCTAACAGGTCTTCTCCGGATTTACGAGTTTCTGCCGCAGACAGTCGTTTGGGCTGACTTACGGTCTACCAGCATGCATAGTCTTCATAGTGCATACCACTCCTGGGCCCATTAACGCCATTTTAATGATATCTGTATATACAAAACTCAACGTTTGTTTGTTTCACACGCAAATTCACACTGTTTCTTCGATTTCGACTGAATGTCGCTCAGTTGATAACAGTGTCCACATCGATCGTGGTGGGTGAGCGTTAACGCCCTGGGCTCGCATTCGGGAGGACACGGGTTTGAATCCCCGCCCAGTCATCCAGATTTGGGTTTTCTATGGTTTCCCCAAATCACTCCAGGCGGATACCGGAATGGTGCCTTCAAAAGGCCATGGTATAATTCCTTCCCATTCCTTGCCCACAATTCTTTCCTGCCTCTAATGACATTGACGTCGACGAAGCGTAAAAAAAGAAGAAGAAAAAATGCAGTGTTCATCTGACACTCTTCGCCAGAGTCCATCCTTCTGAAATTTCCGTAGTGCTGCTTACCAATTACAGAATTAGTGTTCCACTGAATTCGATAAAACTTAGAGCAACTTAGCTACTCAACTAAGCGGCTAATACAGCCCTCCTGACAGCTTGATTCTTGATGCCATAAAACGGATTACAGCCTCCTCAAATATCTGTAAAGCGGGTTACCCATTACGCAATTAATAAGGTAGTTGCAGACAGAACGTACAAGTCTCACTTAGTGAAATGAAATTCAAAATGGGGAAAAAATTAATGCACTTCCTGAAATGCAGAAGTAGGTGTCCGGTGTCGTTTTCAGTGGAGTAGATCGATTCGTATAATTTTCTTTCAATGTTTGAGCTCGATGTTACAGTCTCTCACTTACTTACCTATAAAAGAAAATTTCCTCACCCCGTTATGCCTGAAACTAAGAGGAAGATCGTAGTCATGATTGTCTTACTCCTAATTCTTCTACCATTATCTAATCACTAGAGTAAAGTCCATTACACGGGCAGCGTTCGTGGCTAGTGACAAATGCATGCTTATAACCAAATCAGTAGTTGTGTTAAAAACTGCATTTCTACATAATGAAATCCCGCTTTACCCCTCGCTTTTTTGCTGCTTCTTCCACAACAGGTAATGGCAGGTAAACTAAATACGGTACACATTGATTCAGAAAATGAAAATGAGCAACGCATCTCCTCCTCGCGTTTTAATGTTTTTTTTTTTTTTTATCACTACCCTAAAACATTTTTATTGAATCTGGTAAAATATTCATAATGTAATTTGGTAACGGCTGGAGAAATTATACAGATTCCAGATTATTAAATAGCTGAACAACTTTGAAGAAATGAACTGTAAGATTAGGTAAAATTTTTGGCCTGATATCCACATTAAATAACCAAATGACTCACGTACAGTGAACGTGAACGAAAACCATTAACGAAAGTGGTCAGTAAAAATGTAAAGAGCAAATAAACCGTGATAAATAAACTTTGATCAGGAAGCAATGGAAACGAAAGTTTTAATTAAATTGAAATTTTGGCTAGGCCGGAATGAGTTTTGGAATTCGTGGTTATAGCAGTGACCATTAGAAATTTATGTTTTTTGAATGTTACTTTCATTAACATGTTACTCGTAGTTCCAGCTGAAAAGTTTTTCCACATTTTTTTTAAAGAATAAAATGCTACAAAAAGCAAACTTTATGACTATGTTATGGCAATTAATTTCGTAGTAGTTGCGTATGTATTAAACTGTGCACATAATCTCTAACTTCCAATATCTCTGGTCGCTGTTATTTTGTGGCAAGAATATCGTTGTTGAATTGCGATTAATAAATTGAGTTCCACATCGCGTATGCATAGTCATATCTTTGATGATTTAAATCTACATAAAAAGATAAACTTAAAGCTCATTAACACGTTTATCAATACTACTGGTATCATCTATGATGGTAGTCGGAATTTATTCCGGAAAAGCGTGCAAGGAAAAACGAATAAGAATCATTTTAAATGATATTTTTCGTGATATGGTTAGATTATCACAGTATCTGGCTAGGATTTATTTAAATAAATGAATTTTACTTTAAACGACGGAGATTATAATTTCGAAAACGGAAAACTTATTTATTTGACTGATACATTTCGCGATTACGTACGTTTCGTGTAAATTTTCTCTGAGTTTTGAATAAACTTCTTTTTTCTTATCTTACGCCAAAAAAATTCTTGGGTTATGCTTTAAACTAGTTCTTTTAACTGATACAGATAATATAGCGTAAATATCGAATACACTTCTCCTTACATGAATTTCTGTATCTAGTTGTCGTAAATAAACAAAAAGAAACATGTAAATTTAAACGAACGAACGATTGTAACTGTATGGCCACTGTTAATTCGCGAGTAACGGCTGTCACGTGACCGTTCTCTAGCCAATAGCTATAGAGGAGTGCGCAGCCTTCAGACAATGCATTTCATTAAAGAGGATGGCTCATAAAAAATTTGTGGCTTTTAAATCCCCAGAACTCTCTTCATCCCTCTCTTGTCTTCCAACGATTCCCCCTATAACATTAATTTATTGAATGCGTTCAGCAGTAATTTCTTTAAAGTAATCTAGCTGTCCTACCTTGCTCACACTGGAACTCATGTGTTTGATACCCATAATATGGGTTCCATACTACCCCATCTCACTCAAGCACCGGTTTGCCCAATGTGTCCTTCCCAATTGATTTTCTTGTCATAAGATGGGCCAAGATATGCCTTCAAACAGGAGTTCCTTTCTGAAAAGTGTTATTGTTACTTGTGACATCTGTTTGGAATACTGACCTACGCTGAACGGTTATGGAATGGTAAAATATCAGCACTATGATGTTCACCGTCGCGAAGCTTTAGGAAGGGAGGGAGAGGGAATCAGACGTATTCAACAGCGATGAATGTGTCACAGTAACACCGGACAATGAGAATCAAATGTGGAACTTCCGTCTGAACATGCTTTCCCAAAATTGCTGCAGCTAAATGTCGGGATGGTCCCTTCAAAAGACAATGGTCGAATTACTTCTCGTTCCTTGCCTCAACCCTCTCCCAGCTCTAATGGCTTAGATGTCGACGAGCCATAAGGGAGCGTCCATAAAATATGCGACTCCATTTTGGCATTGTTTTCTCTTCCCAGACCATCGTTAAAATTGTTGCGCATATTATCAATACGACCGTTAATTGCTTTATGTACTTTTCTATAATTTATAATATTCGGAATGAAATGATGGCACTATCCACTGCTGCAAATGGTAAATTATTGGGAAAACCTCTTTCCCAAGTAAAATCAGGGATCCTTTTCTTCTTAAGGTGTTACTAAAAACATTCTCCTAATTTAATTTATCATTGTTCACTAGAAAAATGGCAAATAAAATAACAATTCCCAACCATCTCTACTGGAGAAGCAATGGCCCGGCTAGACCAATATTCAACACCAACCGGGAGCCTATAAACACAACACCTCCCGCAGATCCATCCCATACTCTAGAGCATTCAGATACTACAACATCAGTTAGCAAATCCTCTTCACTAGTTGAATACCTCCATGACCTTCATTACCGCCATGCTTGAAGTGGTTAAATCAGGGGGCACGATGGATCCGATCTTCATCAGCAATCAGTTGCAAGAATTATTAATAAACACCGGAACATAAATCTTCAATCAATGGATAACAAACAGATTGAGCCCTTAAATCAACAGCGCAAATCGCTCTCAGTCAGTATCAACGAAGTAGCTCTCGCGCAAACACCCTCTGACAAGAAGACGGAAATCAAGATATTGCAATGGAACGCCCGGTCACTCCGTGCAAACAGGGAATCGCTACAACGGGAATTAAGCGAAAACAATATTACTGTCGCAACGATATCAACAACATGGCTTAATGCAGAAACATTCCTTTCCTTCAAAGGCTTCAACTTACTAAGAAAATATAGAGTAGATGGTAAAGGTGGAGTAGCGATTCTAATACACGTTGCTATTCCATTCTCTCCAATTCACATCGATCATACTCACATAGAATCATTTCAAGCCATTGCAGCCACTATACGAAGTCACAACAAAAATTAACTATTATTTCAGTATACTGCCCACCTAAAACAAAAATCAGAATATGTGAATGGCGTGCACTCCTCCAACAAATAGAAGAACCCTTTTTAATATGCGGAGATTTTAATGCACACCACACGTCATGGGGGTGTGAATTGAATGATGCATTTGGGGAAGCCTTATTAGAGATCATAGAAGAGTTCAACTTGTTTATACTTAACGACGGTTCTCCAACTTTGATTCCTAAGCCTGGCCATCGGAATTCCGCAATAGACTTAACAATATGCTCCCCTTACTGGCCAACGAACTCCAATGGGAAAATCTGCGACAGTCCTGGGGGTCGGATCACTTCCCCATTATAATAACAACTAAAAAGCTGGAAGTTCTTCAGAACAGGAACCCTACTACCAAATGGAACATACAGAAAGCAAATTGGGTTAAATACAGCCAGTTAATTGAAGGAAGCATTAAAAGGGTTTCTACCGCCAATTCAACCAGCCTCCAATACCAGGAATTCTTTAACGTTATAAACGAAGCGGCAGAAAGATCGATCCCCGGCGCAAACCAGTAAAAATGACAAAAAGCATTCCGTTACCATGGTGGAACCGAGACTGCTCCAGATCGATAGCTAAAAGGAAGCTAGCCTTTACAAGATACAAACAGGAAGCCTCATGGGAAAACTACTTAAAATACAAGAAGATAGACGCCGAAACAAAAAGGTTCCTGAAAGAAAGGAAAAAAATGTGCTGGAGAGAATTCTGTAACAACTTAAACAGCAATACGTCTATGACCACAGTATGGCACATGATTAACGGACTTAGGAAACAACCGTCGGGAATTAAATCGGCAACAAATTGGGTAGAGGAATTTGCACATAAAATAGCTCCACCGTCGGCATCACTCGGACCACTAATCCTTCCTAATCACGTCAAGGAAGACCACGGACATAACATTTGGATGATGCGTTCACGCTCAATGAACTGGAATTGGCCCTGAAAACCGGATCTAACACAGCTCCCGGCATAGACAATATCCATTATTCGATGCTTCACCATCTCCCCCACTGTGCCAAAGTTATCCTACTAAAGCTGTTTATGAACATCTGGGACAAAAGCGAGATTCCGAAGGACTGGACAACTCAAATCATCATTCCTGTGTTGAAGCCTGGAAAAGATAGAAATAATGCCAACTCATACCGCCCAATAGCTCTTTCTTCATGCATAGCTAAAACTTTCGAACGGATTATTAAAACGAGACTTGAATGGTGGCTAGAACACCATTGTATGCTGCCAAAGACACAGTATGGATTTCGAAAGGGTAGGAGCACAAATGACAATCTTAGTATCCTTACCCTAGACATAGAACAGTCCTACATCAATAAAGGATACTTGACAGCCTTATTCCTGGATATAACGGGAGCATACGACAACGTCCCTATCCCAATTCGAATAGAGAAGCTCAGGAAACTACGTCTCCCGGAAAGATACATACGTGGAATTTACAATCTTCTCCATTGCAGAACTGTCTACGTTCGTCAGCAAGACAACTCTCTTTATGGACCACGCGTCGTCTCAGAGGGATTACCACAAGGGGCAATCCTTAGCCCCATCCTGTTCACCATCTTTACAGCTGATTTAGAAAACTTATTTAACCCATCAATAAAGGTGCTGCAATTCGCAAATGACGTGTGCATATACACTTGGTCTCCCTCCCAGGGGATTAATTTCTGGAGATTGAATGAAGCAGCAAAGAAACTGCATGAGTGGTTACTACAACTAGGATTATCTGTATCACCATCGAAATCATCAGTTGTGATCTTCTCCCGTAAACAAAACATATTCCGAGAGACAGAGATACACTTGGGCCCATATATCTTCCCGGTTCGAGCATCGGTCAGACATCTAGGTTTATATATGGACAGTAAACTCACTTGGAAAGGCCATATAGACCACATTATAGTCAAAACGGAACGCCACTTTAATGTTCTAAGATCCGTTACACGCATCTGGTGGGGAGCCGATCCAGTCATCCTCCTCAACTTATATAGAGCAATAATTCGACCCATCTTAGATTATGGAAGCTCCTTTTTTGGAAATGCTCCTAAGTACACCTTAAGTAAATTGGACACAGTACAACATAGAGCTATCAGATTATGCTTGGGTGCTATGAAATCCACCACAACAAATGCCTTGCTAGTAGAAGCGAGGGAAATGCCTCTAGACATACGCCGCCAGCTCCTATCCAAACTATATTTAATGAGACGTGCGTCCATAACAAATCATCCTGTGATTCAGAAGGTCATCGAATACTCAAAAACATTGGACAGAAGAGGTATTCTCACTAGTCTCAGAAAGCCCATGTTAGTGCAAAGTCTTACCAAAATTAATCATCTGATACCGTTAATAATTCCAAAATGACCTATTACCTATCTTCTCATTTCATTATAATTTCCTCAGATTCAAACCAAATATATATTACTTACCAGATTGGATTATAAGAAGTGACTCTGCAAGTTCAATGACGGATAGTTTTATAAGTCTAACTTGGCCGGATTTTATACAAATCTATACGGATGGTTCCAAAACCTCAGATGGAGTTGGCTGCGCCTATTTCTGGCCATCCTCACATGTGTCAAAGAAGGTTCGCCTCCCATGTGAAACAACTACATATACAGCAGAGGCAATAGCAATTAGAGAGGCCATAAAACACGGTACTGAACGTTATGATAAAATTCTTATCCTATCGGACTCCAAAAGTGTGGCTCAAAAATTGGAAAACCCCAAACGGCAGATTGGCCTGAAAAAGGTATTAACAGAAATACTAAACTTGATCTATTTAGCCTCTACAGAAAAGAAAGAGATCCACCTACTATGGATAAGGGACACGCACGCATTCAACACAAAGAAACGGTCGACCAGTTAGCTAAGGAAAGTACAGTAGAAGGGGAAACACAGCTCATCCAGCTTCCTCATACAGACCTCACACCAATCATCAAGAAAGAGTCCTTTCGCGCCTGGTCAGAATCATGGGCTATCACACAATCCTACAGAGGAAGATACTACTCTCAAATACAACCCCACATCCCATCCAAAGCCTGGTTCGTATCCTCCAAATTGGGAAAAAGACACAAAACGTCAATCATACGTATGAGATTGGGACACGGGTGCTACCCTAGCCACATATACAAAATCGGGATTTTACATTCCCCATTCTGCCCGGAAGAACAAGAAGAGGTCGCCGACATTAACCACATCATCCTCGCATGCGTCCGCTATTGGGTACATCAAAACAAACTATACAAAAATGTTGTTAAGCTTAACATACCTCTGCCTACTTCGGTAACTGATTTGCTGAGGACTGAGCGACAGGATGTTTATCGGGCAATAGCCCGATACTTAAGTGAAGCCAATATTAGCTTTTGATTGTTAAAATATATCACAAAGCATCAACTAAGGAAGGTTAGTGCAAAATAAGAAGTATTAATAGGGAAAATTACGAATGTAATAGTTATTCACTAAGATTCTCACCTACAAATTGTCTAAAAAAATAACTGTTCTAAAAACAAGCTGTAAGATAGGAGGAAAATAATTTTAATTGAGTTCATTTAAAAAGCAATTCTTTTGTAAACTCATATGTTAATTTATTTAAGAATCACTCTGATATGTAAAAATATTTATCAATTAAGACACCCTTTTACAATAGTTTTTCGCTAAAACAAATATTTTATTTAATTTAATTAGATAATTAAAAACAAAAATTGTAGTTGAGGAGGATTCCACATTTAACTATGTTCACTTTACAAATTTCCCTCCTGTTCAAGATTATACGTTAAATTATCTAAGAATACTAGTTACCTAGAACAAAACTGTGGAAACAAAGTTTGAGTATGATAAAACTAGTTGACATGTATCAATTTCAAAAGTTAAATGCACACAAAGAGACCTGTAATGTAATAAGATGTACAGAAAATAACATTTAAGCATATATCATAGATAAGTATGTAGAACAACTGTATACATTTGATGCTGGCCATATGGTCGTCAGGACCGATGGCCAAATAAATAATAATAATAAAATTTATCATTGTTTATTAACCGATAGAACAAACTATACCTTCCGGATAAAAAAACCTAAGAAGAGCTGCATTTTTTACACGCTATATATTAACTTGACCTGTATGTATGTATGTAACTATGTATGAATGAATGTAACGGAATCTTTCAACTCAATTTTCACCCACTTCCAGGTGTCCGAGCTGTTTGAAATTTCGCACACGTATTAAGAACCGGTGACAATACAATAATTTCATAGCGATGTCCTGCTATTCTCATTACTTTTACAGTAACAATAGAAAAATGGTTGAATGTGATGAATTTTTCAGTTGAAATTTAACCCAATTCCAGATGTCTGAATTGTTTGAAATTTTGCTCATGTATCGAGAAGCGATTACAATACAATAATTTGTATGTTTTGATATTCCCATTACTTTGACGGTAACAATAGAAACATTTTGCGCATGTATTAAGAACCGATCACAATACAATAATCTCATAGCAACGTCCTGCTATTCTTGTTACATTGACAGTAACAATAGAAATATGGTTGTATGCAATGGAATCTTTCACTTCAGTGTTCACCTACTGCCTGACATCCGAATCGTTTGAAAATTTGCACGCTTATTAAGAACCGATGAAAATAGACTACTCTGACAGTAACAACTTAAAAGTGGTTGAATGTAATGTTAAAAAAATTTCAGTTCAATTTTCACCAACTTTAAAAAGTCGAATTGTGTGAAAATTTTTACACGTATTAAGAACCGATGACAATACAACAATTTCATATCTATGTCTTGGTATTCTCATTACTTTGACAGTAAGAAAAGAAAAGTGGTTTAGCCGTCTTATGACAGATGTGGTTCATTTTCGCCCACTTTCCTCATCCCCTTGATTAAACTGCTGGTAACCTATACCTGATAGGATTGCCGAGTTAGGCGAATGTAACCGCGACATTAGTGCATATGCGCTGTAATTCCAGAAATCTTCATTTGGCGGGCAGACCCTTTGGAAATTTCCCGGTCAACATCGCCATATGAATTTAATTTAATTTTGCACACGTACTAAGAACGTTTAACAATATAATAATTTCACAGCTATAACCCGGTATTCTCATTACTTTGACAGTAACAACAGAAAAGTGGTTTTGTTGCGCAACTTTTTGCACATCCGCACTTGACGATACCTTCATACAAACAGCTACGATAGTGTCTGCAATTTCTTAAAGTGATGTTAAATAGTGAGTATTCGAAACATCATTTTGAATTAGTTCGTACTGTAATAGAAGAGTAGTCTTCCACATTTACCCTGCTATTAGACCTCTGGCTGGATTGACCATTTAACACTTTCGGGACCAGCAGGATAGGTACATTCCTGGCCTAGAAAACCAGCCATTTATGGCATTCTTTAAAATGTCACTGACATGTTTGTATTTGACATATTTCAAAAAGAATTTCATATAATAAAAGAACAATCTTCAAGGTTGGTTTTACATGTTTATTTTAATTTTTTTAGTTGGTAACAACAATGTTATTGACAAACACAAAAGGTATCATTTTTGTTTCACAGAAAAATTGCGTTTTCAGTTTTTAGTATAATTTCACAGGTATTTGGCTTCAGTGTGGAAGATTTTGAAGCATTCTGGCATACAGAGAGGTATATTACAGTCAGGACACCACCAAATCGTTTCCTTTCTACCTGCTTTACCACTAGATTTTTTTGTTTTCTCAGAACAAACTTTACAAACTCTTGTTGGACGCTCCTTCTTCTCAGTGGCTGGAATTTTTTCTGGGAAGTGTCGTCCCAGAAGTCTGTTGCTTTGATTTGATCCAGGAACACTTTCTTGTGTCAGTGTTGCACCTTTCTCAACAAGTCCTTCACCAATTTGGCGCAAAAATGTGGAAAATTGGCAACTCATTCTTTGAGTAGGATTCCTGGTTGCTCGATATAAAACAAATGCATTTGTTGCAGCCATCATAAGCATATGAAAGAAAAGTTACTTCATCTGTTTCCTCCTAAATGCATAATAAGAAATCATTTGATCACTCCTATCAACCCCTGTTTTGTAAATATTATAATCAAGAATAGCATCCGGTTTTGATTTTATTGTGATACCATCCTTTGTACGAACACGTTTATCTGAGCAAGTCATTTTGTGAACAGTGGAAAGGCAAAGCACATCTCTTGTGTCTTTCCACTTCAAACAAAGAAGGTGATTCCTCCTCATCAGTGGCGGGGCGAGACCAAAATTTTATGTGGGCGAGATAAGTTTGCGAGGCCCTCTGGAGGCGCAAGATGACAGGGTTTATAAAGTATTTTTAAAAAATTAAAATTTTATTTATAAAAATTCAATCACTTTTACTGTGTATAATATTATTAAATAATGAGTAACAGTGTATAATTAAAGAAATAGAAATTTTCTGCTTTTAGCCTTGCTGAACTCCTTTATTACTATATCATAATCCAACTTAGATGCTATATCTGCTTCAATCGATAAAACTGCCAAAGCTGAAAGTCTTTCCTGACCCTTAGTACTACGTAAATATTTTTTTATTAATTTTAATTTTGAAAGCTCCTTTCAGCGGAGGCTGTACTTACTGGTACTATAAGCAAAATTCGTATCACAATACAAATATTTGGGTAAATTTCTTTTAAGTTATTTTCTATTATGTATTGGAGCAGTTGTTTCCCATCTTTAACAAAATCGGGTAAATTTTGGATCATTGTTTGTAACTCTTCAAATAGTTCATAAGGCTGGAAATCGCTGTTCTCGCCTACTCTCAAAACTGTGTGTAGATCTTGGCAGTTTTTTAAAAAATGGTCTTTTGGAAATTTTTTTAACTTACTCAGATCATAGAGAAATCTGAAATTTTTAAAGTGTTCATTTAAAGACATAAATCTTGAGTCCATATTGTTCAGTATGGAATCAATCATTGCATTAAAAAAATCTCTTTCATACCTACTTTTGGGAGATTGTGCCGGTTCATCGCTGCATTCATAATCGAATGTCCTTTTCTTTCTGGCTACCCTTTTATTTTTAAAGTATTTTGACAAATCATAACTGCTTTTTTCAATAAATGAGTTTCGGGTAAGCATTGTTCGAACCCAGTTTGTCGATATTCTCTGATCCAGTCACAAAATTTTCGTAAATGTTCAAGCGCTATGCTTAAATGGACTTGGACAGATTGCCATAGTTTATTTAGAATATTAACATGCGATAATATCTCATACCATAGATGTAATGATATTACAAACTCTAAGCTGAGCATTTCGTTCAGAATTGAATCACAATCACTAAGTGTGTCTGAATGTTCCGAAGATTTTTTAGGCTTTCAATACATTCAACATCATCAAATTGAAGTAATAGGGCCTCTACTGCCACGATTCTACTTTCCCACCTTGTGTCTGATAAAGGCTTTATAGTAACTTTCAATTTGCCTTTGATTAATTCCCAGCGTTTGCTGGATACTGAAAATAGAAGATAAATTTTCTGAATAAAACAAAAAAATGATTTTGCTGCCGCAGAGGACTTAGCTGCGTCTACCAACATCAAATTCCAACTATGACATCCACATGGTGTAAAAAATGCCCTGGGATTAATATTTAATATTCGATTTTTAACTCCACTGTTTATTCCTACCATATTTGCCCCATTGTCATATCCTTGGCCACTGCAGTTTTGAATATCTAATCCATTTTTTTCCAGCTCTTCCAGTATTGCCTTAGTTAGATACTCTCCAGCCGTCTCAGTGACAGCAAGAAATCCGACGCGCCCTAAAGCCCTAAAAACAACAACAACAAGAAATCCGATAAAGTTTTCCTCTATTGATCTACATCTACATATATACTCTGCAATTCACAAAATTGTGGGTGGCAGAGGGTGCTCAGCACCAAAGCTAATCTCTTTGCTGTGCATTCCAATCCCTAATGGTACGAGGGAAAAAAGAATACATAATATAAGAATCAGTACGGCACCTTATTTCTCTAATTTTATCTTTCCTGTCCTTCCGACTCAAATAAGTTGGTGGAAGAAGTATTTCACTACACTCGAAAGTGAAAGTGGGAGTACGCATGTTTTCCAATAAGTTTAAACGAAACGTGTGTCGTCTATCTACCAGAGACTCCCAGCCTAGTCTACTAATCAGTTCTGTGACGCTTTCATAAGGACTGTAGCAAGCGGTCATGAATCGAGCGGCTCTTCTCTGTACTTTCTCTATACTTTCGATCAATCCCTTACGAAACGGGTCCCAAATGGCACAACAATAATCCAAATGTGGACGCACAAGAGATTTGTACGCTATCTCCTTTGTTTGTTCATTACAATTTTTCAAGATTCGACCTATGAATCGCAGCCTAGAATTTGCTCCACCTACTAACGAATTAATGTGTATGTCCCATTTCATGTTCCTTTGTACTGTTACTCCCAAATATTTCATAGAATCGGTTGATGTATTGCAGAATCTTATGATAACCAACATTTGTTCAACTCGACCACAGTCTCTAGTGCAGTCGAGCAAAATAGAATAATTTTTTCCCTCTTTTACTCATCGAATCACTTCATCAGTAACTGTTTTTGACATCAATAAGATTAATTCATTTTGAATGTTGTGACATAGATAATGGTTTGTTTCTATATTTTCTTTGATAATTCACTCATTGTGTATTTGTAACGTACAAATTAATAATACTTTTTATTCTTTAACTCTCCGGGAACAAAACAGGCAGGACGTTCCGTCGACGTTGGTAACTGAAATAATAAACAAATCGCTTCACGATAATCGGATTTGTGACCAAAACTATCGTAAGCTTTAGAACACAGAAAAATTGAATTATGCAGATGGTAAGGAGTGAGACGCGGTGATATTCTATACTACCTGCACATCTGAGAAGCCATAAAGCCGCAATTTTTAAAATTTGTTAATAAACTGGACATTTTGTGTCCGGTCGCATGTAGTGGACCGAGCACGGGAAATCGCGTTAGAACAGAATAAACATGAACGTAGACGAGAAGCAAACTGAATAAAATAAACCCGGTGGCCGAAGATTCCCCGGTAGAGTCATTGTAACGCCAGCAAATATTGCTAAGCTATTGATATTGCCATATTAGTTGCTAACTTGTAGGATTTATTGCATTCTGATGAGTAAAATATTTAGTCGTATTCACGGCTTTTAATGGTGCTAATCTGTTTTACTGGTTAAGTTGCTTAAACTTTCGGGACGCGAGGCCCCTCGGGGCGCGAGGCCGTAGGCGGTCGCCCACGCCTTGCGCCGCTTCTGCTCCTCATATACACAGATTCATTCCTTCTCAGCTTTTTAGACACAATATTTTCTTTTGGCAGTTCTTTCCGGTTAGGCATGCATGTTCCTACAGCTTTCGTTTTATTTTGCCACAGAAAATCGAAAACTGCTGGTGAACAATAAAATCTGTCAATGTAAACAGTGTGACCTTTTCCCAGGTAATCAGCAAGCAACCTCTGAAATAGTGGTATTATGGAATTGTCTTGTGACCCTTTACCAGTGTACACCTCCAATCGAACAACGTAACCAGTTTTCGAATCACACACAATAAACATCTTTATTCCATACTTATCGGGTTTATTTTTTATATAAACGCGAAATATTATTCTTCCACGAAAACCACACATGCCTTCGTCAATTGTAAGGTTTTCTGATGGATCAAATGATTTTTTAAATTCTAATAACAAATGATCCAAGAACGGCCTGATTTTATGCATAGGATCATGCTGAGGTTGACTTTTCGGAATGTAGGTTGAGTTATCATTCAAATGCAGATTTGACAATATTGCCTTGAACCTATTTCTGCTCATTACAGAACCTGGAAAAGGAGTTGAGATGAAACTGTTAGTAGACCAGTAGTCTGTCAATTTCGGCTTTTTTACGAGACACATGTGGAAAAATATGCCAAAAAATAAATACATTTCGTGTAGTTTTACTCCCACCCACCAATTCCATAAACTGTGGGTCTTTGATTCGAAGCTGCTTTGAGCTTGTCACAAATGGACTTCGCATATCTGTTTGTTTCAACTTTTATGTGTTTCACCATCGACTGAGGGAAAAAGATAGAGAAAACATCGAGAGGAGTAGAATTTTCGTCAACTGCTGCTCTTACTCCACCTTTTCCTAGAAATTGTGGCACAGTAGGTTGATCGTCAGCAAATCGCCAGCCTAATTCGTCATCAGTAAGTTTCTTCTGCGAAACTCGTTGTCTTTTTGTTGGAAATTCAGACGAGGGCTGCATTGTAGCGGAAGTCTTTGTTGCAGACGACGAACTTTGTTGAACAAACGCCGCCTGCACAGAAGCATGCTCGTCATCCGATTCTTCTGCAAGACAGACGAGACGAATGCAAATAGACTCTTTTCTAACCGTGCTAACTGAAACAGCACAGCCACATCAGTCGTAATAATGATACCAAAAAAAATTATTCTAAAAAGCTCCTTACCTGCAAATGATCCCTCTTCATATTCATCACATTCAGAAATTTCCCCCTCTGACCCAGAATCATTCAGTTCTTCTTCTAGAGCTTCTAAAATTTCTTGTTCACTCAAAAATCGTGACATATTTGCGAGGAACAAACAAGAACTTGCAAAACTCGTGACGACGCAAATACACAATGGCGCAGCTGAAGCTGTCTGGCACCGCTTTCTGTTTCTTTCGAAATAATTCCATAAGCACATCACAGAGGGCAGCACCAGTCAAGGAGAATATAGACAGATTTTACACGCAGCACTATTACTTTAGCCGGCCGCTTCCGAGTGAGAAACAGGCATGTGAGTCCCGAGAAACAGTCGCCCGAGCTATACTCGGGCTCGGTCCCGAAAGTGCTGTCCGTTGCTCGTTGCAAAGATAGACGGGCGAATAAAAAGCAAACAGTAAGATGGATGCTTTTGTGACACTCTGAACTAAAAAGTTAAAAATAAAATTATAGTTTAAAAACTAAAAACACGCTTTTGTAACAATTTGAACTTAAAGGTTAAAATAATGTTTAAATATAAAGATTTTGTTTAACAGCCATCGGGCGTTTCACAATTCAGTATACATTATTTTTATGAATAAGCTTAAAGTAAGAATGAAGTCCCGGAAAAATATAATTTGATGTAAAAAAAGCGTGGGGTGCTCTCTACATACTTTTCACAATGACTCTATCTTTACAAACAGCTAGCGACAAAAAGTACAAAACAACTGATATGTAGCACCCCACGCTTTTTTTTACATTAAATTTAATTTTTTAATCTGTGACTTCATTCTCACTTTAAGCTTATTCACGTCCTATCACTGTTAAACAAAATCTTTATATTTAAAGACTATTTTAACCTTTTAGTTCACATTGCTACAAAAGCGTGTTTTTTAAACTATAATTTTTTGTTGTATTTTTGCTACGATTCTGTCACCTTTCTTTCTACATTACCGTGAAATTATTCTTTGTCCCGATTAAAAGGTTTCTATACAACACTGACACCGTTCTGCATATTAACACTTTTTGGAAAAATATTTCTGATAAGCCTCTAAAGTGTCCATTTAACACTACATTTTTAAATTGAAATAACATTTCAGAGGGAACTATAAATAAAGTTGTACTGGAATTCACTTGTCAGGACAAGATTAGAATTATTTTATTAAAGAGCGGTGTGATGACACGCGGGTGATTCGATTCACTTCAGCTTTTTTCTTCAAAATATCAGAACTATTACTGGCGTGGAAAAACCCGATCGTCATCTGCAATCGAATTTGAGTCTAAGTACCGCGTGTCTAGTGTTTTTGCGTGTAATGCTCCGTCGCGTGTCGGTGCGCCCTCGCCGTGCGATTCAAACACTATGAGTTCAAGCCACACGCGTGCCTGGCACTAAAATAATGAGATAATTAAATGATGGAAATAAATATCCAAATGCTGTTGTGTTTTCTGTACCATATTTTAACTGTGACAAATAAAATGAATGAAAAGCTACGTAACTTGGCTCGGACATCCGTCTTCCCCCAAGTAGCCCAGCGTAGCTACCTACCCATCCCCTCCCAATCCTTGACCTTTTCACGTGGATTATGGACACTCCCTAAGTAAAAAATATTTTTAGTCTAGGCCAGCAGCAGAGGGTTTATTAGAATATTGTTGTTAGCGTTAAAATGTAGATACTAGTCTAATCATTAGTCGCCGCTGTTAGGCTGCTCGAAAGTACATACAAAACAATTGCCACGATAGTGTTGTCGCGGGGGATGGTTTGACGACCTACAGAAATGGCAGCATCTCGAGGGAAAAGATTTGAGTATTTTAAAACTAGTTAGCTAATCCGAGCTTCTTTAAGAGCCTGTACTTTTACAATTTTCTTGATCGCCCGTTGTAATACTAAGAGCAAACGCAAAGTTTTCTGAGAGTCCAACTCCAAGAACAACTCTGTACACGAAAACTGTTCTCAGACATGCACACAAGCCAAGCTTGCTGTTGGAATTAGCACTGGTGGGAAGATAAGAGAAGTTTTGGCATAAGCGAGGTTATCGCTCCTGTATCATCTGCCAAGGCTTAACAATCGATGTCGAAAATCTTTTGCGTAATATGTGCTATGTGGGGGAAACTGTCTGAGAAGTTTTCTTTTGTCTGTTACACAATCGTAAGTTTTTGTATTGCTTATATCTTCTCTGGAATTACTCAAATGAATAAATTTACATTAAGCATTTTCTTTAACGGCATTTAATTTTGAAGAACAAAGTGTTCATGGTTTATGAACAATACAACTTAGAAATAACATTTCATCATTTCACTCCTAAAGGAAACGAATGGTTTATAAACGGGCTTGTTGATATGTAAAACAAAATCCTGGGGAAGAATCTATGAAATAAAGAAAATATTTCCTTTTCCTCTTGATATCGTCCGGAACATTTTACCTTAGTCATTGCACATAGTTCTTCTTTTGTACTCGTTATTTCTGTCATATAAAGTTTGAATCCATTCTTAAATTCAAGCAATCTTTATCCAATCATAGGGCGGTCCTTGGGTTCTGCGCATCTTTTTTAAAAAAATACAGTGGAACTACAAATTGTAATTAGTTACTTGCATGATGATGAATTATTACTTGAAGTTCATTACAGTACTCTCAAGAATATGGCAAAAAACCAATTTGGTTTTTATTCACTGCAATTTAGTACCGAAACTGGATGACAAATCATAACTGTAATAAAATGATCAGAATAAACAATAGAAATACTTCTGATTTTAGTCAATGAATAATAAATTACAAGCGAGGCCGTCGTCGCTCAGCAATTAGTGCCTTTCTGAAGTTCCAGGCAGTCTAGAGCGAGCGCTCGCGGAGTTAACTTCCTCGTACGTGCAGTGCAGTCATCGTGTTTACCTGTGAATAGCAGACTTTATCTGCGTGTGACATAATATTAAAGTAACGTTCTAACGCCAACAAAAGAATTAGTGTCGTGTGCCGGGAAAAACAGGGTAGGGAGGCAATCCACCAATGGAGACGGCCCGGGACACGGGCCAATCCATTCGCCAAGCTCTGGAGGCCTGCCACAACGGGGATGACAACCAGATGTGTGCAGCCCTAATACCAAACTCAACACAGATGCCGTACCAGCAAGGGCTTCCACCAGATGAGAACGACCAGATGGACTTCTCAACTGGGGAAGCAAACAGCACTGCCATCCAGCTCAGCTCTCACCTGCAACACAGGACAACAGGTACACCTCCAGCCATGGCTACTCCCCCAGTAGACGAAAGCAGAGCAAATATCTTAGATAACGGCGGGCAACCAAGTAAAAGATTACGTACAGCAGTGACGAATAACGTAGTGATAGAGGAAAGCATTTCCAATCCCCTCCACCAAGGTGAAAATAGTCAGTCCTCTCCTCCAGTGAACATACCTCCAGCAACCCTAACTAAAAAACATCCAAGCAAAAACAATCGGTATAATGATACAGACATAGGACCTTTTTACGTCTTCGTCGAGAGCATGGAGAAAAATGTTGGCTATGCTCCATCCAATGGCAGTCGGGAAGTTTTTTTTTTTTTTTTTTTTTTTTTATTATTGGCAGTGGGCCGGTGAGCCATATAGCCATATCAATTGTTACATCACTTATTTACAGGTATTATTGATCATGGAATTGTATCTCACATGCCACAATTATGGCTTCTCTTACACATTACTTGGACATTGTTACAATATTTCATATCTCTAATTACCTAAAGCTATGATTACAGTACATTGTGTTTCCACGGGAAGACCTGGTCATGATTAATATGTGGCGCTTATGGCCTTAACACAAATTATAAGCTCTCTCACATATACATGGTTTCTATTACTTTGCGTAATGACAGGAATGAGAATTCAATATGGTTGGTCTTACGTCTCTAGCTACATACATATTATACTGGTCCTTGATATTATGTGACATTTATAATTGTATC
>JARYHS010008074.1:121140597-121211828 GCA_031002005.1 Vandiemenella viatica | reverse complement strand
GCCGGAGGGGGACGTTTAGCATGGCGGATGTCCTAGGTGTCTTTTGGAAGAATAGGACTGAATTGCCCGGCACCAGGTTTTAACCTCTCCCTTCATACAACATTCTATACTGAACACACACATCATCACAGCCATGCACACCGCAATAACACGTGCAAACACACAAGAAGGGGGAAGTAACTGAAAAACCATCTTCCCATCTCCCAAGAAAATTCGCATTGCAACCGCCTACCTCTGGAATCGATTTTGGCAGCATAATAAAAAGTTCACTGGTATTGCCGCAATGCTCTACAAGACTAAATAATAAACTAAACAAAATTTCTTAATAACATATAACGTGAACCTGATCAATTCGTGATAGATAGCCTATGTAAACGAAAGAAAGCAGATTTTTAGTGGCGTATTAAATTAGATTTTTTATTTCTTTTGAAAAATATTATACGCTTCGCCTACATTCAACACTATCAAAACACCATCTATCGGTGTTTGTCTTCAAATATTCCGTATTATACCTTTAGAACCTATAGATGACATTAGAATGTGCAGAAATCTATTTAAAAACCTGGGTGTACTAACAATGCCAGCACAGTATGTATACTCCGTACTATCATTTGTAGTGGAAAATCCTGAACAGTTCAATCTTAATGCTGACATACATAGCCATAATACTAGGAATAAATATAATATTCACAAGGATTACAAATCACTGTCAATTGTACAGAAAGGGTTAACATTTACTGGAGCTTCCTTATTCAATGTCTTACCAACAGAAATTAAACGTTATCTACAAAAACCCAACTACTTTAAGCCCAAACTGAAAGAGTTTCTGCTTCAGAATCCATTTTACTCTGTGCAAGAATTTTCTAATTTGGTAACTAAGAATGACTGATAAAATAGTATATATGGTGTATGGAAGGGAAAGGTGACAAAGTTGTCCACAATTACTAAAATGATATATGGTTTTTCTTTCTGTTGAAACTTTTGACAAATGAAGTAATTACACTATTTACAAAATTTCACTCATTTATAGTAACTAACATGGGATAGCATGCACTCAAAAACTGCTGTGAAAAATTATGATACTAACAGGTTTTTAAGTAATTGACTGCTTATGAGTTGTGGTAACTGGTTGGTAAGAAAATAATTGGTTGTTAGATGCTGGTAACAAAAGTATACACTGTTCCACATAATAAGTATTAATTAACTCGGGATTGTTTTTGTAGATTATAGGAAATATTGGTTATACTAATGGGTCGTAACTAACTTGCTGTCAACATATAATAATATTATCAATTATATAGTAATATTGACATTACTAATAAGTGTATGTACTGTTCCACATCCCCGAGATTATTCTCACATGGGATCAAAGTGAACATATCTATCTATCTATCTAGAATAGCAACATGGCCGCCATGAATTGGATGGTTGGTTGTTTTTTTTTTAAAAAAAATAAAATACTTCTTATTTATATACTTTGTATGTAAATACATAGCAAGAATGATTGTGGAAAAAATTGAGATAAAGTTAAGGACTTTTTCGTTAATAACGAGGTCGAAAGATGCAGCTGATTATAACCTAACTGCGTTATGCGTTTGGCATCCGCTGGTAATCTAAATGCTGGTCATTTAACAAACGATTTCGATAGATAATTTCTATAATATTTTAGAGAATCATTCTACTTTTTCCAGAAAGAGGGTGGTCTGTAAAAACAGCAAAAACCATGAAATTCAGATATTAAGATCTGCAATGTGATATCGTTTTTATTATTATAATCAAAAAATTTTCATTCAGTTTACATCACAAGTTATACTTACTTCATAATCTCTTTCTTGCATAGGAAAAAATGCCAAATGCACGTCGACACATATACCGCAGTCTTCCATTGCTTTTTTATATTGGTTATGATGATGTTCTACTCAAGATTTTATTCAAACTCTCAGCTCTACATTCGAATAATGCAATACTTAAGAATGTGATCATGCTTAAATGATATTAAACAAAAATTTTAAGAAACGTGTGGAGGACTGCAGCAGAAAAAAGGAGTAAATAAACCCTTTTAATTACGTCATGCACCAACCAAAATTAATTGTAAATTGGTGCTGAAGACGAAATATTTCATAGTACATGTTTATAATTGTTTCATCACAGGTGCTTTTGATACGATGAAGTAACTGTATTATAATCCTAGGACGGTGATAATACCAACTTGTCTAGGGATGCTCGATATACATCGATGTATCGAAAACATCGATGTTTACTATTCGATGCATCGAATCAATCCGATGCATCGTTTACTTTCGATGTTTAACGATGCATCGATGTTTTTCATTCGATACATCGAAAGAACACATTCGTTTCTTCGACGCGATAGAATCGGTTTTAAAGCAAAACAAAAACAGAAAATGGTATTAATATACGTTATTTTTGTCATCTAAAATATCAAATTACATTTTTTTACTTGAATAAAAAAACAAATACATATGCAACACGATTAGTTTTAAGGCAAATTAAAATCTGGTAAATTGTATCGCTACACGTTATTTTTGTCACCTACAGAATCACATTAATTTTTTTTTAACTTGCATAAAACAAGAAAAAACTACGCGATATGATTGATTTTAAAGCAAAACAAAAAAAACAGGAACTTGTGTCGCTATACGATATTTTGTCACCTACAAAATCTCATTATTTTTTTTTTTTTTCAACTTGGATAAAACTACAAAAAAAAACTACGTTATATGATTGATTTTAAAGCATAACAAAAAACAGGAAATTGTATTGCTATATTTTATTTTGTCACCTACAAAATCACATCACATTTTTCTATTAATTTAATTTTGATAAAACAATAAAAAAATTACAGTTGACATGAAATTTCCCGACATTGTAGGGCGGAGCCACACCTTAGGGCAAGGCTAAAAGTATCTAGTAAGCTTCAAAAATTTGCTTAAAGTTACTGCTCCTCATTATAAAATACCCAGCAGAGCAACTATGACACGGTGGCTTGATGACAAGTATGACGCCTTGGCAACATTAATAAAATCAAAACTCTCAAATGTTGAACACCTCACATTAACAAGTGATATATGATCAGACATGCAAATGCGCAACTTTTTGGGTGTCACAGCGCATTTTGGTCTAGACGCGGTGTTCGAATCAATGACATTAGGAATTTATCAACTCAATAAAAGTCATTCATCGGAATATATAGCAGACATGCTCCTTAAGACCTGCAACGATTGGGGATTTGATACGGACAAAGTCTCTGCGGTCGTTACTGATAACGACCCGAAAATGGTAAAAGCTGTAGAATTAGGATTTGGAAAGAAGAAGCACTTCCCTTGTTTCGCTCACACACTTAATTTAGTTGCTCAAAATATTCTCAAAATACCTTTAGAAAATATATTGTGAAAAATAAAGACCATTGTTACTTTCTTTAAACACAGTTGTTTGTCAAGAGACTATTTGAGAAAGTCAGTAAGTGCTGAAATAAAGTTAATACAACACGCTTGAATAGCACATATTACATGATTCAAAGATTTTTGGAGCTTAAAAATGTTGTAAGTGATATACTGATTTGCCATAAAACCTCCAATGCTGACTGGTTTGGAATTAAATATCGCGTCATTTCTTCTTAACATACTTGAAGCAGCAACTAAAGAAATATCTGGTGATAAATATTGTACCAGCAGTAAAGTGATCCCTTTAGTGGACTGCTTTCAAAACTCAAATCAGTTGTGACTGATGAACCTTTAATCATGGAAGTACATAAGCTTATCCTAAAAGAAATCAACAAACGGATGGTTGCTATCGAACAAATTTCGTCTTTAGCTATCGCGACCTTATTGGACCCACGGTTCAAAAAACTACATTTTGAAGACCCGATGGCTTGTGCAAATGCTATTCAAAAGATCAAAGATATGATGAAGAGGGAGCTGGAAGAAATGCGAACAGAATCTGATTCAGATAGTTCAGACAAAACATCGGAAGATTTCAGTCATTGGACCGATCATCACAAACTAGTTCAAAGAAACTGGAAATCAAACAAGACCGAAGAAAGTGTTTCCGACGAGCTGTCCGTCTACTTGAGAACTCCGGTTGGCCGGTTTAGTGAAAATCCGTTAGAAGTATGGTCCGATTATAAACAACCGTTTCAAAAATTGTACAATATAGCTTTTAAATATTTAACTTTTGTAGCCAGCTCAGTGCCATCAGAAAGAATTTTTTCAAAAGCTGCACAAGTTTTAAATCAACAACGAAACAGAATTCAAGGAAAGCGAATTAGTAAAATTTTTAGAGAAAAAAAATTGGGATTTATAAATTCCAATTAGATTAGAATCCCAACACTGCCTATCTTTCAGCGTTCCTCGCTTTACTTTTATTCTATCTTTCTATTCGAATTTCTAATTTATAAATCCCAGTAATTTCAAATTGCCTTTGTAAAAGATTAATTAAAAATATAATTCAAATAAATACTTCATTTTGCTAGATTCCTAATCTTTGCCTCATTTTTAAGCTTCCCTAACCTTTATTAACCGATATATATATCGATATATATATATATATATATATCGATGTTTTTATTCGATGCATCGGAAACATCGATGTTTTTATTTGATGCATCGTGAAACATCGATGCAACGTTTCGATGCATCACATCGAAAAAAACATCGATGTATTTTCTGGATGAGCATCCCTACAACTTTCTAATTCAAATTATCAAAAATATTATCTAACTAGCAGCGACCCGCCACATTTATCACGTGTAAATTGGTACATTACCAACATAGTTAATGGAAGAAGTTAAAATTTAACATAGTATCGGTTTTACAATTTCGACTGCGAGAAATAACTAAATCCGACCTGCAAGTTTTGCGTGAATAGCGTTCAGCAAAACACCGATACTAATTTGTCTGCACTTTTAACTCAAATTTCTCAGATTCCCGACTTGAAATCTAAATGAAACATACGCTGCTTTATCCGCGGGACAAGAAGTTATACATTAACTGAAACGTGTCAAAATCCGACCAGTATAGTTTGGGTAAATTCTGTCTATCCCAACTTGCGGGCAGACAATAAGACAAAAATATTATTTTAAATGTTTATTCCTTCTCCTATAACTTACTATCAGCGCCCCAAGCTCATTTTATAAAGAATATCTGAAATGTAGAGACTTTCTCCCGGTTGCAGTTTTATTAGTAGCATAAGTAGTATCAGTAGTACTCCTACCAGAGTTCTAATGTACGCCTGGAGGAAAGATCTGGTGTTGTTGTTGTTGTGGCTTAAGGGCGCGTCGACGGCGGGGTCATTAGCACCCTAACAACGATCGTCATGGCAATGCGGTTTAATTAGTACAATTACCGTCTGTGTGGCCGACTGTAAATGGATCGGACACAGACGGCGAAATAGGATAAAACAAAAATGCTAAAATTTTGGCTGTAAATGGGCCGCTAAAATCCCCCCCCCGCCCAAAAAAAAAAAAATGCAGTATCTGGTAGACTTTAAACAGGCCTACCAGGATAAAAAATTAAAACAATCACAATATTCATGGATGGGAGACCGTTAAGGGATCTCCAACCTATCTTAAGACCTATGCCGGCCTGCCCAAAATTTTTGGGACAAGATCGGCTAATACACAGAATTTTAAAACCTTCGCCACATGTCTAAAATAAGGGACAGATCGTTGGCTAAAAACATCACACAGTCAGCTAAAATGTGACGCAACAAGCATCACATTCCGGTGGGTCCTCCCGGCGGAGAAGAAAACTATGAGCCAGAGGACAGTGCCCTATACGGAGGCGAGTAAGGAGGAAAGATCTGTAGCGGGCATTCACCATGAAATTTCGTACCTATTCACTATATTCGCAGAGGAATTCTTCCTTAAAATTTCCAAATTTTATTATAAGCATATTATTCAGATTTAATAAATTATCCAGAAACTATAGTATGTTTTCATGCATATAGCGCGATCAGATTCATGAAACAAAATTGTTGCCCACTAAATTTCATGAGCATGTTCACCAGTGTGATTTCTCGGTAAATATATGATTATCACTATCAATTACTACTTGTATGAAATGAATGAAGATTATGCCCTTAACAGAAGATCCCAAGTATTGATCTTTCCCGCCACCTATTGCGCAAATTTAAAAGTAAAATGCTGAATATACTGTGTAACACGAAACATTGGAACATCAGTTTTGGTTCTGTTTAGTTATAAAAAGTAATAAATGTTTAATATCCATTGCTAGTGCTTCTTATTTAAATAAATAAACCATATTGCTCATATTCATGATTAATGAATAGCAAAATTATTTAGTTACTAATCAACACTAATATTATCAATGCGGAAGTAATTCTCTCTCTCTCTGTCTGTTTGCTACGATTTCTCGACTAAACGGCTAAACTGAACTTGATGAAATTTGACAATACTATGTATCATTAGGAAGGATATAGGATACTTTTTGGGATAAATAACATATTTTGTCACGAAATTTTAGAAACTAATTGAACGGTAAAAGACAGAGGGATAGCGGGTGTATGTCTCTGCAGTGTTATATTGGTCACTAAGGCTTTGCTTCTCTCGCAGTTAATGTGTGTATGATGGTATGGTGCTGGCTTCTACGTCATGTTATGTTTTTTTATACACTTTTTACGTAACTTACAGCTTTTTGTATCCAATTCTAACAATAAAATCCTAAGTTCACGCGTACGAAGTCGCGGGTAGCAGATAGTAGATTAATATGTAAATCTAAAGAACTTGTGAACGTATCTCATCCAATATAATTTACGTTCAAAGTCCTTAGCGAGTGGCAATATCTTGAACTTTCTCGGGTTTTTCAGTAAAAATAGAAGAAGAAAGACACACATCGTTAATGACTTTCAAAAGTCGTTTATAGCGAAATACAAAACTAAGTAACTAACATAAAACCACATTGATTATATGTTTGAATATCTGTTCAAAGGTACTCGAAAAAAAAATCCCTTTGTAACGTGTACGCGGTACGTATTCTCTACAAACAGAAGTAAGTTGAAACCGACCTCAAAAAAGAATATTAATCTGGTAATAGGCCATATTTCAGCAGTTGTTGAAGGAGTTATTTATAAAATTATTGCTCAAAAAAGAAGTTCACTGAAGCTGATTGCATCTGTTTATAACATAATGTCTCACCTGACCGTTGTTGGGCTCTGACATACATCGTTTCTAATAGTAAGACAGAACGGGACATGGCTGGCAACACCTTCCATAAATTCGGCAGTTACCACAGACACGATCTGAAACGAATAAACACTGATGAAACACTGGTCTAACTGCTCTAATGCTGAACCTAGATTTAGATCCCTCCGTCAGCGCCGAACATCAGTAGTACAGACAGGTCCCAACCATCGCGAATGTCCACAGTCTACTGGTGCGATTTTTAGAATTCGTTTCTCCTCACGCTGAAAGTCTAGAAGACGTTCATCAATAGTCCCGGAGATAAAAGGTGTGGGATGAGGAATGTCCTCCGCGCAGTCACAGTCCAGCAGTCGGGACGGGTAGAGCTACTCAGCTTTGATGGAGAAGCGTCGCACTGCGATGAGTTCTCAGGCTTCTGGGAGCCTCGGGGTGATCGAGAAAAACAATTGCCACTGTCCAGAACGACCAAAGCTCTCAGCCCTAAGGATTTTCCATCACTGTCGCCAGTCGTAAAGGACAGTTGTGGGTGAGCAACAAGAAGACCACGAGGAGGGGTCGGTACGGCCTCTGCTAGTCAACAACTGGAGCAACTTTTTAATCCTATCTGAGAGACATCAGGCAGTTACCAAGTTGCCTCTGCTATGCTGGCCGTTTAAAAAATTGACTCCAAGTGCTGACAGACTATATTGCATATCAATATGCTCCGTCTGCTCGAATGATCCGGCCATCCCTGTTTTTGGCTAGCAGGCACCGGAAGCCGACCAAGAGAACTAATTTTTACTTATGCTATAAATCCGTTTTACTATTATTTCTCGATTCAACGTTTTCAGTCACCAACATCTCAAACTGCGCAGGAACATCTGCAATATATTCTACGTAACATCTTTTCATCGTTCTGTATCATCGCAACTCAACAAATTCTAACTTCTTCTCACAGCAGTTTCTTCACATTCTAATATCAATTTTCTCAGGTCCTGCTATCACTTTAGAGCCTGCTCCTGCTGTTCCTACGATTATAACTTCTGTTCGGGCACGTCAAGACTTCACGACGAGATAGCCTAGTCGCTTCACCTCTCATTATCTCCAAACTTCTCCTTTTTTCGGCAGTTTTTTTTTAGGTACTCTGGCGATCTAGGGATCTGTTATCAACGGTCAACTCGCTCGGTGCTCTGTGTAAGGAGTGTAATTGGTATTGTCGTACCTAACGGTGACAACCTCAGTCCCGGAGACACACGCCACATAAACCACACGCTACAGTCGTTCTGGAAGCGATTCAAAATCACTGTAATAGCGGAAACGGTGAGGGACATTTACGCGCTATCGACTGACCCACAGATAGATGACTCATTTCAGAATCACGTTAGATGTTCCCTTCCTTCCATTATCTACTCCCCTATGTCCCAAACGAATTGGGAAACTCATTTCTCGGTGAAATCATACATCTGGAAATAGAAACTGCCCTCTACAATGGTAGAAATTCATCACCGGCCATGACAGAATTACCAGATTCTTTCTCCGTTCTTTCCTTCAACAAGTAATCATTCATTTCCTTCTCGTCTTCTATAACCCATGTCTCTAATTTTTATACTTTGCTCCCCTCTTGAAACACCCTCTTATATCGTGGAATTTTTCTACCACACTTTTCTGGCAAAATCTTCGACAAATACTTCGTTCACGCATCCTCCGCTTCGCCAACTCACTAACTTAATCCCACCATTCCAGACCCTCTTTCTCTCACTTCACCCAACATTTGATCCTCTACTTGCATTAATATCAGACATAACCAAATCACTAAACGCCAAACTTCCAAAAATTTGCTGTCCGTCATGCTTGCTACCATTCATAACAACAATAAATACTCTTGGATAAAGGGCAATACTTACGCCTCCAACGGCACGTCCTTGTCCTGCAGCTGATGGAATAAAAGATTTAAGAAAATAAAAAATATTGGGAACATTCCGAGCACAGACGCGGACACAGCTAAGCATAATAATTTACAGTCTATGTATCTTTATATATAATTTTTTTACTGCTTCTTATTTTTTTATTGAATATTGTCCTTGATAGTGAATCATTACAACATTCGGATCCATTGTTATGGTGCGTTCAGTTAACAGAGGCGGTTCAAGGTCTCCCCACTCCGCTGCCCTTACACCAACATGCGAAGGGGAAATTTACCCCTCGCATAACTAGAAAACGTGTTCAGCTCGGAGAGGTAGGAAAGAAGGTGGCTGTGATGTTGCGATCGAGGCCAGGGGATGGTGTCCTTGAACCGTTGAGTGTGAACAAGTTATGGCGAAAACTCATAAATTATGTATATTTCTTTTGTTCTCTCTCATACTCCGTTTTATTGTTATCCCTGCTGTTGATTCATTACAAAATTTGTGCGAAACTTTAATAAATTAATGGTGGTAATTTAAAAGGAGAAGGAAAAACGACCACGAATTTCTCTGATTAACTTGGACGAAGTCGCACTCTCTGCAAATCTTATAATACCAAGAGCTCATCATCAGTAAAAATAGTAAAAAGTAACGCCACCACCTGCATTCCTGGTTACTTTTCTCCTCAGAGCAACAGACTATCTATCACTGTATCATTCCAACGCGTTTCTGGCAAACTCTTCGACAGATACTTCGTTCACACATCCTAAAATATTATTGCTAAAATATCAGATTAATCAAACATGAAGATAAAAATGTCGTTAAGCAGAGTAGTGGGAGGGTACCTAGTTAGGGAAAGGTCACGTGCATTTTTATCTACAGCAAGCGACCTTTTGCCGTCGGGTGATTTCCAGGGACAGGCGAAAAATTTTTAGTCGCCTTTGATCTTGGATCCAGACTTCTAGAAAAGTTTTAACATGGCACAAAGCGTGCACTTAAGCGATCCGCTGAGTAAGGAATGACCTGTGCTCTCCATAAAACTGCAGTTTAATTCTGGCATTCCTAAAATCTCCACAGAAAATAGAGATGCTTCGCTCGATTGCCTCAGTAAATGTAAAGGCATGCAAATTTCATACGTCAGTATAGCTCTCAGTAATGATTCATACGTTTCATTGGCCGAGTTTATATCGTCGGCATTATGAAGCTTGACATCAGGGTAAATAAAAATAACATCGTCTTTATGTGCGCTTACTCTCCCGTGACTACATGTCTGCAGCCATAGTAATTTATATTCCGTTTTACGGCAAAGATGATAATAAATTTTATACCGGGCTCTACTGGTGGTATACTTATCTATGGAAACAAACAACACTCACCATTCCAGACTTTAATTCGTTCGCATAATGAGAAGTGCTCCACGCGCCAGTAAAACGTATCCAGATATCTCCGCCGCTGTTTATTATCGTGACTGCATAAAGTTTTGTTAATTACCAGAAGCATGAAGCCTAGGCCACGTCGATACTATATCAGTCGGTCAAACAGAAAGCTCGTATCCTGAACCTAATAACTGTTAACTGGAACGACCTGTAGGAAATGATAGAAAAAGTATTAAACGTTCACAGTACACGGCACTGTTCCCGTAATTGTTTTTTTTTTTTTTCCTGAAATGAATATTAATGACTAGAAAAACAGGGGCATTTGAAATGTTATGCAATAGAAATGGTTGAAGATTAAGTTGATCGATGTTCAGTAAAAAATATTTTATAGGAAATCCTTAACCGAAAAAGAAGATAAAGAACTGAGGCAAATTTTTCGTATGTAGAGTGGTTCTTTATGAGCCAGAAACTCGGATGCAAAGACAAGAGGATAAAAAGCGGATAGAAGCATCTGAGATATTAATGTGAAGGAGAATGAATAGGATAAGCTAGATGGAAAAAGAGAGTAAAGTGCTGTAAAGTGTTGATAAAAGGAGGAAACTATTGGAGGCCATAAGAGAAAGAAAGTAGAACTAGATGGGATACTCTTTGAGAGGGTAGTACTTGTTAGTTTGTGGAAGAAGAGTTAGAGGAAGAAGGAGGTACAAAATCGTAGATGACATCAAGGGAAACGGTAACTGTATGGTCCTGAAGAGGAAGACAGAAGACAAGAGTGCATGGAAAGCTACCAAGTGAAAACATTCCTTAGGGCAGAAGACTGATGATGGAAAATAACTGCAAAAACACATTTCGATACATATGGAGACTCAGTGGATAATGGGGTGAAAGGGGGATTTCGCATGTAGCAGGTCAACAACATCGTTACTGTAATAGGCTCGGCATACCCAAGTTTTTGTTATATTATTTAATCCTTCCCGATAGATCAACAGGGACAACCACTCCGGGCCCACATCTGGAAGAAATGTACTTAATTACAGTGGATATGAACTTTTCCAAAAAAAAGGCGCACTTTGCCATTACAAAATGTCCGTGGGGAACTACAACCGGAACGGAGACCCCAAGTTCCTGGTCGTAATACAATGCGCCTTAATGCACGATTGCGTTCAAAAGCAACCAAGCGTTGGGATGAGCGGTAACATTCTGGCCTCGGATTCGGGAGTATGCGGGTTCTAATTCCCGACCAATCTTCCAGATTTCCGTTTTTCATGGTTTTCAGAAATCATTCTAGGTGAATGCCAGCATGGTTCCTTCAAAACGCCATGACCGAATTCCTTTCCGTTCCTTGCCTCTAATCCTTTCTCATCTCTAATTAGATAGATGACGGCAAGGCTTAAAGCCATAAGCAAAAGAAAATCTAGGCTCTCCAGTCAGTATTGAGAATACGCCGAGTATGATTTTTTAACAATGCTCTAATAATCCCCTTTAAACACAGGTCTATTACTGCAGACAACGTCACTGTTATTCACGGTCCCACCACGCCGCTGAATTCCCGGACCAAATGAGCCTTAAGCAAGTAGGACTCAGTCCTACGTTCAACCAGGCACATTACAGACTCCCGGCACCAGACACTACCATGGAGAAGACATGTATCATTTCACTGGGCTAACTACGCCATAGATATGTAAAAATATCTACTGCTCTCAAAGCCACCATTCTACAGAGTATCACCACGTTCCTGAACTCCATCCACATAGTAACAACGAAAGGTGCACTCCGGTGGAAGGGGCATCACTTTCTCGTCAACACAGCGATCAGTCTTCCAGTCAACCAAGCACATTATAGACAGTGGTCACCGGATACAACAGGGCCGCATCATCCTCCCTGCGACAAGCTACCGTGTTCTACCGTAGCCCTCAGACTTATAACAACCGGTGCTATGAATGGGATGTCTTCGGTACTGTTGTTCGCTCTAGCCAAACATTTGGAAGCATAAAACTGCCAACGTCATACGAGAGGATTAATGTCCCCTCGTCTGAACTATCGAGATATCAGAGGATGAAAACTAAGGGTAAATGAGAGAAGGGGCCCCGGGATCGCTAAACCCGTATTTGGCTGTCTTCCACGGATGGATCGGACTCCAGGGATGCGTTCAGGAAGAAGCGGAATGTTGCCCGGACGGTCTCGTGGACCTTTTCGCCTCCGCGCTGCTTCCGTAGTTATGAGTCCACACTAGCGTCACTGCGGGCGCGCGCTTGGCGGGGGCTAACAGAGAGGTTTGCTTTTCTCCCAGGTGATGAAGGGTCCTTGAGCTGGTCCGAGGTGGCGCCGCAACCGCGTTGCTCCCTGTGGGCATCTTTGAATGGTGGCAAAGAGCGCTTTGCCTCAACACGCTGTTGAAGTGGTGAATATATTTCTGTCACATCAGAGGGTAATTCTGAAGAGTCTAAATTCCGCAGTGAGGATGACTACTGAAGTTACAATAGTGTGTGCTGTTAGTGGTTTCAGGATTGAGAGTAACAACCCAGGTGCATCTTACATTCCTTCCGGGAGATAATCTAACACTCGCACCTTCCTGTGGAGCAATCAGACGAAGTCGTTCGGCGCAAAAATGAATGCCTGTCACATTTTCAGGTTAGATGAGGCACTCCACTCCACAGTTACCAAAAGCCACCTTCGATGCCTCGTGCACTGTTTATGCTATCATTCAGTTATAATTCAATATATTATTTCTGTTGTTTTTTGGACCGAGGGGTGATATCACGCCTACGATGGTGAATTAGGTATCAGTCAATAAGATTTTTTAAAAAGTTCTGACACACCATACTCAGTTTACGTTAAAACACGGTGTTTGCTTAAACTTTAAGTGAATGTGCCTTTGTCAATGATACGCTAACCATCGCGCACAACAGTCGTTTTGGTAGTGACAGCCTCAGGGGTTAGCAAGTGATTCCCCTGAGAGAAGTCTTTTCAATTACTATCAATAAGTCTAAGAGGAAACCAATTCAAAGAGCTCGATCACATTTGCCGTACTCAGTTTTTACTTATGAACAACACTATTTAGCGTTTTAAAGAGATATTTTTGTATCAGTTACCGCAAATTACAAACAAAAATTCTAGATGATTTCATTCTGGTATAAAATATTGCATAAAAACAAGTTTTGTAGATTTTAAATACATTCACATTTATAAACTCTCTTTGCTGGTTTGTGTATACTCTTTTCCGAGTATTTAATTTCCAATAAAATAATGAACCATTTTTAGGAGGGGGAAAGGTTGAATGTGCGAAAGTATTTTAATGGGCCGAGATGTGATAGCCATAATTGCTACTAGTAAACTTCCGCATTCCTCTTCTTTCTTCATGTAATTTCTGACACGTTAGGAACTTGGGTAGCATTCTTCTTTTCTTGAATTGGTTAAAATGGAACTGTTGATATGCGTGGACGATTTAGAGACTAGTTATGAGGAGCGGGTCTTGATATGAAACAGTTGCTACCCAAATTTCTTCATTTATACAAACATTAAATATTCTCCTTTTATAGACATATAAGAGGAAATGCGCAGAAAATGCAGAGAAGCAAGGGAAACATGGATGTCTAGCAAATGTAAAGAAATTTAAATACTCCAGGAGAAACACGATCACTTCAACTTAAACAAAAAGGTAAAAGAGCTGAGTAATATACAAAGGAAGCGTCGCGGACAAATATTTAGGAATGCAAACAATGAAATTATCCTGGGAGTTGAAGGAAAACTTAAAAGATGGAAGGAATATATCGAACTTCTTCCACCAGACAAAAGAATAAATGAAGACAGTCCAGAAATCACAAAGAGTGAAGTAGTACATGCCATTAACAGGTCCTGATGGAGTTTACTCTGAAATTATTAAAGTTATAGCTGAGCAGGATTCAAATGGTCTCAGCCTCCTAACATCATTGTTCAATGTTATTTACGCATCAGGAAAGATACCTTATGACTGGCTGAGATCAACTTTCATACCACTGCCGAAGAAGACCAACTCCTCACAATGTGATGACTATCGTATGATCAGTCTCATGTCGCAAGTGCTGAAAATATTTCTGCGAATCATACACATCCGTATTGACAAGAAGTGTAAGGGTGTAAGGGTGAGACCCAGTTTGGCTTCCGAAATGGGCTTAGCACACGTGAAGCACTCTTTTCCTTAAATGTAGTAATGCAGAGGTTCAGGATCATGAATGTCGAAGTATATGCCTGTTTCATAGACTATAAAAAAGCCTTCGACTGCGTGAGGCATGAAAAGATGATAAAGATTTTTAAATCAACTGGTATTGACCAAAATGATTTATGCATTGTCAGCATGCTGTATTGGAATCAGACTGCAGATGTCAAAATTGACCAAGGAACATCAGAAGCGACTTCAGTCAGGAAAGGTGTTCGCCAGGGCTGTGTACTATCACCTCTCTTGTTCAACATTTATTCCGAGGTAATTTTCAGGGAAGTGTTGGAGAACGAAATCAGTGGGATCAATATAAACGGAAAAGTGATTAATAATATCAGGTATGCAAATGACACTGTTGTAATAGCCAGTGATCTACCTGCACTCCAACACATAATAGACAATTTAGTTCAGCACGGTGAATTGTTTGGTCTGCTTGTCAACCCTTTCAAGACAAACGTTGTAGTCTTCTCTAAGAGAAAAATCCAGGCAACCCTATCAACAAAATGCAATAAGATCGAGCAAGTATCCTCCTTCAAATATTTAGGCACTGTGGTGGACGAGCAGGGTGACTTCAAGAAATAAATCAAATCGAGAATAGAACAGGCCAGGAGACAATTTATTAGCATGGACAATTTTTTCATATGATCTTATCTCAGTCTGCAATTGAGAATACGAATGATTCGCTTCTACGTGTTCTCCATTTTTCTTTATGGGTGTGAAAGCTGGACCTTAGACCAAAATCTAGAGAAAAGAATTGAATCTTTTGAAATGTATTTCTATTGTCGTCTCTTACGCATATCCGAAGAGACTTTCCATGCTGCCGTTTCACGCTCCAATAGGAGAAGGCGACTTAAGAAGAAGAAGAAGAGGAAATGAGACTACAACTGTTGACACAACCTGCAAAAGTATCGTAAAAATCTCTCTTAACTGTTGTTTTTAAATCTAATTCTAGTAGTTAACTAAATAATCATATATGGCAAGTATTCACTATCTAGGCACACTGAATACGTTACAGTAAGTCTCATCAATTTACAAAATAATGTATCAATGTAATAAATAGTCAAACAATCACATTAGTTCGTATTTGTATGTAAAATATCTAAATTATGATAGTAAATCAAACTTAAAAAAATAAATATTTTGTTAATCAATCAATCATTTCTGCTTTTGGAAGAAAGATCCTAAGAAATAAGTAGTAATGATTGTTTCGCCCCAACTTACTTTTTCAAGAGCTGCATATATAGCCAGTGTCCCATAATGGTCTTCCCGCACCAAAAGACGTGTAACAAAACAAAAATTGTTTTAGAACTCCCATACAAACAGCCATTATATTATAATAAGCAAGCTGTTACGACATGACGTCACCTATCACAGCATGTTGTCTATCTATGACATCACGCAATGGCGTCACGCTTTACGCCATTATTTTTGGTAATGGACGTTATTTAATAACATTTCTAAGCATCCGCGAATAAACTAATTGACATAACACTGAAAGAAAAGTACGTACTTCGTTTAAATTCACATAATAATTATTAGTTGCTTATATTTATTTAATATTTGTATGATGTGAAAGTATTCGTTAAAATCTTTGGCTATAGATATGTAAGATAAAACCTTTGACTTTAAAGGGAGCATAAGTAGCTATTTTATTTTAAAAAAAATTGTTTTCATTAGTGTCCTGTTAAATCATTACTTCGTTTGAACGAAAGCTGATCGCAATCTATACAATTAAATCTAATATTACTTGGCAAGACGTAAGTTGTTCTGATTTTTTAATTTCCTTTTCTTTTACTGGTGACATATTTCAGTCGTATGTAGCTGCATTAGCCATTCAACCGTTGAACAACCGATCTGAATCACGCAGAACGTGAAAGGCAGACGTAAAAACCCGTGAAGTTTTTTTGATTTAGTTTATATTTCGATGCATTTTTTCCACTATAATGTGACAATTACATGTATTAATATGCGTGTAACTGAAGGTCAGGGGATTCCACGATAACCTTGGCGCCGCAATTTGATGATGGATTCTTATGTAAAAAAAAAATTGAAAGTAGGGAATAACATTTTTTCGATATCACACTTAATTCTCGAGATATCGTATCTCAAAATTGACGTAGGTAGGTTGAAATGCGGCCTGAACCAGAAGAAAAATTTCGCCATTGCCAAATTTGATGATGAAATCGTATGTAACTCGAAGAGACAAATCGAAAATAAAAAATACATTTTCTTTCATATCTCGCTTAGTTCTCGAGATATTGTATCTCGAAAGTGAGGCGGTTAGGGTGAGATCTGGCCTGGACCAGAAAAAAGATTCACCAAATCCACTATCTTTACGCGGTGTAAATGCGCAATAGGTGTTTTCTTCCTGGTAGGTGTTGTTAGGTTGAAATATGGCCTGGACCACAAGAAACGTCACCAAAAGCACAAGGAATTATACCTATAACTGATTTTTAACATGTCTATATCTCGAAAACCAAGAGAGATATCAAACAATTTTATTCTTAATTTTCGATTGGTTTAGTCGAGTTCTTCAAGAATTCATTATCAGATTGTGACGCCACGGTAATGATTGAACTGCCTGTGGTTAGATTGAAATGCAACCTGGACCAGGATAGCAACAGAAATATTTTGTTGCAGCGCAAGGCAATAGGAATTACATTATGCTTTATTTTTGTATTTATTTAAGCAATTGCTAAGAAATGAATTGCCAGAACAATGAAAGAAAAGTATGTAATTTCGTTAAATTAGCCTATTAATTACCACTTGATTTTTTTGAACTGAAATCATTTCTTGCTTTGAATGAAAGAAGTTCCAAATTGATCGCAGTTAAAACTAATATTACGTGGTACAACATAAGTTGTTAAGATTTATTTTAGCATCCTTCGTTTTCACTGGGATTATTATTTCAGTCCCATGTAAGCTATTTCATGAGTTAAAACATCACAGATAATAAAAATAAAGATGTAAGAACACGTGAAGAAAATGGATCAAGTTTCTATCGCCATTCTTGATGACCCTAAAATGCGATACATGGAATATATTAATTCGCATGTGATTGATGCTTTGATTTTCTAGCTGCAATATTAGCGAAGATTGAGGTTAGACTGAAATGCAACCTGTACCAAGTTGACAACTGAAACTTTTTGCTACATCACAAGGGACGAGAAATTACAGCACATTGAGCTTTATTTTATAACAATTCTGTTTATGTAAGCAACTAAAAAGAAATTAATTGCCAGAACACTCCGTTGACGGGCTTTGTGGCTAGTTATATTATACTAGTGTAAGTCCGTGACCGTTTTTTGTAGTTTCGTCACGGGTCTAGAATAGTTGCAGTTTTTAGGATCAAAGATTATGGCATGTTGACCTGATCGGACCAAATACCAACTTGACCTGTGTTTCAGCCTTAGGCTACAGCCACACTGGCGTTTTTCCACAGCGAGACCTAGCGGGAATAAAAGCACGAACTGGAAATCCTGCAGATAATGCCACACTGGCGTGTTCTTCCCGCGCGTAAATAACACGCCTACGCTACGGCCACACTGGCGTGCTTTCACGCCGAGACCTAGTGGGCAACTCACTACAGCGTTAAATCCTGATGACGAATGGGCCGGTGCTCATTCTGCAGCAGGCCACCTTAAACACGCGCCTTTTCCCACTTCCCACTGCGTGAAATTACGCCTGTCTGGCCGGTCTCATATACTTCAATGTAGCTCATTTCCGACAGGATTTCACTCACAAATTCGGCGTGAAAACACGTCAGTGCGGCCGTAGCCTTAGGATGAATAAAATCTCTTGAGCTTGAAGAACTCAGAAGTATTAATAGACTTATAAAACACGGACAGAGGTGATCGCGCTATCGTATACCTAATTGTTTCAAAGGGCCGTGATTGGTAGGCTCGAACTTTCTGAAATACAAACTTGACATGAATTTGACCCTTAAAGTTCACTCTGCAAAAGTTGAAGAATTACTGTTTACTTCGAAAGCATCGCGTTTTGTTTTGTTGTTGTTGTTTTAAAAAAAAAAAAAAAAAAAAAAAAAAAAAATGATTCCAGATTATTTAACAGTTGAACAACTCCGAAGAAATGAAAGAAATGATTTGCCGGAATACTCGATTCGGTAACATATTTGTTCTGATGTCCACTTTAAATAACCTAAAATTCACGTAGAGCGAATATGAACAAAGACTATTAACTAAACTGGTCATTAAAATATGTTAAAAACAAAAAAAATCGTATCAAGCAACAACATTATCCAAAGTTTTAATTAAATTGAAATTTAGCCTATGCCGAAATGATAATTGGCATTCGTGGTTACAGCAGAGACCATGAGTAATTTAAGTTTTTTATTCGGTTTATGTTGTTTTCAGTAGCAACATGTTACTGAAACGAAGATACATGTTTTTTAGCCGTAAAGTTTAACTATGAAATGCTACGAAAAGCAAACTTAATGGATGTATTAAGGCAGTTAATTTGGTAGCTGTTGCTTAGCTATTAAATTATGGACATGACCTCGAATTTCTCCTAATGATATCTCTAGTGGCTAGTGATTGCGAGCGAAGGCTGACACGTGACACTGTTCTCCAGCCAATCTATCGAGTCAGCATTGAGTGAGTTTAGGAAATTATTTAGTGGATTAATACAAGTAATTATATTATACTTATGCAAATAACATTTCATTTATGTCATTTTTTTGTAATACCAAACAACTACATTAATGTTTTGATCGATTCAAAAAAAATTGAATTTTACGAGTATTATTACTCTTTCCACTATAATCTTACTACATGGCTCGAAAATCGAACTAAATAGGCAACATAGTTTAAATTACAGTAATGGATAGAACAAAAACGAACTGGAGTTCTTATAAATACAGTAACGTGAATTTTACATACGAATAACGATGGCCGACGGAAACACACCTTTGTTGACACAAGTCAAATGTCAACAGGAAGGGAATGGACAGTGCCTGATCAAGGAGGTGTGAAACATGGGTGCTTGCCCCGGGCGGCAACTTCAGGGGGCGGCAAAATTATGTCTGAAGAGGCGGTAATGGCAAATTCTGGTAGCGGCGACCTTTTTTTACCACTACTCCCCCGAGCAGCAACCATCAAGGGGCGGTAAAATCGAAGAATAGCTCTGTACTGCCCTGGGCGGCAAATTCATGTTTGAAGGGCGGCAATCGCAAGTCTTTGCCTCGGCTCAGAAAATTCGTAGTTCCGCCACTGGGTACAGACAAGCGAGGCAATTAATACGACCGGTCGAGCCCGAGTCAAGAAAGAAAGAGACGTGAGAGCAGAAACTCTTGTAGAGACAGACACACTTTGCAGTTCCTACTCAGGAGGGATGGGCACGTGACACGAGTCGGACAATCTCATATTATGCATTCTTGCGAGAATCAACCTGAAATTTTTACAGATACAAATGGTTCTCTTACAGTTTCTCTTTGGTGTCTGGTTTATTCGGCTTTAAACGACATCACCGGGTTCTACCCTCGCACTCCTTTCGCCATCATATAAGACACGAACAACAAACAGACGAGAATCATCTGCAATTGCTCTAATTTCGAAGGAAAGAAACTACTATTGAACTACCATCATCGAGAAAACGTATTGGAGGAAACATGGTTCCCTTCACACATACGTTTTGTTTGTGTAGTATTTTTTTATATAAGGTATTTTTGTTCATATGTTTTATTCCTTCAATTTTGTAAAGATGTAATACGAATTAAATAGTGTAGTAGAGAAAACATACCTGGGTGTTAGGCTGGTTCACTGTTCGCATGCAATATAGAAAGAGAGACGAGTATCGCTGAAAAGTCGTTGGCGGGCGAGAGAGAAAATGTGGTAGATGTACTGAGTGGTGCATCGCCATGTTTGAAAGGTATTTAACTGTGTAGTTATTCAAGAACAGTAGAGGGACTAATAAGTATGTGACGTTTTGTTTGGACAGTGTAATTTATGAAGTATACAGAGGAAGAGATTTGTTACGGATGATGTATGCACAAAATGAAAGGAAGTATTTTACTTTGTTTGTTGGATTGTTAAGTGAAAGTACGACTATGTGAACTACTGTGAATAAACACGAAATAGGAGAGTAAATTTTGTAACGTTAACCAGATAAGATAAACTAATTACTTTGTCTTACAGAATACAGAACGAGATAAATAACAGATGCAGCAAGATAATTTTCTTGGGTTCTGAGGTGAGTTGTACTACCCGAGGCTTACACAAGAAACCAAATGTTTAGATTCTTATAGTATGTATCAACGTTCGAATCGGTGCTACCCCTACTAAGATGGGGCCAACAGAGCGCCCATAACTGCGAATTCAATATCCATTTGATTTAATATTGTAATCACTGAAACAAAGTCACAAGGCTGTTTAACTCGTACAGTATCATTTCTTGATTGCCACTTTTTTATTATTGGGTGTATGTCTGAAAGTAGTGTACAATCTAAATAATATTTCAAGGATTGAATTTCTAGGCCTTATGATCAAATGAAAACAACAATCACATTTTTAACGTGGAACACAGGTTGTTTATTGTGAACTTATTACAAATTACAGATGCAAATAAGTACTGTATTTACATACTGGCTCCTGGATAAGAAACGGGTCAGAAGTAAACCGAAAAGAACATTTCTGTATATTCTCATGTTTACCGGAAATAACGTCCAGTAATGGAAAATGAACGGTATTTATGCAACTTCCAGGACTCGCATTCTGGAGGACGTCCTATCGGGCCATCCAGGTTTGGGTATTCCAGGGTATTCCCAGGCAAATGCCGGGATGATTACTTCAAAAACCACGGCCGAATTCTTTTCTGTTCCATGCCCCAGGCTTATCCCGCCTGTAATGACCCCGACGTCAACGAGGCGTAAACCCATGAAAAATATCCGGGAAATCTGGTATTATTTTAAAATTCAAATATATCTTAAACGAGGTATTCGTTTTAGCGTTAATGCAAACGGACTCGCTTTCTGCCTCTCATATGCAGAGCGGGGGGCGTGGCTCAGCGGTATTTAGGCGGCTGGCGTCGAAGTGTGCAGGTGGCACTGCAGGCTCATTTCGCTCGCTTCGCAAAGGTAAAGTAATGCTGGGTGCGCTTTCCGAACACTGGTTCTGCAGGCACTACGCGGGTTTCTTGTTGATTACCTGCCACAGTCACCACCACCACCCGGTCTAAGTGGCTTCCCTTCCATTCCATTCCATTTTTTCGTTCTTTCACAGAATTTAATTAAAATTCCGTCCCCGCAAATTTCCCCCCCTTTTTTGTGTGTTCCGGTGCAGCCGCCCGATTCTCTCGTCCTTTTTTTGTTTTCGTCTGGTCGGGCGCGCAAAGCGACAAGGCCTGGCCCAGACGACACCCTTCTCTCAGTGGAGTGAGCGCTTGCGTTTGGCTGCACCCAACAGAAGAGATCCCGTTGTACCTCTTCCACCCTACTTTACATAGATTATGACAAATGTTGCTGTTGCCTGCTGTACCGCAGAGGATGCAGTCATAAAATAGTATCTACCTTAAAAACTAAATACACTTACTACCACACCGCTTTCTCTATTTTACTTCAATTAACGAATTTTCATTCTATGCTAAACTCGTTTTACTCTTATCAGTTTATAACCTTCTCCTCGGAACTATTTTTATATCTAACTGTTCATCGTTTACTATCATTGACTCTGTCTCAAACAGTTCTAAATTACGCTACTTTTACCTTTTTACATCTAGTTGCTTCAGCAAGGATGAGAACATTCCGTGTCGTCTTTTAGGCTTAGATGGCTTAATATTAGCCTTTCCATTATAATTATAAAGTACTACCTGGGTAACCGATCTTAGCTCGGCATCTTTCGATTTCTGTTCAATATGGAAGATTTCATAAAAATCTTTAGAGACGTATTTGAGAAATTAATTTACCTCTATACAAGAGTTGTTCATATAATAGTAGGCCTACTAGATATCATAAAAACCTAACTTAGTCCATGAGATTGCTTTAGAACCGTTTCCGAAATGCCAAATAGAAGAATTACACTTTTTTGTAAAATCGTGTTACAAACATTAAAAGTAAATCATTATCTACATATGAAATTTCATCCATATCGCTAGGGACATTTCCGAGATCGTTCAGTTTACCATCTCATGAATTGCTCTTAAAGAAAAATATTATTATTATGTTAAATAGAAATCTTAATGGTAATCAGGGATTAATTAATGGTGAAAGATTAGTGGTAATTCACTTAAACGAGTACATCATCAGAGCTAAATTCGTTCACTCTCATAAGACTATGCTCATAACTTGCATTAACCTCACACCTTCTGATCCATCCGCGTCTCAATAAAAGTAACTTTCATTATGACCATTAATAAAGCACAAGGTCAGACGCTCCAAAGAGCAGGATTGTATTTACCAGAACATGTTTTTTCGTATGGACACCTGTACGTGATTTTTTCACGAGTTCGTAGATTCATTAATATTTATGTTAAAGAAGCACACGTTCAAAAAATAAACTATGATCTCTTTGTAACTGCTAATATTGTCGCCAAAGAAGTTTTTTAAGGTAAAAAAGTTTGAAAAAAAAATCACATCTGACAAAGCCAATATCTTTTTTTTATATATAATTTTTAAATATTTTACAATTATACAATTAGTATTAATGATAACGTCGTTTTACAATAAAAGTTATATTTATCACTACTCTTCAAAATAAAATACCTTGTAGTATTTAATGATAACGATTTTTTACAATAAAAGTGACATTTATTACTCCTCTTCAAAATAAAATACCTACCATTAATAAATATACTTGCATTTATATATTTCCATAATGTTATACTATCATTCGATGACTGACCACGAAGAATTGTTCGTTTAAAGGTATAAGAGATCCTTGCTCCTACCAAAGATAATCTTAACTAACATCAGTCAGCTTACTGGTACCTGGAAACTCTACGAGATGGCGCTGGTTACACTTCAGAGATACCAAATACAAGAATTGCTCGTTTTATGTAAGTCGCGTTTTTGTATGGAAGACATCTATTTAGATAAACATGAAAAACAAAACATTATCTAAATACGAAATTTCTTCAAAATCGTTAAAGCCGTTTCCGAGATAGCAAATATATACAAGAATTGCTCGTTTAAACACAAAGATATCGTCGATCTTTCCTCCTTATACTATACCTAGTATTACTTCTTGTTCTCTTACCTCAAGGAAATATCAGTTTTTTTTTACCTCTATTAAGCTTTCCAAATTACACCTAAACACACTTTTATTTCGAAGCGTCTCATGTATTACAGTAAACTCAATACAACTTCTTCTTTGGCCGCAGCAGTAATTTATTTCTGCACAAATATGAATTTCTCACTTAAAACTGAAATAATTTCACAATAACTTTTGCATCTTAGTTCTACCTGCTACTGTATGACTAAGCCATTTCTCTTTTTGTATCTCCATTATCGCCCATCAACTTCTCGAGTTTACTGCGCCCGATTTACTCTTTGCTCCCAAAATACCATTATCATTTGATATTTACAACTTTTATTACAAATAATTAAATAAATTTCTATAACGACACATGTTATTCGTCTGTCGTGAATTATGACTGCTACAAGCTGAAAAATTTCCGTCGATGAAATGAAACAAAAAATTGAATCTGTTGTATAAATATTAGGGTATCGATGACGTAAATGCATGATATTTTTGATAATATAATACGAATTTCCATAAAAGACTTTCACATATCTGTGTTAGAAACGGCTGCACCGTATGAAACCTTGCAATGATGTTGCCTGTTCTTACAACACAATCAAATAGATTTACCCTGTCGACAATTATAATAAGCAATAACTGCGTGAAAAAATTCATATAAATTAAAACAAAAATAGCGCTAAAAAAAAAACTAAACAAAAAGATATAAAAAAAACTTGTCATATTATAACAAATCTGTCAATCTTATCCACAGGTGTAACACCAATAAGCTAGGGTCAAACTTACAATTAACAATTGTAATGTACCGTTAAAGAACAGAGAGTGAAAGACATGCGTGCGTGCCTCTGTTTCTTTTTTTAATTATATTTGTGGGTCTCACGGGAGGCTGCCACCACCGAGCAGGTTCTGTGTCGTGTCAGCCCTAAGAGCATAAGCTACGTCTGCTGATTGACGAACCATTAGGCGTGATTAATTGTCGAACAGACGGGTGACACATTCCACAGCTGACGGCAGACCCGAGTGTCTGGATACTTTTTCAGTAAAAAGGGAATAAAAAATGGAACTCTGTATCCAAGAATAAAACGTGAGGTGGAGCCAAAGAGTACAGACAATCAGGACAATTTTTAATAATGTTATTAACTGAGAGCGGTATGTTGCATGTCTGGGAGCCAACCGGTGACAAGATCTTCCCTCCTAATACGGAGATTGGAGGACTGTCTCGAAATGTGGTGGAACACGAAGCTTCTTCGCGGCAGCGCGGACCAGAGTGTGGACACTTGGTGGTTGCCTACATGGAGGGGAACCGGGCCATCTGGGCAGTCAAGCACGCCATATAGAGCTGCCGTTCCGTCGCCTGGAGAGGCCCCCCCCGACTTCGCGCCGGGCAGCCGACCGGAGCGGACCTACCTACAGCGAGGAGCAGCAGCAGCGCGACTACAGCCTCGACAAGTGGAGTCCCTTGGCTACTGGGGGCGAGGTGGTGGACTATTCACAAAAAAGCAATCGTCAGCAATGTCCACCGCTCTCGTCTTCGGTGCTAGGGACTTCCAGTAGCCAACACTAAGAAGATGGAGCGTCGCCTTGGTGCTGTGGCCTGATGTCGGAGGGGAGGCCTGGCTGCTCGTGGGCCGGCCGCTGCCGCATGGATACCGGTGTCTGCCTCGGCGTGTACATTGGCGACTCTCTGCGGCGGGGACGCTCACGGAAATATCAAGGTGGGGCGCTAGCGACCCGCGGCGGATCGAACGCCGGCCACCACCCTGGCGAGAAAGTTGGTATGCACTGCTCAACCTCCGCATACCGGGAACCGATGCAGTGCACGGCTGCAGCTGTAGCAACCACCGAATCCCGGGAACCGCTACAGTGTGCGGCGCCAGTGGAAGCGCTAGGGTGACGGACCTCGGGCCGGTCTATTTCTGCTGCGTGGTTGTGGGCAAACTGCTGCGGTAAGGAAGTGAGCTAACCGCCAACGGGTACGCTGGGGGCACTGCCGGTGTATGGCGCTGGGGGAAGTGCGGCGGCGTGTTGTGCTGCGGGCTGCCGGGGCGCTCGGCCGCCGGATGGCTGCCGTGTCGAGCGGCGTAACCAACCGCACAGAAGAAGACGGCGCGCCGGCTCGGTGCGGCGGCGTGATGTTGGCGGGGCGGGCTGGCGGTGTGGTTGGCCGCCTGCTGCCGGGCGGATACCGGTGTCTGCCTCGGCGCGCACGCCGGTGTGTCTCTGCGGCAGGGAACGCTGGCGGAAACACCGAAGGCGGGGCGCTAGCGGCCTGCGGTGGATTGAATGCTGGCCACCGCCCTGGCGTGAAAGCTGGTATGCACTGCACAACCTCCGCATACCGGGAACCGTGCAGTGCACAGCCACAGCTGTACCAACCACCGAATACCGGAAACCGTAACAGTGTGTGGCGCCGGCGGAAGCGCTGGGGTGGCCATCTTGGCTGGCTGATTTCTGCTGCGTGGCCGTGGGCAAACCGCTGCGGTGCAGACGCTGGCTAACTGCCAACGGGCACGCCGGTGGCGCGCTACGGCGTGATGCTGGGGGAAGCGCGGAGGAGTGGGGGCCGGCCGGCCGCCGGCTCGCTCTGCCGGCTGACCGCTGCTGTGCGGAGCGGCGAGCCAAGCCGGACGGAAGAAGATCACCGCATCCCCGGCATGTACGCCGGCGACAGTGCGGCGGCGCAGACCTCGGCGAGCTACCTGCAGCTGGCGCTGCGGACCTGCTGCTGTGCGTGATCTGGCAAACCTGCATGGCGAGGATGTCGGTGGAAGCGCTAAGAGGCTGGCGCCGTTGGCCCGTCTCGGCTGGGATGCCATTGCATAAGCGGCTCCGTCGCGGCGAGGACACTGGAATTATCTGGCTGCCGGTGAAATCGCTGCGGCGCAAGCCGGTGAAACCACTTCGGCTATGTGGCCGGTGGATGCTCCACCTACCCTCGTGGCTGAACAGTCGAGTCGTGGTCGGCGGTCGTCGGTCTTGGAACGCGGATGCCGACGAGTCGTCCTGCCGGGGATCTGGTGACCGCTGGTGGCGGGGACGTCGTGAGTCGTACACGCTGGACCTCTGCTCGGGTGAAACGTCGCGGCCTGACGCCGGGACCCGTGCTGCCACAGGGGACTACACTGGCGCGGCGGCTGCAAGGACACCGCGCCAGGCACAACAACACGCTATCCACACGGACATCCACACCGGGAGACGGCATGCCGCCTCCCGGGGTAAGTAACTGCATGACACCCTAACAAATTAACAATACCTCCCACATCATCCTCACCTGTAGTATAGATTCTGTCGCGGTACTGGCAGTATCTTAGCCAGCCGCCCTTATATCCCACCTTAACTGTCGCAGAGGTTTTTTTCCCAGGGGTAAAACCCTGGCACTTTTTTCCCTCTGCCCTGTCTCTTCTTTCAAAAGTTTCTGTCTATCATTCCCGATGGACCCATGTAAACGGGCGGACGCCTGGACGCATGGAATACATCACAATCCCGTTCCTGTGATCACCTATAGAAATACTAACTTAATGCATGTGCAGAGGCGAGCAGTAGATAACAGGAAGGCCGCCATGCTTGGAGGAGCGGGTTTTGGGTGCTCCCCCAATAAAAAAAAAAAAAAAAAAAAAAAAAAAAAAAGGTCGCCTGGAGAGCGGGTCAACCCACCGACTGAACAAGTAGATTCGTCTTCCTCGGTAACAACAATTCTGGAAAGAGAAACTTTTGCATCTACATTGGTGCCCTAGTGAACGCCTTGAGATAATCACTCGTGCTTTACCGATAAACTTTGTCCTTTTGTGTTTTGAAAAGAAGATTAATCATTGTTAAATTTCATTAAATAATGGTCTTCAAGTACTTAATTAAATATTAAATTCAGATTGTGAACCTTGTTTTCACTATGTCCCATCCAGTCATATAATATGTCGACGAAAGTATTCAGATATTCGATCTTTAAATAGACACTGAATAGAAAAAGGCAACGAAATACAAAACTTCTTGTAAGTCTGACCAATAGCAATCGAATTTCCATTATCTATAGTGAAACAAGAAAAAATCTGTCATATATGAAAATCAAAACCTATCAGAATGGTTTCATAGAACTACAGACGTAGGGAATCTTTGCTGCAATCTGAACTGCATTCTGTAACTCTGCTTTCCCTATTCATTAGAGAGAATGTTAGAACGAAACTTTGTAAAGGACGCATTTCCATCGCTGAAGCGAACCACGTATACGTTTGTCTATAAAATAATACTTTCCATAAACTATCGATCGCTTGGTTTACCGGTTGAATGAAATTTACATGACAACTGTACTAATGATTTGAAGACTGAGTTTTTATTTTTATTGCCTTACGCCCCCTCAACGTCGAGGTATTTAGAGGAGAGAAAAGACTTGGGCCAAGTAACGGCTAGGAATTTAGCCATCACCTTTTGAAGGAATCATCCCGGCATTCGCCTGTAGTGATTTCGGAAAAGCATAGAAAACCTAAATCTGTATTTCGAGACAGGGATTCGAATCTGTGTCCTTCCTATTGTGAGGCCAGACCGTTAACACTCACCATGCACCCTATATTTAAAAACTTATGATAAAAACGAAGTATCAGAAAAGCAAGGAAGCTCTCAAATCGTATATATAAAAACCATCACGAGAAATTGGTGATTTGTAGAAATGTTTAAATTGAATGAGACACGAGTTTGTTTCAAGCTGATGCTGTGGCAACAATTGGTAAGCTGGTAAATTACGCTTTCAGCACTTACTTGAGTTGCTATAACGACGTCGCTCTAAAGCCTCGTCCAATAGTTTTATAAGCATGATTTAAGTGAGATCTGTGAGACATGTTGACGCATCATCTTCTCATTGAAACAGTTAGCACAGCACGGGTATTTGCTGCGTATCCCTGTACCCATGGCCACTTTACGCCGTGGTCACAGTGAATGCATACCCTAATCACTTATTATCTTTGAAGAATGACGAGTAGTCTCATCGGAGTAACTAAGGTCACAGTGAATCGGAGTTACTTATTCATTTCAGTTGGAAAATGTTTTTTAGATAATTCTGTACTGAGACTCTTCTTGTTGGAAATGAAAAAATATCTTGGATTTACGATATAAAATCTAGCAGGGAAACTCAAGGATAATTCGCATTGATTTCACCTGATGTAATCAAAGACAGTCAAAAAATCGGGACGTGGCCAAAAACGTTCGACTATATTTAACTCAGAATCTATTCGTAAATTCAGAAACAGAGTAATTTTCGGAATTGCATTCAACCTACGGAGAAATTAGTAATTACATTTTTAATACTAATACGTTTTCAGTCTATTAAAAAGTTAAAAAATAATATTCGTTGAATAGATAGCTTATTCAATATGAAGAACTTATTTATGATACAATGGGTGACTTAGAGGAAATTATTGATTTTATTTAAGTTATTTAACGTTAATTACAGTTATTCATGTTAACGAATAGTGTATTACATAAAAAAAATTGAAAAAAGAAAATTGGACAAAAATTTACTTAAAACGTCTAATCACGATTAAAGTAGTCCTTTTCTGTCACAAAATAAAGAAATTAACTTCTCTGTATCCGTTTCAAACATACAACTACGCAGAAAAACTGAACAGACTTGCTTCAGAACCTGCTCGTTCGACTACATACGACTGATTCGCTTCCAATATGATCGTAGTAACCTGTTTCACAGCGTTTGTTTACCTCCGACTAAAACGCACGAGTATGACCACGACCTTTATGCGGGCCCGAAACAACCTGTTGTCCCCTGAAGAAGTATCTAACTAAATAACGCAATTAGATGAGTACCATCCCACCGTAGACAGAGTCGGCCAGAGACAGTAGCCTCGGTCTCATCCTGACCATTAGAAGAAGTCCGTCAGACATAATCCATTAGCAGCAGCATCGTCTTAGTTTTCAAGTAGGCTTCATTGTTACCGTTAACTCGTTACACCATAGACGATAAGTGACAGGGAGGAACATAAAAGAAGAAAAAGATTAAAGTCGACACGTGATTATATCATATTAAAGATAAACACTCCTTCCGTCTGTTTGCTCATGGTGAAGTTATAGGCTAATAAACGGTCAGGTTATGACACATTTAGCTTTATCTACGTTTGTAAATTGAATTCACATCTCTTTCATTCATAATCAGCGTAATATAATCAATGAAATTATGCATAATTATATTAGTTACTGGCTGTGTCATACGGATTTTATGCAAACAATCTAGCTGCTCTCCATTACACCACCTCCTAGGGCCGGATTAAGACAGCGCGAGGCCCGTAGCAAATGTGAAGAAGAGGCCCTTGATTTTTTGCCGTCTGGGGGACAATTGTAGAGCTAAAAAAAAAAAAGTCGCCCATCTAGCCTAGGTGCGGGGCCCCCCTAGGAGGCGCGAGGCCCGTAGCATTTGCTACCTCCTGTTACGTGGTTAATCCGGTACTGTCACCTCCAAGCCTGTATCTGACACCCTAAACGTGGATCCGATACTACCCCGGCATAATCAAGCAACGATTTGACGAAGGTTTTCTGTTGAAGTTATGCCAAAGACAACTATCGCACGAATAAATCAAGGTTATATTACTTTTCAAATGTAATATCACAGCATTAAACGATTTACTTATCAGGAGAATCACTCACTTTAACTGTTGTTGTGTTCATTAAACTATTTTGAATATCACCATTGTCCGGCTGGTAATCTTAAAAAAATGGAGGAGAGAGGGGATGGCAGCATGATAATTTTATCAGTAACGTGTGGTGTTCAGACAAAGAGTTTTTTTTTCAGTGCTTACGAGGTTATAGTTGTACGAGAGTGTTTCAAATATATACGAATTGTAATTTTGTAATTCATTCAAAAAGTTACGCAAATCAGGCAGTTCGTATCCCTTCTGGTAGTTTAATCATTCCTCAAAACAAAACAAAAAAACTGTTGTCTATGTTTCCGTAGGTTAACAATGAGACTGATTTTTTAAATGTTCTGTTTTAAAGTTGTACTCCATTTACAGACATTTGTTTCGAGAAAACTTGCTCTACAAACCATCTCCCTCATGTCGGATCGCCCAATTTATCGGCTACCTATTTATACATAAAAAAAACTCTACTACATCCCCGAGCGGTGACAATGGAGGGAGGTACTCTGGTCCTCTTGTGCCGGGGGACCTCTCCGACTGGTCATAGGGGGCTCCTTTCGGCTGGGAGCACGTGGCATTTTGCCCGTTCTGCCACCCTATTATTCCTCCATTGTCCACTTCAGATACCCCTGGAAAACGATTAAAATGTGCACTTGCTACTGAATGGCTGAAATAGGTTATTACTGGTTTTTTGCATTTTGAAGTGCTACCAACTTCGTAATTTGTACTTTTATTAGGTGCTACATTCAAATTATTATTTACAGTAGCTGTCGCCCACAATTTCGTCCATGTGAACTATTAATGTACGTAACTCTCTCTTAAACCAATTATGTCGCAATTAACACACCGGCAACGAAAAATACTATAATTTAATTCCTCCGTATTAAACGATGCCACTCGTTAGCTGAAAGCACGAGAAGTACTCGTAACTCAACTTTCAATGGATACTAATTTATGGACACATTTATCTTAATTTCACAGTTTTTTAACTTAACGTAACAACACAAAATATATCTCATTCTACACCTCGGCCTATGTGCTATACAATGTTTGATACCACATCCAAATTCTACCTGTAATTAATGCGGGAGTCGCGATCAACGAAAAATGGATACTAATTTCTCTGCGTTTCCACGTCACTTCAAAATTAAACATATCCCATTTTACTCCCGGAATCACAGGCTGTACATTATTCGAAACCCCATCAAAATCCGACCAGTAGTTTTGCATGAATCGAGTTTAACGAAAAGTGTATTCTAATTTGCGGACACTACTATATAAAGCATTCCGATGTCATATCAAAATGAAACATACCCTATTATATCCCTGGAACCAGAGGCTGTACATTATTTAAAACCCCAAAATTACATGTCGGTTTTTTAGACGACAAATAATTTTTGCGTGAATCCCGTTCATCCAAACAGACAGAGAGATAGCAGACACAAATTTTAAAAACAGGTGATTTCTTATATGTAGGTTATTAATAGTGCCCCACACTTATTTTTACAAGTATATCTTAAATGTGCAGAGTTTCTTTCGATTAAAGTGTATGTTCCCAAACTGGAGGTGAGAAGACAAGTCGAAGGGGGCTGGGGGGGGGGGGACGAAGGGTGTGAGGTAGCTTCGCCGGCGGTGTGACCATTCCCTAGCTCTACACTGTCGGAAATACTAAGTCTCCTTCACCTTTACTATAGCATCACATAGTGAGTTTCGACTGACAAGGGACACCTTTGACCTCAAACGCTCGGAACTGTGTGAAAACTTGTTTAGAATAACAAGCGATCATAAACAAAACAGTGTGTGTCATTTGCATGCAGAACGTTGCATTTTACTTCAAGTAACATTTTAATAGAAAGAAACAAAGTAAAAAGATAACAATACCATATGAAGAAAATTATACGCAATTCAATGACGTCAATGTACCATTACATTTTCAATCAACAGTGCCAAAAACTCTCTGCTTAAAGTACTTAATATAACGCAAAACACGCATATACAGCAGTACCACACACCTGATAGTGTTTATATTAGTCCTCAAAGTGCAGTTGCTGGATTTCGATGAAGTGGTTAAAACAAAGTGGAAAGGAAAAATGTGTAAAACTCTGTAAAGCCATGTTATCACATTCCAAATCACTTTCGCATTCACGCAGTCCAATACTACATTTTCAAATGATGACGTTGGTATGTCAATGTCATAACCTGGCTTTCGCCAAGCATATTACAACAGTAGGTGCAGCAAATTGATTGTAAATCACAGAGTGATGTTTCATGATGAAATAACGAACATGTATCTTCATTTGTGGTTTGGCACATTGTAGTCTTACAAAAGCAATAATTCATCTGATATAAAGCTTATATTGGAAGGATCGAGAATAGGGTTATCAGATGTCCCCGTTTGCTAGGGACAATCTACGTATTTAGCTCTCTGTCCCCGGACAAATTTCGTCCCCGCAATGTCCCCGGATTTTTACTGTTGTCCTCAGATTTTATTTTAATCAAGCGAGAGATCTTTAAAAACCCTGATTTTCTAATGCATTCGTTTAAAGCAAGAGATATGAAGCGCACTTCTTTCCTTGTACGTGCCTAGGAATAAAAGAAAATTACAAGGTTTTTGCGTCTTGGACACAACAGCTTTGGAAAATCAAGTCTCCTTGCTGTGTGCAACACGGCTGTCTGTGATCCTCATTTAAGATACAAAATATAAACAATATGTGTCTTTTAAGTTAACCCAACCTTTAATCATATAACTTATAAAAGTACAACGCGTAATTAGGACAAATGCCGAAAGCGTCCCCGCATTTTGGTGAAAAAGTTGTGAAGCGTCCCCGGATTTGGAGAAAAAATTTCTGGTAACCCTAGTCTAGAAGGGTACGATCTGCAGGGCCGGCGCTAGGATTCTCGGGCCCCGGGTAAGTGTTCTCGGTCCCCCCCTCCCCTCACACGGATATTTTTTTTTTCTTTAGGTAAACATTGATTTATGGATACAGTGAGAAAATTTTAATCAAAAAAATCAAATAACAACTTTTATGAAAAGTTTTTTTTTTTGTTTCATTTCTGTTTAGCTGGGCACTCTGGACGGGCCCGGAGTACTTTTACCCCGCTTACCCCCCCCCCCTTTACGCCAGCCCTGACGATCTGCATGACCTGACCAGGAATCACGCAACAATAGGCTCTTTTCATGACTCTTTAATGGTGCTAACCGACAAGTGCTAAGTTCTGCATGGAAATTACACACATCACTGTTTTGTTTATGATCGCTTGTTATTCTAAACATGTTTTCGTGCGGTTCCGAGCGTTCGAAGTGAAAGGTATCCCTTGTGAGATGTCTGAAAAGTAGGCATTTACCTTTTTAATAACAAAAGTCTGGGGGAGGGTGGTCCAAAGATGTTTTGTTACATAAATAAAAACCACTTTCCTTATAAGCTGAATGAAAGTAGTGACCACTGGTGATTTAAGGCAGAGGGAAGAGTGTCGGCTGCAGATAGGTCAGAGGATCTGGCGTCGGACACCAGAGAGGAGCTGCTGTCTCTGTCCGTAATTAAGGCGACGTGGAGGAGGGGGAAGTAGCGGCCCGGGCGGCGGAATTTCATTAAAAGAGGCGGACTCGGTGAGGGTGACACGACACGGTACAGCAGGACGGCGGCGTCGCCTTAACGCTCGTTAGTGGACCTCCTACTCGGTCACTCAGCATTCCAGCGGGCTGCTACGAAACTACATAACTGCTGTCCGGTAACCTGTCTGCTAGGGTACCTGACGCATTTCTAACCTCGAATTACATATGTGAACCGGCTTGTATAGTTCCTGATTTCATTTTTAGAGTACTGTACTTTTACCTCACCGACAATTTGAATCACTACAGCTTCACACAAGGGCGTATCAGAACTAGGGAGGGGGCAACATCTGAATTAAGGGGGGGGGGGGCTCGTATTTTTTTCGAGAAAGTGGGGTGGGGGACTGAAACAAGACGATTTCTTACAAAATAAAACTCGAATCTATTGAGGAAACTATTTTTATTATTGATTAACATAGTAATCCAAGGACCTACTATGCAGTTAATCAAGATCGTAACTCAATTATAGTTCTTTATGTAAACATTAATCGTCTCGGATTCTCAGAAAAATTATCAATAACTTTGTCAATATCTCACAGTGTACTTCAATGAAATTTCGATGCACACTCATCAGACATAATCCAGTCAATCTTTCCTCTCCCATAGTGCTCCTGAAGCAGTTCATCACTCGTCGAAGCATACTGAAGGTAACTTGATTTTTCTTCTAGGGGGGGGGGGGCAGCACGTCCCCCCCCTCCCCCTGCCCCTCGCTGGATACGCCCATGGCTTCACATTTCATCTTCAGTGAGGCCATTCGGTTTGTTGCGTCTATTAGAGAATCATTCAATTGAAGTGAATCAGAGAGAGCACATAAGAGCCAATCGATGAAAACCGGGCCACGTTAGTTCCGAATTCCAAGGCCTATCTTTACTGAAAACCTACCAGATAATATTTTATCACATCGATCGGTATTAATTTACACATCCGCCCTCTCTTTATAAGCCTAGCAACCTTTTGGATCAGGAAATATTGTCAGTCGTTAATATACTAACCACTGCGCCTAACCATGAAGGATAGATTGATTGTATATGTAGGTTTAATTCTAGTCATTCGTCTAAAAACAAAAAATCGCAAGATGTACCAGTTTGAAAATCTCATCAGACAGTTATATCTAAATCTTAATTCGTAATAATATTTATTATAAATGGGAGAATTTCGATAGATGTGTTTGGATTATTTGTCTTAATCAGGCATCAATTACTCAACAGATTTAAATGAAATTTGGCGCGGAGTTAGTACAAAGTTTTGGGTAGTAATATAGGATAGTTTTTATACCACAAAAATGAATATTTCACTTGGAAATTGTCATTATCAATTCGCATTTCACCAACGCCAAAGAGCTTCCTAATTTGTAGACGGTACTGCTACTTTGCTTCTTATGTAAATCACATACACTGCTTTTCTTAGAGCAAATCAAAAACGTTAAGACATATTCAATGGTGTGTCCAGTTTAAAAGTGCGCACTAATAGTTCTGGAGCAGTAAATATGAGTCAGTTCATAACGTTAAAAAAATTTTAAGGCCGTATATACTTGATTTCTGGTGATTATCACCAGATATACTTTTGTCAAATTGCGGAAATAAAAATAAAAGATTATATTTACGTTTCCTCGGCATTTCTGAACTTTTTTTTAAAAAAAAAAGCCATAATGCCATCTGTTGTCGGATTGCAGTATTAAAATTTCGGAATAACACAGAAATTTAAATGCTAAAGTAGATATTGGATGTTGTTTTTAATTAAAGAGTAATTACGTTACTGCTTTCTTTTCTTTTGTAAATTTAGTGGTTCGCTGAAGGTTCACTCCTTACTCAAATCATTTAATATGTTTGCATATGTTTTAGTAAATCAATCCTAACCTATCCAAGTGCCCAGCCATGGAGGAAGGAAACATCATGGAGGAAGTATGGTTTTTATTCAGGTCTAGGCCGCATTTCAACCTCACCACAAGTGGTAGTAATAAAACTGAAATATCCATTCTGCATGTCCACCATGTAATTCATTGTGGCAGAATTAATTTTTGGTCCAGGCCACATCCCAACCCAATCCCCTCAATTTGGAGACAGTATATCCCGAAAACTAAGCAAGATATCGAAAAACTTTATTCTTAATTTTCGTCGTGTTACATAAGAATCATTCATCAAATTTGACTTTTGCCAAATTTTTCTTCTGCATTTCAACTCAAGACACCTCTCTTTTGAAACAGTATATCTCGAGAACTAGGTGAGATATAGAAAATTTCTATTCTTTATTTTTTATTTGTATCGCCTTTTTAAATAAGAATCCATCATCAAATTTGACAAATTTTTTCTTCTGAATTTCAACCAAAAAGATCTCACATTTGAGACAGAATATCTCGGAAACTAGGCAGAATATCCAAAAAATTTATTCGTCATTTTTTATTTGTCTCATGGAGTTACATTGTAATCAATCACCAGATTGCCGCGTCACGTTTATCGTAGAATCCCCTTGAGGTTTTTGTACATATTTTCCGTGTCTGTATGGATGCGGCCAAGCCCCCCCCCCCCCCCCTCCTCCTCCGCCCGGCGTCACTTCAATGCGTGGTGAAGGTCTCTTGCGTCGTCTCCATATATTCCTTCCTTCATGGGCCCAGCGGCATTGATTTCCTTTGACAGAGTGAGAAACTAAAAGAAACTTATAACAGTATTGTCAAAGATCATAGTGAAGAAATAAGCAATCACTACTATAAACATACAAATTTCTGTTTCAAAGCAAAATCAATTCGTTGAAGCTACATATCGACAGAAGAAAACCAAGAGGAAATGAAGTCCTTTAAAAAAAAATAGTATTTTCAAGACATGATGGGCAAACTTAAATTAAATCTATGGAAACTTTTTTGCTGGAGGACATAAATAAATCTTTATTATTACATTGAATATTTATTACTATTACTATTATTATTGTACTATAACATACTTTCAAGCGGACGAATCGCGTAAAACTGCTAATTACTAATAATATTTACTACCTCAGATCCGCGGCAGAGTGACAGTTTGTCTCCACAGAAGTCCCTCCGATATCAGTTCCATCAGCTAAGATGCCATAATGTGCTTCAGTCAGTACTGAATGAAATTCTGTTGAGTATGATGGACAAATAGGCGAGAGGTTGTCAGTTTACCGACCACTTAACTCGTGAAATCGGCAATGGAAGGAGAGGCACGAATAATGGTGTCAGTAGACTCAAGACATACTTTCAGCTCTCGGTCACATGCTACAGCTGTAGATTGAATCAATTTTGACTCTTCGGTGTCAATGAGTCCAGTCTAGATTCTGAAACAATTACGGCAAATGCGCTCGATCAACGGAATCGTGCTATTGTTTCCTCTGCTTCAAAGAGCGCTTTCCACTTAATGAGGGTGGGTTATGTAACCCAGCGGAAAGTGTACGCAGGGCTTTGTTGTGTCAAAGACTCCAAATATCCAATTGACATAGATAGTTGTAGACGGTTAACTTTTCTCTCTATATAGCAATGGAAACACTGTGCTCAGTTGTCCATATCATTTAAGTGACTAGGGTTTCCGTTTATGTGTTACCATCTTGCTTAGAAGTGGAAAAGCAAGCTTTTATGCTTCTATGCTTTTCAGGAATAAAAGCTAGAACCTTCTGACATATGCACGTGTGTATTTAGTTTAAAAGCGCTAAAGCTGATGCACTTGATAAATAATAATTAGGGGGCAGGAAATATAAATATGTACCTAACCTTATTTTTTTTTCCAAAAAAAAAATCGGTAAGTTCACGAATAGATGTCTTCAGTTGCATACACGAAATAGTATGACAGCTCAGGTATCACACCGTAACTCCGTTCCTAATATATGCGTCATAGTATATGCGAAAAATCAAAACTTTTTTTTTAAAAAAAAGTAAAATGCTAAGAGTATAGATACTAACACAAAAGTCGGTTCACAAAAAGTACAAAAATGGTCGTGCGCGGAATGTCGTTATATTTCTACTCTCATGATTTCATCTCGGTTCAATTTATTTCCAGGGTGTCTTCTTTGTTGCTACTATACACTCTCTGTAACATTACAAATTATTTTTTACCAAAATTTAAAACTTAACGGAAAATAACTAAACCATTTTTATTTTTTGTTCAGAATTGAAGAAATCAGTATAAACAGTGGCCTACGATTAACAAAAGTGTTTTTTACTTACTGTTCAATATTTTATCTATTAAATCCTAATAACAATTAAATTCTACATAATACCTATTAAATCCTTCACTTTGAACGAATGCATTCAATGGCCTAAGGTAGAAACTTTTCGTTTCAAGAAGCCAGATTTGGCAATAGTTAACATCGCGATACAGGTCGTCACTAACACAGCGCTTATGAAATCTTTATATATAAAGATAAATGTATGTTTGTTTGTTTGTTCTCCATACAAATCCACAGTTTTTCATCCGATCTCGATGAAACTTTGCACACTTATCCTTTGAAACGAGAAAAATACTGTCTACATTAGGTTGAAAAATTATCTGTATAAATAACACATGTTGTCTCATAACTTCGAAATACGGTGATAGACAGACACGTTGGATACGGTCGTCTCCATACCGTGTTTCCGTATAGTGGACTGGCAGCTTAGTAGTTAAAGCGCTTGCTTACGAACGTCGTGGTCTCCGGTTCCAATCTCCGTGGACGCTAAGATTTTTAAAAATTGTTTTTCATCGTAAGAATCAGGCCTGCGCCGTAGGTTATTCGGATTGAATGTTAAACTGTAGATATTAGAAAGTTAGGGGTGCAATGCGAAGCAAATCGTAGATAGTCTTGCAATGTTGTAGGTGTACACTTCTTTACGTTATAATGATCATTCAGGTGTTGTTCGCAGTCAGTAAGTAATTCTTCCTACAAATCCACAGTTTTCATTCGATCTCGATGAAATTTTGCACACTTATCCTTTGAAACAAGGAGAAAAATACTGTCTACATTTGGTTGAAAAATTATCTGTATAATAACACATGTTGTCTCATAACTTCGAAATACGGCGATCGACAGACACGTTGGATATGGTCGCCTCCATACCATGTTTCCATATAGTGGACTGGCAGCTTAGTGGTTAAAGCCCTTGTTTACGAACGTCGTGGTCTCCGGTTCCAATCTCCGTGAAGGCTAAGATTTTTAAAAAATTGTTTTTCATCCTAAGAGTCAGGCCTGGGCCGTAGGTTATTCGGGTTGAATGTTAAACTGTAGTTTTAAAAAGTTAGGGGTACAATGCGAGGAAAATCGTAGGTAGTCTTGCAATGTTGTAGGTGTACACTTTTCTACGTTATAATGATCCCTCAGGTGTTGTTCGCAGTCAGTGTGTGAATGTGAACCACAGTAATATTATTATAAATACGGAAGTAAGTCTCTGTCTTTTTGTTACGTTTTGACGACTAAATGGCTATATCGTTGTGATGCAATTTTATAAGGAAATCTGTATGAAGGGCACAGGATATTTTCTCCAGTATGATTAACAGTTGTAGTCACGAAAATTTGAGACCTTATCGAATTGTGACAGAAATATGTTGGAAATTGATTCTCTTCAAGAGACAGGTTCGACGGTACAATGATATAGTGATAGCTTTCCTGTCATATTATTCCTACTCGATATTGTTTGGGACCAATCCTTCGTTAGCAACTTTCTATATTTAATTCTGGCAAAAAAAAATTCTTAATCCACGCGTACGAAGTTGCGGGTACGGGCTAGTCAGCGTATAATCAGCTAATAATAAATAAATTCCTCCTGCCTTAAGCTGTAACAAAAACATCTGGGCCTGGCTGCATTTCAACCGAACCCCTTTCTCCGTTTATATTGCCGCTAAAAATGCAAACAATATGGGGAAACCACAATACATTAAATGCAGTTTGAGTAGTAGCAACATTTTCTACATAAGGATTCCTAATTAGAATAGTGTATATTACTAGTGCAAGCCTGTGATCGTTTTTTGCGTATCGTCACGGGACTACAACAGTTCTAATTAGGATAAATAAATTTTCTTGAGCTTGAATAACTCAGAAGTTTTCATAAACCTATTAAACAAGAACAGAGACGATCGCGCAATTGTTTCAAAGGTCGTGGTTGGTAGACTTGAACTGGCTGAAATATAAACTTGACTTGTATTTGACCCTTAAAGTTCACTTTGCAAAATTTGAAATGGAGTGCCCAATTGCTTCAAAAGTATCATTGTTTTTTACTGAGGCTGGGGTAATATTCATAACTTAATCTTTGGTCACAGTATCTGTAACGGCCAGAGAACTTAATAAAGATTCCAGATTATTAAATAGTTGAGCAACTCCGAAGAAATGAATTGCTAGGATATTCGATTCCGTAACATATTTGATCTGATATCCACTTTAAATAACCTTATAACCCACGTACAGCGAACATGAATAAAGACCATTAACGAAAGCGGTCAGTAAATTATGTAAAAATCAAACAAACAGTAATGTATAAATTTGGTCAAGCAGCAACATTAGTGAAAGTTTTAACTAAAGTTAAATTGAGCCTAGGCCGAATGACAATTGACATTCGTGATACAGCTGAGACCATGAGTAATTTAAGTTTTTTTAAACTTTTTTTAATGTTGCTTTCATTAGCGACACGTTACAGAAAAGCAGTTCCACGCTTTTCCAGCACTAAATTTTTTCGATACTTTTTTAACTATAAAATGCTACGAAAAGGAAACTTAATGAACGTATTATTGCAATTAGTTTTGTAGCAGTTTCTTAGTTATTAATTTTTTGACATAACCTCTAATGATATATTTGGTCGCTGTTAATTTGCTAGTGATGGCTGGCGTGCGACGTCCCCGTTTTCCAGCCAATAGCTATCAAGGTGAGTAAGTGAGTGAGCTTAGGAAATTATATTACAAAATATATTGCAACTAATTTTATTATAGACCTTCAGTATGAACTGCAACTGGACTAAAGGCCGCTCAATGACACAGTCATTGTATCGCGATGTAAACTTGACTCGCAATATTAATGTAAGTTGTGTTACGAGCTGTAATGAATTCTGGACTTTGCGTTGAACTAAGTTACGAGCATGTTGGTATACATTTTTAAATTACGTTGCTTTAATAATTGTCATGAAGCTGACGCCATAGTTCATGTTGCCAAATGTAGTTCGACATGTATTCAGTATTTAATTAAGTTCACTTTTACGAGAGCCATATTTCCAGCATCATTATTCAGCTGTTGCTTTGGTATAACGATCTGAAATTTTGAATCATTCATGACATCATTTACATGCAATTTAGTGAATGTATTAATGCGCAAGTGATAAAAGCTTTGATTTTCTAACGACAATATTAGCGGAGTTGGGGGCTTGGATGAAATGCAGTCTGAACCAGAATGACAAATGAAACTTTATTAGTAATTTAAGCTGATTTCATGAGCGCCAGTTAATGACATGTAGGCCTATCACGTTTTACTGAAGTTGTATCAGAAGATCCATAATAATAGTTCCAAAGAAGGAAATATAAATCGTTAACCTGAATTTTTTTTAAAATTCGTGTTGTCGGCAAGATCACAAAGAGATATCTTCAGTTGCGGACATGAAATATTATGGCACCTCAGGTATCTCGCCGTAATTCCGTTCGTAATATATGTGACAATTCAAAATTTGAAAAAGTACTGATTTTCAAGTTGTATTAACAAAGGTTGTGGTTTGGTTGAAATGCAGCCTGAACCAGAATGACTACTAATCAGGGCCGGCGTTAGGGGGAGGTAAGCGGGTCACACGGCTGATGGGGGCCCGATAACCGGCTCTAGGGCCCCCCGCTCCACTCAACAAGTTGTAGAGCCAAAAAAAAGTTGCCCATTTGGTCTGAGGGAGGAACCTACCTGATGAATTCACCAAGGGACCTCAACCGGTTACCCCGGGCCCCAGAATCCTAGCGCCGGCCCTGCTACTAATATTATGTGGTGGATTTGGAGTGAAGAAGGGGGCAGGCCAAGCCAAATTCTGGCTATAATGACGTCAGAATCAGCTCAAGACGTTTATTAGCGCTGAGTGAGTAATTTGCGAAACGGTATATTTCGGTGCGCATTACAGCTTTGTTAGCCCTACTTATTTCCTAGGTTTGAGATATACTTTTCGTTGAAGAGTAAAAGACAAGGAAGTAGTTAACCATATTTTCCACCCAAAAGAGAACTTTTTCTGCAGGTTGTACTTCGAACAATAACAAAAATTCTTATACCATAACACACTTGCAAGCGGATGAAGTCGCGGATAACTGATAGTAGTTCATAGCTGTTTCCATAGGGACTCAAAACATCTTTTAGATTTATTATGTTAAAATGGCACAATAATTTATGTCCTAGATGCTAGTAATATACACACAGAAATAAAATTAGGCCCATATAAATTAGTGGTCCTCAGCATTATTTTTGACAATTTACTGGTCCTCGGGTCGAAAAAGATTGATAAACGCTGGTATATAGGATATCTAAATTACATACGGAGATAACTAAATTACGGAAATAAATATACACATGCTGTTGTGTGTTCTGTACCTTATTTTAGCTCTGACAAATAATACGAATTAAAAGCTACATGGCCGCCTCAACCCTCACGTAGCCAAGCGTAGTTTTCTACCCAAACCTCCCCCCCCTCTCCTAGAGCGAGTCACCTAGGTTATGGATTCTTCCATACAGAAAAAAAAATACTTTTTAACACCACAATATGTTCCTTATTTAGAGCCATCCAACATCAAGCGAAAATATCTTACCCGGTGGCCATATCATTTAATTTTCATTTTGAATATTTAATTGTGAAACATTTCCTATCGAGGAATGGACGAACATGCAAGCAAAGAAAAGGCTTTCCTTTTGACAATACTCCATAAATTCTGTGTGATTTCTAGTTTAATGCACACGTTCAAGATCATACCAAGACGGAAGAACAAGGAAATAAAACACGTGCCTACAATATTTAAAAAAAGGAAGAAGAAGAAATATAGCATTTCTTCCGATATCGACCTTTGGATAGTTATGTGAACGTCTACCGGAATGTAATCGTGCTTCCTTCATACTTCCGCCTGAGACTTCAAAGTCGGAACTATCTTACGCTAATTATTGATTGTGTAGGTGCCTTCTTCAATTTCGAACATTTCATAGCCATTATCTTTTCTAAGTAGTAAATTAGCAGGCCAAATTGCAAATTTAAGGAGGATCCAGAGAGCAGTTTGATGAACCATATCTTTTCATCATGAGTAATTTGCCAGCCGGGCAGGCTATACTGAATGTTTTATCGTTTGACGGTCTGTAACATTCGTGACAGTGGTGGATCTACCAATTTGCCGAGCAGGAGGAAAAACTGAGAGATGCAGACTTCAGAGATTTTAGGCAGAATTAAAAACTAGTACGGCTTATTATTGTATAGAAAAACATCATGATAAAAACTATTGAGCTTAAGGCTATTATATTAGTAGGTTTGAACATACATAGGAAGTTTTTCAGAAGAAAAATACTTATAAATTTCTTATAGGTTTTTTAGACACCTCTAGACAAAATGGCAGTGTTGCCAACAGCATAAAATTCAATTTCCCAGACGGTTATGATCTTAGAGAACTGACAAAAAATTGGAGAGGAAAAATTCCGTAAAATATATTTCTGAGTTTTATCTTTTTACAAATGTGAAGTTTCGTTCCGAATCAGCCCGCTGTTCGGATTGACCCAGTTTTATTTACGGTATAGGGTTTAGGAACCTACCGACATGTCATAAAGCGTTAGTAGCGAGCGACCGAAGAAAAATACTGGTGCGGCTTTCTAGTAAAGTGGGAGGGTGCTCGAAGAGTGGTGGGAAGAATTTGGCCACTGAAGGCACTCGCCAGCAATATTATTAACTTTTCGATGTTTTGTTTATTTGCCGTGCCTATCAGGAGCAAATACAGTGCTCTGATTCGCCGAGTGATATATGCCCCATTGCAATGTGAAGAAACACACTGATCTGTTGCAGTGGCAAGTAACCTCCACCGAGGCCTCACTACTCCAGTCACGGCAGTGTGAGACTTGAGTGAACGAAACGGCCCGGGGAAGAATTCCACACGTCTCCACTGACGAGTTTACCGGCTACGATCAACGGACGACCGCTGCGGCGCTAGTCCGGTTTGCGAGGGTCTTGTGACCCCACTATCTGCGGACAATGGTAAAACTTCCGTTCCCATAAAAACTTATGCAATCAGTTCTACGCAGTAAACGAACCCTGAATAGTCCCGAATCTCTGACTGTTTCAGAAATCAAAGACATTGGACTAGGTGTAATTGTTTAAATGTCAATAAAATACAATTCATGTTTCAGTAAATTTCACTATTGTTAAGTTTTAATAAATTTTCATTGATCCTATAAGTCCAGTAATATTTCATGTAACAAGCTTATTACTCATGATCACTTACAATATTTAATCATGATAGCTTTTTTTTAAAATGATTACAACAGCATGGTCAGGAAGTCTCTTTCCTCAAATAGCAAACACTTCAGGTCCCAGTCTTCCTTTTGCTCTGCAAGATCTTTTAAATAAGCTAAAAATAGTTCTCTGGAATCCATAAACAAAGACAGTAATTGGAATAAGTTTAAAGAAGGAAAATTCAAATACAAACTGATTGAGAACTTGAAGCTATATATTCTATCAAATAATTCATTAGTTTAAATTTATAATTAACTGAAGCAACTTATCTACATCACCTGCATTTAGATAGGATTTTTTTTCTTGTGGCTTTACACCTCATCGACGTCAAGGTCATTAGAGGCGGGATGCGAATAGGGACAAGGAATGGAAAGGAATTCGGCCATGGCCTTTTGAAGGAAGCATTTGCCTGGAGTGATTTGGGGAAATCATGGAAAACCCAAATCTGGATGCCCGGACAGGGATTCGAAAATGATAGGCCAGAGCGTTAACCACTCACCCACCACGCTCAGTAGGTCACAAATTATTTCATTGTGCCATTATAAGAGGAAAAACAGATTGTTACTTGAGCAGGAAATAAATTTTTACCCAGATACCAAATTTTCTAGTTATTTTTGCACATACACTATTGATTTTTAAGAAAATTGTAACACCAAGAAGGCATATGGGTGCACAGACTTCCGCCGTCATTGTCAAGGCCACCTAGGTTGTCCGGGTGGAAACCTCATCAATTTATCAAAACCATCGTTCAGCCATCGTTTGGTGACTTTCTTCTGAGAACTGAAGAAAGCCACAAAATGATGGCTGTAAAGTTAGGTTTCAATGAATTGAAGTGGTTCCACCTGGACAACCAAAATGACAAGAAAGCACATGATTACAATCAAATTTATTCCACCGATTTGAGATATAACTGCACAATAGGGTTATTGAGAAAAGAAAATCACTAGTATTTATTTTATAGGCCAGTTAACATAAACCAACTGTTTTATTTTGATATTGAGGAAGTTACACACTTGTAGTGTGGAATTAAATACACACTATCCTCCATTTGGGAGGAAAGGGGGGGGGGGGTTTATGGTTCTTTCAATGAAGACAACATCCCAGGATTTACCTGGAGTGATTTTTGGAAACCTTGGGAAAATTAAATCTGGATGTACAGACTGGAAACTGAAAACATCCTCACAATGCTATGCACTGATGTCATAAGACAAGCTTCACTAGCTTAAGGTGGAACATTCCCTCCTCCTCCTCATTCCAGTCCAGTGGATGTGTTGTCCTCATTATCTTTTCATGAAACAGGTGATTAAATTCAAATTTGTAGAAAATCAGATGAACACTGTAAACAAAGAATTCTTTTAAAAAACAAAACTCTCCGACTGGAGATTTATTGGAGGAATTAAGGGTCGGATGAATGTTATTGAAGAGCTCCTTGCCACAATCTTTTGGGTTTTAACATCAGCACTGTGGGTAACGAGGGATCATAATGATCTTGCCCTGGAACAGGCAACATACCGTTGTTTATGCAAGGGATAAGCAACACTGCAGAGTATCCAGCCGTGAAGCTGTCACCACTCTGTCTCACTCATCTGTGAATACCATTTACTTCTAGCTTCTTTTAAAGACGAACTGAAATCAGTTCTATTTTGTGAAGGCATGTTTCAGAAGTTAAATAGTAAAATATATGTCAGTTCTTGTGCTGAGTTTGCCATTAGTCTGACAATATCCTATGCCAAGAATATAGGAAAGACTGGACAGGATGGAGAGAGGGGAACAGAGGAGTATTGCCTTCGCGTCCCCATATCACGCCATTACCTCGAGTTCTAACCTGAAACAGGAAATCTCCCTACCATGCAGTCAATTGTTATCGGCATTAGAATGACTTTATCTATTAATTTATAAGAACGATAATTTTAAAAAATTAAAGGGTGAATATTTAGTGACTTTAAATAGCTAATATTGACAAAAAAATGATAAAACATTCTCCTGACCAATACTTTGTCATAGGTAATAACAGTACTCAGTGGAAATTCGTGAAAAAAATCCTTCCTTTAAGGTGTTATGCAAACAAATTTTTCAAAAAATTTTGTCTGTCAGACCATTTGCACTTTTACATGTCATGAAAAGGATTTATAGAAGGGAAAGAAAGTTATTTTTCTCACAGTACAGACAAAACTAACTTTACATATTTAAATTTTATATTTACACTTACACAAACTACAAGTCCATCTGTTTAGTCAAATTATTGAAGCAGCTGTAAAACTCATTCCAGTTTACATTAATTCAATAGAAATTAGAAACAATTTTTTTTAAAAAATGATAGTAAAATGAAATGACTAATTTATCAAAGTACAAAAAGGAAGTATGTTGAGAAAAAAAATACCAAACTTTGAATAAGAGAATATCATCAATAATCAAACATGTATGCATTAATTTACAACATTCGCCAGTTACAATGTTTAAAAAATATATGTATCATTCTAAATTTCCATTAATGTTATGCTATATTGTCATATATTTTGACAACATCTGGGTGTTGCTCCAGTTTATGGCAAATGTTTGCAATGTCTTCAAGCACTTCATCACTAACATTTACAACACTCTTAGGTATGTACACCTGGTCTGCATTCTTTATGCTGTACTGCAGGTTCAGCAGTCCTTTCTTCACTGCATAAAAATGGTCACCATCACAAACAAACTGAAAACACAATTTCACAATAAAATTTCACTAAATATAAGAATGCTCTTTTATAAAAATAAATTATTTTCACTATGAAACTAGAGATTAGTATGGACATGAACAACAATATCAGCAGAAATAATCACATTCATGAAGGGGGTAAATTAAAACAGATGGCAGGAAAAAGGGGAAGCAATTTCTAGCTTCTACCTAAGCATTGAAAAATATTAAAACTAATCATGGTTGGACAAAAGGAGCAGATAGAAAAATATTATAAAATCTTAAATATAAAGAAACAAAAATAAATAAACTAAGGAAGGATATGAAAATAAACCCCAACACTTACCACGATGCCAACTGGGGGCAACAAACACAAAAAAGACAAACACACGTAACGCAATATTTTGGTGTTGAACCTTATTCTTGCATTGACTTTGTAAGGTTAGATATGATCACTCCATAGCCTGCTTGTTGAATGGGAAACCAGGTAGCATCACTTGGACATAAGAAGTGGTGGTGGAGGGGATACTTAATTGATAATTCTCGAGGTATACTATCGTTGGAAGTGGGAACGTGAGGATATAAATATAACAATAATAAAGCAACTCAGCAAGAATATGTGAATATAGAATACATAAAATGTAAACAAATAATCTATATATTAATATGCTAAGCGAAAACTTATGTTACATTATTAAGAATATTGCGCGCACGGAGAAGTGTGAGATTTGGCATAGTTAAAGATTATATGGAGCAGAAGTGAAGGAAGCTAAAATCTATATATGATATGCGTTACAAATACATTAAATTAAGTAAAATAAAATGCTCGCTCGCCTACATAGTTCGCTCAGATGGCTGGTAGATGGCGCAGCTAGCGGCCTTACTTTGTCTTCTTTAGTGAAACAAAACAATCGAAATTAATCTCTGAACTTATATAGAAGCAACATTTCGAGGGCTGGCAGATAGCGCAGCTAGCGGCCAGAATATTGGGCGAACGGAGGAACTTAAAGAAATACAGAAAGCTAAAATTATATATAATATATTTTACAAACCTTGGAATCGATATAAGCAGATAATCGATTGCTTCAGTTGTAAACAAATGCGCAGTATGTCTCTGGTTTGCGACATGGGCTGCGCAGAACGAATTTCCCATAAACTTTTTACTCTTGGTCCAGGCCGAATTTCAACCTAACCATGATCACTATGACAAAACGAACCTATTTAGGTTGATATGATCCCTGCACCGATAATTTTTGTGTAATTTTACAGTGTTGCTAACATTTCGCTGTTGCGGAGCATCCCATATTTTGGCATTTTAATTTATTTCGTGGTGACTTTTCCGGAAAAGGAGAGTGCTAAACGTGAAGAGGACACTATAAGGAAACAGTTAATCCAAATTTCAACAGGTCAGTAACAGTTTTTCACTGGTGGGGAACCATCGATAAATACATTTCATCATTCGCTATGGTTAGATTAGAAGCTAAAATTTAGCATACAGTCACGTGTGGAGTGTATCGTTTTAATTTTATAGGTAATGCAGAGAATTACTAGATTATTACTCTTTCATGAAAGAAACTAAACAACTTAATGAATTACGGTCGAATTTCGATCAATGGACGATCACTAGTAAAAAAATTCAGTTTACTGTAAGAGTCTTACTGGAGATTAAGGCCAGGAGGATATCTGTTGTCAAGAATATGTTGGTAAGCTACTTCCCATCTGTGGAGTTCGAAGTGGTATCAGGGAAAACTCCAATAGCTCTTACTGCATGTGTGTTGTTGAAATTGTTCAGTTTGTGGGTGCCAGCATGTTTTGCCACTGGATGGGAAAAGTTGCTAAAATACACTGTTTGTCTATGACCATTCATTCTGAAGGTGAATGAGTTAATAATAAATATATATAAAGATATTTTGCAAACAGAACAAATTCAAGAGGACAGGAAAAATGTGTTAATCCACCCTTTACGCAAAACGGGAGAAAGAGCAAGTGTTAATAAACATGGGGGAATCTCACCGCAGTCATTGCCATACAAAATTTTCTCCCAGAGTCTCCTCGATAGGGCTCAACAACAACTAGAACTAAGGATTGGAGAATATCAAGCTGGATTTAGACCAGGTAGATCTTGCACAGAACAAATCCTTAACTTAAAAGTTAACCTCAAACATCAAAGAATTTGTAGCAAACGTTTAGTCTGCATATTTGTCGATTTTAAAAAAGCATATGACTCAGTTCATCGTGAGCCATTATTCCAAATATTGAAAGGGCAAGGCTTAGAACCCAATACTCTTGCTTTAATAAAACAGATACAAAATCCAAAATAAAATTCTTGGGGGAACCCTTCATAATTAAAACAGGAGTAAGATAAGGAAATGGACTCTCTCCATTAATGTACAACTGTGTCCTGGAAAAAGTGTTACAGGAATGGCAGAAACAAAAATCAATCCTTGGAATTGGCCAGCCAATTATATTAGGCAGAGGAAAATTAAAGATAGATTGCCTAGCATTTGCATACGATTTAGCAATCTTAACCCGTGCAATCGCAATAGTCCCAAAACTGATCGAACTCTTGAAAGAAGTAGCAGAGAAAATGGGTTTACAGATTTCATTTGAGAAAACAGAATTTATGACCTGCAATAAAAAGCACACCAAAATACATGGAGACAAAATATGGAAAAATCAAACGAGTCCCCTACTTCAAGTATCTCGGCAAAACCATCAAAAGAATGGAAACGAAGCAAAAGCTAACCAAATTAGATGCCAAAAGATGGAAACAGCTTATTGGCTAACGAGAAACATCAATAACAAAAAAAATTATCTCTAAGCACACAAAATTCAGACATTACAATACAGTTATTCAACCAGAATGTCTCTATGGATCAGAAACACTTATTTTAAACAGGAAAAAAGATATAGAAAACATTAAGAAAAAAGAACACGAAATTAAAAGGAAAATATTGGGTCCAAAACTCTTAGGGGATCAATACAGACTCAAAAATAATCAGAAAATCTTACAATATGCAGACATTCAGTGATACTACACAATGCAGACTAAAATTTTAGGGACACATCAAAAGAAAGAACCCTAACAGACTCACAAGACAAATAGTTGAATTCTATGAAAACTGAAGTAAAGCAATATCAGATACAATAAAATGGATTGGAGAAATCAAGAAAGACCTCAAATTAGAAGGAATTGCTCCAAAAGATATCGAAAACAGAGATACAGTTAAATCCAAACTTCACAAATGGCAAATTGACCTAGAAGAAAGACTAAAGAAAAGACCTGGAATGACTTGCTCAGATGAGAGAAAAGAAGCCCACAAAAAGAGTATGAAGGAAATATGGGCACAAAGGAAAGCGTACAATCACTTCTGAGTACTAATGGGCTTATCTGCAAATAGTAATAAATAATGTCTGCCAATGCAACTGAATTTATAATTTGTTTGCATATTTACCAAACACATTTTGCTTCATTATCAATATGAAAATTTTCCAGTAAAGAAATTGGGATCAAAGAACAAAAAAAAACAGATGTATAACACCTCAGGTATTTCACTCTAACACTGCTCACACTGGTGAAACTTTGTTTACAAGAAATTGTGAATTAAACTTTTTTCCATGTTTGATTGATAACTGTAGAAACAAAAATGGTCAGATACCAATGTTGTTTAAGGGATAGTGTTAGCAAGTGAAAGGTCCTAGGTTAAATCCACAACTGAGAATACATATTAATTTTTTTCTGATTGCATTTTCTTTCTATACTATTTGTAGTATTACAGATTTCTATCACTTATTGTCAAAAACTTGTGAATCCTTTAAAGGAAAAAAAACTAATATTTTGTTAAATTTTTGTAAAAATGAATCTACAAGCAGAAAACATTAGAGAAAGAAAATGCACACAGAAAAAAATAAAACATGTTCTCATGTGAGGATCGAACCTACTACTCTACACATACTAACACCTCGCCCTAAACCATGGCAATAAGAACATTTGTTTGCACATCTTCCCAACAGCAATATATGAAGCCTGAAAAAAATTAACAGTTTCTCTTAAATTAAAGCTTGCCAAAGATAACAGTGTTAAGGTGAAATACCTAACATGTCATAATATACACCTACCTTTTTCATTCCTTATCCTAACTTTAGCACTGAAGCCCTCTCCTTGTCGCAAATGTCTTCAGCAGTTTTCACTATTACAGCAATTGTGTGAACGTTTCATTTATTTGGGAGTTTTTATTATTATGTTTGTATATTGAAGCACTACATATCATTTACAAACCATATTTTCATTAAATTATATACAAATTTTTAGTAAAAAACAATAAGTTTTATATAATGAGCCTTTGTTTACTGGCATGTGACATTACTAACGTAGGTAACCTGTGTCATGTACAAAGTGGAGCTCCTTTTTCTATTTTAGATTTCAACATAGAATTTTTACTTAAAATATTGCAATGCTTCAAAACAAAACAAATAATTTCAAGTAAATAAAGTTTGTTAATAAACAATTCCCTGATAGTAATAAACTGGAATATTTTGGCTACTGGTTTACTGAATCCTCTCCTATCCATCAACAGTGCTTAATGATCACTTATTCCTTCACTCAAATTTATCATCAGACTTTATTAGGAAGATATCCATCCAACTTCTAATGTCACACACAGCCAAGACCTTCACAATGTTTTTCTCCCACCCCAGAAATCTACCACAAATAACTTAAGAATAAAGTCTATGAACACTAGGGAACTGTAGTAGTCTCTGCAGTAAACTGTACATTGTACCATTGTAGAAAACCTAATTGACAAAAATTCCCCTACAACAATTTGTGACTTTGTATATCTCTATTAAGTTATCAAACTCTGATACTTCATTACACTTCTACAATGCACTAATAACATTACTATAACTTGCTTTTTCATATTCTGAACATTACTCTTCACTCTCCTTCGTATGATCCTCCTCCCTCCCTTTTATTGTTTTGTCAACTTCAACCATTTTTTTTTTTTCAGCAACAAAGGATTAGAAAGAAGTGGCATGAGGTAACATGTATATGGAAATAAAAAATAAAATATACCCGCCACTCACAAAAGTTGAAGGAAGAGGGTCAGCATCGACAAAAAACACTTCACAAACATATTTTGGGCTATGTCCATCTTCATGGAAATAGAAACATGTGACTGAGCTTGCACAGTCACCTTCAGTCAACACAACCACATAAATGGTAGTTTTGACCGTTACGATCAGTATGGAGGTGGTGGGAAAGCAACAACAATATCAGTAGAAACTTTAATTGCAGGAAATGAGTTAATCAGCATAAAATAGAAAAGGGGACATGAGAAAGGGGTGCAAAATTAATTAAAAATAAATAATAGACTAAAAGGAAAAATAATTTTTAAATTATATATCAATCATACTAGCAAGCAATGGGTATACCAGGGAGAGGAAAGTGAATATTATCTGAGATTGAAACCTGGGTGGTGTCATCCCCATCTGAACTCTGGAAGTGAGAATTGGCCTACCTACACATTCTGGATATCAGACATACCAACCATATTTTGTTTTTGAGACTACCCCATTACACATCTGTCTTCAGTATCCCTTTGGTCACCTATTTTTTATCCCCTCACCAACAGTCTCTAACCTAAAAAAAGGCACAGTCCCAATCCGAACATAAATGTAAGTGGGCTCCTATAAGCCAACATGCTGTTACAGCCTATTGTGGGCTGACATAGAGCCACATTCACGTGCGGTTTCTGACCAACACAACAAGGCACGCATTACGCTGTCTTAAAAGGACACTCTGCAGGACAGGGGTCAGCGAATTCAAGTGCAATACGGCGAATTCTGCATTCAAGCTGGAAGAAAGACTAAACACAATAGCTGCCAGTTTGAAAAGACAGATTTACGACCTTTCACTGCTCAGTATGGGGTCGGCCGCAGTTCGGTGGTCGGACAGCGTTGACGGGTGAGATGTATATCGCGTGACGAATGCAGAAACGTGATAACGTCAAGACACGCCAAATTAGAGATTCTGTGAGTGCTCACTGCGTGAAAATAGTAAAACCGAGTGGACACGAAAGTAAAACGACAGTTTCCGAAGAAATTCTCCAACCCCGTCGAAGGAATGATGTTTTGAACGAGAGTGTGCCTGGAGGGGCGAATGTTTTGCCAATAGTATTTTAATATATAGAATAGTTCTTATTTTTTTTTTTTGTATAATCTTGTTTCATGTCCGCCAATGAGGAGAGAGACAGGAACGTCTACATCGCCGATAGGACCAGAGAAAATCGGCTGGAGTAGGAGAAGTTTTAAAAGGTGCTGCGAGATGCTCTTCGAGGTCTTTCTGGCCGTCTTTCTGGTTGGGTCGTCTTTTGGGTCTGACTGGTTCCTGTTCACTTGTGCTGGCGCACAAGAACGACCCAGAAAGCCGACAGCATATCATGCGATCGGTTGTGTCTGCATTTTGAGTCACAAGGTGTCAAATAAATTCAGTGTGGGCTCAGAGTTTGCTGACTTCGCCAATGCCGGACAGACGGTAAAAGACAAACATTGCAGCAGTTAGTAATATTGTGTTTGCACTCTACCCAACATAACGCTCTGAGCGGAGAAGTCCGCACGATAAGAGTTCTCACTCTCCGATAGATAAACTGAGATATTAGCCGTGGCATTATTTTGTTTTTTAACTTGATTCAGTTGTTTCTGTGATTGAAACGGACATTAGCAACTATCAGATAGTCTCATTACGTATCTTGCCGAAGACTGTAAACTGTTATTTTATATATGAAAATCTGAACGGATATTTTGTCGTTTTGTATTGCTTAATTTAGTGGCCATTAATGTAGGGCAAAGGTGTTGTTTGTAAATAATTTTGATTGTGTATATTTATTAAATTTAAATTCACCTTATGTCTGTTGGCCTTCTTTCAGAGAATATATATGGTCAGGTTATGACTTTTCCATCCTTATTAGTAATTTTAAATCATTTTTAGAACCCTTTTCAATCTACAATATAAATACTCATATGCTTTTGGTTTCCGGCATTGTTCGACCGTCGGCCGGGGACTATTTCATAATAATTACGCTTCATAAACTTCTGTGTGCTAAGCATTTAAATGTGACGTAATTCATTAGCTTACCTTATAAAAGATGCTGGAAGTGTTGACCCTCTTGTGTAATGCACATTTCACATCTTCTGAACATATTTCGAGACACACGCTGCCCTAACTGACTTAATGATTTTCTGGGTGACTGTTCTAGTCGAAAAGCGATATCGTCAATTTTCTCCTCTGTGAGAATACGGTTGACCGACAGTCTCTTTTTGTTAAAAAATGAAACCGTTTCTCTTACTTTTTTTAACCAGACGCAGAATTGTTGATTTAGCTGGCAGTAAAGCACCAGGAAATTCGCGACGAAATTTACTGCGACACTTTTTAAACGACTTCTTCTTCACATATGTATCGTAGAGAAATATTCTTTGTTCCAAACTGTAATGTACCATAATTTTACTCACACTCAAACACGGTACAGATTAATAAGAGTATGAAGCCCCAAACCAGCCAAACCGCAAAGAAACGTTTATTCACAACACTGATTAATAAGAGACTGAAGTCACAAACTATCTACAATGCAAAGAAACCGTTCTTAACAATGTAAGGGTCACTGCACTGCACTGTTGGGGCAGCGGAGGTGTTAAACAGTGCGGTGATTCACGGTGCCGTGTGGCGGAAACTGCTGGCTAGACTGACCGAGCAAGTTGCCGACGGCAACAGACTGGGAGGGTAGCGTTTTCCGGCGAACGCCCTGTACTTTGCCTAATTACTTGACTTTATATTCAATATACTCTAGATGGTGCTGACTACAACTGGTGATAATAGCTTTGCTACAACTTTAGACGTTCATTAGGTATTTCAAATTTTCAGTTAGGTCACTTTGGCCGGATGGTTGAAAGACATCGAATTCTCCCTCGAACTATTTTTTTCTGGGTATGATAAATACACTTTAAAATGCTCTTCCTAATGAGTTTTAGCAGTGAGAATGAATGCAAGAAAATCCATTATGGTTAAAAAACAAAAAAAAACACTTTAGCTACTTTTTAAATATGCAGCCTTGAAATCAAACTATGTTACTGCTGGGACTAGCTAATAAAAATGTTTTTCTATACTTGTTCTCTGGATTAAACCTATCCCTGAATGGTTTTGACAAGCTTATAGATATGTTACACTCCCTTGGCAGCTTTAGTTGGTACCTTTAAGAAACATGCTTTAGTTAACTGAAAGGAGATGTGTCGTTAGCTTATGGTACAGAGAGAAATAAATCATTTAATAAAGCTATTTAGTAGAGCAGCACTAGACGTAGAAACTCAACACAAACAGTGTTTGTTCAGTTCTTTCTCCACAAAACTTCCAAAGAAAACTTCTAACTATTCACCTCCAGTGAGCCATCTTCTCCCTCTTGTACTTCTTCTGCCCCCAACTCAATGGCATGTTCCTCTGCAGTGTCCAACTTGACATCACCTGGAGGAGTCACCTCCAATACTCCTTTATATTCAAACATCCGTCCAGAACCATCAGTCAGAGAAGCACTGCAATAAAAATGGTGGTGTCCATCAATATTACTCTTCAAATAAATTCCCTTTTTATTTGAGTCTAAGGATAGAAAAACAAATATTCTCAATGTTCACAAAAGATTATGTGTGTCTCAAACTTTTTATATTAACTGATTGGCAATGTTCCAATAGCATACTTGTTCCCACAAGACATAAATGTAATAAAATAGTGTCATCAGCTGGCAAACTAGCCTGCTCAAAAAAAACTTATAGATGCCATCTATAAACACTGTGGAATGGATGTCTCATTTTTTTACGAAAATTTGTGCTCTCTTATGTAATGTCACAGAAAAATGGGTGTTTGGTTCAGTTTAACTGTTCACTGTCTGTATGACTCGAGTAAACTTCAGTAAATTTTAATTATTGCAGAAAGTTCTTTCCACAAATTGAGCACTACCCAAAGCAGGGGATTTAAATATTCGATGAAGGCAATTAAAAATAACAAAGCAGAAGAATGGATCACATCAAGTATATTCTCCAAAACTTCATGTTGCTGATTTCAGAAGTTGCATTGTGAATAAAGGTGCAGGTTTGCTTCTACGACACAGTGCATTCACAGTTACAACAATCATCCAGTGGAGTTTCCAAAAGTAACCACCCTTTTTTTTTCACATGTGATAATCACTCTAAGTCTTTATAAGAAATCACAGAAACATTTCAAAATTCAACGCAATGCCAAAAATATTCTATCAATAAACCAGTTTCACCAAAAATAATTACTGTATCAGTAATATTTTTAAGTATCAAAACTGCACTCAAGAGCCCATATATCCTATAAAATCAGCCAGTCAACTGTATGTCCAGCAACCCCAATGTTCTTATTATAGACTCGCACTGGAAGTATGTGGAGTATTCCAAGTTATCCCTGCAAATCTGATTCATTTTGACATGGTCACTAAAATCTAACCAATTATTGCAGTTATGTTTGTGATTTTCGAGAAGAAACATCTATAATAGACCCGATGAAGAGAACCGAGCAAGTTGTTGAAACGTCGTCGATCTATGACTCTATCCGGCTGGACACCCGTGAACAATTCACTGCATCAATACGCCGGGAAAATCTCCATTTACATAACCAATTATTCCCGAAATGTCATAAATTCTGTTATTTTGAACATTTTTGTTTTTAAATCTTTCATCAAAATATTCCATGGTTTAGCTGTAATGAATTATTGAAGATAATTCAGTCCAGATAAGTCTTTAACCTTTAAAGAATCACTTTTCAATCCTAGTTTAATCTGAAATATGATTAGATACTAATCAAAACTCATGTTTACTAACATCACATGGGTATTAACTTTCTTTTAAATTCTATAACTTTTGTATTTTAAAATTTAATTTACACTATTTTTCTTGTTAAAAATCCTCTTTATTTTAGAGTGTAAATTAATTTGGAATTTCCCTTAATTTAATTTACATTTAGTGCGGAAGCTTTTTATTTAGGTTTGTTTAAGTGTAGAGAACATTATGCACATAATATTTGTTCATTATTTACTTGAATTAAGGTTGTTTTATTGTTTATATCAAATCTCACTGTTCAAGACAGTATAGTGCAATTGCACCCAAAACATTAGATATGAATTTACTTCTCTTAACAAATTTTCTCCCTATATAAAACTAGATGTCAAAATGATAGTTTTTACTTTAGAAACCCAATTAGCCTATCCGTAGTAACACTTCAAGGAAGGGCTTATCCCACATTCCCTAATAGCTGACAAAATAAATAAAAAATTAAACTAGTTTTTTTAGGTTTATTACAGTAATATAATTTACACAGACACATTCTGACTGTCTTAAAATATATTTTGGTTGTATTAATATTTTTGTAATTGTTTATTTTTTCAATTATCTTAGTCATTACCTTACAAAGAGATTACTATGCATACCCTTTGAAGCAACCTCGCATAACCCTGGGGTTGCATGTACCACTAATTGCGAACCGCTGAATATAAACTATAAAAATAACACAATCTTGGAAACAAAGAATATAAAATTCCTTGACATTCAAATAGATGAAAAAACTCAGATGGCAAAAAAATATCTCATTGCCACTGAAGAAGTTAAGTAATTCCATCTTTGTAATAAGAATACTTTCTCTAACAGCAGATTTAGAATTAATGAACCAGTTGTGATCCACTTATTTTCATTCAGTCATGTTGTATGACAATTGTTCGGGGAAACTCTTCACAAAGTTAAAAACTTTTCATAACACAAAAAAGAACTATTAGGATGCTGTGTAAGGTAAGATCAAGAAATTCTTAGAGACAACTCTTTAAAAACCTCAATATCCTTAAAGTGATTTCTCGGTATATATATTCTCTTCTGTGCTTTGTCATAGAACATTTAACTTGTTTACATCTAATTCACAGGTACACAGTTTCAATACAAGAAACAAAAATAACTAGTACAAAACACAAACATCACTGTCAGTAGTACAAAGAGAAGTTTATTAATCTGGCACACGTCTGCTTAATAAACTTCCTATAAAGTGCAAAACAGTTTATAGATAACAAGTATGTATTTAAAGAAAAAACAGAGATTATCTTACTGGCGACTTCTCCATTCAAGAATTTGTACAAAAGAACTAATTTTATCTAACACGACCTTCTGAAAATTCAGTTATAAAAAATTAATGTTTATTTTTTTATTTCATATTCTTTATTTCTTTATTTGTCTTTATAACATAATATAATTTTTACTATGATTATTAGTCATATTGTATGCATATATATTTACCATGAGATGAGATGTTTCACATCCAGAGGCCCTACCTCAGCAGGGATCTATGGAATATAATAAACTAAATAAAATTTTAAAAAATACCTATGCCATTTTTGTTTGGTTGGAAATTAATTAGTATATTGTACCAAAATGAGGAAGGGTAGGATTAATACACCTATCACTCACCATAGATGAAGGTCAGGAAGGCTGCGTTGAACAAACACATTTTACAATACTTCAGCATAAACCTTAATCATGTTAGAAATCAGATTGTGATGTAATCAATTTGTGAATTTGAGCTCAAAGTTGGCACTATCAATTGGTTCATGTATTATAAAAAAAAAGCCAAAAACATGATGCCTAACATTCTTAGCATGTTCAGAGTAAATTCAAGAATAAAGAAGCATTTTGATAAAAGTCTCATGTCTGGGAGAATTTCATAAGGAATGTTATTTAAGTTTTAAGAAGTTCAGAAATATTACATTACAGGGAGTAACAAAGAAAAATTCCAATTATTTAAAGATCAAAAAAGTATAGAGTCAAACAAAAGAGCCTAAAAGAAAAAATATATTTTTAAGGTGTAAAGTTACAGGGGAATAATTAATAGTGAATTTAGAAGTCCAAGGAGTAATGCTGGAAATTGGTCAGAAAAGGGAAATTAACTGATCTTTATTTATTTAAGGAATGTTTAGAAGACTTAAAAGTTAGTAAAAGAAACCAGAGGACATAACAAACTATTACTACATTTTTTTTTTTTTTATTTTTTTTTACTTATTGCTTTACGCCTTGCCGACAGCTAAAGTGGGATGGAACTGGGGACAAGGAACGGGAAGGAATTCGGCATGGCCTTTTTGAAGGAAGCATCCCAGCAATCACCTGGATTGATTTGGGGAAAAATCCAAATCTGGATGCCCGGACAGGGATTCGAACCCGCGTCCTCCCGAATGTGAGGCCAGAATGTTAACCATTCACCCACCACACTCGGTAAATATTACTATTACCTGGGTTTATTGGTCACATAATTTTTCAAGTGTAAAATAATGTGTTTTGTTAGTTTTATTACAAGGGCGAGAAAAGAACACTTTGTACTGCAAAGATATAGGGAATTTACAACAGTGGAAGAAAGGTTCAGAAAATTGGGGCTAAATTTGGTTAAGTTTGGAGCAGAAAGGTTCATTTTGGGAAACTTACTTAAAAATTATGGTTGCAATTTTGGAATCAGAAAATTGTGGTTTGTCGATCACAAGACAAGGAAATCAGTATAATCCAGATTCAAATTCATTTGATTGTCAGTTCTGGTTGGCTTGAAAAATCACAGTGACCTTTCTAGATTTAATATATATAATATTTAATTAAATTGTGATGGAGCGCATGCTCCGGTGGCAATTTCTTTACACACCCATCTTCTCATTTTCCTCCACCCACCTACATTTGCCCTCTGCAATTATTGGCTTTAAATTCTTTCAACGTTTTTGGTAAATTATTCATCATTTCCCTTGGTAGCTTATTCCAATGATGCATAGGGTAGCTTGTCGAGGCAGATTGTAGTTTTCGTAGCAATATTATATTGTACAAAGAACACAGAAGTTTGGAGATGAAGTGACAGCCACAATAGATATATTCAAAAAGAAGTTATAATTAGTCTCCAGCTGAATTGTCTAGTATTTTAGAAACTTTGACAGGAGGAAAATTTGCTGAAGTTTAGGAAACATTTTGTAATTTCTAAGGAATCCAAATTTGAATGAGAGATTGTTACATTTTTTCCTTGGAAGAAATCTGCAGTTTTCTATTTGAAATGAGTCTGATTATGTATGCGTTATAACCAAAGCCAGCATTAGAGGAGGATAAATGGGGCAAAAGCACATCGGACCTGGGCCCCCACCCGAGTACCTAATTAGAAATAACCATTAAAAAAAAATCTTAAAAAAGGTGTTGTTTGATATTTTGCATTACAACTTTGCAACTTCATCCAAAAAAACCAAAGATTATGTACTTGTTTAGTACGGGGAAGGGGGGTAAAAATGCTTACCCAGGGACCAAGAATCCAAGTGCCATGCCTGGTTATAACTGTTGGTATTTAGCAAAAGTCAAACTCGCCTTTTAAATAATTAAAATCTGTGCAAATTTAAAAGTTTTAATTTTATTTAGTGAATCAGTATCTTAATAAACTATCCTCAAAGTATATAAGAAACCTCAACGGTGGTTGAGTTGGTGACCTAACTCTTTGGTGAAGAGAAACTAGTCACAGTTGGATCCACGTTATACCAAACAATATAACTTTCAAGCATATCTGATGACATCTAAATAATCAAATTAGAGGACATTTCTCTATTCAACAAGACATAAGGATCAAATGTGTATACACTGAGACCTACCATACCATATGACTGTAGCCAGGGATGGTCAAGGATGGGGACTGCAATTGTGAGGGAAGCTGTAGATGGTAAAGTAAAATTTGAAAGTTTTAGCTCTGTCCACACACACCCAAAAACTAATAAGCGGATTTAAACAAAACTGCATGCAGTGATAACGCATATCATCAGATAACCATAGGTGGGCACAGTTAATCCAAAAGTTAACTTCATTTATCTTTAATCTGCTAATTAAAAAGTTAACTTTGATGATCTTTAAAGCATTACATTTTTGGAAATTTAACTTAAGTTAAAATTATCCATTAAAAGTTAACCATTGGAAAATTGTACTGATGTTAAAGTATTATCATAGGTATTACTGCATGCTATACCAAGGTGTTATGTACCGTGATGCATGGTGCAAGTATGGATTTCTTTATGAAAACTAAAATATTGTGCTCGAACTTGCAGAAGGATTTGAAGTGTTTTCCTTTTTCCCTGCGAGCTGATCCTGCTTTTGCTTTTTTTCCCCAAACTGTACATATTTGGATGTATGCATCCTCTTCATACGTTGTTTAAGATTATTAAGGCTAGAAACGTAAGTCATGATTGTAGAAAGTTTAGCAAACATAGTTTGTATTCATAAATCAACTGTTCTCCCAACCTTGTTTTAAATGCAACATAATTATATAAATGTGACCAAAGATTTTAGATCTTCTAGTTGCTATTTCTAGCATTGCTGCTTTCATTAACACATTCTAGATATTCAGTTTCCATGATGTAATCATGTAATGAATGCCAATTTAATTTATTTCACCAACAAACACCAAACTAACCACTGCACTTGATATAAGTCCGGAAGGCCAAAGACCATGAGGGATACCAAGGCAGCATTGGCTCAATAACTTTCAAGAGGAAATGCAACTAGTCAATGCCTGATCTGTGGACGTAATTTGGGATAAATACTAGAAAGAAGAAAAATAAGAAACACCAAATCAACACAAACTAAAAAACAGCACTATTTTTCTCACTACAAAAAAGTTATATAAATATAAAAACCAATCGAATTGAAACGAGTAGAGAGTGCCGGTTTGCAGACATAAAATACAAACACTCTAACTCTAGTGATCCTGCTTGCACCTACTCCTTGACTAGCACAACAGTTATATGTGTATCATACTTGCTCCCACTCTTTGTATTACTCAATTCGTTCGCCAATTGATTCACCAAACTTACGAACATGGTATGGCATGGAATTCAAACATACGAAATGATGTGAACAGCCAATGTAATAAACTAAAGTTAATGCAAGTTTACAAGTGTTTGTTTTCAAAAATATTCAGATATCTAACGCAAGTAATGTAATCAACCCAAAATTAAATTACTCAATTAGTCAATAAATGCTACTTTTCTGTTGTTATAGGACGCACAAACACGCTCGCAATTTGCATCTACATATTTAAATACATAATAAAAGCAAACCATATGATGATGAGCATTGTTTGCTCGAAACCGGTAATGGTTAAATAAAAATAATAATAACAAATTGTGACTGGTTGCTGTCTTCAATGACAACCCAAAAATGTAAGTTCAATTTAATGGAACTTAAGAAGACCATTTACTGATTTTTATGTTGTAATTCTGTTAACTTCATTAATTAGTAAATAATGGGTTAATGGTTTTCTGCCCAGCTCTGCAGATAACATGTAGGATAGTTTTTATCAAGGCTTTTTTGCAGTAATACAGGAACCAAAACCATAAATTGCGAGATTTTTGTTTTTGTTAATGAATTTTCCAAAAACTGTCATATTTCAATGAAACTTCGCATTATGATAGCTTACTACAATAGTTAACATATAGGGTAATTTTTTATCTACATCAGTAAATAATTCTCAATAATTTAATTTAATTGCAATGGAGCACAGGCTCCGGTGGCAATTTCCCTACACCCCCATCTTCCCACTATCCTGCAGCCACCTGCATTTGCCCTATACAAATTTTATCTTTAAATTCTTTCAACATTTTCGGTAAGTTATTCATCATTTCTCTTGATAACTCATTCCAATCTCCGACACCCTTACCTAAACAAGAGAATCTTCTCACACCCTTGTGACTGAAATCGAGTGCCAGCATGTGGTCATGGTCATCTTTTCCCTTCAATGCACTACTTTTCATACCTGCTCCAATATCTTCCCATGTCTCATCGCCAGTATACGCCCTGTACACTCCCATGACCCTCCTCATCCACCTCCTGTTTGCAATGAATCCCATTTCAGCTCCTTTATCATACCCGTCACTGATTGCATTCTGCGATAATTTCCAGAAACAAATCTAGCAGCCCTTTATTGCACCCTCTTCAACTCCTGTATTTGATACGTAAAATGAGGGTCCCATACTACATTACCATATTCCAGCAATGGTCTGACAAAAGTTTTGTAACCCAACTCCCTCACTTCTCTCGTACATCCCCTCATCACTCTCTCCAACAAGTACAGAACTATGAAACCTTTTCCTACCACCTGTCCAATGTGTCCAGCCCAATGTGTCCTGCCCAGTTAAGCTTGTTATCAAATGTAATGCCAAGATATTTACATTTCAAGTCTTCAGCAAGCAATTCTTTTCCCACCTTATATCCATAATTAACCTTTTGTTTTTAATTTGTGTATCTAATAAGCTGACTCTTCTTTGCATTTATCTTCATCCCATGTTTACCAACCCAACTAGATATCCTGTCCAGATCACCCTGCAACTGTTTACAATCCTCTATCGTTTTGATTCTTTTATATAGCATTATGTCATCTGTAAACAACATAATTTCAGATAGTAAACAATCAACACACTGAAACCAACATACTGAAACCAAAACTGTAAATTTTGAAATCTTTGTTATTGTGAGTGTGTCTCACACACAAACTAAAGAATGAATTTCAACAGTTTCCAAACAGTTTCAGCTTACATTGTCAGTTAATATGTAGGCTATTTTTTACCCCACTTAATGCCATAATTTGACATGATACAATGGCTAAAACCATAAAATTGGGGATTTTATGGTCTCACACGAGTCTTCTTGCAATTAAAATATTTGCCAAGATTAGCCCTGGCAATGTGTTCAAATCAGCGATTTTATATCACAATTCATATAAATATCAATAATCAATCTCATTCATACACAGAAAAGGCAGCACCACTTTAATTATTGCTCACAGAGAAACTATATGAATAGCAATGAAGTGTGTCTATGGATCATCAACAAACAAACTTTCAGAATTAGTGACAGTTTCAAGTCTCGGTAGAAACAAATTATGTGCACAAACATATCTAAAACATTTGCACAATCTAAATTAGAAGAAAAGGCAAAAAAGGAAAAAAACATGTTTGCTCCTCTGTTTTTTCCTACTCAGCCAACATTTATCTTACAGTTTATCTATGAATTAACAGCACAAATGTTAAATTCCATATTTCCAGACTGAGGGCGCAGTTAGTAAATATTATTTTCCTTTATGATGATAAACTACTTCATACTTAGTCATGCTGAATGGTGATTTCACAATTATTTGTATTAAAGTCTAGAAATTTATCTCCAATTATTTATTTTTGCTGTAAATTTTCATTGCTTCTGACAGATTTACTGATCACCAGTTTTAACTGTTCATAATTCTGTATGCATACATGCTTTATAGTAAGCAACCTTGTCTCGCTAAACAAATGAGTGATAGAATTAATTAAACTGCAATATATTCCTTTAAAAACCACCTTTTAACACTTCTAATCCATCCCAGAATAGTTTCTTCAACTTAATTACTTCTCTTGCACTTTTATATAAATTTTAGTTTCTTCTTCATATTAAATTATTAAGATAAAATTTGATTTGTGATTTCATATTACCAGAAATATGACTGGCCTCATAACAAATGGTAGGTTATAAACAGAGAAGGCTTAACTTCCAGAAGTTCTGACCTTAATTTTTCCATAGGGTGTAAACTTTATGGTTAACTGAAATACTACCACCCACCAAAAATTACAATTTCCTATTCACCATCATTATCAATTTTTCACTCCAATAGACTAGGTCTGGTAATGAACAAGCCACTTGCCACCACCTAATCTGTGGCGTAGCTACTATGGGGCTAGGCGGTGCAGTGCACCGGGCCCCTATGCTCAGGAGGCCCCCAAGCAACCCTTGGGGCCCCCAAGCACAGTTCAGAGGCCCACGAGCCTTCATGGCAAACTGGGCGACCTTTTTTAGCTCTACAGTCGTCTCGGGGGGCCCCTGAGACACAGGAAGCCCCTCACCAAGGGCCCTCTCACTGCTCAGGGGGGGCCCCAACCACTGCTCAGGGAGCCCTTACCAGCAACACAAAGCAAGAAAAAGGTAGCCCATCTGGCCTGAGGGCCCAAAATAAATTTTTTGCACCGGGGCCCTTGTTGACCTAGCTACGCCACTGCCCCTAATCCTGTTCCTTGCAGATTGTCAACATCCTAAAGTAAGAGACTATCTGTGGAATTGAAGTACAGTGGAAACTACATATGATCTGTGACTGTTACAGTAGCTGTGAAGGTCCTACAGGTATCCTAAAAAGAGACTGCAAATGGGGCTCTGCTGAAGTCATGTTAGGCTCAGCAAGTTAATAGTGTATCCAACTTTCTGTCTTGAAACGAGTGATAGGTTTACTGCTGCGGTTTTACCAGAGATTACGGTAAGAGGATTATCTGGTGTCAATGATATGTTGGCAGGCTAATTACCATCTGCGGAAATCAGAATGGGTAGGGATATCAGGAAACAGTCTGACAGCTCGCCCCATAAAACAGTTGCCGATGTCAAAGTTGTAACTGTATAGAATTCTACTGGATGATAAAGGTTATCAGTATAAACTGCCTGCCTGTGGACATTCACTCTTATGGGCAGCTGGTTATTGGTGAAGCCTGTATAAGAAGCTATGAACTGAAGACAGGTAAGTAATAAATGGGGGTGTATAGTATTGTAAGTGACACATCCAATGATAGGAAAAGATTCACTTGTAGTAGTGTAGGAACAGATAGCAATGGTTGGATGCATGCTGCAAGTTTTGCAGCAAGGTCTATTTATTGCAAGGGAAAGATCCCTGTGATGGTCTAGGAAATCAGAAGATGCCATTTCCATTACTACACACTTCATTTACCACCTTACCTGCCTTCACTGCACAGATTCCTATACAATCATCACCACTAACAAACTGTCCACGGGCAGACAGTTTGTACTAATAATCTTCACCATCCAGTAGCAGCCCATGCCTATAGCACAGCTTTGACAAATAGCAACTGTTTTACAGTGTAAACTGTCAGAGTTTTCCATGACATCACTATCCTTTTTGAACTCCATAGGCAGATACTAGTCTACCAACAAATCCTTGACACCAGACATCCTCCTGGCCTCAACTTCTGGTAAAATTCCACCATTAGATCTATAAATTATTTTTATTGTACATTTTTTATTTATATATTTCTTTTTCTAATTCAAAAAATACTAGTTTTAATTCTTTCCTTTTTTATTACTTTGCATGGCCTTTGAAGGGATTATACTTCACTTTAATTATCAATTGTCTACTTCTCCCTTCACCATCGCCATCAGCATATCCTGATTTGTACTGTAAGACTGGATTGTAACTCAATTCAGTATTCTGAAAAGGATTTTTGACTTCAGCATACAACGAGTTAATACGTCAATACATACAGATACCAGTAGTTCTAAATTAAATCTTGATTGCATTACTATTCAGCAAACGAATAAGAAATTAATCCAATAATATTTTGGTTGAATGATGGATTAGAAACTGTATTGTTTCATTGATGGAATTATACGGATGTTTGACTGATCTATTAATATCAAAAAATTTGAGCCTCACTTTTAAAAATGTTTGTCAGTAATGTTTAGATGCAATTACAAATCATATACTTACATTAATTCATAGCCGAATGAATTGGATGAAGGATAAAGTTCATCTGTGACATTAGACAGTACTCAATTCACATTCACGATCCAGCCATCAAAATTTCGGTTTCAATATAAAAAAAATCCAAAATTGCTCAAAGGAATGTGGAATTGCCCCTTCTCAAGGACCGTGAGCATTGGTTTTTTTTTTTATGTTGCTTAAAAACTAATCTTTTCGAGCCATTGCAATAATAATGACTTTCATAAAGAATAACAATGAAAATGAATTTGGATTGCTTAATAGATACATGCAGACATGTGTAGCTTTTGCTTCTCATTAAGTGTATAATATGTTTTCACTGGCCACACAAGAAAAACATAACGCTCATAAAACCACTTTTGCCCGCGGCCTAACTCGAACCGTGGAACCGCGAGACAACGCACTAGCTTCCGGGATCAGTATGGCGCATCTGGCCACTTACAGTACCATCCCCTCTGGATTACCAGAGACGGAATCTAGGGTAACAACAACTTATAACCAGCCTGGCATTATCTTCCCTCCTTCCTCAAATTTCCTGTTTCTTTATTGCAATTTCAGATTTCGGAAATAACGTTATCATATCATTATATATATATATATATAATAACAATGAGCAGGAAAAAGCTTTAAGGCTATAAAACTAAGGAAGGATAGGGAAATATGACCCAACACTTACCACAGATGAAGGCGGCTGGGACGACGAACAAAAAAAAACACAAGAGAAGCGCAATATTTCGGCTTTCAGCAGCCTTAAACGTGCAGAAGGTGAAGCACCAGGCGGCGTCACATGTCTACACATAGACGGCCGACTGGTGAATGGCGTCTCAGGCGCGGATGGTAGTATAGGTGGAAAGGGGGGGGGGAGAGTAAGCTCAAATATTAGATCGATAATCGATACTGATGACGATATATTATTATTGAAAGAGGTGAATAATAACTGGGTAGGGATATATTATATATATATATATATATATATATATATATATAAAACTATAAGTGAAAAGTAAAATAAATGTAAATAGCATGGTTAATAGTAAAGAAATACAAAAAATGTAAATGGTATAGATAATAAGTGCTGGGTCTAGTGGGCAGAGTTTATTGGAGATTGAGGCCAGGAGGATGTCTGGTGTCAAGGATATTCTGGTAGGCTAGTTCCCATCTACGGAATTCAGGGGGGGTGTTGTTAGGGAAAACTCTGATTGCTCTAACCGAAAAACAGATGTTCAAATTATTGATTTTGTGGGAACTGGCATGTTTTGCAACTGGATGGGCCTCATTGTTAGTATAAACTGTCTGTCTGTGGCCATTCATTCTGATAGCTAGGGGATTAGTTGTGAGGCCTATATATGAACTGGAGCAATATTTACCTATCCTTCCTTAGTTTTATGTATATATTGTGCTAGGGTTAACAAGTTGGCTCCTTACTGCAGACCGAACTTATTACGGACTCCCGGAGAGAGGAGCGGTCAACGTGATAGGACAAGGAAGAATAACTCAAAGCCACGAATAACGCCCAATTGAGGATATACATCAATTATATCATTACTAGTAGGAGCAGCATTTTGTTAAATGGAACCTCCATTAGCATGTTATTGGTCAATGATGATTTTTTGTTTTCGTAAGAATAACTACTCACATTTTCAATTCTGATTTGCTTGCTAATACCACTGTCCAACAGGAACATTAGCTACAAAAACCGCACATTAGTTTGATTTAGGTCCTTGTTATTTTTAAACAGCCATCATTACCCCAATCATCAATCTCCCGCCTTTGCCATCAGAACTAGAAAAAAATTGGTAAAGTTGAGTGGCACAAATCGTAATGGTTAAATTAAATTTATCGGAAAACTGGCTTCAGTTCCTATTGGCGCAAGATGCGTTGACACTTTCTCATTTCAGCCAAAACATTAATTTTATGATTCTTTTCAACTGTTCCAATTGACCACGAAACATATATAAACTTACTTAAATGATATGTATTTTGCAACAAGTGAAAAGGAGATAAAGAATGAAAAAAAAAAATTACAGCACCTGGGCTTGAACCGAGAACCAGCACGTTGACAGCCCAGCGCGTTACCACTCAGACACCTAAACTTACAGAAGCTGGTGCTTCATCAATTATATGACCAAAGAAAAATATACATATAGATACAACATTCCGTGATTGAATAGTAATCTGTATAAAGAATCGAACTGTTACAAGAGAAGTAATCAGTTAAATGAAAATATTCTAGATGAGACTGGAACATAAATAATTTTTCATTTCGCCGATGTGTGTGTCCAGCTATGAGACACTATTTCTTGTATAGGGAAATTGCTACAGCTACTACTACGCAGAACATCGTGGCAACATCGCAGAAAGTAAATATGACAACGCTTACCAGGAAGTAGTCTTAAGTTTCCTACTTCCTTCGGCAAGGAAGAATACCTTTATAACGCGTAAATAATACACGTAATAATTCAACACGAGCAGAACATTTGGCAAAAGTTTTTGTTGGTTTCACAATTATCCAACATACAGCTAGTAATTGAAAAACGGTGGGAATCCATGTTAATTGCATGAGGGCAATACAAGCATTCATAGATAAAGAATCAAATTATTTTATTTTATTTATTTACCGTTTTAGAGGTTGAACAAATATCTATTTTTCTACATCTTTACCATTTCGGAACACGCGTTTGTCGGTGCTGTGACGGCTTGTGAATGACTAGGCGTCGTCTGAAAATCGTTTACGTTCTGATCTCTTATTCGGGAGGACATAGGTTCGAATCCAAGTTCGGCGATACAGATTTGTGGTTTCCAAGGTTTCCCCAAATCACTCCATATGAATACCGGAATGGGTTCTTTACAAGGGCATGGCCGAAATCCTTGCCACTACTCCTATCCAGCCAATAATCACCTCTATGTCGACGAGGCGTAAAATCATAGAAAAATAGATCTGGCTAAATTTATTGAGGAGGTCGCAGCTGGCTTGTAATCTATTAACAATACCTCCTCCCTATCCTTATTTTTTTGTTTATTGCTTTACGTTTCATCGATGTTGAATTTATTAAAGAAGGGAACGGCCATGGCCTTCTATAAGAATCATCCCAGCATTTGCCTGGAGCCAGAGCGTTACCGCTCACACGCCACGCTCGGTCTTCCGGTCTTTAGTCATTATCAACCTTACTTTACCGGTAGACTGTGTTTGTTTGAATCCTTGAGACCTAGGCGATTATGGAGTCGATTATGACGGGTGACAAAACTTGAGCGTTCCACTTTATACAGGAGACTAAAGAACAATCCTCATCGCCAAATGCTTCTTGTATTTATAGTTATTCCAAACAAAGAATAACGCAGGTAATTTCACGCCTTGTTAAATAATGCGCATTTATCCCCAGTATTTAATAAATCCCAATGCTGTAAAGATCATGAAGTAATAGTGTCAAAAACAACTAACAGCATTGTAGAAAACGGGAAAAACGGTACTTTAAGAACTCCCTGTCTTTAAGCCCAAATCTAAATTAACTTTAATTACTTATACCAGTTATAAAAGAATTTATTTTTGTCCTACGATAATAATCTGGATGTAAATTTTTTAGTGACAATGGTCATTTAATTTGTTGCGGTGCTATTATTTAGTTCTACGCGATTAACTCTCATTTATTTATATAGTGCATAATCATTATCGTCCACCTACAAAGAGAGCAAAAATTCCTCTTGAAAAATTTCTTTCTGAAACGCGATGATCGTTCTACTGTGAAAAAATTATTTGGAAACATTGTGTTTTGAAAAGGGACAGATGATATGATTTCGGCACGGCTTGAAACCCGTGTAGATATCCTTCAGTTCTGCCTCCACAAACCTTTCATGTTTACGTCGGCAATTGGTTAAGAAAAATTGGGTACTTTCGCAGATGTTTATCTTATTCCCTGACGCAGTAGGAAAGAATCATGGATACCTTATACTCGTAAGCAATGTGCAGTTCGGTACGTTTAAAAAGAAAATACAAAAAAGATAAATTTCAAAATAAAAAAAAATATAAGAACTGTTTGATTTGAACTCGGAACCGCTCGCTCAGCAACCCAGAACGTTAACCATAGGACCACTGCACTCATTTGCTGCTTTCCTCGTATAGGTGTATACAACACAGCGAAGGAAGTCTGTTTCATTCAATCCATCTTGGAGAGACACACTTCCGAAATAATTTCTTGTTTCTGTAGTTTCGCAGTACTAAAAATTCTACCTCATTGAACATGATTATGCCTTGATTTGTGGACTGACCAGATATGAGTGAAATATCATCTGAAGGAATTATCCAAATGAGTATAACAATCTTATCGTTATAGTTTATGCTAATCAACCGTAGTAATATATAGCATTGAACCGATTTTCCTACCTCGCTTTAATGCAAACCTGTTAATTAAAACTTTTGGGATTCGTTTCATGATCTGAATTTTTGTA
>JARYHS010008074.1:121118599-121139597 GCA_031002005.1 Vandiemenella viatica | reverse complement strand
GATTACAATACAATAATTTGATATATGTTTATATTCCCATTACTTTGACGGTAACAATAGAAACATTTTGCGCATGTATTAACGTCCTGCTATTCTTGTTACATTAACAGTAACAATAGAAAAATGGTTACATGCAATGGAATCTTTCACTTCAGTGTTCACCTGCTGCCTGACGTCCGAATCGTTTGAAATTTTGCACACTTATTAAGAACCGATGAACATAGACTACTCTGACAGTAACAACTTAAAAGTGATTGAATGTAATGAAAAATTTCAGTTCAATTTTCACCAACTTCAAAAAGTCCGAATTGTGTGAAAATTTTTACACGTATTAAGAACCGATGACAATACAACAATTTCATATCTATGTCTTGGTATTCTCATTACTTTGACAGTAAGAAAAGAAAAGAGGTTTAGCCGTCTTATGACAGATGTGGCTCATTTTCGCCCACTTTCCGCATCCCCTTGATTAAACTGCAGGTATATACCTGATAGGATTGCCGAGTTAGGCGAATGTAACGCGACATTAGTGCACATGCGCTGTAATTCCAGAAATCTTCATTTGGCGGGCAGACCCTTTGGAAATTTCCCGGTCAACATCGCCATATGAATTTAATTTAATTTTGCACAGGTACTAAGAACGTTTAACAATACAATAATTTCACAGCTATAACCCGGTATTCTCAGTACTTTACTTTGACAGTAACAACAGAAAAGTGGTTTTGTTGCGCAACTTTTTGCACATCCGCACTTGACGATATCTTCATACAAACAGCTACGATAGTGTCTGCAATTTCTTAAAGTGATGTTAAATAGTGAGTATTCGAAACATCATTTTGAATTAGTTCGTACTGTAATAGAGGAGTAGTCTTCCACATTTACCCTGCTATAGAACCTCTGGCTGGGTTGACCATTTAACTGTTCGCTGCTCGTTGCAAAGATAGACGGGCGAATAAAAAGCAAACAGTAAGATGGATGCTTTTGTGACACTCTGAACTAAAAAGTTAAAAATAAAATTATAGTTTAAAAACCTAAAAACACGCTTTTGTAACAATTTGAACTAAAAGGTTAAAAATAATGTTTAAATATAAAGATTTTGTTTAGAAGCCATCGGGCCTCCCACAATTCAGTATAAATTATTTTTATGAATAAGCTTAAAGTAAGAATGAAGTCACGGATTTAAAAATTAAATTTGATGTAAAAAAGCGTGGGGTGCTCTCTACATACTTTTCACAATGACTCTATCTTTACAAACAGCTAGCGACAAAAAGTATAAAAAACTGTTGTAGCACCCCACGCTTTTTTTTACATTAAATTTCATTTTATAATCTGTGACTTCATTCTCACTTTAAGCTTATTCATAAAAATAATTTATACTGAATTGTGGGACGTCCTATCGCTGTTAAACAAAATCTTTATGTTAAAGATTATTTTAACCTTTTAGTTCACATTGCTACAAAAGCGTGTTTTTAGTTTTTTAAACTATAATTTTTTGTTTTATTTTTTGCTACGATTCTGTCACCTTTCTTTCTACATTACCGTGAAATTATTCTTTGTCCCGCTTGAAAGGTTTCTATAGAGCACTGACGCCGTTCTGCATATTAGTACTTTTCGGAAAAATATTTGTAATAAGCCTCTGAAGTGTCCATTTAACACTACATTTTTAAATTGAAATAACATTTCAGAGGGAACTATAAATAAAGTTGTACTGGAATTCACTTGTCAGGACAAGATTAGAATTGTTTCATTAAAGAGCGGTGTGATGACACGCGGGTGATTCGATTCACTTCAGCTTTTTTCTTCAAAATATCAGAACTATTACTGGCGTGGAAAAACCCGAGCGTCATCTACAATCGAATTTGAGTCTAAGTACCGCGTGTCTAGTGTTTTTGCGTGTAATGCTCCGTCGCGTGTCGGTGCGCCCTCGCCGTGCGATTCAAACACTATGAGTTCAAGCCACACGCGTGCCTGGCACTTTAAGTATACAGGGTATATAAAATAATGAGATAATTAAATATCCAAATGCTGTTGTGTTTTCAGTACCATATTTTAACTGTGACAAATAAAATGAATGAAAAGCTACGTAACTTGGCTCGGACATCCGTCTTCCCCCAAGTAGCCCAGCGTAGCTACCTACCCATCCCCTCCCAATCCTTGACCTTTTCACGTGGATTATGGATACTACCTAAGTAAAAAATATTTTTAGTCTAGGCCAGCAGCAGAGGGTTTATTAGAATATTGTTGTTAGCGTTAAAATGTAGATACTAGTCTAATCATTAGTCGCCGCTGTTAGGCTGCTCGAAAGTACATAACAATTGCCACGATAGTGTTGTCGCGGGGGATGGTTTGACGACCTACAGAAATCGCAGCATCTCGAGGGAAAGATTTGAGTATTTTAAAACTAGTTAGCTAATCCCAGCTTCTTTAAGAGCCTGTACTTTTACAATTTTCTTGATCGCCCGTTGTAATACTAAGAGCAAACGCAAAGTTTTCTGAGAGTCCAACTCCAAGAACAACTCTGTACACGAAAACTGTTCTCAGACATGCACACAACGCAGAGTAGCCAGTCACTGCCATATCTTTATGGCAGAGTATGTTGGAGTGTATTGTCTTTCGACATTTACTCCTCCCTCATAATGATGGTGTTGGTCTTCGCGGTAGATGTTTCCTCGCGGTGGCTTCTATTGTTGTCCTCGCTGTCGGCAGCTAGGGTATAGCGGCCGAGCAGGTGGTGGGGGCGACGAGTTGCGTTAGCAACTCGACGACCCTGAGAAGCTGTGGCCCCCATCCAGCCCCATCAGCACCGTGTCCACAGCATCTGTGGGGACGGCGGGACGGGTTGTCTGGGGGGGGGGGGGGTCGCGGCAGTGGAGCCCGTTCTCGCGGATGGTCCTTGGCCCTGTTGTACCCGCTAGCCTTGGCAGCGGGCTTGTCTGTCTGACAGTTTGCTTTTTTGTTATTAGGGCAAGGCTCCGACTGGTGGCTCTTCTTCTTCTTTCTCTTCTCGTCCTGCTGCAGCCGCTTGCGGCTTGGGCAAGCTCGGTGGCACGCCGCGTGGGGGCCCCCGCAGTTGCAGCAGGTGGGGTCGTCCTTTGGCCTGGGACAGGCCGCAGCTTGGTGATCACTACCGCAACGCACGCACCTAAGCTCGTGGGTGCAGTGCTTTGCGTAGTGATTGAAACGCTGGCATTTGTAGCATTGCAGGACGTCAGCATTGGGTGCAGATCTGCTGCACTGGGTGCTGGCTGTCCTGGTCGCTGGTGGTGCAGTCTCCGCGGGTGGCGGTGGTGCAGCTTCCTCGGTAGGCTCAGGCCGAACGCACTGCTGCATGGCAGTGCATTGGCTGGCGTTGTGGTTGGACCCCTGGCAGTTGGAACACTGAGCTATTTCTAGCGTCAGCGGCTCCCTGTCAGCGGTCTTGGTCTGCGTGGCGGTAGTCTTGCTTGTCGCCTCGATTACTTGCCCCCTACTGGGCTCAAGCAGATTAGGATGCCCACTGCAGCGTTGGACTTTCTCTTCTTGTAGCATCTTGGCGATTGCATTGAAGTCGTTGATGCAGTTTGGGTAGATGATCAGTCCCGCGACCATCGGGTGCGCAAACACCGGCAGAATCGCTCTGCGCTGTATGCGCCCGAGTAGGGGGACGTAACCTTCGGTCGTGAATGCGACGATTACTTTGGTAGGCCCCTCCTCCAACAGATGGTCTGACGTGTCCATTATGTTGGAGTCCTCTCGCGGCGTAGTTGGCAATCTGGTTGCCACCTGGCTAGCTGCAGGCTTCTTCTTGTTGCTCCGTCCCATCTCTTGTCGCGGTGACGGCTCAATACGAGGCCCGGTAGCTGGTGTCTAGCGAACGATGCGTCCTCGCTGACAAACACTCCGCTATACTCTGCTCAACGGAGCAGTTACTAGGCTATAGGCAAGGCTGGCTGCTGGCAGCCGAATCTCGAGAGTGACATGCACACACAAGCCAAGCTTGCTGTTGGAATAGCAGCACCGGCTCCATATGCAGCCCGCACCAAGGCGGGAAGGGAGCAGGGTTCCCCAGCTACTCACTCACTCACGTCGAGACTCACAGCCGAGCATGTCTAACCCAGCAGCTTCTTGTGCATCCGAGACGCCAGTCCACAATGCAACAGCTATGAAGGCTAAGACCAAGAAGAAGAAGACGAAACTAGGCGGCGCCTTCCCACGTGCAGTAGGTTTCATGGCGGAAACCTCCCATTATCCACCGGGGGCTACTGAACGCGTCTTTGAAGGTGCCACTCCAGAAGACCTATCCCTGAATGTATGGAGACGACGCCTCGAACGGGGCAATCCGAAGAAGTGGTGCTTCTTCATCTCAATCCTCCTTGATGAACGTCGATTCACCTGGAAGATACCAACCTGTGACGTCACCACCTTCGAGCAGGTCTTGACCAGCAGAGAGCACCGCCATCTTGCTCTGAAGTGCCGACCAGTTGATCTCGAGGCGTGGCCGGAGGCACTCGAGTTCCCGACCCCGCTGGCCAGCGATTTCGACTGGGAGGAATACGTCGAACTAACCAAGAGAAGATTCAAGACCTCCAGCTACGATCCTACTACCTGCCGAAACTACAAGATCACACCGATTAGGTCTACAATATTATCTCCATCACCTTCACAAAGTGACGAAATTGCAGCTGCGACGCCTGATACTCCAGCATCACCTCCATCACCTTCACAAGGTGATGAACCTGTAACACCGTCATCTGATTTCTCAACACCGGCAGTCTTCCTGGGACCGGAACAGGGTCCGGTGCCACCAATCCACGTTAACTGCGCTGGAAACTACTGGCAATTACTGGTCCAGTTGCAGAGCGCCATGAAGCTCCCCATGTTCAGCTGGCCAGACCATCTGGGACTTAAGATCCTGCTGTCCTGCCCCGCAGACTTCGAGGCTGCCACCCAGATGCTACGGGAAGCCTCCCTGTCCTTCGACATCATGCTTCCTGGTCACAGAACAAAGAAGACAGGCATCAATACGCCGAGTACAGCAGAAAAACCACCGTCACGAGAGCTGGTTCAGTGCTACAGATGTCAGAATTTTCGACATCTCGCAAGCGACTGCACTGAACCAGCTAGATGTGTCCGCTGCGGAGGAAGACATTATGTTGCTGATTGCGACAAGCGTCGCGAGGACGCTGTTTGCTGCAATTGCGGCTCGTCACACGCTGCTTCTTATCGCGGATGTCGAGCTTGGAAGCAGCAACGTAACAAGAAGAAACGAAGCCAACGTAGTGGGTTCCATATGCAGCCCGCAACAAGTCGGCAAGAGCGAGGGCCCTGGCAAATGGAATAAAAAATAAAAAGCTAGAATTACTAGATTTTTCGAACCGGCACAATATTAATATAATTCTGCTTGCAGAAACACACCTTAAACCCAAGGACACCTTTAGACTATCAGGCTTTCAAATCTACAGATCCGACAGAATAGGCCAGAGAGGCGGTGGTACTGCAATTGCAATCAGGAATTCCCTATCACATGCAGTCATCCAAAATATCAACCTGCTGGAGATGGAAGCAACGGCTGTAAAAATCCACACCAAAGAAGGACATATAATCCTTTCATCAGTTTATTTGCCACCGAACAGAGCCCTAACTGAACATGATTTGGACGAAATCCTATCAAAAGGGAACAAAATTATAATAGGTGGTGATCTAAATAGTAAGCACACAGCATGGAACTCCCGCACCTCCAATGCAAAAGGAGAGCTACTATACCAACTATCTGAAAGGAGAAACATACAAGTCTACGGACCCACTGAGGCTACATACATTCCAAACCGCAGCAACGTCCAGCCAGACGTCCTCGACATTGTCGTAGCAAAAAACATCACTCATGACATACACCTTCAAACATGGAGAGATCTTTCGTCAGACCACAATCCAGTCGTGCTTAAGTTCAAGAATTTTACTCTACCACATAACAGCCATAAAAAAATAACAGAAACAAACTGGAACTACTTCTCCAGACAGATCCACAACAAAATAAACACCACCTTCAATGTATCGTCGCCTGATCGCATCGAGAAGGCTATCAACCACTTCAATGTTACAATCAAAGAAGCCGAAAGAAAAGCGTCCGTTACCACCACCATCATACACAACAACGTCTATCAAGAACTGCCAGCCATACTCGAAGACCTCAGATACCTAAGGAATCGTTACAGGACTCTCTGGCAACGTTTCCGCGACCCTGCCGACCGCCGTAGATTCCGTCACTTCTCCCGCCAACTCACCGCGCGCCTAAAGGAGAGAAGATCAGAAAGATGGGAAGATAAAATGTCCCATCTCTTATTAGAAAACAAGGAAGCCTGGGACCTAATTCGATCCTTAAAAGAGCCTAAGGAAACGAAATCCCCAATATCAGGCCCGGCAGGTCCGTGCTTTCTGCCGTTAGAAAAAGCCGAAATCCTGGCAGAGCACTTCGCCGCCCAACATACAGAAGTGATCTACCCCCTAACCCCAGAGGAAGAACAGGCGGAGGCCGCAACAATTCAGCGAGTAGAGGACAGACTAAGCAGACCCCCTTCTGATCAGCCAGAACTGACAACACCCGGTGAAGTGAGAACAATCATCAAGAAATTAGCCCCAAAGAAATCACCTGGAATCGATGGCATTGGCAATATACACCTTAAGAATCTACCAAGGAAAGGTTTGGTACTTCTCACCAGAATTTTCAATGCATGTCTCCTACAACATTACTTCCCTTCAGCATGGAAGACGGCTAAAGTTATAGCTCTGCCAAAAAGGGGTAAAGACAAAACTATTCCCAATAATTACAGACCAATTAGCTTACTCTCTGCTACCTCCAAGCTGCTGGAACGTATTCTGCTGAAGAGAATTAAAGCAAGCTTAGATTTTGGACAAATCATCAGGAAAGAACAGTTCGGTTTCCAAAACCGAGTAGGAGCCACCTGTCAGTTAGTAAGGCTCACAGAGCAAATCAGCAAGGGTTTCAACTGGAATAAATCTACAGCCGCCATATTTGTCGACATTGAAAAAGCCTATGACAAGGTGTGGCACACCAAACTAATAGACAAGCTATTCCATCACACCGACATACCCGACTGCTGTATTGCCCTCATAGCCAGTTACCTCAAGGACAGGAGGTTCTTCGTCCAAATCGAAGGCCAGAAATCATCTACCTTCACAATTAATGTGGGCTTACCGCAGGGATCTGCCTTATCACCTCATCTGTTCACCATTGATGTTAATGACATACGAACCCCACCCAACGTCTATATTGCACAATTTGCGGATGACACGGTCATCTACGCAACCGGAGGTGACCACGAAAGAAATATCTCCAACGCCCAAGCAGGCCTTGACGCCTTTAGTCTCTGGTGTCGAGAAAACAAGGTGAAGGTGAACCCTACTAAATGTGCCGCAGTATATTTCTCAACTAAACGACCAAACCTGCAAAGACAGTTGGAGCTAATGGGGCAAAGGTTACCCTGGGTTACCGAGCACCGGTACTTGGGGATAACGTTAGACCGTAAACTACTCTTCCGTCAACACGTCCTCGACAGAAGGAAAAAAGCCCTAGCCGTGGTTATGAATCTGACACCAATCTTCATGAGTAACGACTTGAAACTCGAAACAAAAATAAGAATATATAAATCAGTTGTCCTACCCTTCATTATGTACGGTTGCCAGGTCTGGGGAACTGCATGCAAATCTACCCTGCTACACTTACAAAGAGTGCAGAACAGATGCTTAAGAATGATTAGCCATGCTAGCATCTACACGCCAATAGACCTTCTTCACGAGATCACCAACATGCCTACCATCAATGCAGAAATTTTTCGACAAGCAGAGAAATTTTTCACCAGGCTTGATACTATCCGCCCAGAAGTTGACAGATTGGAGTCAGTAGGTACAGTACTCCCAATGGAATGGCACAAATTCAAAGTGCCACTCAGCACAATTATGACACCAATTTAAAGGATGTACTACCACAAGTGATCCTTATAAGAACATTCAAGGGTTTCCCATAAAGGCTGTTTATAATGGTCAAAGCTGGGTTTTTCCCTAACGCGAATCATAGCGATTCCAATACAATCTATTCGAAACTGTAGATAAAGCTACATACAGTAGCGGGGCTACAAAACGCCGTTGAGGCAGTGAAAAAAAAAAAAAAAAAAAAAAAAAAAAAAAAAAAAAAAAATCCAGTGACCACACGCACTGAGCAGTTCCGTGAAGCCTACTCGCAGCCAAATAAACAACGAAGTAGAGCTACAACAGCGGAATCAACTGGGCAACGTGCTGCTACTACTACCAGACAGCGGCCATCACAGAAACAAGTAAGGCCGAAGATCACCAGAGGGGAAGGCAGCGGAGGAGGCAGAGTAACATGCGACCACTCCTTCTCCAGACACGCTGCCGATCAACGAGAAAGAAGATTAGACGAACTCATCACCCTTCTCACGCAGTTGATAAATCACCTGACAACAAAAGAAGACATGTCTGCCTCCTCGAGGCAGCCCTAACTTCGCCACATAAAACGTGGCGGACCACTTCTGATGTAACAAGAAGGACGCGGCGGCAACCATTAGAGAAGAAAATCATTAACAGCCTATCGCGAAGACCCACCGACAGTGAAGCTACAACCAATCCAAATGCTGTAGGAGTAAATGTCTAGCGACAAACACTCCGCTATACTCTGCTCAACGGAGCAGTTACTAGGCTATAGGCAGAAGACCACTAGAGAGCCAACCAGCGGAGGTGGCAGGGAAGTATGCGACCGTTCCTGTACCAGACACCACACAGACCAACGAGAAAGAAGATTGGACGAGCTCATCGCCCTTCTCACGAAGCTGACAGCTCATCTGACTGCAAAAGAAGATCTGTCTGCCTCCCTGAGGCAGCATTAACGTCAGCACATAAAATGCGGCGTGCCATTTCTGTAAAACAACGATGGCCGCGGCGGCAACCATCTAGTGAAGAAGACACTTCAGCCTAACGAGAAGACATAACGACAGTGAAGATCTGTCCCGTCCAAATATCTTGGAGGCAATGCCTTAGGGCAATATCCTCCACCTTACTTCAGCTCAATAGGTACGAGCTGTGACTAGGCTATGGCGCGCTGTTGGAATTAGCACTGGTGGGAAGATATGAGAAGTTTTGGCATAAGCGAGGTTATCGCTCCTGTATCATCTGCCAAGGCTTAACAATCGATGTCGAAAATCTTTTGCGTAATATGTGCTATGCGGGGGAAACTGTCTGAGAAGTTTTCTTTTGTCTGTTACACGATCGTAAGTTTTTGTATTGCTTATATCTACTCTGGAATTACCCAAATGAATAAATTTACATTAAGCTTCTTCTTTAACGGCATTTAATTTTGAAGAACAAAGTGTTCATGGTTTATGAACAATACAACTTAGAAATAACGTTTCATCATTTCACTCCTAAGGGAAACAAATGAATGGTGTATAAACGGGCTTGTTGATATGTAAAACTAAATCCTGGGGAAGAATCTATGAAATAAAGAAAATATTTCCTTTTCTTCTTGATATCGTCCGGAACATTTTACCTTAGTCATTGCACATAGTTCTTCTTTTGTACTCGTTATTTCTGTGATATAAAGTTTGAATCCATTCTTAAATTCAAGCAATCTTTATCCAATCATAGGGCGGTCTTTGGGTTCTGCGCTTCTTTTTTTTAAAAAAATTCAGTGAAACTACAAATTGTAATTAGTTACTTGCATGATGATGAATTATTACTTAAGCTCATTACAGTACTCTCAAGAATATGGCAAAAAACCAATTTGGTTTTTATTCACTGCAATTTAGTACCAAAACTGGATTACAAATCAAAACTGTAATAAAATGATCCGAATAAACAATAGAAATACTTCTGATTTTAGTCAGTGAATAATAAATTACAAGCGAGGCCGTCGTCGCTCAGTAGTTAGTGCCTTTCTGAAGTTCCAGGCAGGTTGTGATGAAGGTTGTTGTCCGAAGACATTTCCTTCAAACTTCATACGTCACCGTCACTTTTCTTGCGGTATGTCTTTTCTGGTGCTGCTTTTTTTTAAATTATTTTTGTTCAAAAATGGAGAGTGGTCTTCTGTGGCGGTCGAAGTATGTGCCGTACGAACCCAGTGGTGCTATCAGTGGGTTCTGCGATCATTGGGCTGTCCTGTAGAAGGATGTGGCCAACTGTCGTATCCTATCTCGCAGTAGCGGTATTCCTGCGGCTGCGGGCAGGTCTAGAATTGGGAATCTTTTTGTTACATGGAGAGCTCTTCGAAGAGCTCTTGTAATGTTTATCTTGGCCGCGTACCCCCACACTTGGTACGCATACTCAAGCAGTGGACGTATCAGACTGCAGTAGTCACTCCTGTTGTCGCTGCCAATGAACTAGTCATGTTAAGTAGTGGGTACAGTTCCTGTAACCTGATTAGGACTTTCTTCCATAGGTTCTCAATATGTCTCTTCCACGTTAGCCGTCTGTCTAACGTCACTCCTAGATATTTAACTGTGGAGTTTCATGGAATGTCTTTACCGAAGAGGCGCAATTTTGGTGCAGGTGTTTCACGCTCTCGGCGTTTGCCGAGTTTCCGGGATAGCATCACGGCTTGGGTTTTCGTAGTGTTAATAGTCATACGCCACTTTCTTGCACACTGCTCAGTCTCTTGCAGCTTTCTTGTTGCTACTGCCCTGTTCCGGTGATGGGCGAAGAATGCCGTATCGTCGGCATACAGAGCAGTGTGTACGCTGGCCGGTGCTGGAATGTCCGCTGTGTACAAGCTGTACAATACAGGTCCCAGCACCGAACCTTGTGGAACTCCGGCATGTATTCGACGGCGAGAAGATAGGGCGGTGCCGACTCGTACGCAGAAAGTTCAACCGGCCTGATAGCTTTGAATTATCTTCACCATCTGGCTGGGAATCACATGATGATACAACTTTAGTAGAAGACAGTTGTGCCATACCGAGTCTAAGGCTCTTGCAACATCCAAAAGAACTACTGGACAGTATTCTTTCCTGTTAAAAGAGGCGGTAGCAGTTTCTACCACACGCATTATCTGCTGTGTGGCAGAGTGACCTCTTCTGAATCCTAGCTGGAAATGTAGTATGATTCCATTTTCTTTTATATAGGTTTCAAGCCTCTGTAATAGCATCCTCTCAAATACCTTGCTCAATGAGGGTATTAGACCGATTGGCCTATAATGTAGCGGGAATATTGGATATTTTCCCGGCTTCCTTACTGCAACAACAATGGCGTGCTTCCAGCTCCGTGGGTACCGTTGGCTTCTTATTATGTCATTGAAGATGGTGGTGAGGTGTGTGATGGCTATCCGCGGGAGACTGCGGAGCAGCTGGTTGCACACCTTATCATGTTCAGGAGCTTTCCTTCAGTGTAGCCGTTTAATCACGGCTTGGGTTTTCGTAGTGTTGATGGTGATACGCCACTTTCTTGCCCATTGCTCAGTCTCTTGCAGTACTTCTTGCAGCTTTCTTGTTGCTACTGCCCTGTTCCGGTGATGGGCGAAGAATGCCGTATCGTTGGCATACAGAGCCTCCTATTCTGTAAATTCAGTTATGTTATAACCATTGTCATCTGCCTCCATGAATCTCGCAAGTCTTCTGCGAGTTTCAGTGACGTAGTCTTCGCTGGCTGGAATTGCTTTTCAAAGTGATCGGCAAGGGCGTTTGCCTTACTTTCTGGATCGAAGACGAGGCCTCTCTCTCCATGAAGAGGTGGCTGCCTAACTCGTCTCTTGGTGAATCTACGAGTCTCTCTCCAGAGGGTGCCATCTTCAGTCCTTAACATGGCTGATCGACAGGACTACTCCCGATGTCTATGTTCCGTCAAAGCTGCCTTTATTTCACGCTGTAGTCTATTTAGCAGTCGTCTGGTCTCTGTATTGCTTGTGAGTTTCCATTCTCTAGCAACTCGATTTTTATGTATAATCTAGGCTAGGAGATTGGGAGGTAGTTGTTTTGAATGCTGGACTCTCGGACTAGGCGGAGTGGCAGCTTTGCTGGCGTTGATAAGAATGCCAAGTGCTTGAGTGTTTGGTTTGGAGTTCTGTTGCCTATTAGGAGTTGTTCTTCGACTTCTTCAGTGATTTTGTCACGGTACTGATCCCAGTTCGTTTTTCTGTAATTATGTGTCTCCAGCTCTTCAGGTTTCCAGGAGCCCACGTCTACTTCAAGCATCACGGGGGAATAATCCGAAGACATTCTGTTAAACGTGTTTGCTGTCACAATACCAGTAAACCCTTTCGTGAAGGCAATATCCATGACATCTGCCCTTTTGCCATTCCACGGATGGTGAGTGGGCTCTTCAGGGCCCCAAACATCTAGGTTATGTCTAAGAGCCAGACGATGCAGTTGTTGGCCAGCTCGGTTTGCTACATGGGAGTTCCAGTCTGGGTACTTCGCGTTGAAGTCACCTCCAACAAGAAGTTTGCCCCGAATGTTGGCGAGCCCAACTATGTCGTTCTCAATCAATAAACTCCTCGGTGGACGGTATGCAGCGACAATTGTAAGTGGCCCTGATGTTGTTGTCACCTGTATGGCAGTAGCTTCAAGTTATTCAGTTGGTGGCAGCAAGACGTCATGATGGGGAATGCCACGCTTGATGTGCTCCTCCTCCAGCTGTCAGTCTGTATGAACGGTAGCTACAGTAATTTGGCACCGGAGCTCTCAGTCTAGGTTTAAGATGAGTTTCTGTTACTAGACAAATATCGATGTCTTCTTCTCTCAGGAATTGCCTGAACTCAATCATCTGGGAATGTATTCCGTTGGCATTCCAAACACAGATGGACAGTCCTTCTACATGTCTTCTATCCATAATGTGGTGGTGAGGATAAGACATCTTTAGGCTGGCTCACCATCATTACAAGGGATCTTATGTCGGTTGACAACTGCTGAAAGTTGGTCATTAACGTTGCCATCATATGATGAGAGTACCAACAACATCCATGAGTCTATCTATAGAAGTTTCCGACGTGGTTTCTCTGAACTGATTGTTTTGCATTGGATTTGAAGTCTGTGCAGCTGGACACTGTGGTCCTGAATTACTTTTTTTGTTTGACGGATTTCCTCTGATAGTGTCTGAGAATTCCTGGCTTATCTGCGAACCTTGTAGGTTGAACGGTGCTTGATTGTTTTCATTATTCTTCTGATTACTTGCTTTTGGTTTCTTCAGAGGTGGAAACTGAGGCTTTTACAAGTTTGTGTCCATGTGATTCTTGTTCACCTGTTGTGCTTTCTTGAGAATATCAGCATAGCAGGTCCATTGTCTTGAGATTGTTTTGACTTATTTTTCTTTTCGCGTTTTTTGCGGGCAGCTTCAGACTGTGCCGTTTGCGATTCCTCGTTGGCGTTCTTGTGTGCGCTTGAAGGATGGGCAGCCTCTGTAGCTCGCCACGTGATGGCCTTCACAGTTGGCGCATTTTGCTGGGGATTGTCCTTTCTGCAGCTTACACTCTCTGGAGAGGTGTGCTTCTTGCACACTTAACTCAGACCGCCTTCATTTGGCAATGCCTCGCCACGTGGCCAAGAGCCTGGCAGTTGTAACACTGCGACGGCCCTCCAGCCGAACGCAGTTTTTCATCTGTCACTCTCGGGCACATAATCTTGCCCAGCTGAATTTTTTTTCTGTTTTGTGGCCTGTTGGGCAATACCGCTATGAACAGAGGCATGAGATCTGAACTGCCTGGTCGTTTTAGCTGAGTCACCTAGCGTACTTCGAAGCCTATATCTAATAGCTCCTCCTTGATGTCTGAGGCCGGCATACCTAGTGGGATTCCTCGTAGGAACACTTTCAGTGGCTTTTCTGCAGCTGAGGGGAAAGTGTAATAAGGAATAGCTCTTATCTGCAGCTCTGCAGTGACTGCTAGGTAATCCGCAGTAGAGTTTAGATTGAGTTTTATCTTATCACCTCCTGCTGATTTGGATAGATAGGGGCGTCCTTCCAGTAATGTCTTCACCATCTCTTACAGCTCTTTGTAATTGTTGGGAAATTGTATCACTGTTGGTGGTAGTTGCAGCCTCTGCCCGTTCTGTTGCTGCTGCTTTTGGTCCGTTTCCACTAGCGGATTGAATGGATTTGATTCTCCAATTTCGTTGTTGTTACTTGGTCCTAGCCCCATTTGGGCAGAGCGAAAAGTCCTGCGAGCTGGCAAGAATCCATCCTCTTGTTGCATCTGTACTTTGTTATATAAATTAGCATTTGTTGATGCTTGCTGTTGGGCTTGTATCGCTGATGCATTAGTGAATATATCATCTACTATTGCCTTAAGTGAAGAAGAAGCTGCAGTATTTATAGTTTCTTCGAGGCAATTTCTGATTTCTTCTTTCTAGTGATTCCACACGGAACAGCAGGGACAGTGTTCTTGAGGAACCACTTTATATTTCCCTTCTTCCTGAGAAGTCGTTGTCCTTCGGCGCAGTGACCGAGTGCATTTTGTATAAGGATTTGATTGTATATACCTGTATGTTGCGCAGCGCTGTGCTGCACTGAAAGATGGTCCGTAGCATTTCCAGAAACAGCATCCATCTCACAGCAGAGGATGACATCAAGTAGGTGTTTGATTTTTCGGAATTATCCAAAATGTTTAATGGGCTGCATTATCTGTCTGGTTTTCTGAAAGATGTCCTTTCATAGGCTGGGCTTTCATCTGTTCGTTCATAGTCGTCACATTTATTTCCATTTCCCACCAACTTGGCTGGGTCATTGTAGGCTCTCCTGCGGCTTGGGGAAGTTGATTTTGATGATACTCTGGTGGGATGTGAGTTGCTTCCATTACTACGTTGTAACTGTCACCACGCACGCGAGTAACAGTAACAGCTGCAGCAAGCGTAGACATTTTCGTTGCCGATGTCGTTGACACGGAACGGTGCGTCGAGGAAGCCGACGATCACGAACGCGACGGCGGACGCGGCCCGGTGATGCTGCCCGTGCAGCGCGGCGCGTTTTTCGGCTTCGTCGTAAAAACACGATAGAAAGCACTCGAATGGAATCACAGGCTAGTTATTTATCTACAAAATGAATGACCGACACGCACTCAGAAATAGCCACAAGTCAACAATACAAACACACACACATCGAAATTCCACGTCACAATGTAAATCACGTGAATCACACAATGCATAACACTCATTAACGTACCACGGAATCTCGCTCGTATCTTCGTATATCGAAATCTCAAATTTAATGTTTTCATCTAACACACATACCACAAGCGAGAATGAACTTGATTTTCGTTATATTGTAGGCCGTAAACATAGAAACTGCGAGAAATAACTTATGTTTCGTACATCACTATTACTATTTCTGGATGAACTGAATTCACGGAAAAACTGCGGTTTGTAATTTTTATGGGATTTCGAATTGCGTAGTCAACGGAACGGAAGGTAAAGCAGGGTACGTTTCATTTTTATGTGAAGTTGAAAAACTGATAAATTTGAGAAAATTCCCAAATTAGTATCCTTTTTTTGACGAACGCGGTTCAAGCAGAAATAGCAAATAGGACTTTCGAATAACGTTCAACCACAGTACCGGCGGCAAAATAGGATATCAGTTTAAACGAGGGATTCGTACTTCACTTGAACGACAGCTAGTATTAGCTATAAGAACCATGGGATCACCAGTTTTAACAGATGGACACCTATAACTCTTGTGTAGATTGAAATAAATCGTAGATGACGACGTGATCTATGCAGGTAGAGCCATTGAAACGCGCTTCGCTGTTAACCTCTTTCTTTAATCGTTCTTTTTAGAACCAGAAATAATTCATATATATATTTTCAATGAAGGAAGTCTCAGTTTATCATAATTCCATTTTAATAACAACGATAACTAAGCTAAACCAACACCCGTCATACAATCTACACGGATCGTTGCTTAATACTTCCTTTCCGAAAAATTACAGGTTCATGAATTGGTAATCTGATCTCACGAAGCGACGTATACTTTTAAAGAAGTTTTGAGCTCATCTGTTTGTTGATAATGGCCAGCGAGTTGTAACGGGAAATTCAAAGCACGTATATTTAATATTCTCCATGGAATTTTAATCTTTAATTGAACTTTATTGAATGCTAAATAATTTTATCAAGTTATTGCCTTTATGGTATCAATCAGCCCCGTTACACCATCAAACCCTGGAGAATCGTTCAGGTAAGAAGAGCCGTTGTTGCGAGTTCGACAAAGTCAGCCAGAACCAAAATAATGCGAAGAGTTCATGGAGAACGCTTGAAACAGTAGGTGTCTGTCTCACCATAGGCAATGTGTTGATTACTGTCATCTGTTTCTGTGGTCGTTTCATCGCGAAATGATTTTCTAGTACGTGACTGCCCCAGCTCTCCTTGCCTTTTGCCCCATTCAACTGGTGGGGTCCGCTTTCCATCAGTCATCGGCCCTGCGCTAGAAACGTGACTTGAAACAGATAAACATTTTTCCATCGGCCTGATCAGCACCGGTTGTTACCATGTCAGTTTGATTAGTATATCACGTCTCGAGTGACGTTTCAACTCTCCTGTTTAAAATAGATATCTTAAAGAATTATTCCGCAGTGTTCACTAAAAGCTGAATGCACCTCATGGGCATAAGTACAACAGCCTTTTATTACTGCCGTCCAGCGAAACTATTCGAAAACTTCAATAATACCTACTTTACCGCTGTATGAACCCTTTTAGTTTGTATAACCAGCTGATGCAATCACAAACATGGCATAGATCTACTAAAATCAATTTATTATCTTTTACCTTTGCCACCTGATGCATTCATACCCACCCACAGAATATACGTTGCATTCGAGTTCAGATTTTTGTCTAAGATTCTATGCGATATGGATCCGTAGACTTGGAGCCGTTGTACACTCCTGGAAATTGAAATAAGAACACCGTGAATTCATTGTCCCAGGAATGGGAAACTTTATATACACATTCCTGGGGTCAGATAGAACACATGATCACACAGACAGAACCATAGGCACATAGACACAGGCAACAGAGCATGCACAATGTCGGCACTAGTACCGTGTATATCCTCCTTTCGCAGCAATGCAGGCTGCAATTCTCCCATGGAGACGATCGTAGAGGTGCTGGATGTAGTCCTGTGGAACGGCATGCCAAGCCATTTCCACCTGGCGCCTCAGCTGGACCAGCGTTCGTGCTGGACGTGCAGACCGCGTGAGACGACGTTTTATCCAGTCCCAAACATGCTCAATGGGGGACAGATCCGGAGATCTCGCTGGCCAGGGTAGTTGACTTACACCTTCTAGAGCACGTTGGGTGGCAGGGGATACATGTGGACGTGCATTGTCCTGTTGGAACAGCATGTTCCCTTGCCGGTCTAGGAATGGTAGAACGATGGGTTCGATGACGATTTGAATGTACCGTGTACTGTTCAGTGTCCCCTCGACGATCACCAGAGGTGTACGGCCAGTGTAGGAGATCGCTCCCCACACCATGATGCCGAGTGTTGGCCCTGTGTTCCTCGGTCGTATGCAGCCCTGATTGTGGCGCTCACCTGCACGGCGCCAAACACGCATACGACCATCATTGGCACCAAGGCAGAAGCGATTCTCATCACTGAAGACGACACGTCTCCATTCGTCCCTCCATACACGCCTGTCGCGACATCACTGGAGGCGGGCTGCACGATGTTGGGGCGTGAGCGAAAGACGACCTAACGGTGCGCGGGACCTTAGCCCAGCTTCATGGAGACGGTTGCGAATGGTCGTCTCTGATACCCCAGGAGCAACAGTGTCCCTAATTTGCCGGGAAGTGGCGGTGCGGTCCCTACGGCACTGCGTGGGATGCGACGGTCTTGGCGTGCGTCCGTGCGTCGCTGCTGTCCGGACCCAGGTCGACGGGCACGTGCACCTTCCGCCGACCACTGGCGACAACATCGATGTACTGTGGAGACCTCGCGCCCCACATGTTGAGCAATTCGGCGGCACGTCCACCCGGCCTCCCGCATGCCCACTATACGCCCTCGCTCAAAGTCCGTCAACTGCACATACGGTTCACGTACATGCTGTCGCGGCATGCTACCAGTGTTAAAGACTGAGATGGAGCTCCGTATGCCACGGCAAACTGGCTGACACTGACTGCGGCGGTGGCCAACCGCTGCGCAGCTGGCGCCCTTCGACGGCCAACACTGCTGTTACTGGTGTGTCCGCTGTGCCGTGCGTTTGATCATTGCTTGCACAGCCCTCTCGTAGTGTCCGGAGCAAGTATGGTGGGTCTTACACACCGGCGTCAATGTGTTCTTATTTCAATTTCCAGGAGTGTATATTATACCATTTTTCCTTAAATAAAGCAAACTTACTCTCTGTTCTTGCTGCTTTTGAATTCAAGGTGATATTGTTGGAGGTACAGCTCCGAAATCTCTTCCATTACCTTGGCACCACGAGGCGTTCGCTTCACGTCCAGAGGATATACCCGTAATGACTTTCGGATTTAGGTTTTCCATGGTTTGTCGGAATCACTCCAGATGAATACCTGGAATGTTTCTTCAAAAAGGCCGTGGCCAAATTTCTTCCCATTCCTTTCCTTGTCCCCAATCCCCTACCACCTGTAATGTCCTCGACGTTGATGAGGCGCAAGACTCAGAAAAAGGTAGTCATGGCGGACTGCCTACAGAATTAAAAACTTAAAACTGAATGTCATACGTGCAACACGTCATACTTACACGAGTTAGTAGTTACTTATCGTAATTACAGATATATTAAATAATAATAATGACGTAGTGGCAGGGCTTCTAGTGGATTCTCATTCCGCCCCTTTCTTAGCCGCATTAACCTAACCCGGTTGTGCTAACAGGTACAAGGGACCTACAATCTAACGTGGAATCCGAACCACGGAAGCGTTCTGGCATGCGTCATATTACACACCAAGCTGTTCGGGTTAAGTGTCTATAAAAATCCCCGCCGTGTCAAAGGTTCGAAACTTGGATCTTTTATATCCCGTCAGATCCCATAATCACTGACCTACGAGACTGCTACAGATGTACTGCTAACATTAGCATGTCGGTGACGCGGACTCATAAGATTTTACCCATTCAAAAATCGCCCAACGGGCCTAAAGATTTGATTCTTGGCTATCCGGGTGGCACCGCGTCATGTTTCTTGAAAGCCCTGGAAGAAGACCCCAGAATGAGGGTCGAAACGTCGGTTTCAAGAAACATGACGCGGCGCCACCCGGATAGCCAAGAATCAACTGACTCTGGCCGCGGAAGCCTACGATTACATGGGCCTACAGATGTTTTCACTTCAAAAACTAAAAACCTCACTTAGTCCACAACCCGAAGGGTGGTCGAGTCCTTCCGAAGGAGATATATCAAGCTAGTGTTTCAGAGGCAGGAAAGCCAATTCCTTTTCTCAGGGGCCTACAGTTTAACGTGGAATAAGAACCACGGAACGTCCCGACGTAGCTCATATAAAATTCCTGCTCAACACGGTATCTGAACCCGCCACTGGAGATAGGGACTTCTCGAAGTAAGCGTCTTAACCACTGATCTACCAGACCGCCTGGGCTTAAAGCATACGGGTGTTAAGCACTATCAAAATCTGGTAAAAACTGTGGGTTTGTATGAACAACGTTGACAGAAATTAAGGAGAGGTGGGGAAAGGAAAATAGGGTTTAAGTTTTTGTAAATCAAACCTAAACACTGTTTTGATATTTGTTTTGAAGTAAACGTATGCAAAGATGAATCAAGTTATTAAGTTAGGTGTCAAACTGTAAGTTTGTATGAACAGTATTGGAAAAGAGAGAGAGAGAGAGAGAGAAAAAAGGTGTTATCTATACTTTCACTGCTTTGCAACGCAATACGACACACTTATAGCTAAAGACATACTGTTAACATTAGCATGTTGGTGATGTGATCTAATAAGATTTTATCCATCGTAGAAGCCTCCAACACGTCATAGTATGTTTATGACGGGAGATCGCAAACTCATAGATTTATCTTCATCCGAACATCTCCTAACGCGCGTATAGAAGTTTCCACTTCAAAAACCTTCTAGAGGGAACCTACTTTATGTTCGATGGCTCTCATAGCTGCTAGCAAGCTGTGCCGACTCAGATAAAAAAAGGTCTGTTTTATAAGTAATACAACCACTATTGTCCATTCTCATACTGATCACTAAAATTTACGCCTATAAGGAAACTAAAGTTGTCATTAACCCTAGTCACTATCTATAGCAATACGCAAACGAACCTATCAGCGTGTTGTTCAACAACGTCTGTTGGGAAGCAGCACTGGCTTCTTCGCCTCTAGTCCCGGAGTAAAGTTCGCTTTACTGTCTGTCCGTTGCTCGACCGGAAGGCCGTCAGGAATTTAATTACAGTATATTAATTAACGTTCCTGGGTGCGTGGGAGAGCAGGTACTCCGGATATTTACTGCAAGTTAGGTGTCAAACAGCGCGGTTGCGAGGGAAGACTCAAACAGGAGTTAACACGTTCAGCTTGGAAAGTGAAATCCACTATGGCGTCATCTTGTTGGAAATGGAACGTTTCTTACTACACCACATTTCTGGCAAGCCTAGCAATGAATATGAACTGTTCTTCATTGCATCAACAGCAATTTATCAGTGAGACTGTTGGCTCGGTCTTAACATTTTCGCCTGGATCTTTCAGCCATAGGCCAAGTTTCTGAAATATTTTATTTTTATTTATCGTATGATATCTAACAAGATATACAAAAGATGAGGAAAAATGTGCATATCACAAGCTTTTACAAGTTTATATCTATTGATCTAATTTTTTATCCATTCAACTGCACTGATCGACGCATCGTGTATTTCCGCTATTGTTCCTATTCGCAATGTAGTAAGATAATAATGTAAGTGCTTGCCTAAATTGGTAGCAGAACTAAAACACATAAGTAATCTGGACCTTAAGTCTACAATTAATTGATTATATTCATAACAAATTAAAAATTGGGAACATTCAACAGTTTTCTGAATTTTTATCGCTTCAATTACTAGACATGCAAGCGACACTTAGTGTT
>JARYHS010008074.1:121034157-121117599 GCA_031002005.1 Vandiemenella viatica | reverse complement strand
TTGCCGGACCCAAAGGTTTACACTCAAGATAAATAGAGGGGCTATCGAAACAATCAAGAAATCAAATAATCTTAATGAAGATGGTGGCTATGGTCTAAGACAACGTGGAACTAATTGCTAGTTAAATAAATCACACTGGAATCAAGGCATTAGACTGCAAGCTTTCGATAGTTGGACGGTAGTCTGTAGTCGCTTTACTACGAAGATGGGACAACCTGAGAAAACATGTTTTAGTAGACTCAGCATGTGGCTTATCTGAGAAAAACCGTAAGCCTCAATCGAAACGTCGAGAGAAAAGAAGTATAGATCGGACGCAGCGTAAATCTCTTCAAAGTAAGTGATAACATGATGACGTTGCGAAAAAGCTGAAACTTTTGAAGCATTCTTGTTGACGCCTGTATTTACCTGAAGATGCGGTGTAATTTTTCCCTTTAACCTTTTACTCTGGATTTAGAGTCTATTACACATATCCTGATAGGTGGGATTAACTTTTATGGGTTCCTTGACATTTCCATTTAATTCGTAAGGACCTTCTTTGGAATACTGTCATACGCCTCTTTAAACCCAGAAAATGCAGCGTACTTCTCATTAAATACCCAGCAGTTCTTAGTTATTATGCGTAGAACATGCAATTAATAGTAAATTTCTTCGTTATGAATCCTGACTGTTGGTTACCCCAAAGTCTCCTTCATGTATGAGTTTAATATTCTAACAAACATCAGACGCAAAGCTTCGCATCCAAACACTTAATTTGTACTCATACTGGGATCACCTTTCTTAAAACTCAGAAAATCCATTTTCTCCATTCTCCATGTATTGTTTTCTTTTCCTAAGTTAGCGTGATAAGTGATGTATTTTCCAAGGAACTACTTCTTTTCCATAGTTCAAAATCTCAACATTTATACCAGCCATTCTAGGGATCTTTGATCTCATCATGACCTAACTGACTTATTCACCTCTTTCTCCGTCGGCTCTTCTCCCATGACTGCACGTTTTGAGAATTCGTTATTCACCGGACGTTATTGCCACTGAGTGTTAACAACACCTAAAATTCATAGTTTGTCCTCATACTGCTAAGTGAGAAATCTAATAAAAAACAAACTTTATCCCTTCTGATGCAGAAGTGAATTCATCAAGATAAATACTACAGAAAACGAGATTAGCGTGCAAAACATTTGCCTAATACTTGTTTATGTTGTGGACAATTTTTGCTGTTCTTGCTTTTTATCTCAACAACACCACCTCATAAGGGAGATGCAGCGGAATTGTTGGATTCACCGCGCAATGCGACTCTAGCCGTGTTAGTTAACCTGACCAGGATATCCTACCGGTTAAGGGCATCTTCAGCTTAACATTTTTCCTTATTGCTTTACGCCTCGTCGACGGCTATGGTCTGCACACTCAACACTTGTTTTGTTGAATTAATGCCTCCTGTTCGTGTAACTGGATGCAGGCTATGTGTCGTCTGATTTTGGACAATTCTTGCTTATGAGCTTATTTAAAAGGATACAAATCGATAAGAATTCAATAAATATTTCACATTTGTTTTCTTCAAATGATGAATGTGTTACAAATTTTTTATTAACATAACTTTTCAAGGTAATTGTTTTTGAGAGCAATGGGCAAATATTTTACACCAAATTATCTATTAATGGCGCAAGTATTATATTAGTTTCGCCTTTGAACTGGGTACATGATAATCTCCCACACTTCGCAGAATTGTATTTGCATTAACTTCTCTTAATTTATAATTTCTATCGCCTTCTGAAAAGGCGTTGAGCGTAAAGGAATCAAAAAATTTCGTTCACAACGAATTTATACACTTTTTATATTTTATCTTCATCTAAAAGCGATATACTGCAGTACGCTTCAAGATGACTCAACGTTGTGCTTGGGCTTCAGGGATTGTCGCTCTGTATATTGTCATGTGCCACCGTGGTACGACACCTGTTATTACTGTCCAATATCCTCTAACTAATATCAGTTTTAGGATCTATTGTTCTTAATTAGAGAACATTCAGATGCATTTATAGCGATTTTTCGTTTCCCCTTAATCGACATTTTTTTTGTACAATTTGATTCCTATTCGTAAGTAACAATTCACTAAACTTCCACTGCTAGATTGTATTATTTAGATTAGTTAAACCTACAAGCAATACATACATGCTACACAGTTTTTTTTTCTTTCTTTCTCTCTCTCTCTCTCTCTTTTTAGGTATAGACAATTTTCAACACTCGATATGTGAACAATCCAGTTGGAGTCCTCTGTATTTTAGACACTGTAGTCCTCTTCATAGATGGCGCCCAAGCCTTCGACAGAATTTTCCATGCTGCTTGATACTCCTATTTACAAAAATTAATCAGAAAGTATTTGCCCTTTTTTTTTTTTTTTTAATGGCTGCAATTGTGAATTCAATATATCCATTCCCAAGGGTGGACCTTTCTTGAGACGGCCCGGCCTTATTGCCGGTAACTCCACTGCAGGGGACTGCTGTCAGTTGTTAAATATGGTGGTTGTGTTCCACGCGTCCACGGGGTAAGAGCAACGAAGTGTGATTATTTTCTATGGATCAAGGGACGAACGCAAATGGAAATCCAAGGGGAAATGCAGCCCACGTATGGGGAAAAGTGTCTCGCTTGAGAAGTGTAAGACGTGAAGACTTACATGACAATGAGCGTTTGGGAAGGCCGCGTTCGTCGCTGACTGACGAGAACACTTACCACCTGGATCCATTGGTGCAAGCGGATCGACGTGTCTCCTCAACGACATTTCCCGGGAGCTTGGAATTTTGTTTGTAGTTTTTACGACACCATTCCCAGCTCCTTATGGTACCGAAATGTTTCGTGGCGGTGGATGACTAAACAGTTGGACGCATGATGAAAAGCAAGCGAACGATTGCCTCACTGAATCATATGCAGCGGTAGGCAGAGTAGGTTGACAGTTTCCAGGACGCATTGTTACTGCGTTTCAAGCCGAAATCGAAGTAGCTGCGACAAAAGTAAATTCAATTCAGTGCCATCTACTGGGAAATTGATGTTAATGGTCTCTAAGATCACCGTGGGCTGGATATCATGCCACTAGGAGTAAACATCAATGCCGACATTATAGATCCACACAGTCACGTCTGCGGGCTGCCATCGAGAAGAAGCGCCAAGGAATAACACGGTTATTCTACACGACAATCGAGGCCACATATGGCAATGAGAACCACCGACAAGCTCCGGTCATTTCCAGGGAAAGTCTGGGCCACCCACCATACAGACCGGATGAAGCCCCTAGTGATTTTCACCTTTTGATCCGCTGAGGAAGTTCCTGGCAAGACAGAGATTCACGTTGAACGATGAAGCCAAGTCATCAGTCGGCGAAATCTACCACAGGGTCATCTCAGATATATTTCTGCGATGGGACAAAATATGGTAATTACCTATATGTACCTTATTCTGCTACTAAGAAATAGTAGCAAATACTTTCTGATTCGCCCTCGTATCTACAAACAGTAATCAATAGTTTCCTCATTAACTAATTCTCGCCGATACGTTTTGGAAATGTAACGTAAGCCGGAAGAAAAAACTATAGGACTAGGTGTTCTCAAAAGATCCATCTTAGAGCCTCTTCTGTTCACTATATATATGGCGAAGTGAAGAAATGTAGCAGAAATTATACCACTAATAGTAGATTAAATATAAAAATAGGGTCGGATGCAATAAAATAAGTTGTGAATTTTGCTACTTAGGAAGTAAATTTACAACCGATGGCCCTAGCAGGAATGATGTTAAAAGAAGAATAGTACTAGAAAAACGAGCCTTCATGAAAAAGAAAAATCATTTAGTTTCAAATATTGATCTAGGACTCAGAAAGAAGTTTTTTAAAATTCTATGTGTGGAGCACAGCACCTTATGGCAGCGAAGGTTGGACTTTAGAAATACCAAAAACAAAGAAAAATGAAGCATTTGAAATGTAGTATTATAGAAGGATGCTGAGAATTAAATGGAAGCATAAAGTACTAAACGATTTTGGAAATGATTGATTAGGATAAAAGTTTATGGAAGAGTTTCACAGAAAGAAGAGACAGGATGGTAGGTCATATTTTGAGACATGCAGGATTGGTTAACTTGTTAGTGGCAACAGTAGAAGGCAAGAACTGTAGGGGAAGGTACGCATTAGCATATATGAAGCAATTTATTGAGGACGCGGTTTCTTATAGGTAAATTAAGATGAAAGGTTATCGTAAGAAGGGATGGAGGATTGTATCGAACCAGTCGAGAGACTGATGACAAATATATATATATTGTCGCGTTGGAACCGGGACAGGTGTGAATTCGAAGGTTACTTGTCAATGAACACAGCACTTAAACTGAGAACAGGTTTATTGAGAACTCAAACATACACGCAGCACTGACTGCCTCTTGGGCAGAATGCTCTTCTATTTATACACAGATAGAACGTACTAGAGATTACAAGAGTAGTTAACAAATGAAATGTGTAGAAGTTACAAGTGACCTTAGGAAACATGTAGAATCTTCTGGAAATAATAAACAGAATTAAATAATTTTTGTCAGTGGGCGGGATTGAACCGGCGACCTTCGGTACCGCAATTCGTGACGCTACCCGCTGCGCCATGCTGGCAGACGGTACACTGGCGTTCATGCGGCATTGCTCCCTCTCCTGAGGAAAACAGCGTCCCGCTGTTAGATTTCTTTTGGGGCACGCTGAAGTGTCCTGGATCTTGATCTTGTCGTGGGTCCTCTGTATGGCAGTTCTGGAGGGCCCCTCCTGTTTGTACTATTATCTTCCTGTCCGACTTCCTCAGTATCCAAACCGTCCTCAGAGTCCTTGAACAAGAAGCTGGTTGTGCCTAGCTGCTCGTCAGGATTGTAGTAAGGCTTCATGCGGAGGACGTGAACAATGTCCCTTCGCTTTCGTCGTTTCGAAGACGGCTCATAATCCTCGACTTCGTATGTGACGTCTGACCGGCGGCGTATGACACGATACGGACCAAAGTACCGCTTCAGTAACTTTTCTGATAGCCCAACCTTCCGGACAGGGGTAAAAATCCATACGAGATCTCCTGGGTTGTACGCAACAGGTCGGTGCTTGCCGTCATACCGCTGACGGTCCCTCTCCTGGGTGGCCAGTGTTCGTATGCGAGCCAGCTGTCTTGCTTCTTCGACCCTGGTAATGAGCTGTTTTATATAGTCATCCTGAGTGTCGTCCGGCTGGAATGGGAACAGCGTATCCATTGTGGTCTCAGCTTCACGGCCATGGAGCAGAAAAAACGGAGTGAAGCCTGTCGTATCTTGCCTTGCTGTATTATAAGCAAATGTGACCACTGGCAGTATTGTATCCCAATCCTTCTGCTCAACATCCACATACATCGACAGCATATCGGCTAATGTCTTGTTGAAGCGTTCTGTGAGACCGTTTGTCTGAGGGTGGTATGCAGTTGTCATCCTGTGGACAACGTCGCATCTTGACATGACCTCTGATACTAGTCTTGACTGGAATACCTTTCCACGATCGGATATCATCACACGTGGTGCTCCATGCTTCAAAATAATGTCTTCTACTAGAAATTTTGCAACCTCTGGAGCTTCTGCAGTCGGCACAGGTTTGGTGACAGCGTAGCGCGTGAGGTAGTCGGTGCAGACTATTATCCATCGGTTACCGGTTGTCGACTTCGGGAACCTCCCCAAAAGGTCGATCCCAATTCGGTGGAATGGAACTGCTGCAGGTGGAATTGGTACTAGATGACCTGGAGGTAATTGCGGCACATGTTTCCGTCGCTGGCACTCTTTACAGTGACTCACATAATGCTTGACAGATCGGTAGAGACCCTTCCAGTAATACCTGCGTCTGATTCGGTCCAGGGTCTTCACAAATCCCAGATGACCGGATATTGGAGCGTCGTGGAAATACTTGAGAATAGCTGGCTGGAGATGAGCTGGAACGACCAGAAGCCACTTGGGGCCTAGTGGATCGTAGTTGTTCTTATACAATGTCCCATCTATCAATTGAAACCCTCCTTTGGCCGGTTCTCCTTTCTCCAAGGCGTCTATGGTTCTTAATAACTCTGAATCTTCCCTCTGTTCAGCTGCAACGTCACCTAATTCAGCGAGGGCTGAAATTCCATTCATGCTGTTGTGTTCTATTAAAGGATTCCTTGAAAGGCTGTCGGCATCCTTGTGTTTGCGTCCGTTTTTGAATACCACCGTGACGTCGTACTCTTGAAGTCTAAGTGCCCATCTTGCTAGTCGACCTGATGGATCCTTCAAGCTGGTTAGCCAACATAAAGAATGGTGGTCTGTTACGACGGTGAAAGGTTTGCCGAATAAATACGGACGAAACTTGTTGATAGCCCAGACAACTGCGAGGCATTCTTTCTCGGTTGTAGAGTAGTTTATCTCGGGCTTAGAGAATACTCTTGATGCATAGGCTATCACCTTCTCAGCACCTTCCTGAATTTGCACAAGCACTGCACCGATCCCATAACCGCTGGCGTCAGTGTGAAGTTCAGTTCTGCATTCTCGTCGTATAAGGCTAGAACTGGTGCGGAAGTTAGAGCCTCCTTAAGTGCCTGGAAAGATCTTTCTTTAGTTTCATCCCAGTAAAACTTGGCGTCTCCCTGCAAAAGTTCTTGCAGTGGACGTGCCATGTTACAGAATCCTTTTATGAAACGCCAGAAGTATGAGCACAGCCCAGAAAGCTTCTCACATCACGAATGTGCTGAGGAGTTGGAAATTCCATGACTGCCCTTACTTTAATCTGGATCAGCGCGGACGCCATCTCCGTTGACCAGGTGCCCCAGGATTTTTATCTCTCTGGCGACGAAGAGGCACTTCTTCGGATTGAGGCGGAGTCCTGCAGTCTGAACACACTTCAGCACCGTTGACAGGCGACTCAGATGTTCTTCAAATGTTTTCGAGAAAACAACAATGTCATCTAAATAACAAAGACACGTCGTCCACTTAAGGTGTCGAAGTAAGTTGTCCATCATGCGTTCGAATGTGGCCGGAGCGTTGCATAATCCGAATGGCATTACTTTGAATTCATAGAGGCCATCAGGTGTAATAAAAGCCGTCTTTTCTCTGTCAGCTTCGTCAACCTCGATTTGCCAGTAGCCTGTCTGCATGTCCATGGTTGAGAAGTATGTAGCTCCTTTCAAGCAGTCTAAGGCGTCGTCGATGCGCGGCAGTGGGTAGACATCTTTCTTTGTGATTTTGTTCAGCCGCCGATAGTCGACACAGAATCGCCACGTACCATCCTTCTTCTTACGAGGACCCACCGGAGATGACCAAGGACTCTCCGAAGGTTGAATAATGTCATTATGCAACATCTTCTCCACTTCCTCTCGAATTATTCGCCTTTCGACTGGTGACAATCGGTACGAGCGCTGGCTAATGGGCGGATGATCCCCAGTATTGATACGATGCTTTATCGTGGGCCGTTTCGTCTGACCTTTTTTTTGCTGGGGTGTGAATACACCAGAGAATTGGCGTAGTATAGCTAACACCCGGTGGTGTTGTTCCTTGGTCAGGCCGGACCCTATGGCAGTTCCATAGTTGTTTCCTCCAGCGTGTTGTCGGTACTAGTAACAGAGCATGGATCTTCGTTAATGACGTTGAGCTCGCCCTCCTGGACTGGTTCAGCTGTCCCTATGCACATTCCCTTGGGGATAATTTGTGACTGCTCGTGACAGTTGGTGATCCAAATGTCTCCTCGACCACCGATAATGCTTATGATAGCCGCTGGTATGTAGATTTCTTTCGTGAGCCTAATAAACTTTCTACTATCGACAAGCACTTCAAGGTTGCGGTCGTCCGTGTTTTTGACTGGGACTCTTCTCATTGCGAACGGCGGGATTGTCACGTTGTCAACGGCGAATAACTTCCCAGAAGATTCTGTGTTACGTGTACCCGTCGCAACGACTTCTTCAATTTGCAGCTCAGATGTTCCACAGTCAATGACAGCTTGGGATGCCTTAAGGAAGTCCCATCCAAGGATGACATTATGACTACATTCTGTTAAAATGACAAATTCAACTGGCTGGGTCCTGTTGTTGATGGTTATTCTCGCGACACAAGCTCCAGCTGGCTGGACGTACTTTCCATTTGCGACCTTTAGCACAGTTGCCCCCGTATCACGGAACATTGTCTTCTTTAGTGTGCGACGATAATTGTCCGACAATACGGAGAAAGAAGCTCCTGAATCAACCAGCGCCCGGACAGGTTGGCCGTCGATTATAACGTTGATGAGATTTCCCGACATCTTAGTGACTGTCATCCATGGAGGATTTTCATCTGCGGCGGCCTCACCTCCGTAGATGGTCGCCTTGCTTAGTTTTCCTGCGTGCGGCGGCTAGGGGAGCGGCTGGTAGCTCTGTCCGGCGACGATGAACGGCAGCGGCGCGTCGGGGATCGACCTCGTCTAGGGTACGGCGATGGGCTTCTTCCCGTAGGTCGACCGAACTCGTCAGCGGGTGGCTGCCTGGGGTAGAACTGTTCTGATGGCGGACGTCTTGCGGCAAAATAATCGTCAAATACTCGTCTTCTCTCTCTGCAGTATCGTACGACATGTCCAGGGCGCCCACAGTGGAAACATACTGGCGCGTTGTCTTCTGTCCTCCAGACGTCCGTTCGTCTGCGGGACGTCATAGGTGCCGGAGGATTTGGTTGTGGCCGTGTCGGCCGGTTCCTAGGCTGCCGTTTGGCAGCTGCAGCATACGTCATATCAGGGCGAGGCCATTCTTCACGTCGAGTGCAATTGGCTCGGCAGACAGGAGCCATTGTCTGAAATACCTCTTTTTCCGCCGCGTCGGCTCCTTCATGACCCACTGGGCTTACATCCATGGCCATGATCTGATGCTCACTCGGTTCAAGAGTCCCAGCTGCCATGAACTGTTGTAATTCTTCTCTCACAATTTGTCGTATGAGAGACGCAAAGTCGTGCTGGTCTTCCACAACTGCCATAGGGACTACGTTGGGAAGTCTGTCATACTTCTTTCGCCCAACCCTCCTTTGTTGCATCTCCTCAATCCGCTGGCACCACTTGATGAACTCTTCCGTCGTAGCGACGTCTTTTATCAGAAGAGCTTGGTACATGTCTTCTGCAATACCTTTCATTAGGTGCGTGATTTTGTCGGCTTCAGTCATATTCGGGTTGACTACGTTGCATAGGGCCAAAACATCCTGTATGTAAGATTGCGTCGGCTCCCCATGTCGTTGGGCCCGGTTCTTCAGTTGTTCTTCCGCCGAGCGGATTTGTCGCTGGTGGTCCCCAAACGTTTTCTTAAGTTCCGTCTGGAACATTTCCCAGTTATTCAGTTTTCTTCGTTGTTCTCGAACCACTGCTGGGCGGTTCCGTCCATATAGAAATAAACATTTGCCAAGCACATGGTATGATCCCACCTGTTGTACTTGGCGACTCGGTCGAACCCTTTTAGCCATTTGTTAGGGTCCTGTCCAGCGTCTCCAGAGAACACCGATGGGTGTCGAATGTGCAGCTGGCTTGCCGCCATGGGTTTCCTAATGACGCGGACTTTCGGAAGGACGTACTGAGTATATCCTTTGTAGTCCGGTTCCAGTCCGTGTAGGCGGCGACTTTTACGTTGCCTAATCGGAGCCACGACGATGCAGCTGTTGCACAGGGTACCCGGCGTCTCCACCAAACTATGTCGCGTTGCAACCGGGCAGGTGTGAATTCGAAGGTTACTTGTCAATGAACACAGCACTTAAACTGAGAACAGGTTTATTGAGAACTCAAACATACACGCAGCACTGACTGCCTCTTGGGCAGAATGCTCTTCTATTTATACACAGATAGAACGTACTAGAGATTACAAGAGTAGTTAACATAGTAGAAGTTACAAGTGACCTTAGGAAACATGTAGAATCTTCTGGAAATAATAAACAGAATTAAATAATTTTTGTCAGTGGGCGGGATTGAACCGGCGACCTTCGGTACCGCAATTCGTGACGCTACCCGCTGCGCCATGCTGGCAGACGGTACACTGGCGTTCATGCGGCAATATTCGTTATACAAACGAAAATATGGATCATATTTCGTTAAGAAAAGAATTGTGCAGACATTGAATGTACTTCATTTTAGTTTTTTAAATCATTCAAGAGAAATTAAGTGTCCATACGGAACATAAAATGTTAACGTTTTCAAACAAAAAGTTAATTTTGAACAAACGCTAGGGTCAAAAGAAAGGAAGAGGTTATACCGATCATCTGTCACTTAAAATAACTAACTATTAATCATAAAATCAATATTTGCGTTGTAAGGATAGTTTTAGGTGAGTGTGTTGACAAATAGTTGCAGATTTTTGAAGTTAGTTAATTATGTGGTGTGTTATGAAGACAAGTTGTGACTACATTTAAACTTATTTTAGAAACATACGGAAAAACGTATAACTAAATTACTGTTGTTGGTGACATGAGATGTCGTCAACGCAGTCTGATTTGACAGTATTTTAGCGTAAAAAAAAAACAACTAATTTCCACCTACCATTAATAACGAATGCTGTTTAAGGCGAAATGAACACTCTTTTTGAAACAAAAACAAAACACGATGAGGGTTCAGTAGTTGAATACACAATTTCACATAGTGTTGTCACCTTTGTGGTTTTAGTGGGTGTTCATAAGCAGGAAAAGAACAAGAAACTAATACGGCTTTCTCGCTATAGCAATATTCTATGGGTAGTGTTGTTAAAACTCAAACGACAGGTGAAACGTTGGTTTGATGTTCTTACCAAAAACGTTATTGGTAAGTATCCAATTACGTGCACGTAAAACATTTGGTAATTAACGAACTGCTGCGTTTGCTAGCGAACACGTATGAAATCATTAGTTTATTTCGCGATTTATACACATTTTGCTACTTGATGTTATTATAGTAGACCAACTTTAACTCCATTCAGATGTTAATACCACGGTGAACTCTTCCGATAGTAGTCCGTAAAGAACCTGCACTGATTTAAGGGGTAAAATTGTTACCAGTCAACTGGTAACCCAGAATACAACCAGAAGTTACACAAGTGCGAAATTTTTAGAAGCTGATACTAATCAATACTGAATGACAATGAACAATTGTTTTTATATTTTGTAACTGTTGTTTATGAGACATAAAGTTTGGAGGAATTAAAAAATATTTCGCACGACGTGTGTTCGTATACAAGACCACCAGGTTGAGAAGCCAATGCGTTACCACTCAAGTCACCTTCCCTTATATAGGAAAAGTACCTCGTGAATTATATAACCCAAGTAAAGATATAAATACATAAAGATACAAAATTTTGAGTAATCTGTATAAAGAATCAGACTGTTATTACAGAAGTAATAAGTTAAATAAAATTATTCTAGATCAAACTGGAACAAAAACTTTTTTTCATTTCGCCGATGTGTCTGTTGTCTTCACACCGTCCAGCTATGATACACGATTCCTTGTATAGGAAAATTGTTACACCAGTAATCAGTGACCAGGGCTCGTGGCTCAATGTTTCAGGTCGAGAAAGTGTCGGCCGAGGCAATGGTCGAGGCAAGCAGTTGCTGTCGACATAGCAGCATAAGCAGAGATGGAAGCAACCAGAAGCATACACCATCATCATTAAACCCAACGGGTGGGATGAAACCATTTAGGAACATGTAAAGGGGATATCAAGCATTAGAAGCAGTAGTAATAGATTTAACCTATTGAAGAGCTCAAAGGAATATGTGGAGGATTAATTATGTATAAAGACTTGTGTAAATAAATGTAAATGTGAGTATACCTTTGCTGAGAGTATCATTTATGAATAACTACCACTCACGTGACTTAGAGTCGTACCCACAATTTAATGTACCTCTTGGGAAGTGGCAGAGCGAAAACAAAAAGTTCGCCAGTTCACCACACCGGGGCGGAATGAAATTAGACGTTTTTCAGTGTCAAGCATTTTACTGCCAGCGAGCGGAAAATAAGTAGAACTAGACCAACCTATTGTTGCCAAACTACGACAACCATGTTGGTCTAGTTTTCTCGAGCGTTAGTGTGTGAAGTTTTCACTTGTGTTTTTCTTCTACTGTATCGTAAACTTTATTTAAAACCAAGACAACCGTACATACTTTTTTAGTGTTGTTACTTACCCCAACCTGAGTCGTATCCCTGGGGTGGAACGGGTGGGGTGGAGAGGGGAAGAACTCCATTCTGCTCCTCTCTTGGAGTGCTCTTCGATAACAAACGACAAACAGGGCCTCTTCATTTTATGTTTCACCTGAAATTCTAATTATTATTCCAAAGTTAAGAAAGCACGATTAGGACGAATCGGAAACACATGGAAGACTGCTGTCTTAACAGATTCCCCATACAAAAAAGAGTCAGAAGTTACAAATAAGAAAAAAGAGTAAAAAAACTTTGCCAAAGAAGAAAAAGCAAGGATAAAACGATTTACGAAAGAGAATATGTTTAGCAATGGAAGAAATCAAAGGAAAGTGCCTGAAAATAAGTGAAAAAGAGGGAACCGAAGAGAGAACCAAAAACAAATGACAGTGGTTCTGAGGACTGTTAAGACTGTGAATGTTATATTGCGCCAAATTTACTCAAAGACAGTTGAAGGTTGGGTCACTTGTCCCACGTACAAAAAATGGCACACATTTCCTGTGCGGCAAGGATGATGAGGCCATTATAGTGAGAATTTTGTGAATAGGCTTAAGAAAAGGAACAATAAATGAAAACTGTATGTAAACATTTAAAATCAATTAAAACTAATTAAATATAGAAAAAACTTATTTTTTCTGCATTTTTACTAGTTTATAAGTTTTTATAATTACTTGACCTTACCCACCCGTTCTGCAACATGCCCGGGGCAGGACAGGGCAAATGAAATAATTTTCTGTTTTTGAAAAAAAATACCGTTCTTTCATTTTCTCACTATATTATTGTATTTTTGTGATATTACATTATAATGTATTAATAGAAAAATTTTGAGCTCACTTAATTAACTCTTTTGTATTTTTAAAACATATTTTGAACTAGGTAACCCGTTCTGCCCTAGGTTCCCCTAACTGTATAAATATTGTTAGTCTTATTGCCTCATTTCGAAAGCTGTTGTGGCTAGTTAAAGCTTAAAACTAAGCTGCTGCTACGCGCTGAAGATTCGGCATATCAGCAGAAAAATAGCCTGGATGAACCGAGTACCATTGCAACCGATTGGATTTCTTGCATTATTCTGGGACTTGTGGGGACACGTGATTTTCCGAACGTGAAAGCGGCAGAAGTACTGTGAAAGATAGGCGTCTATAAACAGTAGACTAAAGCTTTCAAAGATGGCCCAAAAAGGAGCAAAAACATAGAGCTTTTGCATTTTTTAACGAGCTAATGTAAATAAGGCGCTCATACGCTAAAAAGACGTTCTCTGTACTGAAAATATCTGTTTAATTTACCTGTTGTATATCGCTTTTGCGTAAATTATTAGTTCATTTGAATGTAGGCTTACCTAGTATTTTGGGCACCATTCTCATGAATATACAGACTAGTTGTTGCCGGTAACTTCGTTTATTTGGTGTCTTATTTTATAAAAGAGTAATAACATAAGGTAAGGTATTCTTTCGAAATTAATCGCACTGGAAATTTGGCGTCCTAATTTTTAGTCAACGCATAGTCAAGAATGTTGCAAATATGGTATGAGATCCAGTGTGTTCACAACTCTGAGAAATGAATAAAATAACTGACAGAGATGAATAATCGTTTTATAACCAGATAATTTCAGTTAAGTAGAATATGATGCGTTGGTATTTAAGCCAGATAACGTTTCGATCCCAAAGAACAAATAAACAAACAGGTTGACCAACAGAAACGTTTTATTTTATTACTCAGCTATCCGATACAGCATCGAGATAAATTTTACTGCATTTTGGACCCAGGGCTGCACAATATTTGAAATCATACAAAATTCCGTCTCGTTGGTTTTGTGTGGATCGTGCTCAAAGAAACAGAATTTGTTTTCCGCAATCGAAAGTTATTTCAGCCCGCTATATAAAGAAGTATAAAGAACCTTTTTATTGATTTGGTATTTTTATTAATAACTGACTGACGGGCAAACCTACTGCAGGTTTAAAAGTAAACCTCTTCTGCAAATGGTCCTATTGCTCTTTATACGTTACCAGCTTATTTATCAGAGCAACAAACATCATTGATTAAACGAATCTTTACAACGAATAGCTTTATTCCTTTCTGTTTGCCAGAAAAGGAAAAGAGAATAAATAATTAGTTTCTTGATTACAGTTTATTTTTTCTATTCTGCTTTTGAGGAAAGGAAATTTCGAACAAACAACTGCGAAACTTATTTTTAATTTCTCCAGTTTAATCAAATACTGTTTGTCCTCAAATCTTTCAGTTAATTCTTTGCTTTGACTGTATGCATGATTCTGCATGATTCTGATATTTAGTGTATACAGACGCTGCTAGGAACGATTAAAGTCCTTTTATCCTCGAAAACTCGCCATTTATAAACTCTGGAGCAACTTCCCATTTCGGATAAAATATACTATAAATAAGCATAAGATAACAGGACACACACTGTTCATGTTGTTATAGCGTGTTCTTAGCAAAATGAACAGAAATTTCATGCTTTTGCTGACCCCTAGCTTACAAGTCTCGCTGTAGGCTACAGTTTTTTTTGCTCCATATTCCGTTTCTCGCATGCTAGCAAACATTATAGTATTTTTCCTTTTTTAATAGCTCATTTTATAATCGCATCGTATTGCTCATTTTACTCTTAAAGACAGAATTTAATTTATATAACTTTATTTCGCTGTGAACGTGGGAAAAATAAAAATTTCCGTGTATACTATCTGGATTGAGCAGTAAACTCACTACTGCGGGTGAAAGATGCTGTGCAATTGGGTATGTACCACGTGTCAGATGGCTGCAGACATGAAATGACGCATGTGCACTGTAAATGACACGTCAGCTTGTGATAATATGTAAAGGAGGAAGGAGGTGATAGTATGAACTATATTGAGTAAAAAAATTCACATATACGTGTGTCCGATTTCCATTAGTTTTGAAGGTACAGGTGCTGGAATTTAATGCATAAAACAAACCTTAGAAAATGATCAAGATCATGAAAATAACTTGAAGTAATTTATTAATGCAAGTACACATGCATATTTTACAAAAGTTTAAATTAAATGTTCGAAAATCCCACCATCGTCTTTAATACACTTTGCAGCTCTCTTCGCAATAGCTCTTCTGAGTACATCTTGGTTTAGTTTTATGAGGGTAACAGTGTTTACAGTGCGAGCGAGTAATTCGTCTCTTGTGTTTACTGCTGCAACAGACGCCTGTATCTTTGCATAAATAAAGTACTTCAGTACGTTATTTGTGTGCTGTTGACCATTTTCTAAGGTTTATTTTATGCATAACATTCTAGCATCTGTACTCCGAAACGAATGGAAATCGTACACATGTTTATATGAATTTTTTTACTCAATATTGTTCATACTACCACCTCCTTCAATATTTACCATTCCTCCTTAATCACCCTGTATAGTAATTGTTTTTTGGGAGCATATTTAGTAGCAAGGAGCAAACCTTCCACCAAGGAGAAATCAAAAGAAGATTGTAGATGATGGACGGATTGAGATGAAAGTAGTGGTTTAAGATGGACCGATTTTAATGAGAATGATGATTTTATGATGGACGCATTAAGAAGGATGATCAAGACTGATTAGAGTAATAGTGGCTATGAAAGAACTGTCAACAGGATTAAGGAGACGTCCGAGATATTAAATTATCAGTATTTAGGAAAAGTAATTGACAATCATACAAAAATTATCACAACTTGTACAAAATCACTCACAATTACTGGAAAACACCTCAAAATGAAAGTTAATACTGTTTAAAAGCATTTACACATAAAGTTATTGACAATCATACAAAAATTATCACAACTTGTACAAAATCACTCACAATCACTGGAAAACACCTCAAAATGAAAGTTAATACTGTTTAAATGCATTTACACATAAAGTTATTGACAATCATACAAAAATTATCACAACTTGTACAAAATCACTCACAATCACTGGAAAACACCTCAAAATGAAAGTTAATACTGTTTAAATGCATTTACACATAAAGTTATTGACAATCATACAAAAATTATCACAACTTGTACAAAATCACTCACAATCACTGGAAAACACCTCAAAATGAAAGTTAATACTGTTTAAATGCATTTACACATAAAGTTATTGACAATCATACAAAAATTATCACAACTTGTACAAAATCACTCACAATTACTGGAAAACACCTCAAAATGAAAGTTAATACTGTTTAAAAGCATTTACACATAAAGTTATTGACAATCATACAAAAATTATCACAACTTGTACAAAATCACTCACAATCACTGGAAAACACCTCAAAATGAAAGTTAATACTGTTTAAATGTATTTACACATAAAGTTATTGACAATCATACAAAAATTATCACAACTTGTACAAAATCACTCACAATCACTGGAAAACACCTCAAAATGAAAGTTAATACTGTTTAAAAGCATTTACACATAAAGTTATTGACAATCATACAAAAATTATCACAACTTGTACAAAATCACTCACAATCACTGGAAAACACCTCAAAATGAAAGTTAATACTGTTTAAATGCATTTACACATAAAGTTATTGACAATCATACAAAAATTATCACAACTTGTACAAAATCACTCACAATCACTGGAAAACACCTCAAAATGAAAGTTAATACTGTTTAAAAGCATTTACACATAAAGTTATTGACAATCATACAAAAATTATCACAACTTGTACAAAATCACTCACAATTACTGGAAAACACCTCAAAATGAAAGTTAATACTGTTTGAATGCATTTACACATAAAGTTATAGGCATAAACAAGTCCAAACCGTTGAGAGTTGTCCTCCAAACATCGTGGCTCACATCAACACTTACAATTACAAACTTTTAATTAATGTTTGATACATAATACTGTCCTTGATCATATTACATTTCATTTACACAGCTTCTCTCCATAAAAAAATTTCATTTACGAATGAATTACAAATTCACAATTAATCAAATCCATCTTACCATACATAATTCTTAAAATTAAATTTACCTAGTGTGTGAGCGGTTAATGCTCTGGCCTTGCTCTCGGGCGGTCGCTGGTTCGAATCCCCGTCCGGGCATCCAGATTTAGGATTTCCATGGTTTCCTCAAATCACTCCAGGCGAATGCCGGAATGTTCTTTCAAAAAGGCCATGACTGAATTCCTTCCCGTTCCTTGTCCAAAGTCCCATCCTCGACGAGGCGTAAAGCAATACGTGGAAAAAAAAATGAGATTTCATAAAAGGGACTGTGTGAATTTTACTGCATGCGGGATTTTGTACATGTAGGTATTTGTTTGCATGACTTATATTTGTTGTCACTTTTGTATTATTGTCTTGTATGGTGATAGCTGATCATTACACTCACGGGAAAACATATCCTTAGAGACAATATCAGACGAGTTGAGTAACGAGAGCATGATTTTATATTACTGTTTTTTAGAAAGTAGTTTTGTTTACTTTTATTCAGTTATCTGTATTAATCCATGTATATCCACTAAATGTTGTGTAAATATTAATTAATTATTTTTATGATTTTTAACAGTATAAAAGATTTGAATTTTTTCCTACAAGTGCCAGAACTCATTACCGTTCACGATCTTAAATATGGGGCGTGCTTAGAATCTTTGTCAAATTTACCGAACAGTCTAGGATCTCTGGTGTGCTGCACTGGATAGAACTCGTGTATTTTAAAGGTATTCCTAGAAATAAAATGCAGTATCTGAGTTGTTCCACGAAGCGAGTTTGTTGGGTATTAGTGTCATAACATAGGACGCTTCCTGTAATCTTATACACAGACGGAAAAAAAAATCCCAACACCAAGAAAAAATTATTGTAGAGTAATGAAATTTGGACAATGCATTTGTCAAGTTAACATGTTTAATTGATTAAATTTTCAAGATCACAGGTTAATTTAAGCTCAAGAAAATGCATTTCAAATGTGAAATACTGTTAAATTAATAGCCGGTGTAACCTCCAGAATTTTGAATGCAAGCCTGCAAACGTGAATGCATTGTGTCATACAGGTTTCGAATGTCACTTTGTGGTATGGAGTTCCATGCTTGTTGTACTTGTGCTGTCAATACTGGGACGGTCAGTGCTGGCTGTGGATGATGCTGGAGTTGTCGTCCAATGATATCCCATACGTGTTCAATTGGAGACAGATCTGGTGATCTCGCAGGCCAAGGTAACATGTCGACACTCTGTAGAGCACGTTGCGAGACAACAGCGGTATGAGGGCGAGCGTTATCCTGTTGAAAAACTCCCCCTTGAATGCTGTTCATGAATGGCAGCACTACAGGTTGAATTACCAGACTGACGTACAAATTTGCAGTCAGTGTGTTTGGTATAACCACAAGAGTGCTCCTGCTGTCATAGGAAATTGCTCCCCAGACCATGACTCCAGGTGTAGGTCCAGTGTGTCTAGGCCGCAGACAGTTTGGTTGCAGGCGTTCCCCTGGCCTCCTTCTGACCAACACTCGGCCATCACTGGCACCAAGGCAGAACCTGCTTTCATCAGAAAACACAACAGATCTCCACTCCGTCCTCCAATGAGCTCTGGCTTGACACCACTGGAGTCGCAAACGGCGATGGCTTGTAGTCAGTGGAATGCACGCTACAGGGCGCCTGGCTCGGAGCTGTCCTTGAAGTAACCGATTTCTAACAGTTCGTTGTGTCACTGTGGTACCAACTGCAGCTCGAATTTCTGTAGTGCTGCCATTCATGAACAGCATTCAAGGGGGAGTTTTTCAACAGGATAACGCTCGCCCTCATACCGCTGTTGTCTCGCAACGTGCTCTACAGAGTGTCGACATGTTACCTTGGCCTGCGAGATCACCAGATCTGTCTCCAATTGAACACGTATGGGATATCATTGGACGACAACTCCAGCATCATCCACAGCCAGCACTGACCGTCCCAGTATTGACAGCACAAGTACAACAAGCATGGAACTCCATACCACAAAGTGACATTCGAAACCTGTATGACACAATGCATTCACGTTTGCAGGCTTGCATTCAAAATTCTGGAGGTTACACCGGCTATTAATTTAACAGTATTTCACATTTGAAATGCATTTTCTTGAGCTTAAATTAACCTGTGATCTTGAAAATTTAATCAATTAAACATGTTAACTTGACAAATGCATTGTCCAAATTTCATTACTCTACAATAATTTTTTCTTGGTGTTGGGATTTTTTTTTCCGTCTGTGTATTTTCGCAAGCCCTGCGGCATTCAAGGAAAAGCTATTCTCATACAATTGTGAGACCTCCGATTCCCACCGTGATGGTTCTGAAACTACACAGTAATGAAATTAATTCCCTAGAACGAAAACGAACGGAAATGTCTCCTGTCCCATCACACCGCCAGTCCCAGAGCTCATTTCTCTCTGCTAATTAGAGGAAGTACATCGTCAACCAAGAAGCAGCAAACATCTTTTATTCTATGTATTACTAGGCAAATGCTCATGCTTCGCTGCCATAACGTGCTATGTTCCACACATAGAGTTCTAGCTGAATCCTAGATAAATATTTGAAACTAAAATATTTCTCTTTTTTGAAGAAAGCTCTTTTCGCCAGTGCTATTCTGCTTTTAACACCATTCCTGCTTCGGCCATCAGTTGTAACTTTACATCCTAAGTAACAGAATTCTCTTACCTCTCCTATTGCATCCGATCCTATTTTAATATTTAATCTACTATTATTGATATAATTTCTGCTACATTTAATCATTTTTGTCTTGCTAGGTTAATATTTAGTCCAAAATATTCCTTAATGTCATTCAGTAATTTCTCAAGATCCCCAATCTGTTGCGCTAGCAGGGTAATGTCATCGGCAAATCGTAGCATACTGATTTTTTCTCCTTGAACGCTTATGCCACATACAGATATTTCTTTTATTTCTTTTATTACTTCCTCTACATTCAATTGAATATTAATAAGGATAGACTATAAACTATCTCACCCTCTTTTGAACTGATGCTTATCTCTCCTGATTCTCTACTTTTATTATAGCCAATTGATTCTCTCATACAAATTATAAAGTGTTCTTCTATCTCAATAGTTTAGACCTTACTTTTCTTTTTTTAAATTTCGATCATGTTGTTTGACCTAACATTATCATTGTTTTCCTAAATCAATAAATGATGTAAATGCGTCTTTGTTTTTATTGACCCGTTCTTCATGTATTAATTAAAGTCAAAATTATTTTTCTTGTACTGTGGCTTTCTTGAAACCCTTATTGATCTTCAGCTACCATCTCTGCTATTATCCATTTTAGTCTTCTGTATATTTTTCTAGTCAGTCATTTTGAAGCTTATGATGTTGGATTTATAGTGCGATATTCTCACTATTGTCAGCTTTTTTATCAAAATTAATTGGAATCTTTCCTGTTTCATAACTGCTTGATATCAGTTTGAATAATATTTGGTTTCATTCTTTTCCTATGGATTTCAGAAGTTCCGCAGGAATCTCATCGATTCCAACTGTCTTATTGGTTTTCATATCTTTCAAAGCTCTATCAAATTCTGTCCTTAAAATAGGATCTTCTAAGTCATCAATGTCGACATCGCCTTCTTTGTCCAATACAGTTTTAAAATTATCGCCATCATACTCTATCTTCTGAGCTTAAAAGAGGTTTCCATTTTGGAGTTTAATGTTTATACACCTTTTCTTCATTTTGGTTGAACATCCTGTAGGCCACATATTTTTTATCTATGACCATTTCCTTTTCTAGTTCTTCGCAGTTATTTTGCAGCAACTTTCTCTTTTTTATTTTTTGTTTATTTAATTTCTAAATTGTTTGACTGGTCTCTTACTGCTTCATTCTGAGCTGTTTTGTGCCTTCTCCTCCAATCCATCAACTACTAAATTTCTTCCGTGAACCAAGGTTTTTGGGTGGCTGATTTCTTAAAACCTAATGTTTCTTTACCAGCTTTGATTATTTACCTCTTTAGTGCATTCCATTTGTCCTCAGTTGAAGTCCTTTCAGAGTTATTTGTTACAGCTACCATTACCATCACCTCAAATGCTTCTCTCATGTTAGATTGTTTCAATTTGTTAACTTCCAGTCCGTTATTGCTTGTTTATTCTCATGAATTTCAGCGTGTACTTCATAACTATCAGAATGTGGTCAGAGAACGAGTGAAAATCTAAATTTGGAAGACCGTCTACGATTCGAGCCTAGGTATAATCGAATGCCAACACTAATCTTCACAACTCATACACCAGCAGTAACTTAAGTGGTGATAAGTAATTGCTGTCTACCATCGTCTGTACCAGGGTTTCCAAACTTGAGGTCCGCGGAAATCCTAAGGGGTCCACGGACAAAATAAAAATGTAATTAATAATTTTGAAAACATAAATAGAAACGTGTTAACAAGTGAACCCTGGCCACAATGTATGAGATGAGAGTCGAGCTGTGAAATGACAGTTCTGGAATAGCCAATTTCCGATTATTATTATTACTATTATTAAACTCTAGATATGGCCAAGTCCTATAGAAGAAACAACAGCGACCAAGCAGATAACAGCAAACTGGAAGAGATTGCAAAAGAATATAGAAGCAGCAAATTGGAAGTTAAGAGAATTGTGCAGGAAGAAAAGGAGAAAAGCTGGGAAGATTTTACATCTAAACTGGAAGAAGATAGTAAAGGGAACATGAAAATGTTATATGGAATTCTAAAACACAAAAGATCGTATAAGGAAACAATTACAGCAATAGAGACAGCGGATGGAAATATAGTTCGCAATATAAGAAGGAAGTATTAGGAAAGCCATGAAACAATATTTTGACAAGCTACTAAATGGACGTAATGGGACAGATGATGAAGAAACAAGTCAGAGGATGATAGATGAAGATACTCCAATAACTTGGTCAGAAGCCGAGCGAGCTCTCCATAAAATGAAAAGTGGCAAGTCAGCAGGAGCCGACGAAGTTACAGCCGACATGATTAAAGCTGCCAGTCCACCAGGGATACAATGGCTGTATAGAGTCCTCAGAGCAATATGGAATGATAACCAAATACCGGAAGACTGGACAAAAGGGGTGATAATTCCTATCTGCAAAAAAGGGAACAGAAGGAAAAGTGAAAACTACAGAGGTATTACCCTCCTATCCCACGGCCTTGAAACTATGGAAAAGATAGTTGAAACCAGAGTACGAACAATATTAGAGCCCATCTTAGAAGAGGAACAACATGGGTTTAGGACTGGAAGGAGCACAACAGATCTAATATTTGCCTTGAGAATGCTGGTATAAAAATATTGGGAAAGAGGGAAAAACCTAATTATTATGTTTATGTACCTAGAAAAGGCAGGCGATAATGTTCCTAGATCAAACTATCTGGAAAAGTCTAAGAAAACTTAAAATTCCAGAGTACCTCATTAGAAAGATCCAGATACTATACAATAATTGCAAGAGTTGTGTCAATGTTGGGGATGGTTACTCTGAATGGTTTAGTACAACCAAAGGAGTACTACAAGTAAGTGCCCTTTCACCTCTTCTGTTCATAGCAGTGATGGATAACATCTTAAAAGAACGAAAGAGAGCAATCAATAGAGATCTACAGGCACTGGTGTTTGTGGATGAAGGGGCAATATGGGATGAAACCGAAGAAGGAATACAAAACAAAATGAAAATGTGGAATAATAAGTTTGAAGAATATGGAATGAAATTGAATCAAAAGAAAACCGTAACACTAAAAGTAAGCCGAAAAAATACAGACTGTCATATAAAATTACAAGACCACCAAGTTGATGTTGTTGGCCAATTCAGTTACCTAGGGAGCATAATTGCTAGTAACGGTAGAAGCGAGTTAGAAATAATGAATAGAGTAACCAAAGGAGCCAACTTCTACAGTACCGTGTGGGGCTTACTATGGGACATGAAGGTTCCCAGAAGAACAAAAATTGTCCTGTACAAATCATATCTCATTTCTATTCTCACATATGCTTTGGAAACATGCACACTAACATCAAGGTACCTTAGCAAGATCCAAGCATGTGAAATGAGGTTTCTTAAAACGGCCCTCCAGAAAACTAGACTTAACCACATAATAAATCAAACCTAGAGCTAAGGTAATCCATGGAAGAGAGACTTAGGTCATCAAGGCTTAAGTGGTTTGGGCATGGCAAGAGAATGACTAGTACAAGTCTACCAAAAACTTATTGGGAAAAGAGGATAGTGGGAAAAAACCAGTGTGAAGACGAAGAAGAAGATGGACAGACCAACTGAAGGAGGACATAGAGAGAAGAGGCTGGAACTGTGAATACATCACAGACCAAGAAACTTTTCTGGATAGGAGCAGTTGAAAACGATCGTATATAACAACGAAGGCTCGTAAACCACACCCGGGAAACTGGAGATGGTCCCCAACGATAATGATGATGAAGGGGTCCGTGGCTAACCTCTAAGGGGTCCGCCGTTGAAAAGGTTGTGAAAGGCTGGTCCATAAAGATCTTAATCGATATATATATATATACAGGGTGTTACAAAAAGGTACGGCCAAACTTTCAGGAAACATTCTTCACACACAAACAAAGAAAATATGTTATGTGGACATGTGTCCGGAAACGCTTAGTTTCGTTAGTATGTTAGTACGCTCTCCTGACCTCAACCCTCTTGACTTCCATTTATGGGGGCATTTGAAAGCCCTTGTCTACGCAACCCCGGTACCAAATGTAGAGACTCTTCGTGCTCGTATTGTGGACGGCTGTGATACAATACGCCATTCTCCAGGGCTGCATCAGCTCATCAGGGATTCCATGCGACGGAGGGTGGTTGCATGTATCCTCGCTATCGGAGGACATTTTGAACATTTCCTGTAACAAAGTGTTTGAAGTCACGCTGGTACGTTCTGTTGCTGTGTGTTTCCATTCCATGTTTTAATGTGATTTGAAGAGAAGTAATAAAATGAGCTCTAACATGGAAAGTAAACGTTTCCGGACACATGTACACATATCATATTTTCTTTGTTTGTGTGTGAGGAATGTTTCCTGAAAGTTTGGCCGTACCTTTTTGTAACACCCTGTATATATGTAAAAAAAACTGTTAATGCTACATTACATTTTCGGCGCTAGTAACATCTGTTGAGACCCAAAAGATTTTGCTTATTTGGTCCGTTATATTTTACTGAGCAAGGCGAGTGTCTAGTTCACATATTGTCAGCGCCACTTAAATTCCCACTTTCAATGCTTTCTCAAAAGAGATTGCCATGTGCTTAGCCTGAGCCAGAGGCAAATGATGCAGATGGTAGAAATCCCTCTACTTCTTTTGACGTCACAGCGCCTGCGTTGTGGTGTGATATCGCGCCCCCTGGACGATCAGTGGGTCATCCTGAGTAAGCCAAGCCCTGCTGATGTGAACGGCCCTACCCTCTCTGTACCTCGGCACATGGCCAAGGTGTCAGATTTACGGGTGAGCCCCGCTGGAGATTACAGGCTGCAGACGTACGGACGACCAGGGGTCTTTCTGGCCGAGAGATATCGGTTTTGCTGGTCCTTGGTTTTTACGATGTGCGGTCGCTGCTCATAAAGGGAACCGTGGCCCCGCTCTCGTAAACATTTATGAGTATCGACAGTCTGGCCAGTAGCAGAACGTGTAACAACTGGGGTGACCGCGCTACACTGACTCAGTTCAAGAATCATTACAGTTACAGGAAAAATAGATGAGGAATCGATTACCATCTAACAACATCTTGTGATTGTTTGCTGTTACTTAGGGCCATCCATAAATTACGTCACACATTGAGGGGGGGAGAGGGGGTCAACAAAGTGTGACATCGTGTGACAAGGGGAGGGGGGGGACGTGTCATAAACTTTGTGACATCACATGCATAATTTATATAACTTTTTGGCTAGAGGCGGAAGATGAAGATGATGTTGACACATCGAATGTTCCCAACACTATCGAAATCAAGAATGAACTGTATATTATGCCAATATAAACAGTATCAAGGAATGGGTTCAAAACCCATGGACACATGATGACTCAATTTTGTATAATTAATTCGATTTTTAAGTTTTTTTTTATATTTTCTTAAATGTTTGATTTATTGTTGATATGATTTTTTAACTAGAAATACATAAATCATTTTTTAAGTGCTGTTTTAATTTATAAATTTAAAATTGTAAAATATGTGACGTCACACCAGGGGAGGGGGAATCCCACAAATGTGATAACCTGTTACATGGGGGGAGGGAGGGGGAAAAATCATTAAATTCGTGTGACGTAATTTGTGGATGGCCCCTTATCTACCAAACTCTCCTTCTCTCAAATACTTGAGCGTTATCCAAAATCGAGCATTCACGATCCTATTGAGCCACACCTGTGCTTTTAACTGAAGTTTATATTTCAGCAGTGAAGAAATGCATAATCATTCGTGAAACTTTAATATACTCGTTTCTGCGCTGAAGGAAGTGTATCGAGGACGGAATAACAATACGAGGTATCGTTATTTATTAACAGCGCTGCCAAGTCACATCTTCATTTAACTACTGTGAGAAGTATAGATGTCCGTCTGCGTTATTTTATATCAGCACAAGCATAATACAGGGAACTGCTCATTTCTGAGCAAAATATTCATATGTGTTAACTTATTATTTGGATTTGTGTGTTTTAGGTTACTTCTCTGTATACAGTTTTCACACTGTTGCGTATACCTATTTATGTGTTTGCTATTAACTTGGATGTAGTCGACGTTTGTATGTTAATGTGATGTACATAAAGAAATGTAGCTCTAATGAGAAGCCTAAATTTTCAGATGACTACTCCATCAATCCTGGATACATTGGAAAAATTTCGGAGCAACTACCTATTCCATTGAGGGAGAAATTAATTCACGGCAGTTATTTCAATGTCCGGGTGCTTTGAAAACCACCCATCGCAAATTCAAAATCTGAACGTTAAAAGTTCGATCGCACCCTGGTGATGAAAATCAGACGATGTTCTGTTTATTGTTTCACGGAAATAAAACAATTTTTGTGCAATGATACAAATTCTTAATAGATAATCAGTTTGATAATTGTTTTATTAACTGCACGATTAAAAATTTTATTTAGCTTAAATTAAAAAAATGTTGAAAATTTGATAACTTCATTTGGTCTATAATTCATGTAGAAGCAATATCATCCCTCTTATCGTTTGTAGCTTATTAATTTCATCGTATGAGAACAGCAAAGCAGGCTATCAAAATGATTAATATTCATAAAGGAATATTTTGTATTATTTTACAGTGATTATGTGTTTCACCACAATATACAGTTCGTAATTACTGAGATGTGGTGGCGTAGTAATGACCTCGTCGTCGACGCGCCATAAAACCCTAAGAACAACAACAACAACGACGACAACAACGAGAAGGGACGTTTTCACACCCCCGGTCCTCCATCAATTTTTCTCTTCTGTCTGAAGTCCGCCATGACGTCAGTGGTAGCCTTAATTAAGACGAGAGTACATTTTTACTAGAGGCCTGCCCGTCCCAAAGCCACCTAGTAGCCTACACATTCAGCTCGCCTTACAAATAGGCTATCCGTAGCTACCGGTAGAGGTAACGACAATGATAACACACTATGGTGCGTTGACTGGCAACATATTTCGCTATTGGATAACTCCCGCTTTAGCAATGCTAGCTCAATAAACATTGGAAGCTATCATGCTGAGTTCTTTTTTCTCAAAAGCATTTTAAAGCAGTGTAGTGGCTGAACGCCAGGTTTGATTGTGGGGCGCGCCTTGGGTACAATCGCGATAACGGCTTTTATGAACTAAGGGTAATCTCAAACTCTCGTTTACTTTAAGAGACTCTTCAACTTTCTGACATTCACTCAAACACACATTCATTTAATATCCGTACATACATTAAGTTGCACTCAATTTTTCGTTAGGGGGCGTCCATTAATTACGTGAAGTGTTTTTTCTTAAAATTCCTTCCCCCTTTTTTGTGGTGACATTTGGTGCTCCTGCTATTTGAGCTCACGTTATTAATGGACGCTCCCTTATGTACAATTCTGTAACTCTTCTCGGTCACAATCTTTACAATATTTATTAAAATCGTCTTTCAAACAATTAAAATCCGAATACCTTGGGCTGCAGATGCTACGTTCTGCTGTAATGAGTGATATAAATTTTGTTATGTTTTTTTTTCTTTTTCTTTTGTAAAAATAATTTATAAATAAGGTGTACATTGTGCTGTATAACTCAACCATATCCAATCTGAACCCCTTTACATCAACTGCTTGTGGGAAAATAAGAGTCAAACTTAGGTTACCTTTGATGATTCGGAATAAATATTGAATACTAAATAACTGGGTCAAAAATATAAACAATCTATTTTGATTTCAAAATTTTGAGAAAATTATTGAATCTAATAAAAGTTCTGTTTTAATTCTGACAAAGATTAATAGAATAAATTAATGCAACATTGAGAAAAATTGCAAGTCGACGTCAGATTGTGCATGTACGGATAAAAGTTTTCGTACTTTGTATATTCAAGGTTCGCCAAAGAAATGAAAAATTTGTAACTAAAGCCTAACAATTTACCCAAATCCAGTACCGGATTTGCCACGTAGCAAGAGTTAGCAAATGCTACGGTCCCCGCGCCTTCTGAGGGGCCTCGCGCCTCATAGGGGGCCCCCAAGCCTAGGAGTCACGGCGAAAACCAAGGGCCCCCCTTTCACATTTTCACATTTGCTACGGGACCCGCGCTGCCTTATCGGTCCCTGACCAAATCTAAAGCATAATTTTTATAGTGTTTTTGTAAACTAAGCATGAGGTGTTATTCATTACCACTTGTTTGGCTCATAATTTTTTTTTTTTATAAAAGAAATTACATATAAAGTACAAGTTTGGTTCATAGTAACTTACAAGAATTTTCTTTCCAAAGTGAAATTTTAGCTTTTGCAATTGTACGAAACTTATGAAGACAATGAGCTCTGTTTTGTAAACATTGCCACACCCGCTCTGAAATTATTGATCGTTCCCGACCCAAAGTCACCTCTCGGCTCTAATGATTACGTCTTTGTAAAGCCATAAATCACGATAAAAAATAAGAAAATTCACTTGCACAACGCATTCCGTCAGAATGTTTTTGAAGCATATCAGGAACTCAATGCAAGCAGACAAAACCGGAAAAATGTAATAAACGTGTTGTATGGAGAAGAAATTTTCAACAGAGTAATTAAAAATGTTGCAGCAAACATTATAATTCTCAATTTAACTTTCTCAGTGCTCTGTGAGATAGTTGAACAGTTTAGCGACTCGGTGTTCAGGTGCCTGTCTAGGAATTAGTAGGACTCAGTTCGAATCTCGACCTCGGTTGGATTTTAAAAGGTCCTTGAACCATTCTTCACGAATGGAAAAGTTTTCCCGTGCGCGTGAAATACTCTAAAATGTTTAATGGTTCGGACTCGAAGTTAGACTGTAGGTACGTGTTACCACATTAAATTAAGACATGACGGAAACTTATTGCGCTGCTAGTTAAAAACACCGTCATCTCACCGGCTATATAAACGTTTGGGTATAACAAAACAGGCACTATTGTGTTTACTTTCTTTGCATCTGGACCCCCATGAAGTCAGCTCCTAACATACATTATAGAGCATATATGGGCAACCCCCGGCCAGAAATTTCAAATAATGCTTCAAACTCAAGTCTCCCATTAATTTTAATTTGATTTTTCTATTTGTTTTTGTTAATTTGCTTTTCGTATGTTTGATTATCGTATTGTAATTCTAGTAAATAAAAAATGTATGATTTTTTATCGCCTTTTTATTCACTACTATCTACTTCTTTCTTACCTACGGCCCGCGACCTGATTAAGTCCCGAAATTACGCCCTCAGCTAAGCAAAGGTTGCCCATACCTGTTATAGAGTAACTTAAAATGCTGTCTAATGAACCATGCTGCAGTACAACGTTTAAAATTACACACTATCAATATATTCAGCTTGTCTTACGTAGAAATGTGTGTAATCACATAATTTGATATCCGAGGTTTCGAGTTCTGTTGGTAGGTCGCAGCCATATGTTACTAGATTCTTCGGTAGCCAAGTAGTCTAGTGGTATTGCCTTGGACACACGGAAAACGCTTTATTATGTTAGCTGAGAAAGTTTAAAAATATTTTCGTCAACGTAGTAACGTGTGAGCGGCCCTAGAATCAGTATTTTCTGCTTCGCTATTTGTTCACAGAAAATTTTGAACGCGTTTACAAACTCTCCATGTCGTTTCTGACGGTGCGGAGTATTCTTTTGTTATCATGCTACGGATTCTTGTTCATCGCACTAATTTCTCCTCTTTTGTGAAGAAGACCGTGTGTCAGAGAAGGCAAACAGCGTTGTCCTTTGTTTGTGGAAAGCGTTTCTTCTGCAGCAACTGTATTTCACTTGTCCTTTAATGAGAAATGGTGTTTTTTTTAACGCTTTATTTCACACTTCTTTTGTACAGTCATACAAAAAGTATTGTGTCTACTGGGTTTCTGTACGTGTTGTTTGGGTTCACTTTCAGTAGCCCGATTTTGATCAATATTTCATTTCCAAATGTATTATTATTTGATACCCATTAAGCAGTTTGGAAATATTGCCATTCTAAATCGTCTTTTACTTTTATTTTATTTTCTAGTTTTTTACTGAGCCTAGTGGGTGAGCGGTGACGCACTGGCCTCGTATTCGGGAGGACGTGGGTTTGAATCCCCGCCCGACAATCCAAATTTAGTTTTCAATGGTTTCACTATATCACTATTCGACATCGACGAGGCGTAAGACCATAAACAAAAAAGTCTAATTTTGTCCATAAGTTCTGCTTCTCTAACAGATTCGTCTGACATACTAGTAACAGGAGCTTTTTATTACGCAGCCCCGTCATGACTGCTTTCAAAACATTTAAAGGTTGTGTGAGTATTCTGCCCATTGTTTAGGACAGTACCTCACATTTTGTTTTGACATCTACGGTCAGGAAATAGTCCTTTAAATCTTCTGTCAATGTTCGTATTTCGATGTGACATTCATTTTCAGTACATAACGCTGTTTGAAAACTGTGATCGGTACGTTAAAGAGACTGCATGCATATTTTTTTTTTTTGTCAGGTGGCAACTTTTCGGTAAAATAAGAATTCAAAACGTGAAGAGAACGACATAACTACGCAATTATTCCAAATTTCAACAGGTTAGTAGCAGTTTCGGGAAGGTTCAGAAAGTAGTGCAGTCCCCGCAGGGGGGGGGGGGGGGTTAATAGGCTCAAGACTCATAAGAAAGGTTTAATGTAAAGATTTTACTATTATCATCTGCCTGAGGAGCTTATAAGTGCCTCTTTTTATTCTGCTCTTCTAGTATGAAGAGTTTTTTTTTTTTTTGTGTTGGGTTTTTTTTTTTTTTTTTTTTTTTTTTTTTTTTTTTTTGCAACTGACGAAGGACTGCTAACTCACCAAGGTGAATACAAAAAATAGTCTAAAAACCGGAATTAGGATGGTCGATACGTCGTTGGCTCCTGTCACATCCTTCTCCTGTGCGTCCAGCGCTTTCTGCGTTGGACGTCATCGAAACAGACAACCCATTAGCTTCCGAGCTAGGTATTCTCTTGTCAATTGTATCTCGTCCGTCTTGAATCTCTCTCGCCAAGGCATTTCACCAGGTCAGCTTCCGAATACCTTGTTGCATCAGCTGTTGAGCACTGCGTTTTATGGCCTCACGGCCCTGCCCGGACAGTTATGACTTATGATTTTCCTTCATCGGCGCTAGCGACCACTCCTCTGTCCAGTCACGTGTTGCCAATGACATGTAGGTGTTTTCTGCAAATTCCTGACATAGGCGACGCTGTTCAGTACACTATTGGCTGGCATCTGTTTCTCTAAGAGTTATCGCGAAATTCACATTAAAAATATCTCAGTCGACAACAAACACTGCAATTAAGCCACAACGAGAATAATGTAAGGACATGAGATTATGATACTAAAGATAACATTCTATTCGAAGGGAGTAAAAAAATGCGGCCAATTGCGAATCGGGAATCACGCAATTAGGTTTCCACACTCTAATGAACCTCGGTCAATTTCTGCAGAAATCAATACTTGACGAATTTCTATGATAGGTTGTGAACTCCGCTCTGCGTCTTTCTAACCTCATTGCCGCTCCAACCACTAGAGCATTCTTCCAGTTACAATTAAATTTGTTGTAGGTAGTATCTGCTCAATTTAATGTTATTAAATGGATTCTGAATTGATTAGTATTAATCCATAAAAAGAAACCTCAAAATAAAACTGTTTGCTTGCTTTAAACACAATTTTCAAACTATATTAGATGTGTGTGTGTGTTTTTTTGCTGTCATAAGTCTCTCGACTGGTTTGATTCAACCCTCCATCCCTTCCTCTCTTGTACTAATCTCTACATCTCAACATACCACTTGCAACTAACCTCTTCAATTATCTGCTTCATATATTCTAATCTTTGTCTCTACAGTTCTTTCCTTCGACTGTTCCCTCCACTAACAAATTAACCAATCCCGCTTGTCGTAAGATGTGAACTACCATCTTGTCTCTTATCTCTGTAAGACTCTTCCACAAACTTCTCTCCTCATCCAATCCATCATCTCCAAAATACGTTCATTTCGACATAGGGCTACGTGGGGGGGCAGGGGGGTTCACAGGAGGCCAAAATGGAGCTACGTGGTTTGTGCACGCTCCCCTAGCTCTAAGAAACGTTACTTCATATGGGAGATTTGTTTCTATCCGCTGTTACTTCTACAGTAACGCGCTTGAACTTAGTTTCGCTAAATATTAAATTCCATATTCGTCATATTCGGTTTTGGATCAACAAAACATACAACATTTACATGTTTAAGGCTAGATGCTTACTGTTTTTAAGATCTAGAGTTCTGTTACAAATGGACGGAGAGAATTGATCTCCGTTAGCCTTCAGATGGAAGACCTTAAAAAACTTCAACGCTGTTTTCCTCTCCCCCTATTATTAATTATCTATTACGTATTAATAGCGGAATATGAAGACGAGAACTGAACATTAAAGAGCATACAGTGCGTTATCAGAAATAATTTCTATAACAGCGGCTTGATATATGGAGATCTGTTCTAGAGGGTTTTAATACCACTGAGGATTGTTCCTTGACAAAAGGTTTACGGGGCTTTCTTTCTCTTTGCCAGCCTCGTAAAAATCGCTTAAACTGCATTTCTGATCCTCTTGTCAGGCTGAGTTCTGAAATGGCTCGCCAAGGTAACTTTTATGACCAGTGCAGACAGAGATGGGTGTAGCGGCTGGAATAGTACAAGACGACATGCCGGCACTTCAGAATCCTTAGCCTCACGAGGTATTAGCACTTGAAATATTTTTGAAGCCAACCCCTTCTGAATTCTTGATCTAGTTTTTTTGTGACAAAAATTGTGCAGTGGCACGAATTTTTTGCACCCGTTTCAACCGCGAGTGTTCTTACTCGCAACTGTGTAGGATGTTTTCTTTCCATTATCACTTGGTAGCATCTGCGGTCTCATCTATGCAGCTCTTGCCTCTCTCGATAAGTAAATTTCGTTGGTGTAAAATTTTAAGATCATAGTGCCCTGACATTTTAGATGGCTGACATAGGTCGATCTAGAAGGTTTCGAAAATCACCTGAAAAAAATTGAGTGCTTATAGGAATTTATACTCGGCTTGACTGCCATTTTGTAGCAAATAGCTCTTGTTGCAGAAAAGTATCATTTGGTTCAATGCAGTTTGTAGTGTCCCCTTCTGTATAACCTCGGGATTTACTACTTTATAAACAGTTTTACTGATTATCACAAATAAATGATTGTGGGTGGGGTTCTCTTCCGAAGAGGTCCTTCACATTAATACAAGTGAAACATAATCTATTAAAAAGGAACATAGAAAGCAAATTTATTTCGATGAAACAATTACTTGTATGGGTAAATGGTTGTTCCCGTTCGGGCAATGGAATTTACAGTTCATAGATAACCTTGGAGCTCGTTGTGGTCTCTGTAGGTGACTGCGAACGTGGAGTTACCGTAGTGATGAGCAGCGCAATGATGAGAGTCGTGTCGACGACCACGACGGCGTGAAGAGCTGCGTCGTGTTTCGGCAGGCCCCATCAGCTGAGCGAAGGGTGGAGTGGGCGTCTGGTGTCTCTCATCCGTGACAGCCGGCGGCTCGTTCTCAACCCTCGGGACCTCAGCAATGCGGCCTCGGTAGCGACGATCACCCGCTGCTGTTGGTCGCGCCGAAACCAGAGTCCCTCTCGTCCAGTCTCCGCCGGTCCGACAACAAGTGTCCATCCGCCGATCTTCCATGGAATGTCCGTCTCGGTCCATCCTACCTCCCTCGTTGACTCGCCTTGGGCGGAGCTCGTTCCTCTTCTTTCTCCCGATTTGCCGAGCATATAACAAACAAACAAAAAAATATCAGCAAGCAGCGGGAATGAATTCCATTGGCTTGGGATAACCCCACCACCAGCGTCATTTTCTTGGTAGGTTATCCCCCTCCATATAGTCAGTCTCTGTGGGCTGCACTTCTTACGTAAAAACAGTTTATTGTGAATGAATGTTTCTTTGCCAGCGACGTCTGCGAAATGTCTGACAACTCAGCGCTGGAACACTTCTGGGTTTTTGAAAGAAGCCTTTCATTCGTCGAACATCCACACAGGCGAGCTCACAATGTCACACTGTGTCCATTGTTTTAAACAAAACCCGCACTATATTCGAGCTCTCCATCACTTCAGTAAATTAATGACCCAAAACATTCGGTAACACAAGGGAAGTCTGTTCTTTTGAACGTCAACCAGATCTCAATAAAGTACATTCTTTATTACTCACTAGCCTGTCCACTACGTTACAACCATTATCCTTTCTATGACAAGTAATAATATTAAACATTCCTCATGATAACCTTGTCGGTCGAGAACCGCATTCAAATCAAATCAAACAAACTTATATAAATTAAATACATTATGGCAATAAAAATACTGAATCTAACAACAACATTAATCTTGTTACTGATAAACAATGAGATCTACAGAATGAGACATCTCAAGTTGCTGTTGGGAATTGAGCAAAAATCCGATCAAAAATTAATTCTTGTCGAATTTAACCCCGCATATCTGGTTTAACTTTCGCAATTACAGCGTTGCGAGCTGAGGAATATTTGCAGGCAAAGGAAAAATATTCACTTGATTTTTAGTGAAACTCCACATAATAATAATAAATCCAGAAGTGTCAATCTCTGGAATGTGGCCATGCAATTGGCGCTGAACATCGAGGAAATCACTAATTGCTGCGAAGTACCGATTTTCTGGCAGAGGGGTACGTCTTTTTCAATTACATATAATTGTGGAATGTGGAAATTTTCTATAATATTCTCTTGCACGATACCATTTATAGTGTTCTGTAAGGAAGTAAGTCGCTGGGACTTGATTGAATTTGGTAATAAGACACTACGTGAGTAAAGCTTGAGGCGTTTTGCTAAGAACTTAAGCTATATTAAAATTATGTATGCTTTCAAATGAGTATAGTTTTTTTATAGTTTTTTTAAGTACTGTGTTCTTCTCATTTATTTCAATTTTCTACATCGGCGCAGAGACGCAGAACAGCAGAAATGTGCATTGGCTTCCAACCAGAGATTAATACCCAACTTTTTTTGTAATTTTTCCTTCCTCAACTGATTTTTTAAGAATTTTATCAACGTCATCCATTTTTTTTGGAACCCGATTTTTGGATTCTGCTGTTCTGCTTGTAGGTGTCCGCACTGGTTCCGCACTGAAGTCTAGAGTCTAGAGGGAACGAAGGACAAAACAGTGCTAAGCTGCGACAATCCCTTGAATATTGGCTCGCGCGGCAGCCGCGCTTAAGGCCAGGAGCATATTGGAACGCGTATAGCACGTGTGAGGTGACACAGCACAGCACGTATGTTTGTTAACTATAGGAACAAATAGGAAAGCGCAAGTTGGGAACGTGGCACGACTCGCGGCGCTGTGGTTGAGACTATTTCACGCGCCATGCGTGTGAACGATACTCTGATTTTTGGAAGAATAAATGTTGATAGAGCAGTGGAGGAATGCAGTATTCATGATAAAACACAAACAGATTATATTAATACAAATTAAAGACTCGGAATTGGCGTGACAACGCAAATAATTTGAATTTGAAAGACGATAAAGATTACATATATTTCCATGAATAGTCATTTCACAATTTTTCACTAATACATATCGTACCCTTGAAGTGATGGATGTTTCTAATTAGTACATCAAAAAGTAGCTTTCTTTCTAACATGTAGTACCCACGTAACCTATAGAATAAGTACAGCGGTATTTTGTCACTATTTTCCAATCGCTGCTTGTTGAAATATTCAGTGAAATTTTTCCTCACTTTGGAAGCAGCTGATGAGGTTTTCACTCTGCCCCCTTGTGCATGAAGAGTTTGCGGCAACCGTTCGGTGTCATTTACTTTTTCTGCTGCCACTACTGAGTGTTGTACAGATGGAAGACAAAATAATACTAACACCTACGAAAAAGAATGACGTATTTCATACCTGCAGTACGGCCGCGCCACCTGCAACAGAAGTCCGCCACCTAGTGAGCGTGAAGAGGAAGGTATCAGTCTCTCAACAGCAGTCACCTGCGTTGCATGCGTCTATCGAACTGTCTGTGATAAGTTGAAATGCAGACCTGTCAGAATTCCAAAGAGGAATGATTGTCGGAGCGCTTTTTAAGTGGAGCATCGGTTACGGAAACATCAAACTTTTTGGGGTTTGCAAGGAGTACAGTATCAGCCGTTATGACAGCGTACACGAAAGGGGGTAAGACGGCGTCTTCAAAGCACAACAGTGGCCGAAAGTCAAGCTTACTGATAGGGATAGGCGGGTCTTGGAGAGCATAGTAGCCGAAAGCACAAGCAATCGTTATCCGAGATAACATCTGAAATGATCAGTCATCCCCAGGACCCCGTGGTGTCAAAAGGGAACTTCATGCTGCGAACATTTATGACAGAGTGGCATTTCGTAAACCCTTGGTGACAGCAACTAATGCTTCAAGCGACGCCCAGTGGTGCAGAGTTCACAAAGGCTGGTCCCCACAGCAGTGGCAACAGGTAATATAGTCAGATGAATTGTCATTCACCCTTTTTCAGACGACCGGGACGCGTTTATGTCTGGAGAACGCCCAAAGAAGCGTTAATCCTGAATGCCTCCTTGCCGAACTTTGAAGCATGGGGGGTGCAGGAGGAATGGCTTAATATAGCTTTAATAATTGTCCATGACCTTTACGCATCTATCCCACGTCGCATTAAATCTGTACTTCAGTCAAAGGGTGGTCCAACCCCCTATTAATAAACATTTTCCATTATTTCACAGGTGTTCGTATTATTTTGTCCTCCCCCTGTAAGTAATTGTGCAATACGCAAGTTGATTTACAGCATCTCTCATCATGTTCGCTTTATTTTCAGATGGTTTCCTGAACACCCGAAACCATAAGGCAGGCATCTCAAAGATACGGTCCGCGAGCCGCATCCGGCCCCCGGGCCCTATCAATACGGCCCGCCATCGCAATGTGACACAGAAAGAAGAATCATGTTTTTTATAGCTTCTAGACTTCACTCGATTCCTCTACGGAAGTTTTAAAATGCGCATACTACATTTATCTAAATTTAATATACGGCCCTCCGAATTTTTTTTTAACTGCTTAACGTCTCCTATAACAACTAGGTCTTTAGATTTGGGAAACCATGGAAAACCCAAATCTGGATGCCCGGACGGGGATTCTAACCGCCGTCCTCCCGAATGCGAGGCCAGAACGCTAGCCGTTACACCACCACTCTCGGTCGCAAAATTGAGTTTGACACCTATGCCGTAAGGTAATACAACGAAGACCCATTTTACTGTTTGTCGAGCTCAAGGAAACTGTGCATTGTGTTCATAATTCCTAGCTACATGATTCCTCGGATTTGGTCCCATTTGATTTTCTGATAAAGGATACAAACGTACGACATCGGCTCAGCATCGTAGGTATAAGTTCAGGAGTCGTAAGTAGTAACCGCGTCCACTGTTTTCTTAATTATATATAGCCTACTTACTAGCGGGCTTACCCGCTAGCTTAGGGGGCTTCGTCCGCTTTTGGTCACGCGAATGAAATATTACTTAAGTTTTCATTTTTTAGAAGGTGTGTGGGGTTTAATTTGAAAGAAAAAGCACTGGTCTATGAATAGCCATCCCAGCCGCTTGTAAACCGAAGTTTCCTACGAAATATCCACAGTGCTGGCATAGTGACGTAAAGAAATCCGAATATAATTTGTAGAATATGGTAGAAAGCGCCATAAGTTGTACAAAATTGTCTAACTGTAAACTTTCTGGAACCTTGTTGAACTGGTAGAAACTTATATACAATTCTACAAAGTTTGACTCGATACCAGAAAAATGAAAATATTCCTTTAAGTTCAAAAGTACTGTGGATGGGAATATCCTTTGCCAAAGAATAGATAGATGGTCTAGAACACATTGGAAAGTTGAAGAAAAGTGAGTTAAATAATTGTAGTCGCTGAGACGAAGATTCGAATCCGAGCTGCACGGTTGACAGCAGCGCGCGGTACCGCTGAGCTAATTTTTTTTTAAATCTGCATAACGTCTCTCCAACAGCGAGGTCTTTTAGAGACGGGAAAGGATGGGGGGCAAGGAATGGGAAGGAATTCGGCCATGGCCTTTTGAAAGAAGCATCCCGGCATTTGCCTGGAGTGATTTTTTTTTTAACTGCTTTACGTCTCTCAACAGCGAGTTCTTTAGAGACGGGAAAGGATTGGGGGGGGGCAAGGAATGGGATGGAATTCGGCCATGGTCTTTTGAAGGAAGCATCCCGGCATTTGCCTGGAGTGATTTGGGAAACCATGGAAAACCCAATCTGGATGCCCGGACGGGGATTCGAACCGCTGTCCTCCCGAATGCGAGGCCAGAACTTTAGCCGTTACACCACCACGCTCGGTCGCTGAGCTAAAGCGCCAACTGCTTGGTGAAGCGGTGAGAGGGCTACTTGGGCTGAGCCCTACTCGGCCGGAGTAGAGACGCGCCCGCTGGAGCATGCGGAGTATTGCTGATTGTGGTGGCATACTGCGGAGAATCGACACAATTTTAGTAACATATTTTTGGCAACATTTCTTTCATTTTAATTACGAATTTCTCGGCTCCTAATTGTCCGATTTGAGCCGGACAACTTCGATTCGACGGGAAATTTTTCAACCAAATGTAGACAGTATTTTTCTCCTTGTTTCAAAGGATAAGTGTGCAATGTTTAATCGAGATCAGATGAAAATTGTGGATTTATATGAAGAACAAACATACATTCGTCTTTCTATATATAGATTAGGCGATTTAAATTTCTTATTCAGCAAGGAATAAAGCAAAAATTCGTCATCTTCATCATCATCTGATTCTGCATAAGAACAATAGCAATTTTTTCCCCGAACATTGGCGCAGTCGAACATGACGTGCTGCGAGCCATTCTCTGTCAGTATGTAGGCACGCGGCAAAGGCCCCCCACTACTTGTTTCGCGCGCAGTTGAGACAGGGGTGTCTTTGTTCGAGTTGGCTCACGCGGTACAGTCACAGTTTGCTATCATGGATAACGAAAAGTATGGCCTTTTAATATGGTGTCAAACATTTTTTGTGGAAAAGCAAATGTTCAGCCTAGTCATCACAACCATCACTTGAAACTCCAATCAACGAATCTATAGAATTGCCAGATGACATGATAACTCAATACATTTTGCTTAAGTAAGAAGTATGTTCTCGTTAAGAATGACAATAATATAAACTTTAGCATAAAATGGGTACTATTTCCTTATCTTTACCCATTCTTTCAGAGTTTCGCATGATGCGTCTAAAACATCCGGGACTATTCTCGAAAATGATTGTTTTGACACTCGAAAAGGTATTGCAGGCTAGTGTAGGATTATCCAATTGCTGGAAATCTCAAAGTTACAGCATCTTTCGGTAACTGAAATCGCCAATCGAAAATGAGTATTCACTTTAGTCACACTTGGCTTAGTTAATGATTTTAAGAACTGTAACTTTACCGTTGCAATTCTCGTAAATTTGTTTTATTGTATCATCGATGGCTTCATATCTCATGTCTTCAATTAGTTTCACGTCATACTACACTCTATTAAGATACAATTTCCTTATCCACCAATGCATTTTTCGTGTAGGTTTCTATTTTACAGTGTGATGATTCACAGTGAAAGTGGCAGCTACTTGTGCACGTGATACGACCATGGTGGCTTCACGAAAAGACCGTACCTGGATAGTTTGCCAAGTAATCCTAACGCTCGTCGACAGAAATGGCTCGCGTGGCAAATATCTGGTTTGGCGCGCTAGAACTTGGCTCGCGCGGCAGCCGCGTATAGTCGATACGCAGCTCTACTCATTTACTAATGTGGTAGAGTCCAGCTCGTAGAACTATAGCCCGTTCAGTCAACAGAGAAGGTTCAAGGTCAGTCTGCAGTATCCGCAATCCGCCAAACCTACCCTTAAATGGGAAGAGTACAGCAACCGGACTGTCTCTTTGAAACATGAGCTTCCAGTATTGATCTCTAGAGAAGTCAGTAGAGGAAAAGAAACTGCTCGAAGCGTAAAGTGGCTGTTGGTTCTCATTGCCAGGCCACGACTGACCAGGACTTGAAAGGGACTACGGAGAAATGCCTCCACCATTACAATCCTGGAGGATTGCATTTATTTGTTTATTTGACCTTAGGTCTTGAATAGACCGTACAGTCAGCCTGGTGGAATTACAAATTAATAAAAAATGCTTTTAAAAATTTAAAAATATACAGATATATAGATGCATTAAATATGTCAGTGTCCATAATATAGTCCTTAATGATACAATAGATTTTATTGTTATTTGTAGCGAGTAGTACTGTAACACTGGTTGGAAGTGGCTGCTGTGCTCGCACAAGAGACTTAATGAAAGTTGCTTGCTGTTGCTGAAAGTTAGAGCAGTTGATGAATAAATGATTGAGGTCCTGTCCGTTACATGTGCAGTAGGGTGTGTTTACCGCCTTGATGCAATAAAAGTGACTACGGAAGGCGCCGTGGTTGAATCTCATACGGATGATAGAGGTGATGTATCGTCGTTGAGAGTTCCATCTTGAATACCAAGGTCTTTGGGGAAGATATGTCTTTACTAGAGTGTACTGTCAGCCTCTGTGTTGTTTAGATTCGTTCTAGCTCCTCGTCCATTGCTGGTATGCATGCATGTGCATCACATATAACTTTTTTTTTTAGAGTTTATGATCTTGTCTGTACGTGTAACCTTTGAACTTGATCCAAAATATCTCGACTTCTTGAGAAGGCTAGATACTAGGAAATATCCTTGTGACACCTTGAAGGAGCCTCCACGAAGATTACATGAAAACCGCAATCTTGTTAACCCTGGAGAGAAGCGTGAAGTAATTATGGATTATTCGATTAATTTGTATCATATTTTCTTGGTGTGGCTACCGTAGTAATTTGTATTTACGAAAACCTTTAGCCCTTTTAGCAAGATGACTAGTTTAGGTCATATCCAACAAATTTAAATTAATTATTACTGAGTTTAGTTTAATAAACATTAGAAATAAATGGAAAGCCTTTTTCGAGTTGGAGACAGGAATCCTTGTCTAGCTAAGAGTTCTGTTTGTGTGAGCGACAGTCTGACTTAAGCCGAATTGACCGGTAGAGCGAGACAAAGTGAGGGATTATCTCTAGCGAGGCAGTGTAAATCCCGGTGACAATGGATCGCCACTGGAAATTGCGGTTTTGGTTGTCGTTCACACGATGTATATCCCGAGGAACACCAATGGCAGCCGAATAGTTTTGGCAAATGAGAGGCAAGGCTGTCGCCAGCAAAGAGGGGAGTATTTATTTCCTCACGTGATTGTAAATTTCAAAAATTTTGTTTTCCATGAGACACGCCGAGGAGAAGGGAGAGGGACCTTCTTGGCGAGCGAGAAGACTGTACTTCGTCGAGAACGAGCGTTCTGGGCACTACTTGCCAGAACAGTGTTGGTGATTCCGTTATGGGGGCTTGGATGATTTAGCGCCAAATCCAATAGATGTGCTTGCTGACGTGACGAGTGCCTTGAAGTTCCTGGACAGGTGCGCAATTTGAGTGACGATTACCCCCTTGTTGCGACGCTTCTTGCAGCCAAGACAGACACGGTAATTATTCGTCCACGAAACAGTGCGTACTCCGACAAATCATTGGGACAGCCCTTTAATGGTCTAATAAGTGAGAGCTTTCGTGCCACCGGACATAAATTTCTGAGCTAGTTGTGTCTAAAAGCCAAGTGCTTTTTTATTTTCTTTTTCTATTTTGAATTGAAAGACAGACTTCCATGTTTGGAAACTTTCAGCAACTATTCTTTGTGGGAACAAATTAATTCTCTGGCAACCTGTAAAATCCAGTCAAATCTGATGTTTATTTGTTATCACTGTAAAACAAGAATCGCTCTCAATATGCATCAGAGAGTTTTTGCTTCAGCTGCATATGAAATTTGTAAATCTTTTTGACGTTCATGTACATGTATTAAAATTTCTTAGCTTCAACTAACGATAATTGTTTGTTTGCTATTTCGCAACTGTAAGACGAGGTATTGCGTTGAATTTTATTTTGCACAGACAGATGTTTAAGATTGACGATAAATATACCTCTGTCTGTAAACATTCATGAGAACCAAATAAACCATAATTTTAGGATCTTTTCAAATACTAATAACAGGAGTAATGGTTTCACCTCTGTTTTCTGATATTACTATATATGCTTTGCGGAAGGTAGTGGAAGGAGCGATTTGAATTATGCAAGGTAAGAAATTAATCTTCCCCCACCGACCAATCCATTACATCTTCAACGTTGTCAGTTCTTTACAATGAGCTAGAAATGATCCATGCAAAAACTAGTTAAGGATGCGGATGGACGAATATTTGGCCTATGGAAGTCAATTTGGCAATAAGAGTTGTTATTACTCTCCCAATGCCAACAAGCAAGGTTAAATTTATATAAAATATAGAGAAATTTCTGAAAGGTGAGTGGTATATTTCAAATAAGAGTGATCATTTATTATTGCCTGCAGAGTTTGGGGTCGCTGTGAGAAGTCTAAATTAAGAGTGTAGTGGATGTTACTTGGTGAACAGAATTTTCAAATGGCTGATATCGTCTTGTATTAATTTCACTACAAATTTGTTTATCCTTTTCAATCTCTATATTGACAAGTTTCAGACAAGTGAATTTTTTGGGTATGTGTATTTCGTATTATTAATAATATTTGTTCTTTTGTGGAATAAGTATGAGAAATTTTATTAACAGTTTTACGTTTTTATTGTAATTATTTTTTTCTCGTGGTTGTTGGAGGGTTCGTAACCTCCAATTTCAGTTTTATCAATTGTTTATGTAATTTGGCTTTCTTTATTTATTAATTTCTGCTTTTTTTAAGTTCTATTATTTTTATGTGCTGGTTCATATATTCATAATTTAAGAAATTTTCAAGAGATTTCTTAGATACGTTGTGATTAGATGTCTTTAATTTCTGTTTGTTTGAATGTTTTTTCATTATATTTACATGGGAAAACTTTTTTATCTGGATTTTAATCTAAAAATGAGATTCTTGAGATGATTAAAAATAGATAGTTAAATTTCTTTACCTTTTTTATTTTTATTCGATTAACTGCCATGTATTCATTGCGTTTGTTTTATTATTCTATAATTGGACATTTTCGCCTCAATTCTTCCTTTTAGATAGGAATCGAAAATATTTCTCCAGGTCATTTATTTCATATTGTTTTTTTAGATAGTGACATCTTGATAGGACCTATCAATGGACGTAACAATTAACTACCACAATCAACAGCATCGTCATACGAAATCCTTGACATACTAAATACGACGTTACTGAAATCGGCTTTAGGTTGAGAATAGTGATTTCATCGGAGTGAGTTGGCAATGAGTGGCGCGATAATAGAGTAGCTGAAACAACGACAATAGAAAAAACAGATGACTAGCCGAACCGTGTCTTAGCAGCAGTAAGACCTTGGAGATGAAATTGAGTGGAGTACAACTGACATCATACGTCTGTCTGGGCAATGTAGAACTTTAGGTGCTCAACTTCACCGGACGACAAGGTGGCAAGGTAGGAAAGATTTCCTTACTCTCATACGAAAACAAAATTTTGGATCTACTCTAGACCGTAATACTGTTACTGCATTCCTGCTCTTGCCGAGGACGTTTTGATTTCGTGCTAATCGTGCACCATTATAGATTGTTAGGTTCAAATATAGTGATCAGTAAGATAACAGAAATTTGGTATTGCAGCAAAAGTATTATAGTATTTACTTTTATGTTGTTTTAATAAGCGCCATTTTAAATACGGATCAATGTGAACCAAAGTAATTCCATTCGTATTGCGATCTATGCAGCCTGGACCAAAATAATAATAAACAATCTGATGCAGTGAGCTCGAGGGTCAGTATTTATGTTTGATGTGCGTTGCTTTCCCGAGCGTCATATGATTGATGTTCCTATTTCAGCCGCATATAGGTAGTTCCAATTGTATTACTATTTGTAGTATTACCATAATTTTTTCCTGCAATATCAGTACTGTAACTAGAAACTATGGGTTTTCCCGTCAAGAAAGAGATTCTTTTCTTTCTTTTTTTCCATTTGCGCTACGTGTAATAATCATGTATATATTGATTTAATTTCTCTTCCAAATTTGCGAAACTTCATGTTTCTTTGTGAAGTTTTTTTCTTTGTTTAGATTTCGAATGTTCAGTTACATCAGAAAAGTACTGAAATCATTTAGGGAGATCTGGAAGAACGCTAAGTGAAAACATCAGAGCTATCAAAAACTATTAAAAAAAGGAACTTGAAGTTTGAGTGTGTTACTAGGTTAGAAAAAGTGTAGGTTGCTATTAAAATTTTTCTATCAGAAGTCGTTGGGGCTGATAAAGAAAACCACAGAAAATTTATTGAAAGATTTAAATAAATATATACGAGGCATACCAAAAAATGCAGGAAAATGGAAATGTAGTAAGATAGCGTTGAAAATTTTGAAGCAACTACTAAGCAAACCGCTTTTGAGGTGGAAGTTTGTTGTGCAAAGCTTGAAAATTTGAAACAGATTTTGAGTAAAATAAAACTGCACTACTTTTTGTGAAAATACGTACGCGGCTATCACTGTAGGATTAGTTGAGAGCGAGACTCGTCCGAAAACACGGCATTTTGCCACTCAGCATGTCGGTGACGGCGTTCAAATGCCCATTGCAGTTTGAGGCGCTGGTGGTTTCTGGGGAATTAAAGCCGACGCAGTGACATGTTTGTCACCAGTCCATCTCTCAGGAAATGGCCTCAAACCGTCGACGGAGACAAGTCCACACCCGTTGCAGTGCTCCAGTGTCGATCCAGCACTATGGGCGAAGCTGTTCTATCGGTTACAGCCATGGGTCAAGATGGCATTCATCCCGCGGTGTTGTTACTTTGAGTGTTTTAGTACCCACTCTTCGCTGTGTATGACCCCTCTTCTATCCACTGGTTCCTCAGATGCATCACTGTCGTAGCATCGTTCCCTGTACGAGACGGAATTTGACGGAACGACAAACCAGTTTCCCGGAAACTAATCATTCTGCCACCGTTTGAACTCACTCATACGCTGATATTACACGCTTTGACCTAGACGTGGTGCACTTTTTCCAGTTCGTTTGGTGTATAACACAGAAGAGAGCGATGCTGGGCCTACGTCTACGCCATCTCTCTGCAATCTTAATCGCTTATTATGATTCCACTATTCTTCACATTCTCCGGTTTTAGAATGATTGAAATTTTAGCAAACAGTAGTGTAGCTTGTGGTGTGACAGCGTCACCCACAATGAATATAATTAAATAGATTAATTATATTCAAAATTTTATTAATTATATTCAATTTTTCTTAGTTAATTTTCAACCTTGTGACGTGTAAATACCGTAAATAATAGGGATTGTATGGATAAATTAAATATATGTTAAACCAGGGCAGCCAGAGGTATACTTATTGTAAATTTATTTTCTGTAAAACTCGTGGCTCAGTAAGATAGTGAATGTTGGAGGCTGAAACTGCCATTTTCGGACGGTTGAGAGCGGAACAATGAATGGCTCGCCGACTTGACGGCGCCGGAGCCGCACAACAGCTATGGTTCCGTTAGAGAAGGGGCGCTGACCTCACCCCTCTCCGCTGCTGCGCTGAAGGTCAGGCAGAAGTGCGCGAAGGGATACAGCAAATGCGAGGCGCGATATAAAACACGTGACGACGGACATGTGTAGATAACCAATCATGAACGTTTATTGGGGTTCCCAAATCTTAATGCAAGGGGATTCTGTTACATGTGGCGAGTGGGGGACAACTTTGAAGAAGAAGACGAGAAGAGGCCATTTTGAGGACACTTGCTGCCGGGACGAGCTACTGAACAGACGTGTCAGCCGACACGCTCTCGTCCGGTGATCACTGTGTGGTTTTGATCACTCTCTTGCTTTGGGAAGCGAGAGGTTATATGGCATGCCTGCCATTGTCTGGAAGTTGTTCTAATAACGCGGTCGTACCCGCTTATCTGGCTTCCACAGCTGCAGTGACATTGTTCGTGTCACGCTACATCACGGCGATGCATTTATGGTAATGTACCGGATGCAGACGGTCACTATTCATTGGGTTTTAACGGACTTGTGAGCCCTTAAGCGGCACTGGGATAAGACTCTGCTCCCGCCACTAAATCACTGAGCTAGCTGATTTTATGTTTCACTGTAAATTTCAAGCATCTTGCTAATTGTAAATTCATTATGATGCTTTTCTTTAACTTTATACGGCGCCCCTGGGATACTCCTTTGTTACAGTAAATGTTAGCTTCAATTTTTGATGGTCTGTGTTTCCATGCTGTTCATATGTCAACTTTGATATTTTATTTGTTGAAATATTTCATTCAGTTATTGTTTGCTTTTCATCGGCGGATTGTAAACGTCGGGTATTGCTTGTTTTGTTGGTCTGAATATGTTTAACGTAAAGTTAACTATTACCCGGCCTTGTATAAGCCATAAGAATCAATAAATGGGATATTATTTTGTGTCTAATATTCATGGTTCTGGTTCCTTTTAGCTCCCCTTTATTATATTTTAAAATCAATTATTAATTTACATATTTTAGTAATAATCCCCCCTCCCTTTCCGGCATTGTGGAATTCTTCAAGCTGTGCACGGGAAAGTGACTGAAAAAGTGCAGATAGAGGAACAACTGGTTTCCTGTTGAACCGACCGTCGCTGGTGCCTGAACGATAACGTTCTGAGCTGGCATTCGAAATGTCGGGGCATGAATTGTCGCACCAGCAGTCATCGAGATTTCGGTTTTCTATTATTTTTGCCGGAATCGCTTCAGACGAATACATAGGACACGGAAACTTCCTCCTTCTTACCCAATACCTTCAGTTGGTTCTAATTCTTACTTCACACACCGTCACTTCAAGCGCTATCAGTTCACTCACAATCAGTTTGTCATAGTAGTTCTAAACACTTAAGTTTCATACATAATCATAGTTTAACTTAGTTTGATTTCTTCAAATCATTTTGCTCCGTGGTTCATCAAATTTTAGCCACAGAATTGTATTTCGGACAGTATTTTCACCGTGCGTGAGCGATAACGGTTTGGTCTCGCATTCTGGAGGACGCGGGTTCGAATGCCCGTGTGTCCCTCCAGATTTGGGTTTTTCATTACTTCCCCAAATCGCTCCAGGTGTAAGCAGGTATGGTTCTTTCAAATGGCCATGTCAGAATTCCTTCCCGTTCCTCACCGTTGGTCCCCTCTCTAATGACCTCTACTTCAACGAGGCGTAAAGCGTTAACAAAAAGATCTTCGAATTCTTTCCCGTTTTTTACACTCTTCTCATGGCATAAAAATATTCATTTTATCTCACGTTTATGCTTCCTATATGCGCAGTAAAATAAATACTTCTTTATATCTTGATTCGCGGAAGATGTTGTTCAAATTTTTTTGCAACGTGGCCATGTGACCATGTTCGTATTTTCTGAACGCTTCTATTATTGCCTAGTTATGTTGCCTGACCTTTTGTTCAGCAAACAAAATTGCTCGTATTAAAAATCCAACTCACATAGATCACAATCTGCTAAGAGCGGGCTGGTGGCTCAGTGGTTAAGCGTCTGACTCGAGATCGAAAGCTCCCCGGTTCGAATCCCTGTCTCGGAGGAGATTTTCAAAGGCGCTTAACCCGACATTCACCTCTGCCACAGCTTGCGGTGTAAAGCGAAGTACACCATAACGCTTCCGTGGTTCGGATTCCACGTTAAACTGTAGGTCCTCTGTCCCCGGCAGGATTGTCTGATTAGGTTGGGGCGGATGCACAGGCAATACAAACACTATCTCCATGTCATTACGACTACACGGAATTATATTATAATATGACTAAAACTGTTACTAATTTTATGAAAGCGGATGCATTGACTTTAAATTAAACGAAAAACTATAAAATTAGCGCAAAATTTATACAGGAATGTCAGAAACCTTTTTGTGACGAATTGAACAAGCTTTCCTTATTTCTGGGCTCAAACAAAGGGATTGAAGTTTTAAGATAAAATATATCAAATTCTATAAAAATCTCGTAATTTTTCGCAGTTGCTCATAAATAAAATTTTATCACCATTCGTCCACTGATGATTCCCCACACCATAAGGGCGAAACGCGTCTCGAGAATAAAAAATATTCACCGCAACAATTGTTTCTAGACGGCATTTTATTTATAAAATTCAGCTTAAAAATTTTCAGAGTGATGACAAAAACACATATCTTTAAAACCGTTTTAGTTCTATCTATTTGGTACTTGTCACTTGACTGTTTTGTCGAGATAGAATGACAATGTTTGCAGAGAAGCCTCTCCAATAGTTCTAAACGATCCAACTGGAGAGTTGATGACGAGTGGAGGCTGCCGCGCAATTGACCCGGACTACAAACTAATTAACCAAGAAACTCGACAAGCTCGGTATTAGCTTTGCTGTGGTGCGACGCCAGATACTCGACGGAGCTGCGGTCGTCAACTTGCAGTTTGTAATACCCTACTCCAGTAACGCTACTCTCGCTCGGTCACTTTGAAACACAGAGCTCTTCACCCAGAGACAGAGAGGCAGCAATTGTGATTCGAACTTTACAGTACGTGAAAACACTTGCAAATAAGAGAAAAAGGTGCACTTTGACCAATCCATAGAATGTGAATGATTGGCACTCCAGAGGATATGAATTCAAAACATACCCCAGCCTACCGGTTTTATACTTTCTATGACTTACGTAAACATCGTGATGGTTCTTCAATGTTAGGTCCAAACGATTACGAAATGCTTCCTTTCTACAACTTCCAATTACAATATCTAATGACGTAGATGTCCACGATTTATCGAATGTCAATCTCTACTATAACTCTTACTTATCATAGCTCTATCCTGTATCTGTGAAATAGCTTACTTTGAGGATGTGGACCTACGCTAGAATGTAGTTTGGATTACACGTAAAATGCTGTTTTCTTTGCCCAGAGGGGACGGGCTACGTTAGTTGGCCACAACAAAAGCGGATTACGTGGCTAGTTGAAAATTCACCTACGAGATTGGTCAACCTTTTGTGATAGTATTATAATAACCAAAGGTTGTTAGAAATGATACGAGATATTTGTGGTTGTGACGTAAAAATGATCGCCATTTACAATAAGGTACACAAATATACAATACTACAATAAGATACACAAATCTTAAACATCTCCTCTTGAAGAATAAAATCTTCTCGAGCTTTCCACCGGGAGAGCGCGTCCATAAGAGGCGACGTTTCGGAGTCTGAATCTGGTTTCATCTTCCGCCGAAGTGCCGGGTACCGGACGTGTCCGGCCCCACTACCCAGTCGTCCCAACAGGTTCTATCCTGCCCCACCTCCTGTGCACTGATTGTATCAAGTAGCACGTCACTGGCGTCATGCAGCAACCACAGGCCTTATAAGCGCAGACTCGTCCGATACCCGACACTTCACCGGAAGATGGAACCAGTCAGGCTCCGTAACGTCGCCTGTTATGGACGCGCTCTCCCGTTGGAAAGCTCGAGAAGATTTTATTCATCTGATTCACCGAGATAGCCTACATTGTTTCAACTCTTCTTGAAGTGGGTTCATCGACACCTTACCTGGTGAGGAGCGTAAAGCGAATATAATGCATCTGTAATTTCCTTTCAGTTGTTAACCTCCTTAAATCTTCCCCTGGAACTCACAAAAAAAGTCAGAAAGAATCCCAAAAATAAATAATTTTTCACCACTTTTCTTTTAATGCACAGTTTATTTTTATGTAAACTCATCTACTAGTATTTCCCAGAAGAGTCAACCACGAACAGAAGTTAGCAGGTAATAATTTTTTTCTAAAATCACAGTTCTGTACTTTTCTGTTACGCCGACACTTTTATAATTCCTTCAATATTCAAAGACTGTCCCTAAAACTTCTTTAATTTCCATATATTTTAAAAATGATGATTAATATGTGTTTTCAATTAATAAACGTCCCTATCAGTTGCTAACACTAATTTTAATATTGAACAAGTTCTCTTCTGAAACACTGAGTTGCCAATTTACTACTTCTAACTTGAGCACATTAAATAACGACTCTCTAAACAGCGGAATACTTGTGGTATTTAAGACCAATACTGCGTACTAAAAATCTTGATACATTCCCGTCCCTAACTAACGAATGACCTGTGTAGGTCTCACTAACACAGCAATATAACTTTGTCTCGACGAAACGCAACTACTGCTACTTCTCAAGTCCTTATAAAAAACAGGCGAATGAACAACTTACTACCTCTCAACTCCTCAAAAGCAAACACTTTGAAAAATTCAGTAAACAAGTGAAGACATATACTCCTCTGCTGACAACGGATGGCAATGCCTCCATCTAACTTTTGCTCCTGTATTTAATTTTCTCCTTCTGATGCAACTTGTAGACGCGGTTATGTGATGCGATTATTGCACGGAAGACCTCTGGGGCAATAATTTACCTTCGCTCTGCTTTTAATATGCACCATGCACTCACTCCACTAAACTTGCTCTGAAAAGACTCAAATGGGTGTTAATTTCCGTTAATAAAGCCCTGAACAGTCACAAGCCGTGCTTTCTTTTATGAAAAAATAAGGTTTTTTAGTTCACATGAAATAATAATTATATTTCGTTTATTATTTAAAGTTACTGTTATTATTTTTAATGAGCACTGTCACCAACTTTGTTTCCTAAGATAAATCGAAGGTTTCAACAAACTCAGTGAATAAGAACTTCCGGAATCTCTGTCGAGCGAAAATCCCTATCTAGAAAAGCTAGTTGATAGCTTCGGATCACAAAAAGTTTTCTTCATGCTGCAGAGTAGATCACTTAAATGCTGGCCCTCACCCGTTTTCAATACACGTTGTTTTTAATTTTGACAGACGCTGCCTCTTTCTTAATACGCTGTATTAATCTTCAACTCGTCATACATATCTTACTATTCAAACCTGCTATATATTCTAACCGTACACAAAAAAACTATTCCGAGAATTAGCACATACTGTGTGAATGTGGACAAAACCTGAAGCCGATACCACTCGTTAGCTGCATCTGACACAGTACTGTCCAGTTAGTGGTTGCCTTTCAGTATTTCTTAACGAATTTCCCCGAACGCTCCACTCTGTTTCACACCATATATAGATACACATTCAGGCAATATATGATCATCTGTTCCTGATGATCCGCGTGTACATAGGTCACTATCTACCTTATTAACTCTGTGCAGATATGTTTCATACGTTCCCTGGTCGGCGAGGTAATACACAGGGTGTCCCCGAATGCCATGTACAAATTTGGAGGGGAGGTAGAGAACAACGTGAGGAGCCACAGTTACTTCGGAAAGCGATAGGCGGCGCTATACGCGAGCTCGCAAGATCGGTACGTGTGGAACTGCTTACCGATGTCACCGCGCCTGTTCCGCCACAAAACATTGACACACAGAAACTGTGCTGCGCTGCGCCGCGTCGACTGCGCGTCAATGTGCGCCCGGCCTTATGGAAAGCGTGTACGTGACCATTTGGACTGGACATTTCCAAACAGGTGGATTGGGCGTGGTGGTCCCGTCGCTAGGCCACCCAGATCCCCTGATTTACTCCTCTGGATTTTTTTTTCTCTGGGGTGGCATGAAGAGCTTTGTGTACGACACGTCCGTCAATTCTGAAATGGACCTGGCGGCACGAATATTCATTGCTGCTGGTACGATCCGTGAAACGCCCGGTATTTCGAACATGCCCGTCAGTCTATATCGCGTCGGTGTCGTGCATGCATACATACCAATGGCCGCAATTTCGAACACTCCTGGGATGCTTTTATGTCATGCTTTTGTGTAATAAAGTGTTTTACACTACATTCTGTGTTGTAGCATTACTGTCTTTGTGTCTCTTTATCTCGTTAGGACTACATTCCCGTCCATGCTTTATGATGTAATTATGACTCTTCTCTACCTGTTCTCTACCTCCCCTCCAAATTTGTACACGACATCCTCGGGATGGAGTTAAATATTTCATATGCATCCCCTCAATCATGTGTGGAAATATTTCATACACTTTCATTTTTGTTTCCGAACTGTTCCATTGTCGTTGCCATACATTTAAAATTCAGGCTAAAAGCATTTCTTATTAGAAGCCTTTTGACCTAGAATTTGAGTTACTTTAGCATCTTTTCCTTTCTTTGAACGAAAACAGTCTGCTTCCTCCTCTGCGAAGTCTCGTAGTACGAATTAGAAAAGCGATCTTGGTAGATAATATTTTTTAAAAAAATGCATTTGACCTCAAATCCACTCAGCCTGTAAAAATAAAATTCCTGGCCAGTAATTTATTGTTAATTCACCCGATTTTAAAAATTTACGTTTCGGTTTCGAATCCCCAGAAAATCTCTACAATCGCATTAATAATTACGGATGAATGTCTGTAAACTTTAATAAGAATGGCAGGATCAATGGAAGCCAAATTCATTAATCCGAATTCATCAGAATCATGATTCACTTTGCTCATGAGTTGCAATAGAGATTTTGGTTTTCCATGATTTCCATGACTTCAAAAGGCCAAATTCCTGACTAGTTCGTTGTGTTCCATGTTTTCCCGCCTCTACTGATCTCGGCGTCGACGAGGCGTAAAAACATAAGATAAAAAAAAGTCTTTGAGTTAATACATTGTTACAAAGGACATTCTCGTGTGTTGATCTGAGAGAAGTCTTAAAAACGTACGTCTCACTCAGTCTATGATTATTATCTCTGATTAAGTTGATATATCTATGCTGTTTTCACTTTTTTTTATATACCCGAAGATTCTGTTATTTAACTTGACATTTACATGATAAAACAGTAACCTCGTACATTTACCAAATAAATGATTAATTTAATATAATTAGTACTTCAATGAAGCTGATAGTAAATTGATTTAAAAAAAATAAAGTTCGACGAAATAAATGAAATGGTAACGTATTGTTTATAGAAAGTTAAAAAAAAACATATTTGTAACTGGGGTGTGAAACTTATTATTTTAAAAGTTGTGGATGTACAAACAGAACTTGACGTAGCACAATGTTACAAATATAATTACTCGGCTAAAAGGCAAAAATTTTCATCTGCTTCACAGCAGGCATGACAAACAGAGAGTATACCGTTCTTTGAAAATCTTTTTTATTCCAGTATACACACGATTTCAACACTAAACCCAGTACTTTTACTAAAATGTGAGAAATTTTTTATTAGCGTTTAATTCTTGAAAATATAACAAGCAAAATAAATTTGCTAGACTTATACAACATTTTAAACTTTAAAGCAAAAAATTTGAGACTTTTGAAACTACTAGAAAGAGGTAATATATCTATTGCAACAGCATCAGAAGTTCGGGATTTATTTAAAAGGAATCAAAAACGGTAAACCACAATGAAAAATAATTTCATAATTTTTTTATGAAAAGATTTGATTTACGTCAAAATTACTTAATGAAGGATACAAAACTACTTTGACAACTTCCGAAATTATAAATAATTCTTTAAAAGTGAAAGTTCGTTTTAGTGAAAGTCAAGGAGTAGTTTAAATATATAATGAAAGGTTCTTATTTGAGTGACGATTTTCAGATAATTTGATACAAAGAAAAATGTTTCAATTGCAACAAAAATAAAAGGTTTTTTTTTTTTTTTTAAAATCACGGTTTTCTTCCTAAATCCGTATTTTGCAGTTCATATTTCCCAATTATTGATCATCAGTCTTTGTTTAAAGTTAATAATAATTCACTTAAAAATGAATTTTAGAATTGATTTGAAATTACATGTTTATTTACTGATGTGTTTATAAATTACAGTACGCGTATTTTTATGCTTTCTCTCGAACAGCGTGCAGTTTAAACAAGCTGTTTTAACTCAACGAAATAACAAAGAAAAGAGCAAGTTTCTTTTTTTATTCCGGATTAGTTTAAAGTTGTTTAGATCTTTGTTTCTGCAAACTTTTCTTGCTTTATAACTGAAAATATACGTTAATGTATTTTCAGAGGTTGAAAAAATTATGTAAATAATCAAAATATATTTTAATTCAAAGGTTAATATGAATTATGCAAGATCGCAGCCTCCTTATTCATCAACGAAAATGTTGCAACTATGCAGGTGGTGTCATAAGTTCGTGGCCTGTTTAGGAAAACTACATGCAAAAAAAAAAAAAAAAAAAAAAAAAAAACTTTAGAACTTTACATATAATTGCTTACTCTTTTGTTGAGTATTAATAAACCTGCAGCATCCGGCAAAGAAAGTTTATTTCGTTACAGATGCTGATATTGAATGAGGTGTTCGTTTTCTCTGAAGTGGATAAGAAAGATATTCCTTTGCGTGATTAAGTATATGTTTGCTAGCCTCTAAACCCGTCAAAATGACGAGTTTGACTGAGTGTTCTGGCAACTCATTTTTTTGCAGTTGCTTAACTAAATAACAATTGTTATAAAATAAAGGTCAGTGCAATTGCTCGTACCTTACGCTGTAACAAAAACTTTGCTGTCAATCTGGTCCAGGTTGCATTCCAACCTAACCATAATCTGAAATAATCATATCTCAGTAATACGGCATCAGTGAAATCAAAGAAAATTAAAAGCAAATCTTATCAACTTAAATAAATAAAAAACAGTAATTAATTAATTTAATTTAAATGCAATACATATTTTTCTTTCAGTGGTTTGGCAGTTAATTTCTTCGCGGATACTTAACTAAATAGAACTGTTATTAAATAACGTTCATTACCTCTGCTACGTAGTAACATCTCTGGCGGGTTTTAATCCAGCAACAAAGGCTGGATGCGCGACGTCAGGGCTACGTACACGATGACCATGCTTAGCTTATTATTAGTATTGATCTTGGTTGCAACATTAGGGAACGCTACTCCTGCTTACAGCATAGAATAAATGTGGTCATCTAATTTAAACGGGATGAAACCAGCAATGAAGTTCAAGGAAGGCCAGTTGTATCAATATTTCAAGAAGCCGGCCCAGCTAGCGCAAGGCTAAGGAGCGTTGCGGATTCGCCGACTCGCGTTCGGCCCAAGGCAATTTAATTTAATTTAATTTAATTGCAATGGAGCACAGGCTCCGGTGGCAATTTCCCTACATACCCATCTTCCCCCTATCCTGCACCTACCTACATTTGCCCTCTACAAATTTTATCTTTAAATTCTTTCAAAGTTTTCGGTATATTATTCATCATTTCTCTCGGTAACTCATTCCAATCCCTGACACCCTTACCTAAAAAAGAGAATCTTCCTACACCCTTGTGCCTGAAATCGAGTGCCAGCTTGTGGTCATGGTCATCTTTTCCCTTCCATGCACTACTTTTCGTACCTATTGCAATATCTTTCCATGCCTCATCGCCAGTATATGCCCTGTACACTCCCATGACCCTCCTCATTCTCCTCCTGTCTTGCAATGAATCCCATTCCAGCTCCTTTATCATATCCGTCACTGATTGCATTCTGCGATAATTTCCAGAAACAAATCTAGCAGCCCTTTTTTGCACCCTCTCCAACTCCTGTATTTGATACGTAAAATGAGGGTCCCATATTACACCACCATATTCGAGCAATGGTCTGACCAAAGTTTTGTAACCCAATTCCTTGACTTCTCTCGTACATCCCATCATCACTCTCTCCAACAAGTGCAGAACTTTGAAACCGTTTCCTACCACCTGTCCTATGTGTCCTGCCCAGTTAAGTTTGTTATCAAAAGTAATTCCAAGATATTTACATTTCAAGTCTTCAGCAAGCAATTCTTTCCCCACCTTATATTCATAATTAACCTTTTGTTTTTTATTTGTGTATGTAATAAGCTGAAGGGTGGTTTTAATTAAGTGTTATATCCATACTGTGTTGTACTTCCATTTGTGATCATTAGAAGAATTTAATACATTTGAGTACAATAAATCGAAATAAAATAGCTGAATGGCTATCTCAGAAATTTGTGGACTCCGTACTGCGTTGGTCATGACATTCAAATTTACTGTTTGGCACATTGGGGACTTGTTAGGCGTTTCAGTACGAAGAATGGATTATACTGAGAGTGTATTTGGATATGAGAAAGGTTTTCGTTTGCTGGTTGTCGAAAGACAAGGTGAGGTAGGAGTCTTCGATAAATTAACTCCCCATATATTATATTGAACTGTTAGTGACTGACGATGATACTTGGGCCCATCACTATACAGTGTACGGCAATTGTCCCCCCATCAAAGAAAGTACCGAGCGTGGTGGGTGAGCGGTAACGCACTGGCCTCGCATTCGGGAGGACTCCAGTTCGAATCCAAATTTGGGTTTTCCAAGGTTTCCCCAAATCACTCGAGGTAAATGCTGGGATGGTTCGTTCAAAAGGCTATAGCCGAATTCCTTCTCCGTCCTTTCCCGATCCTAATACCCTCGACGTCGGTGGGACGTAGAGATAGGGAGAAAAAAACAAAGAAGTGTAAATTTGTTGATTCTGAATTGTCCATTTATTAGGATTCTGATAGTTTACTGCTGAAACCATCACTAAACTGTTCTAACAATTTGAAGCACCTGTCAGATGCTATCAAGGAAACGAAAAGAGGCAACTTTTGATTATATTGTATTCTCAGGACAATGCTCCTAATCACAAGTCTCTCACTAATATAACTACAGTTCACGAGTATGTGTTTCAATTGATGCTGTGAAACGCGTGGTCTTTAAAGTAGCTAAAAGTATCAGTTTGTCACCAATTTAAAGTCAAATGATTACATCGTATTTGCTGTCACTTCACTTCGACAGTCGTGAGAAATCCTTTTATGCTGATGGTTTAAAAGCATTGAACATTGATGGAGGAGGAAACAACAACTCATGAACATCAGGATCAGGTCAAGAGTTTAACTGAGGACCCTCCTAATACGCAACTCCACAGTAATACCACTTTCAAGTCTGAACGATTCACCAGCCAGACAACAGTATAAATAATTTGAAGTTGTTTCACACATATTAATTGTGGAGCTAAAAATATTAGCTTTTATGGTTAACTACCATAAGTAAATTAAATAACACTAGTATTATAGTCAACGTAACTAAAAGAAGTACAGTAAGTTTTCAGTTAAAAATACGAATATTCTACATGAATTATCAAAAAGTATATATCTGAAACTTCCGTGTAATTTTCAGGATTTAAATTCTACAGGAAGAATAACTCTAAGATATCTCACTGTAATCTGTAGACATAATCTTTAATAAACAGTGTTTAATGCGCCATTATTAGTAATTATTCTAGGGTTTATAGTCTTCCAAATGGACGAATCGCACTAGACATATCCAAGTTCAGTCACTTAACAAAATATTTGCGCTATTTAATTTCATATCAGTAATAATTCAAATTTAATATACGAAATTTTTACCATTAAATTATTTAACCGGTAAACGTTTATAATCAGTCAAAATAACTAAAAAATACAGGTACAGAAAAATTACAGTTTTATTGGTAGCTTTTTTTTTGCAACATCTGGAAAGTAGCAAGGAAATTATATCAAGAATTATTTAGTATCTTGGCGGTAAATTATTACCTCTTGGTCTTAAAGGAAAGGAATCTGCAAAGAATATTTTTTCCAAAATCGTTTACAGTGATAATGCATATCGTCTGCAATATTCCATTCAAGGATTGGTTAGATTCTCTGAATACCTAATTTCTTTCACAGTTCTTGTAACTTCAAGCAGACAAAAAGTAGAGCTATTTCGCATGGTAAGAACCTGATCTCTTACCAGTTGCAGGCCCATTACTTTCTGCGTCGTCTCTTTGTGCAGGAATTTCCATTTTCTGCAATTTGCTTCCTGTCACTTTACGTTCGCAGAATGTCGCGCCTGTCGACTTGCTAGTGAAATTTCCTTATGTATGAGAAACGACTCGAAAAGAAAAGCTTAGAAGATGGTAACACATGATTCAGTGACGCAGTTACGAAAAGAAGCAACACAGATTATGAAAATTAATTGATGCAGGTCGAAGAAATCAAGATTTTAGAGATTACTGGTATAGAATTTTAATTGCTTCCGAATAAGCAGTTTGCTTGTGGTTGAGTACAGGCTGGCAACCATATTCTAGATGTAGCTAAGATGAATTTGTTATTATTGTAATTAGTGTGGAGCGTTCTCACTACTTAGTGAATATTATATCTTGATTATTTTAATTTAATGAACATAATTTCATTGAGATAGTGCAGGTTAAGGAATAACTGGATCTCTAATTTTTTGAATGGAGGCTTTACCGGCGTATTAATTGCATAAAATGTCCCCTCCCTCCCACGGAAAGAGGCTTGAGAATATTTTACACAATAATATTTTGCTCTCTGATTTAGTAACTTCGATTTGTAATCTGTGTCAGGATCCAAAAACGTTCTGATTATAGTCAAAATATCTGTTCATCGGCCGTAATGCATTGTGAAGACGATGTCTTGATTAAAGTCAGTATTATACATCACTTATTAAACTCGTAGTTTTAATTTAGACCCTTTTTTCATCGACAGCTTGGTAGAAATTTGGTTAGTATAAATCACAAATTTCAAGTAATTTATGCTTAATAAATAGCAGTAACAATTGTATCCTTGATAACGTTGCGACAGATTTGAACGATGTTCCAGGATGGTAAACGACAACTATTTTTAATATACAAACTGTAATACCAAGGTTTCAAATTTAAATTGTAATTATGATTTAGAATCTAAAATAGGCACAAATGCAAAAATGTTATTAATGCCTTCTTACAAAAAGGAATATATATCATTAAAAATTTAGGAAAATATGATTAAAAAATATAAGGGTAAATACTTTATAAATTAAGTAAATTTTTCAACGATATTTGAGAACATGTCTAGAATTATTCTTCATGTTGGCGTTTGGAAATAACCGTGCTCTTTTCTGTATAGTTTCTTTTATCTATGAATACATGATCTACCGAAAAGACAGAGTAGTAGGTTGAAAAGGAGGAAGCCTTTATTGAAAATAACGGTGTTAAATTACGTTTTTTTAAAAAAACAATCCAAAACAAATTTTAATTCATATTTACCGAGCCTCAATATTGATGTTCTGACATTGTGTTAGTTAGGGCTAGGGTATCTTTCCAGATACTGTAATCCGGGAATCCAGATTATGTTTTACCATGGATTCAGAAAATTGATCCAGGAATAAGAGGCGTTGTCTCGAAGCGCCGGTGAGGAGGGGGGTAATCTGAAACGCCATTTTAATTATAAGATTGCTATAAAAATTTGGTACACTTATACTTTATACCTGATTGGTTGGCTTTTTGATTACGTAAAATTACCTATAGCGATCAGTTATAATAATGGTGTGGCAAATGTGAAAGACAGAATTGGTCAGGATAATGTCGTAAACATAATCCTTACTATCACGAGAAAAAATGGAAATAAAAATATGACGAAACCAAATGGTAATACAGATTGCCAAATCCAAGTGCAAACAACAAAGGATAAGAGCATAGACGAAATTTCGTCTCGTACCGGAATTAAAACAAAAAAAGACCAAAGAAACAGTTAATAATTTCAGTGACCGTATTAAGAAAATACTGATTTGCAACACAATAACCGATGAATCCAATGAAACAAAAAGAGATTAGGAAGACGCTAACGAAATAGGAACACTGGATTAAGCTGGAAAAAAATAAAACAAAACAGAAAACATCTAACCAGAAAACGGTATGGGTCCGAACTGGGTCCGGTATAGACATTGACAAATTAATGAGTGCCATTATTTCCTTGGAAGAATAAAAGATGTGATACTGTACTGAAATATCTTCGCGATCGTTCGTGGTCCCAATGAAAATGTTAGTGTCAGAAACTTAAAGAAAAAACAAAACTAATAGTTGCTTGAAGATAGCTGTTTTCGTTTCCATAAAAGAAACTGAAAAATACTATTTTTTTTGCCAAAACATACTATCACAAGAAAAAGAATCTCAATGGGTTGCTGTTTTTGCAAGTTGTCTGAAAGTAGAAGATTCTGAAAATTTTGGTGTTAAGGTTGCGCAAATCAACATAGGTGAAATTCAAAATAAAATGGCACAACTAGAAGCAGAGCTCATAGACGTTGGAAATGTATCCACCTTAAGTGTAAATGAGCACTAACACCACCTATTGAGAAATTAAATAGTCCCGAATCCACAGTTATAAATATGTTTTAGCATAGCAGGTAAGACGATAGGTCTAATTATGTTAAAATCTATCATAGAATATCAGACATTAAAACTCTTAAAATGATTATCTAGGAACCTATGTCCCAGCATAACATACTCTAATTTAAATGTGATACACTTATATAGAACACAAGCTATTTCAGTTGAGGGAACGGACAAGTTCTTGGAAAAACTGAATTTACCGACAAGTCGACATGCTAAGAGAAGGAGAGGGAAATTTACAAGATAAGACAAGATAAGATAATTAAAAAGCTATATTTTCGAACAATATAATGATTAGCTACAATTTAGTTTCCTAATCGATATTTTCCATGAAATTCCGTAGCTACAGTTTTGTTAATTGATATCTTGAGATTGTATTCGTTTCCTATACAACTTAAAAAGTGGATACATTTTTGTAAATTGTTTTCAAAGTTCTGTATTAGAGTTAGACCGTCAGCATATAAAAGTGGATCAAGATATTTATAAACACTAATTTTTACAGCTGCTATTACTTTTCCTTTCCATTTCGGATAAATTATTAACGTTTAAAAGAATATGTGCTTATGTACACCAGTGTTTTAAACCTTTGTTTATAAATATTTACCCCATATGATTACTATGAACGAGAATAAAATTAGTATTGTTATATAAGCTTTTAATATAGAATAATCGCCCTCCTCGGTAGCGTAGGGCTAGAGAGCTAGCTCCGCGTGCCGAAGGTCGCCGGTTCGAATCCGGCGGCGGGCATGGATGTTAAGTGTTATGTATCTGTTTGTCTGTGTGAATGTCCTGTCCGTCCTGTGGTGTCTAAACACTGGATGACGAATGATTCACTGGAAGCTAAAATAATCACATTGAGCTGACTGAATGGCTTCAGCTGCCGAAGGCAATTTTATTTTTTTTAAAAAATAATACGGTTTATTAGGTGATTGGAATGTCCTTTGTATCTAAGGAGAAGACGGTGCAAATCCGTCGTCTATACAACAAAATGAAGGTTTCTTGTATTTACAGAAACACAACGCAATTACCAGCTTTGAGTGCAGGCATCTGTTAGTTACAGAGTATCTGGTCTCCCTATCTACACCCAGTGCTCTGTCGTGAAGTTCACAAAACTGGGTCACCAGCTGTAAATGCTTGTCTAAGTAAGGGATGCACCAGTGTAAACTCAGACAATACTAATTTTTTTTTTTTTTAAATATTCATAATAAAGTGTTACATTGATAATACATAAAATTACTTACAATTAATTTCTAACATGATTAACATAATATGTAATTTAGATTTATATATTTTATTATACTGCAATTTGTGATGTTATCGCATTTTCCAAAAAGACTCCGAACTTTTCTTTGTATTTTGTTGTCCTTTTCATCACCCACATCTTGATTTTCATTGTGGACAAGTAGTCTTCTAAATTCTTCGTTTTGCTCTGTAAAATATAAAACATGGTTTGACCCAGTATCCAAATGCACGAGTTGTGTTTTTCTTGAGGAGCTATCTTGATCTCTGGTCGTACAACTATCCTGGTGTCTACATTCATCGGTGATACTTGTAAAAGGGCTGCTATAGCATGCTTTGTCCACATCCATATTTGGTATGCCTCACCACATTGGAAACGATGTAGAAGTGAGTCGATATTTCCACAATTTTCACATCTATCAGTTGCCTTGAAGTGTATTCGAAATAATTTCTCGTTTGTTGCAATTGTCTCATTAACCACTTTGTACCATAAAGCTCGTATGTCTGAAGGCAGGTTCTTGTTAAAAATATTTGACCAAACAATCCCCCAATTAGTATCTACATATTTTGTTTCTATCTTGTTTCGTGGGGCATTAATCGTTAAGATTTTGTAGATTTCTTTTGTTGTTTGTGGGGGTTTTTGTAGCTGAGCTGCTGTTATGTAACTAATTTCTAGAAAATAGTCCCTGATATGTTGGAAGTTTTTATCGATGTGGTCAATTCGTATTGGAGCCTCTGCACTTGCGGGTCTGTATGTATTCACTAATTGAGATGTGAGACTGTCCTTCGTCTTCATAATTTTGTTCATCGCTCGTAGAAAAAGCGCTTTGCATTTGATGTTGGTATTAATAACATTCAAACCTCCGCTGCTGTTGGGCAAGGTTAATGTCTGAAAGTTTACTTTAAAAAGTTCACCTTGGCATAGAAACCATGAGATTGCACGTTGTATGTTTTGTGTTATGGCTTTGGGGGCAGGAAGAATCTGCGCTAAGTAATTTATTTTGCCAAATATTGATAATTTAACTAAAGTTGCTTTTTGTATTATGTTAATCTGCTTACTTTTGTACCCTTGGAGCGTTCCCCTGACGGTATTTAAAACCTGGCGCCAATTATTTGCACTCATTTTGTGAGGGTTGGCTTCAAGCCATACACCTAGAGATTTGTGTTTATTTATTTGCATTATTCCATGTACTGCCAGGTTGCTTTGGAGCCCTAACCCAATATTTAGGAAACCAGATTTATTAATATTCACTGTTGCTCCACTTGCACTCCTGAAAATTTTTAATTAATGACTGATAGTATCCACGTCTTCTTTGCTTGTGATATATACACCTAAATCATCTGCATAGGCACGGCAAGTGTAACGTTTGCCATTAAAAATAATGCCACTGGTAGTGTTATGAATTTTATGTAATAGAGGTTCTATATAAATTTCGAACAGAATCATAGAAAGAGGGCATCCTTGCCTCACAGCTCTGCGCATGCGGAAACTTTGTGAAATCTCTCCATTTACAATAATCCTTGAAGTGACATTCGATATAAGTTTTTCGATAACGTTCGCAAACTCTTGTCCTAGCCTCATTTTTGTGATTGTTCTAAGTAGATACTGATGGTCAACACGGTCATAGGCCTTATCAAAATCTACAAAAAGAATTCCTGCTTTCATAGACTTTTGTGCTGCTAAACAAATTACGTCTCTATATTCCATAGTGGCATGTGAAATTCCTCGTTCGGATATACCTGATTGGTAAGATCCCAGGACTTTTGGTAACAGCTTTGCTAGTCTTCTTTTGAGGATGCGAGCAACAATTTTATAATCAGAATTTAATAGAGTTATAGGTCTTAATTTTTGAATTTCGTGAGTTCCAGGAGCCTTTGGGACCAGAATTATTATTCCTTCAGTAAAAACTGAAGGTAAGCTATCAAGAGTCCAGACTTCATTAAAAATTTCAAGCATTTTATTTTTGATGATATTCCAAAAACGTCTATAAAATTCCAAAGGAAATCCATCTATTCCCGGAGCTTTTCTCATGCACCAGCCTTCAATGCTTGTTCCACTTCTTCTTGATTGAAGTATTGACAGAGAAGTTCTCGTTCGTCATCTGTAACTGCTGATCTCATCTCGTTTAAAATTTCTTCTATGTCTTCTGTTCTTGCTGAACCAGCATTGTAAAAGTTCATGAAATGGTTTAAAATCGCCCTAGAAATGTCCTTTTGATTGATTAAACTCTCTCCCTCTGAAGATTTGATTTTGGTAATTAATTGAGATTTACTTCTTTTGGTGGCTCTTATCAGATGGAAGAGCGAGGCTTTCTCCTCTTCTATAATGTCAGTGGGCTTAGAATTCACCAAAAGTGCTTCCATTTTTGACGCTTGCAGTTTATTAATTTTTGCTTTGTATTTCTTGATCATAATAGTGTCGTGAATTGTTGGTTCATCTTTTTGATAAAGCTCTCTCAGCCCTCTGTAAAAGAATTCCAATGTATGGTTCGTCCAGAAATTTTTTCTTCGAGAATAAGCAATAATTGCCTTCCTGAGTTTAGGTTTAGCATAAAAGAGCCACCATTCCATATTTGATTTGTAGTCGTTGCATGTTCTCATACAAGCGGCCCAGGTGTTTACGACAATTTCTTCACATTCATTGTCCTTAAAGAGCGAAGTGTTCATTTTCCAATATCCTCTTCCTCGGTTTATATTGGGAGGAGTCATACATAGGCGACACACGTAAGCGCAATGATCAGAGAAGCTTAACGGAATTATGTCATCACTACTTAATTCGGGTGTTAGGTTATTTGATACATAGATTCTATCCAGTCTACTTTTTGAATTTGAAGTCAAATAAGTGAAACATTTGCGGTTCCCGTTCAAAACCCGAAAAGAATCTTTTAAACCGATTCCCGTTACAAGCATATCTAGTTCCGGGCATAAGTTGGGATTAGGGCATTGATCGTTGTTATTCAGCACACAATTGAAGTCACCACCAATGATTATCTTTGACGGTTTCCTTCTTAATAAATAAGGGACCTGTGTTTTAAAAAATGACGCTCTTTCGGCCCTTTTATTGGTACCTGAGGGTACGTAAACATTAACGATGCAACAGTCATTGATATGTACTACTATCCCTCTTCCGGACGTTAGTATTTCTTCATCCTTATAATGAATACCTTCCTTTATTATAATTGCAGTGCCAGTATTGCTTGTTTGGTCAATGTTCAAAATAGTGTTGAATCCAAAAATATTTAATTCCTTTGTTAACACTTCTTGTAATAGAGCTATGTCTATTTGATTTTTGTAGAGAAATTGACTTAGGAAGTTTAATTTGCTAAGGTTCGAAATTCGGTTTATGTTTAATGTTGCAATGGTAACAATGCGTGGCATTTATGTTGGAACTGGTGTTACCAATCTGCTATTTTAAACGTCTTTAGACCATAATTGTTTTACTTGAATGTCTTTCTGTAAGTATCCTTCGTCCAAAGTTGTATCTTTTGATTCCTCTTTAGTCGTAATTTCTTCTACTTCCATTTCCATTGGATTGCTTGTACTGTTCATAGTGTTTTTTTTTGTATTGTTGACTTCCTTAATTTACTTCTAGATTCTTGTTGTAATTCTGTTTGGTTTTCGTTATTCTGGTTTTCTTTAACTTGGGTCCTATATCTTTGATTGTGTCATCAGAGCTATATCCAGGTTCAGTAATCTTTGTGTCAGGTGAGTTTACTAGAGTATCTTTGGTCTTATCATCTTTGTTATACTGTATTTTGGTAACTGGAATTTTATTTATTGTGGATGTTGTATCTGTGTCACTGTTGGTGTTGACTTTTAGTGCTTCTTCTAACTTTGTTGCATCTATTTCTTTCGTCATAGGTTCTTCAGACTCTATAATAATCGGGTTAATAAATGGTATTGATTCTGTCTCTTTTTCTGAATTGCAGTATCCAGACGACATTTCTATTTTCTTTTCTTCCTCCGTGGTATGAAAAAGCAAGTATTCTGGTGAATTATTTACTCCCACTATCCCTGACACTGCATTCGCATAAGTTGTTATACAATTACTAGCTAATCTGTCATTAATGCTGGAAGAAGGACCTACTTTTTTCTTCGGGCATTGCTGTCGTAGGTGCTCCGGCGAATCACATAACGCACAGGTTCGTGGCTGTCCATCATATATAACAAGGGCTTTATGTCCTCTTATGTTAACATAGGACGGTATGTGTTTTTGAGGTCAACACGTAAAACCCTAACCCCATTGTTTACCTTGAAACGCATGTTTCCTGCCCATTTTTCTCCATATACTTGCATAACATTACCATAAATTTGCATTACTTGACTGATACAGTCATTTTCTACTTCAAAAGGTAAATTATACAGTTTAATCGTGCGTAATCCTATGCCTGCAAAGGTTATGCGAACGTGACTCACCTCGTTATTTGTGTGTGTGAAAACCATATCACCATTGGTCCTTTCCATTACTTGTATACATCTCTCTTCATTACTTAGTTTAACATAAACTGCATTTTCCAGAAAATCATATTGTAAACCGAGGACATCATCTTCGCGTAGTTCTATTTGATCGTATAGCCATTGGTCAATTTCGTATACTTTCGGTCTTGGAAAACCATATGAAAAACTGAATTTCAAAGTTGCCTTTCTTATCGTCGAATCCATAATACAATAAGGGGTGTTATAAACCTCTATAAACTGTTACCTTATGTGTGTAACTTGCTAAATTAAGCAGAAATACCACGACAGTTACGTGCCGTAATGTAACTATACACAGTACCAAAGATGCTACTTGTCACTAATGAAGTGTTACTGTCACCCAGTGACGGGTGTCTTTTCAACATTGCTGTACGAGGAAACTCTACGTATACTACTGGAGGGAAACAAGTTTTTTTTCTTTTGATAACATTAGTTTTTTTTTAACTGCTTAACGTCTCTTAACAGCGAGGTCTTTAGAGACGGGGATAACATTAGCAATGCAAAGGAAACCAGCTGAGGATTTTATCAATGGTTCCAGTTGGTGTCGCTTTTAAACTCCATATACGAGATAAAAACAAGCATTACCTTTGCGATATGATGGAATTCTTTTATGAAGATCAGACGTTGATTTTTTATACTATTCCAAATATGAAGCAATTAGTGTACCAAATAGTCAGCAAAACGTCTTGAAATTTATTTTCACCTGATATGATGAAATAAAGTTAGAACAATTCTTCCCAATGTAATTGGCAACTCCTTTCGAAAAATGTAAATGTAAAAGAATCTAACGTCTTGTAGCTTACGGAAGACGTAAGAAATACCAAGGATTACAGATAAGGGAGCGTGCATAAACCACGTAGCTCCGTTTTTGCCTCCTGTGAACCCCCCTCTCCCCCACGTAGCCCTACTTGGCTTTTGCCTCTACCTCCCCCCCCCCCCCTTAGCACGTAGCTTTTGTCCCTTTTGATTCCAGAAGACATTTTGTACCTTTTTCTCTTGTCAGACGATTGTAAATTACATACGGAGATAATTAACTGAGGGAAATAAATATTCACATGCTGTTGTGAGTTTTATTCCTCATTTAACCGTGAAAAATGTTATAAAGGAAAGCTACGTGGCCTGGCTCGCAACCCCTCCACCCCCCACGTAGCCCAGCGTAGCCTTCCAGCCACCCCCCCCCCACCCTCTCCCCTGGACCGAGCCACTTAGTTTGTGCACGGTCCCTAAGTATCAGAAAACAATTAATCTAACAATCTATTGTTTATTTCAACATTCCAAAGAAACTGTAGTAAATATTAATGAAATGCGTTCTCCTGTCCACATTGCTCCGTATGCTGGAAGGCAGACGACCAAGAAATGAGAGAAAAATGGACTGATGAATATCGCCAGGCACTTTCAGAAAGAAAAGAAACTATTTTGTTAAAACTTATTTACGTAAACACTGCGTGGACTGAAATGTGTTGTAGCAATTTTGACAGTAAAAATTGCGTTACGTATGTTATGTAATGCTTCATACGAATCATTTTTTTCTTGTAGTCACCATATTATGTTGCATCATTCCTATGTGTTTTCCACGTAACTCTGTTATACACATTTTCCCTTTGGGTTAGAGTATCACACTTACCTCTATCTGCGTTGCTGTGACCTATCTTCTGAAAGATAAGATTCCTTTCACCACAATACTGTTACATAAATGAATTTTAGTAGGCTACTGTATTAACATATCCAACCTACCAAACTAAAAAACCAAATCGTTTCGAATAGAATGTAATATCAAGTTTCAGCATTTATATTAGACACTTATTAAATAAATTAGGCTTTTTCCCTTATAACTTTATGCTTCATTGACGTCGAGTCACATCAGGCTCGAAAGGATTGGGGGCATGGAACGGGAAGGAATTCGCCCAGGGCCTTTTCTTTTTTTCAAGGAACCATTCCGGCATTCACCTGGAGTGATTTCGGGAAACATTGGCAAAAAGAAATCATGATAGCAGGACGGCGATTCGAGTTGATGTCCTCCCGACAATCACTACAATATAAATAGCTCCAAGTTACAAAGTAATGAAATATAATTTTATCTAGAGCTTGAAATAGCGTCAGTCAACGAAATTGTACGTTGCTATTTACTATCATCTCTGAATCAATTAAAATTCTACTATACTTTGTCACAGCGCCGGAAAAATTAAAGATTGAGTACTTCAATTTTTAATGCTAGCTGCTCTCTTCGGGAGCAGCTCACTCCCATTCGAGGCGTCAACTAGTTAAGCTAATAGTAGCATTGCAAAAAATTCCTATTAAGTAAAACAACTATATGGGTTAAAAACTTGGCGAGGGGAATATAACCTGTCGAGAATGGTGTAATTAAACCCATAGATCCAATATATCCTGAAACTACCCTTATTACTTTAATATCACTGCCTTTTTTAACGCATGTTCCTACGTAGCCCGGCATCATAAATTTATTCTGAGCCCTTATTTCCATTACATTACATGAATATGCACTGATAACGTGAGAAACTATTTGTATGAAACCTTAATGCAAAACAGCCCGATTCATCTGTAAAAATTATTTCTATTGCTACTATCCTACTACTAAAACCAGTACTACAGATGCTGATACTACTGTTCCACTATCTTCCGTAGGAAGATATTAATCCCAGTATGTGTGGAAGTTCTTGCGCTTTAAGCGCAGCACCTTCCATGTCAATGGCCTTAGCGCGTGACTTTACTGAATTTGTCGAATGAGAATTTTCTGTGTTTTGAGTTTGACACTCGACAGCACCGTATTTTGCTGCTGAGTAACTGAATTAGATAGTTGATTTGTTGTAATTTAGAACTTTCTTAACCGAACGAATGCGTTCACGTTTGGTTGGAGAGACCTATAGGGAGCTTGGTCAGTAGCTCTATAACCGTTGCGAGCTAAGCTGTTAGTTGAGATTCTGACTTTCATGTTGTCAGCCAGCAGCGACGACTTCTTCCACGATTGGGGTCGGAAGTCAGAGAGCTGGAGGTCTCGCAGACGTTTCACCCGTAAGGCTGCTCGAAGCAGCTAGGCCATAAAACGTAGAGCGTCTAGGGTGGCACTGGCGACTGCGCTCTGAAGTTGACTGAAACAAGCCGCGCATTGATCCGGCCAAGTCATCAGGAGTTGACCTCCTAGAATACCATCAGGCTCCCAGCGGTCCTCCACAGTGATTGATGTTACTCATTGGCGTAGTGACTCTGTCATGTTATAATCCTTGTTGGAGGTTAAATTAATTATGTTAACTTAATTACGTATTTACAAACATTTCCTCATTCTAAGGATAATTCCCCATCTGCTTTATTTCGCATAACTTGTACTTATGTTCACTCTTTGTACTCTCTGATAGCGTTCAAGCAATTTCCACTTTGTGAATTTCTGCTTCGACATTTTCAGGCTAGAGTGTCTGCATGGCGGTGCAGGTGTCAACAGCTTCCGTTAATATTTTTAATATTCTGTTCGTAGCAATAGACTTTGTTCTTGAATTTTCGGGTTTAGCTTTAATTTCGCATTCCTATGTTATGTATTCCGGTTTCCTCTTACCACAGTCTCAGCAGCTAGATGTATTTTCCGAAGAAGTTTGATGAACGAGCATGGAGGATGAACGATCTGGCCTCGCATTCGGAAGAACGCAGGTTCGAATCCTCGTCCGGGCATCCAGATTTGGGTTTTCCATGGTTTCTCAAAATCACTCCAGATGAATGGCGGGATGGTTCATTCAAAAATTCCGTGACTGATTTCCTTCCCGTTTCTTCTAGATAGTCATTTCCCGCCTCTAATGACCTAGACGTCAATGAGACGCAAAGCTATTAAAAAAAACCAAGGTTCCGGCGTAGTAATCAGGGGGGCACGTGTGAAATTATGAGAAGGCGATTAAAATGGAGACTAAATTTTTTAAATACTTCTAACTTTACAGGAAAAAGGGTCAGTTAATAAGAGTCTAATGGAATGAGTTAGATAAGCTCCATATACATGTATCGGGTGCTGTATACTAGTGATGGGCAAACCGATTCTTTTTGATGAATCGTTTGGAATCGATTCACTCCTCGCTGAGAATCGATTCTTTTAAACGACTCCCCCCCCCCCCGAAAATGTATTCTATATTCGCCACTGGCTTGTTTACGAGATTTTCGATACAATAAAAGAAATATAGGCGGAAGAAATTTCGGAAGGCGAAAATACGGTATTTTTTTATTGTGATAACGATTTAGTCACTGAGATTAACTGTGGCAATGACATTGTCTCACGAACTCTTAGATACTGATGTTGAATATGGAGCTTATACACTCAGATGAGTGAAGCGAGTTATATAAAATCCTGGATACATACTCTTAAGATAATCAGAAATATACCCTAAAATTCAATGAAATAAAGCTACTGGTTTAAAAAATATTAAAATATGATCTGCAACTCGGTAAAAATCCTGCCCCCAGTGACAAATAAATACCACAAAGAATGGAGACTGATGTGCTCATTCTTGGCAGCGGATGCATTATTAATAAAGACTAGGCAAGATTATAAGTGTAAATGTAAATAATAAATACCTGAAACGTGAAACTGGACCGGTGACTTGAATATAGTGAAGCACAAAAAGCAGGCTCTCCACTAACTATTTGAGCGCCCTTGCGCAATACCGATTACGCCGCCCCCTGTCTAACTACAACCAGTGGTGGATCTGGGAATTTTCCGAACCGGGTCAACAAAATGTGAGATTGCCACACTGTGAAATTTTCAAGGCTTCCAGCTAATTGTTGTCAAACCTCATTACTGATTCTAAGCCTTGTTGCAGATTGTAATTGTCGATTGAGATTGTTGATTTTGTAGGTGGCATGTTTGTTACACGTCTCGCTAGAGGGCGTCCATAAACCACGTAGATCGGTCTTGAGAGGTGGGTGGAGGGGGTTGGAAGGTGGGATTCCGAGCCAGGCCAAATAGCTTTTCATTCATATTATTTGTCACACTTAAAATGAGATACAGAACACTCAACACCATGTAAATATTTATTTCCGTCATGGAAAAAACTACGTGGGGAGAGGGGGGTTAGAGACATAAGCCACGTCGAGTTACTTGGGGGGAGGGAGGGTTCAAAAGAAGCCAAAATGGAGCTACATGGTTTATGGACGCCCCTTACATATGCTCCAATTTTACTCCATAAATTTGGCAAATTTTTTTAATTTGCCGGATGGTGCTTTTCTTAAGTTAAACAGCGTATCACTAGCATTTTACCCACAAACCAATAAATCAGTGTTTGTTTAAATGGCATAATTTAAATTTTATATTTATTTTCTTGGTTTCAGTATTAGTATTTTGGGGGACGTCCAGAAATTACGTGAGGCTATTTTCCGGAAATCTAGACCCCCCACCCTCCCCGTTGGTGAGATTTCATGAGATTTTCACGGAACCCCCTCCCCCCAGTTGTTCGACCAGGAGAAGTTTCGAGACTTTTTTAGCTGTCGTGCTCCCCGAAAGAATGATACCCCCTCAAAAGCCGGTTTTTGGCCTTGTAAACTGGTATTTTTTACGTTTTTTTTAGTTCTACACTCGTTCAAGTTCAAAATTTCACGTGAGATATCCGTCGACCCCCCCCCCCCCCTTTGGTGAGATTTCGTGAGATTTTCCGGACCCCTTACCCCCCCCCCCCCTAAAAAGTCTCACGTAATTTCTGGACGCTCCCCTATATTCATCGACGGCACTGTTCCCCAACGTCTTTTCGTTTAACCTTATTCCTCGTAGAAACCTCACCAGCTGGAACAGTATATATGCCGCTTCAGCACCTGCTAATTTTTGTAATGGTCCAATTCATAAACTTCGTTCATTTCTATTGCAAAATGTTTGCATTATCCACAAAATTAAGAACTGAAGAACAACTAAAACACTGATGAAGTTCGTATGATAACCGGACGCGCTCCATCGCAATTAAATTCAGTACTCGATGCATTCGCAATTTGAAAAACCCACGCAAAATGGGAATAGCAGATGGCTCTGAAATCGGTATACTTTTCCCTGTCCTCAAATAATCGGGAAATACTTTATTTGTGGTAAAATATAAAAGTTATAGGACTTATAATTCATTGATAATTTATTTGTAAATCTAAATCTGTGTTGTGGTAGCATCTATAACAGTCTGGAAGGAAACCAAAAACTTATAACTAGTTCCAAAAACACTAGAAAAATGTGTATTTAAGGAAATAAATTCCTAAATTTAAAAAAAAAACTTTTTATTTCTGTAATATATTTTTAATTTTCCTGTTCCAAAGATAAATATTCTTTATTTCCTTACAAATAAGTTGCCAAACCAAGAAACACGCCGTGGGAACTAAGATTGTGAATCGAAAGGAATCACGAGTTACGCAGATATCAAGAGTTAAACAGAGCCGAATCCATGGAAGAGTCATTAAGACAGAAGTGAGCCGAGAGCGAGTGAGCCGAGAGTCGTAAACATTGTCGAGTTAACGACTCGGAGTCGACTCAGAACCTGGACGAGTCGGTGAGCGATTGCGCAACAACGGCTCCGCTCAGGAGCTCCCTCTTAACAACTCTTGAGTGAACCGTGACTCTTCCAAGTGAGTCGATTCCGCAAACGATTCTTTTAGACGAGTCGACTCTTTGAATCGATTCACGATTCTTTTGCCCACCTCTACTGTATACCGCAACAGCGTATTACAACCCTGGGGGACAAATTAAGAAACATAGGAAAATCGTATGGCTGGTACAAGTCTTCAGTGTGAACGGATGAGTAACTCGACCTGCGCGAGACAAGTGCTTATCAGTGATAAACGTTCTGTAGTTTGACTGACTCTGGTGGATGAGCAAGGCTGGCATTCGGAAGGATGCAGGTTCGAACCTTCGTCCGGCCATCCAGATTTCGGTTTTCCATGGGTTCACAACATCATGTCAGGCGAAAGCCGCAATGGTTTCTACAAAAGGGGATGGTTGATTTTCTTCCAGATTATTGTTTCCAGGATCGGGCGCATAGGTCAGGCGATAGACCGACTGACTACGACCCGGAGGAAGCTGAGGACTTTTCCTAGTAGTTGAACGTCCGGAACAGCCCTCCAGACTCATGAGCCTGCCATCAAATGAGTACCGTGGGGGAAATTCCGTGGGAAGGTAAAAAAAGGGCTAGACCGTGTCACTAACCATGTCACGTCCACTCTAGTGCCTACGGTCAGGAAATGGAAATGCGGGGCTGTACCTCCACTAATCCTACGGGATTTCGACTTGAAAACTGTGAAAATCCGCTGCCTTTAACCGTTTATTGTTTCCAGCCCTTCCCGCCTCTAATTAATTTGACGTCAATGGGGCGTAAAGCTTGTGGTGTCTGCATTTAGGGAAAGTAACTTCTCAATCATACTGTTCTTACAATTTAAAAAGAAATGATCAATTTTGAATATTATGAATCTTTAGCTAGTCACATGACATATTACTGGAATAAATAGGATGACTGAAAAGTGGGTCTACAATTTATTAAAACTTGATCATTGTGAAATTACGCAAACATGAAATTTTGTTTTATTGAGATATGAACAATTACGCATCATCGAGTGTCTTTAATTTTAAACAGTTAGAGCAATATCTCAGGGTCGATTACGGGGTGGAACAAATTGCATAAATTTCCATCTCGGAAGGAAATTTAACGTTGCGCCACTGGCGAGGTCAGAGGACCCACGCATGGATAGCCAGAATAGCGCCGCGGGGGTCGTCCAGCGTTCTTGCCCAGCGGGAAGTGGTGGCCGCTTCCCCAGGCCGCGTCGTGTCGTACAGTGGTCCGGCTTTGGTGAAGGTTGCTTGCCGCTGCACCAGACCAGTATCAGAATTAGAGAGTCCCTTCATCCGTTCCTCTGCTTCGAGGAAGACTCTGTACGCCTCGCACTGCGATCTATCGCAAGACCCTCGGCGAATCACAGCGCTGCCCGCCAAGATGATCGCTTGTGATAGGATCAACAGATCAAACAAAAAACACCAAAACGTTAATAAATTGTTGGCAGCTTCTTTATTGGCTGGATTGTCTCCCACCACTCTCCAAGCTAGCCTCTTTACTTAGAAATCACACTAAACTACATTTTCGGTCGTCGTCACCAACTAACGGCATTTGGAGGGTCTTTTCTGAAACGTGCCTACCTAGAAAGCGAGCCTCAATTATTTATGGTGGGCTATAAAACCGCTGGATGTCCAAGTCAGGTAGAAAGTTTTAGTCACCCACCGGACGTGTAAATCTGGACGCTTTGTTAGGTCACGAATAACTGTCTGTTTGACACACCGCACCGCCGACATCTCACACATACTGTGCAAACACTCGGTGCCTAATAACACTGTACTTATTAATTCTTTACAAGCTACAAGCGAAAAATACAAAAGTTAATCCTGGTAATGTCTGAATGAGTGCTTCTGCAGCGTTGCCGACAATGTGAACTGAAGCTGTCAGCTCTTGCATTCATCATTTGTTCAGATTCGCTTCATCCGAGACAGACGGAATAACGACGATGTAACTTCTGCTGACTTTTTTTTTTGTGACTACCACTATAAACATTACGCGTCATCACCACATAGAACATTACAAGAGCTGACTTCCGTCTCCCCCTCTCAAATCATCTCACCTAAACTATCTTCTCTCACCCAGTGGCGTAGCTAGGTCAACAAGGGCCCCGGTGCAAAAAATTTATTTTGGGTCCTCAGGCCAGACGGGCGACCTTTTTTTTTGCTTTGTGTGCTGGTAGGGGCTCCCTGAACTGAGGATGGGGGTCCTTGAATTGTTCTTTAGGGGCCCCTGATCAGTGGTTGGGGCCCCCCTTAGCAGCGAGGGCCCTTAGTGAGGGGCTCCTGTGTTCTCAGGGGCCCCTTAGACGACGGTAGAACTAAAAAAAAAGGTCGCCAGTTTGCCGTGAAGGCTCGTGGGCCCTCTAAACTGCGCTTGAGGGCCCCTAGAGGTGCGCTTAGGGGCCCCTTGAGGTATGCTTGGGAGCCCCCTGAGCGTGAGGGCCTCGGTGCACTGCACCGCCTAGCCCCATAGTAGCTACGCCCCTGCCCTCACCCTCTGTCCCCGCCTGACCAGCGGCCGCTGTCCTCCTTCCCACGACAGGAGTTTCACGCACTTCTAAGGGTGAAAACATGCCGAGCAGGTCGCCGTGCAGGTCGCGCTAGCGGTCGCGCTAGCGGTCGCGGTAGTTGTTCATCCACGTGAAACAAAACCATTGTTAGTAACGAGTCAGCATACGCCGAGGCGCTCGCACTCGCCGTCGCTGCTCGCCACTCAGCTGGATGTCGATGCCAGAACAAAGTATTTTGTTTTCACCTCGCGGCCTAGCGCGCCGCTGGAGGTCTGCTTGGCTCTGATTGGCTGAGCTGTGTCAAGGCCACGCGATCCAGCTTCTACAATTGATTACGCAGTTCGGCTTTCGTATTATACAGAGTGGTGTTGTTTAATTTTGTCTTGTTTCAAATATTGATTTATTTAATGGATCTCATTTAGTTTTACACAACTGCACTACTAAATTAACAAAGTACTGACATTGACAATGCAACATTCTGTTTTAAATAAATTACTGATGAAATAATAAGTACAGATTTTTATAAATTGTACAACTACGGAAAAGTGAATGTTTCAAGCAAGTCAGCGGCAGATAAATTCCAACAAATTTTATAATAATAATAATATTTAATTAAATTGCAATGGAGCGAACGCTCCGGTGGCAATTTTCCTACGCACCCAGCTTTCCTCCTTTCCTGCTCCCATCTACATTTGCCCTAATTGAAATAATTATCTATTGTTGATGACTTGATTGACTATTCAGAAATTATTACACATCATATACCGACGAATATGGAACATCAGACAATTCAGTCCAACAATCATTATAAATTTAATGAAAGTAAAAAAAAAAATTCGTGTTAATTATTGTTTAAAATAAACTGTTGACTGAATTTGAAATGGAAAATTCTGATTTTTAAATTGAAATTCTGATTTTGGATTGATAAATTTTAGATTTGACTCGAAAATGTTTTGTTATACGGTACATTACTTTATTTACAATAATTACCATTAATTTATAGTCACGACGAGTTTTCACTCAGCATGTATTGGATTGTTGTGGTAACTGTTATAAACATTTGACTTCAGTTTGTCCATGATTTTACCGTTAAGTTTGTAGTGTGTTTCGCAGGTGGGCATGGAATTAGTCTGGATGATTTTTCAGATCCTGATTTAAATAGTGAAATTCACCAAGCGTTTGTCTACGTTCATTTATTAGCTGTTAACTGAACTTTCCGATACCAGCCGTAGAAAGTAGCCACTAGTGGCTACTGACAGACCATCATCATCCCTATCGTTATCGCTTCCACAAATAATTGGAGATCAAATGAAGTAAATGATACTCGCATTAAACACAAAATATTAACGATTTACAACGTGTGGCACCTACAAGGATTTTAAAAACACTGGTGAACACTAGCAGCAGTACCTCGACGTCTAGCTTACCCTCCAGCGCGAGCTGCGCGGCATGTTTTTACCCATCCACCGCGACATCGACCTACAGCGCGACCGCCACCGCCACCTGCACGGCGACCTGCTCGGCATGTTTTCACCCTAAGTGTCGAGAAGACCTGCACGCTCCTTGATTACTCACATATCAATGCAGCATGCGTCACTCGGCAAAGAAACTCTTGTCACGTGTATAGATATACACACCCAGTCTGAACGAATATCTGTAAATTGGATGTGCGCATAGTGAAAGAAGAGACGGATTCATGGACAAACCTTATTTTTTTAAAACTTGTGCTTTAAACCATACAGATATCTCTATTTCTGTATCTGAAAATTTCGTTAATGATAATTGGTTCTAAGCAGAACACGGACTTGACAAACGCACCACTTAATCGTAATTATCCATGCTTCCGTCTAGGTGGATTCGTACCAGTGAACGTCAGGACCAATAGGAGTGACACTGTAACCGGTGTCGGATCTGAAATACGGAAGCCCGGGTTGATTAGAAGCAGGTCGGGCAGCTCCGCCCAGCGCATGTCTTCGCCGACTGCTCTCTCCTATTCGAGAACAGCCCTTATGAATATGCACGCAGTCCCCGGACGTGGCTGGTGTGGTCGTAGATTGGGGAGGCGATCCTGCACATTAATGCAGCTTCTTGCCGAATGGGTCACGTCTACATAGCCGCAGCATCATGCCTCGGCAGCGCTCTCCGTGGGGAAAGGGTAGTGACCGCATCAAGCATCGACAATCTCCTAAACTGACATAATAAATGAGGAGAATTCTTGATAAAATCCCTGTTGTTAAGGCTATTTTATTTCTCCAATATTTCAGCCATCTACACCCACAACTCCACTTTTGCAATGCAAAAAACTTAAAGTGGTGTCACCAGGCCAATCCCCTATACCAGGCATATGGTATTAGTCTCCACAATGAGTTTCTCGCAAAAGAAGAACATCCCTCCTTTATATTTAAGCACTTGTAATAAGTAGTTTGTTTTGGATTAGCTTATTATATACTAAACTGCACAATTTTAAGTTTGTGTGTTGTGATGTAGATGTATATATCAGAGCTATGTGAAACTATGTATAATTTTGTATCATAGTTTTCACGTGCGGAGTATTTTGTGTTGTTAACTTAAGAATATATATTGTCAGTGCCAGAGCCACTCTGCTGTGTGGGGAGTCAACAGGAAATAACATAGAGGCGTGGTCAGCTGGGTCGGAGGCCTACCTCTGCTCGAAAGCTAGGAGGAGTTCTCGTTCACGAATAGTCAGTAGCAGTTGGTCAGACAATGTAACGGCAGACTCATTCGTGTGATGTGTTCGAGACAGATTATTTAAAGTATCTAATACTGAATAATTTCTAAGTCACTGTATTGGTGTTGAATAAATGTGTTATAAAGTATATTCAATTAGAATTACCATTAGTACCATATCTTTTAAATCAGATTCATGTGGATACGATCACAGGGAAATATTGAAATGTATGTTCTGCAATCGTTCGGATTCCTGAATTGGCCCACAACATGCTGAATACTTAAGCGTGGGGCGGGTCTGGGTGTCTTATTACTTTACAAAAAACATATGATTTTAATTTTTTAATCTCAGGGAAAATTTAATTAAAGTTATTTCAATTGATAAAGGGTTCATAGTCAATTAAAATGCATGACATCATGATTCATCAATAAAACTTCCATAACCTGGACATTTATTCAGGCATTAAAATTTACACATGAAGTGAACATATCATTTCTGTCAGTACTCAAATATTTACAACATATAAACAAATTGAATAATCAAAACGACAAAAGCACGTTTTTGATTTGTTATAAACAAGAAGTTATTTGAATTTATTGCTCCGGCTAAAACTCATTAGGGTTCGGCAGATTGAAACTCTTATCTGCAGTTTCCTTGTCAGGGTCGCTATTTGGGTGAGAGAGTGACTTCGAATTTTAGTGCACTTTCATAACGAAGGTGTTTACCATGAGTCAGCACAGGGGAAGACGCACCAGCACCTGTCTTCACATGAACCACCTCCGATCACACTTGTGTCCGTGTGGACATAAACACTTATGACTTTGTACGGGTCGCCTCTTGCCGGCTGCCCGCTCGCTTCAATGACCTCTCGTCTCGAGATCTGCCGAACGAGTCCCTCTTGCCCTCATCGCCGCTCACTTCCACAGCTCGGGGAGACCCACGGAAGTCGGTTCAGCCAATCCAGTCCCTTCTCTCTCCCTGCCATCTCCGGGAACGTCCAGACATGAAAAAAATGTTTTAAATAGAATAGTAACTAATTTTACATTGGAGGATCACTGTCCTTCCCACGCGCACACACACACACACACACACACACACACACACACGACCTCTCTTCATTCAGACTTCCCTGTTTGGCCGCGAGTTTAAATTTCTAGGAATTGCATGTTATCGGCACTTCCCCGGTTTTTCATTGTTCGTGAAACACGCCGTGTCTGCATTTCGCCACGGTCTGTCTCCATAAATTGTCACGACTGCACAAATCACTACTGTGAGTGTTGTCACCACATAAATTTCGCTCTTAGGGCGATGTTCCTACACAGCCTTTCACCAGTTGACAGTGATGAGGGTCACTTCTTGTTAGCGGCTCAACGCCCCGCCGGTTTCCTGGAAGTTGGATCAGGTAGGTAGCTGACCCGCTTGGTCACCGTGTCACTGGCAGTTTACGTCAGCACAGAATAGTTGTTACCTGCTGCTCATAACCACACTAAACAGATAATGTAATCGTAATGTTCTCATACCATTACAATACTAAGGGGAACGATAGTAAAGAACAAAAAAAAAAAAAAAAAAAACCCTCACAGCGTCCAAGATATTTGGACATCAATTCGTGTCAAAGTGCTTGTTGTATATTTGTGAATATAATCATTGAACTTGTAGCTCTTTAACTTAATTATTGTTTTTTAATGGCTTTCCTTATACGGTACGAAATAAATAAATTCCAATTTCTTAAAGTACAAATAAAGAAAGAATACAAATAATTATATGTACGACATATTATATCTCAGATTTTATTTGTTTGGATTGTGACTGAAATATGTTAGTGAGGGAGAACTGATCTGTAGTCATAAATGGTACTGGGAACTCGCGAAAACCACGTCAACTTTTTGGCAATCACAACACAATCTTTGTATCCTAATGTTGTTAGAAGCGGCTACAAAAAACACGTATCTTTTCTGTTCTTTCTCGATACTATTAACAAACCTCTTGCTATAACACTATCTCCTATGTATACAAGACACAATTGATCTAGATTCGACAGTTAAATGGTATGTTAGAATTTTTGTAATGCACCTATTCATGCTCCGATTCATCATCCTCTTAGTGCTGATTGAAGTCTAAAGAATAAACTTTCAATATTGTTAGTAAGAGTGGTCCAATTATGAGCTCAAGAAAATACAAAGTACGATCTAATTTGGCATCCTTAATAATAATTATTATAAAAACAGGCCTCGAACATTTAAGAAAACCACGGAAAACCGAAAACTGGATGGCCGGACGGGGATTTGAACCCATGTCTTCCCGAAAGTCAGGACCGAGAACTACGTTCATCCAACTGGCTCGGATTCGTTTTCGAGAAATGAACTCCGGTCTCACCAGATCGTCTACTCCATACTATATGAAGTGGCTACTGAAAGGAATGGTTCTTGTTTTTTCTTTCCTTACTGAGAGAACAAAATAAGCAGTTTCTGCGAGAGCAAAAATATGACTTTGAAGTGCCTTTGTTGAATAAGAAATGCTTGCGAATATGGCAGACATACATTGGTTTTAACTATTATAATATTTTTCCTGATTTTGTCGGTCCGCAAGTTTAAAAAAAAAACGTTGAAGTACCCTGCTTTAGTATACTATAGCACGTTCAGTTAACAAAGGCGGCACAAGTTCAGTCTGATCTATCCCCACTCCATTTTCCTTACCCGTACATACGTAAGAAAATTTACCACTCTCGTAAGTGGATACAGTGGTCAGCTCGGAGAGGTAGGAACGGAAGGGGTGGTCAGGCGAGGTGCGGGACGCGGGGAACATTACCCCCAGTTCGCATTCCACGTTGGACTGCATGTTCACTTTACCCGGTAGAAATACAGTGTTAGCGGCATACTGAAACTCTATCCCCAGGTCACACGAAATTTATTATTAACGTACAAAGTAGCCAAATTATTGCTAGATTTCGGCGCGTTATATTGGCATACTAATTTCTCCTGGCATACCCATCCTGTAGTTGCTCAAGCGGATACTCCGCCACTGTACACGATATTCGGGCCACTGATCCCCCTTGTTCCTCTCCAATTAAGCTCACTGCTAATAAGTTGCGGCCAGTTTAACAGCCAGCCAGCCGTAGCTTAACTCCTCTCACTTAAGCCCAACCCCAGCTGCCGCCGACCCCACTCCACTGAGCACAGGTAGCGAGGCCATTATAGTACCTCAGTTAAATAGTACCTGCACTTTGTATATAGCAACAACAATTAAAAAAATCCGTCAAAATAACGAAAATTTTTGTTTTCCTGAATAATTTTCTAAGGAAATTATAATTCCAAAAACTACTAATGATTAATTATTTGCCTATTTTATTTTTTACATACTATTATCATTAACAAAAATAATAATTTTATTGATATATTTCGTGATAACTTAGGTGTCGCGTAAAATTTCTCAAATTACTTAAGAAACGTTCTATTTCCATCTCCTGTCAAATTTTTTTGTGACCTGGTGCTTATAATTGGACATAGAAAAAATTGTAAAAAACTAATAATTAGCGCCATGTAGATTGAAACGAAATGCATACCTTTCTTGTTGGTTGGTTTGCGAAGGTAAAACATATTAAATCATTACAGACAGTGTAATATATCACACAAAGATAAACCGCTAATCTTCATTCTTTAGCTTGCTGCAACGGAGCCATCTATGAATAGACAATATGGCGAAAACACCCAGAGATGGTCGAGTATTTTAATAGTTAACATGTAGATTTAAAACAAATACATTCATTTATTTATGTTTGGTTAGCAATTTTAATTCAATGGTAAAATATGTTCAAGCAGTACAGAAACATAAACAGGTCATCTTCATTCCACAGCGACTCAATGGACAAAAAACGAAAACATTTTCTGTCGTTATTGGGCCGTTGGGAATCGTAACGCCTGACAGACATCATGGTAAAACTGGCATTTTATTATATTCGATATCACTAAAAAATTAATACATTATCTATTCAGATACACGAAAAAAAGTTTACTCGTACTGATATCAAAATATAGTTTCAGTATCTAGTATCGAGCGTTCTGGTAGCTCAGTGGCTAAGGCGCTCGCTACTCCTGCCCAGGCACGAATCCCGGCAGGCGCAGGAATTTTGAGAGTTGTGTTTAATCATATGAGCTATGCCAGGACGCTCCGTGGTTCGGATTCCATGTTAAACTGTAGGTCTCAGAGGAATGGAACTGGCCGTCCTACCTCTTACACAATGGCTTAGTATGCCTCCTTCGGGAGGATCCAACCAACCTTCGGGTTGTGGACTAAGTTAAGTTAAGTTTATCTATTAATCTCGTTGCTCCTTTAGGAGATCCTTAAAATGAATAGACCGCTCCTGTGTTTGGATCAGATAATTCGGGACTTGGATTGTAATGGCCACGTTGGGATTAGTTCAAGGTAGAAAGAGGTGGGGAATTGCATCAAACTAATCAAGACTCTGGTGACAACAGACAATTATTTTTGATAGCACATATTTCTACTGTTATTTGACATAATTTCAGCTGAAATAAAGATTTTGAAGGTTAATTACAGTTATGTTGTATTCTTTATATTTGTTATCGTATTATCACAAGACATCTGTCACTGAATAAGACATTAATAAAAAGACACCGAAAACAGTGACTGAGTGGTAACGTGTATGACTGGCATTCGAGAGGGTGCGGGTTTGATTCTCGATTCGGCTATTCATATTTAGGTTTTTCACAAAAACACTCCAGACGAATACGTACATAAATAGCGTTGACTGTTTCATTTCTCTACCTTACCAAAAATCGTCGCAAATGAAATGTACATACAGACCATTAACTGTTGCATTTCTCTTCCTTACCAAAAATCGTTTCTCAAATTGACGTCAAGCATCACAAATATATATATATATACACGAATCAGCTGTTCCATTTTTATTCTTGTTGTGCACATATGCTGGGATGCGCCAGGTTGTTACATAATAATATTAGTCAGTATACCATGTGAATTATTAGTCTTTAACAACTTGTAACGTTTTTAAACAAAATAAAAGTTTAATTTTATTTCAATGGCTTAACATAGTAATAACGCTTGAAACTAAGAAGTGACATAGGAAATACAGCTGTGTTTCAGAAGCGACTCGAATTAAACGTATTTCGATAATGACTATACACAAGGTTGTGCGATATATCTTTGAATTCGATACTAGTTATTCTATCGAATGATGCTAATTGCATTGATTTTTTCTTCATATTTTTTTCCATATGAGCTTATAAAAATACAAGAAATTTCTTCCATTATTGTCCACAAAGTAATGTTACATATTTATCAGAGATTGCACAATATCATTTGAGATTTTTTTCCCCCTTTTGTCTTCGTGCTATGAATCTGTCCCGACGAGGTGGTTTCGAGGTGGGTTTGCCGGTACACTTAACACGTCCTTCTCGAGCCGGACAGAATCTCTTCGCGAGGAGACAGTGATTAAGGAGCAACGATATATCAACTCCCTGTCGCTGCGCTCCACTCGTCCGCGTGCACGAGTGGTTTCTTTCTGTATTTCATGCTCTTTGAAATAGAGAACCCGCCTTAAATTCACAATTACAATACACCACAACATTCATTGCATCGTGCCCAGATTTTTGGTTAGATAGTGCTTATGGAATAGCGCGTAGTGTTTAAATTAGAGATGCCACGAATATTCGGCTACTATTCGGTATTCGGCCTATTCGGCCACTTTTTTTTCCATATTAGGTATTCGGCCGAATGTTGCGTACTATTCGGCCGAATACCAAATCATGAAAAAAAGAAAACTCATATATTACCCAAAAAATGTATTTATTTTAATTCCAAATTATTACATTTACTAGCCCGTACCCGCGACTTCATACGCGTGGATTAAGAATTTTTTTTTGTTGCCAGAATTAAATATAGAAAGTTGCTAACGGAGGATTGGTCCCAAACAATATCGAGTAGGAATAATATGACAGGAAAGCTATCACTATATCATTGTACCGTCGAACCTGTCTCTTGAATAGAATCAATTTCCAACATATTTCTGTCACCATTCGATAAGGTAGCAAAATTTCGTGACTACAACTGTTAATCGTACTGGAAAAAATATCCTGTGCCCTTCATACAG
>JARYHS010008074.1:120911668-121033157 GCA_031002005.1 Vandiemenella viatica | reverse complement strand
TAATAATTATATTTCGTTTATTATTTAAAGTTACTGTTATTATTTTCTAATGACACTGTCACCAACTTTGTTTCCTAAGATAATCGAAGGTTTCAACAAACTCAGTGAATAAGAACTTCCGGAATCTCTGTCGAGCGAAAATCCCTATCTAGAAAAGCTAGTTGATAGCTTCGGATCACAAAAAGTTTTCTTCATGCTGCAGAGTAGATCACTTAAAAACATAAGATAAAAAAAAAGCCTTTGAGTTAATACATTGTTACAAAGGACATTCTCGTGTGTTGATCTGAGAGAAAGTCTTAAAAACGTACGTCTCACTCAGTCTATGATTAAGTTGATATTCTATGCTGTTTTTCACTTTTTTTTATATACCCGAAGATTCTGTTATTTAACTTGACATTAAATGATAAAACAGTAACCTCGTACATTTACCAAATAAATGATTAATTTAATCTAATTAGTACTTAATGAAGCTGATAGTAAATTGATTTAAAAAATATAAAGTTCGACGAAATAAATGAAATGGTAACGTATTGTTTATAGAAAGTTAAAAAAAAAAAACATATTTGTAACTGGGGTGTGAAACTTATTATTTTAAAAGTTGTGGATGTACAAACAGAACTTGACGTAGCACAATGTTACAAATATAATTACTCGGCTAAAAGGCAAAAATTTTCATCTGCTTCACAGCAGGCATCACAAACAGAGAGTATACCGTTCTTTGAAAACCTTTTTATATCCAGTATACACACGATTTCAACACTAAACCCAGTACTTTTACTAAAATGTGAGAAATTTTTTATTAGCGTTTAATTCTTGAAAATATAACAAGCAAAATAAATTTGCTAGACTTATACAACATTTTAAACTTTAAAGCAAAAAATTTGAGACTTTTGAAACTACTAGAAAGAGGTAATATATCTATTGCAACAGCATCAGAAGTTCGGGATTTATTTAAAAGGAATCAAAAACGGTAAACCACAATGAAAAATAATTTCATAAATTTTTTATGAAAAGATTTGATAGTTTACGTCAAAATTACTTAATGAAGGATACAAAACTACTTTGACAACTTCCGAAATTATAAATAATTCTTTAAAAGTGAAAGTTCGTTTTAGTGAAAGTCAAGGAGTAGTTTAAATATATAATGAAAGGTTCTTATTGAGTGACGATTTTCAGATAATTTGATACTGTAATATAACAATCTGGGTGCTCCAGATAAAGGGAGGGGGGATTTATAATTAAATTCCTGAAAATGGAAAATACATATAACAATGATGCTAAAAGGGGATCTAATAGGTTACTAACTAGAACCATGAATTTCAGACACAAAATAAAACCTCATTTATTGAGTCTTATGGCCTTACAAGGTTCGGGTAGTAATTAACGTTACGTTAAACACAATTAGATCAGCAAAAACAAGCAATACCCGACGTTTACAATTCGCCGGAGTAAGCAAACAAAACTGAATGAAATATCTCAAACAAGTAATAAAAACAGCAAAGTTAACATTGAAATCACATGGCAACACAGGCCATCAAATTGAAGCTAACCTTTTACTGTACAAGGAAAATCCCAGGGGGCGCCGTATAAAGTGAATGAAAAGCATCAAATTGAATTAACAAACAGCAAGATGCTTAAAAAAAAATTGAATTGAAATATAAATCCAGCTAGCTCAGAATTTAAGTGGCGGGGGCAGAGTCTTAACCCAGGCGTCGCTTAAGGGCACATAAGTCTGTTAAAAATCCACTGGATAGTGACCGTCGTTTCTGGTACATTACCATAGTATCATCGCCGTGATGGTGAGCGACAAACACAATGCCACTGCAGCAATGGAAGCTAAATAAGCGGCTACGACCGCGTTATTAGCATAACTTCCGAATAATGGCAAGCACGCCACTCAACATCTCGCTTTTCCAAAGCAAGAAATGATCAACCACAATGATCATCAGAAAGCGTGCCGGCTAGCACGTCTGTTCACCAGCTCGTCTTGGACCCAAGTCACGTCCGCTCATCAGCTCGTCTTGGACAGAAGTGTTCTCAAAAAATGGCTCCTTCCTCTTCCTCGGCTAGTTGCTCGCCACATGCAAAAGAACTCCACGGAATTAGTCTTGTAGCCCCCAATAAATGTTCAGGATTGGCTAGCTACACATTTCCGTCGTCACGTGTTTAATATCACGCGTCGCATTCGCTGACTCCTTCGCGCGTCTCCTACTTGGCCTTCGGGATAGCGGCAAGGTGGGGTAGTTCGTTGACCGAATTCCAACGGGACTCAAGCCGGGCTGGCCCGGCGTCACCTTGTCGCCTCGCCTGCTCCATTGTTCCAGCCCTCAACGGTCGAAATGGCAGTCTCTAGCCTTCAATATTTAAGCGTTCTGAGCCATGCGTTTACAGAAAAATTAATTTATAATAAACTATACCTTTGGCCGCCCTGGTTTAAACATACATTTAACCTATCCAGACAACCCTCATTATTTACAATTTATTTACACGTTCCAAGATTAAATAATTAATAAACTTGAATATAATAAAAAAGGAAAAAAGAAAGAAATATGAATATAATTAATAATGATTTGATTATATTCATTGTGGGTGACGCTGTCACACCACAATATACCTGCCACCCAATCAAAATAAAATTATGCCAATAATTTTATTTGAACTATTGTAACCCTACAGTTGCATCAAAATCATTGCCTACATTATAGTTTCATGGTTCCAGCTCACTCAAACTATCGCATACATGTGACCTCTTTAAATATGTAAATACGACACGTGACTCTGGTTAACATAAATAATGAAATGTCTTATCCTAATATGCAAAGTAAACATCATAAAACATTGACAGGTACATAGATGTAAATGAACGACAAAATAGATCTGTTCAATCAATAAACAAAAAAATGATGTAAGCACAAGATATTAACATTAAAACTAGACAACTCATTAATTATTTACAACGGGCTATGCAAATCTAGCACATGTGTTGAAGTTAGATATAGCAACAACAAGAATAAAGAATGCACCGAATGTCCATTATCAAGGTCGACACAAGTATGCCGAAACCACATAACATGAAAATCAAATGGAAAAGAAAAATCTTCCGCGAATTTACATAATTTAATCCTTCCGCGAATTTACATAATTATCCATACAATACAAAAGAAAGACGGTTCTCGCAAAATGAACTATATTATGCTTTCCAAACTACACTCGTAGCAAAGACATTATAGCGGTGAAACTAAGCGATCAGCTGTTTCCACTTTGCCCGCTCTGTTGTTGTCAGTAAGCGCTGTCCCGTTAGGCTGCGGCTCAGGCTACCTGTTTTCGTTTAACCTGATTACGATCCTTCCAGGAAAACTGGCGGTCGGCACAGCCGCTAACCCAAACAGCTGAGCGTCCTTCACCTGTTCTCGCTGCGTTAGCGCTACGCTCGTTAGGCAATTACGTGTCTTAAGACTGACACTCTCACTTTCTAAAGATATGCTCTACGTTATTACCTAACTAAATGTACATTGATCCTTAAGCTATATTTACAAACATCCGTCTAGGAACTTGTAGACTATGCTGTGTGAAACGGGCGCAAATTCCGGGCATTATGCGGGCCGAGCTCCGTTCTGCCGTCGGTCAGCATGTAGCAGTTTGGGGAGATAATCCTCGCTACTGAGAACGGTCCCGAATACAGCAGAAAGAATTTGGAAATTAATTTTCGCTGTGCGTCAGACGGGGTCATAGTCCTAAGTAGCACCTGCTGCCCGACGCTAAACGTTTGCGTCCGCAATCCGTCGTGCTTGCGTTGCCGCTTCGTAGCTTTCTCTACCAAGAATTCATGTGCTTTCTTAATGTCATCCTCGGGATTCTTCTCGGGTTGATCCTTAAATTTTACATTGATATGAATCAGACGCAGTCTCATCCCGCACGAAATGATCGTGAGTTTCTCATTAGCATCGGCATAGCTTTGGCTTTGACTGTGGTGCTGTCGTCAAGTTTCTCGTCAGTATCGGCATAGCTTTAGCTTCCGTGCTGGCGTCAAGTTTTCCTCTTTTCCCGCATTTTGTCGGTTGGGTTCTGTGGTATGAGATTTTGCTCGTCAGCTGATGCGCATATAGGCTCTTCCTCCGTTATTCAAATTGCCTTCGCGTCCCGCGGTGTCTTGCATTGGTTTGGAACTATTTATTCCAAGGCTCTGCTCACAGGCCTCATGTTTCCAATGCAACACCTCCGGAACCAAATTTGTCACCGTCTTATTTCCCCAATCCAGAATGACTTTACGTTTTGCTAAGAGGTCGCATCCAACGATCACATCTTGCGTCAAACCGGGTACTATAAGTAGTGGCAACATTAACTCGCTATTCGCGACTTTCACGGGGATTAGCGCTTGCGTGCTAACGATCTTTTCTCTCTTTCCTATTGCAGGAACCACCGTAACTTGCGTTGTGGGAATTTCTTTTAGCCGCGGATTCTTATCTTTCAAGCGTAGCAGAAATTTCTTAGACATTACGGAGACAGACGATCCCGAGTCAATTAAAATATTCGCCCGTATGCCATATGCAATAATATCTACACGGGGACACTTCGCGCGTGCCATGAGGCTGTCGCCGGATACCATATCTTCTTCTTCATCGATATTTTCCGGTCCTTCGCCGCGCCAATATTCCAAACTGCCGAGGCAAATGCTGTCGGCGTTTGCAGCGTCCCCCGAAAAATCTCATTGTGACGGCGGGGAATTAGACACGTTGCTAACGCCGCCCACATTTTCCTCCGTCGCCTTTGCACACATTTCCGGTTCCGCGTTTTCAATTGAGATCGCGTTCACTGGAAATTCTTGTGGATACGCGGATCGGTTGTTTCCCGACCGCTGATGATTTTTATCATCCTTCCACTGTGCATTTCCGTTCTTCCATTTCTTCCCTCCATTACGATTGCCGGAATTTTGATTGGAAGATTTCCCATTCTGTCCATCAGCATAGGAAGCTTTATTGCCGCCATGCGGTCGCTTAGACTCGCTTTGCGCTTCGCCATGGTTTCGTTCCGCGTCTTGTCTCGCCAGATTATCGGCCATTTTCCCGATTCTGTCAAGGTTACCGACGGTTTCTAGCAGTTCTGGTATCGTACGAATGACCACGGGGTTAATGAGTGACTGCACTTGTGGACCAAAGTGCGCGATCACCATCTCTATGAACTCTCCGTCCGTCATTTTGTCGTCAAATTGCCTACACTGCACCAGCAAAGTTTTCACGTAGCTTTCCATCGAATAATGCCACTTGGGAATGTACCTTCCTTGGTACAGCTTTATCCTCGCCTGGTTCTGGATCTTTTTCGACCAGAAGGTCTCAAGAAACAGGACTCTGAATTCGGCGTAAGATAAGTTAGTTTCGGACGCAATTTTCAGCCAGAGTCTGTCTGTTTCTGAAAATGATTCCTCGACTAACATAAGCTTCATGGAATCAGGCACTCCTTTGATTTCAAAATACCGCTCCATTTCGGTAAGATAAATTCTAGGATTTACTGTCTTTGCGAGACCCAAAACGTGGCAACTTAAGCTCGATATTAGCTGCAGCGTACTGTGCGTAATTCGCGTGAACAATACTCCCGCTAGCGTTGGTAATTACTCACTTCCTTCATTTTGGATTCCAACTGCGCCAGTTTTGAATTAGTGTTCTGCGCAAGTGTTTGCTGTGACGCTTGCAAATCCTGTTGTGCCGTTTGTACTCGTTCAACCGAACTTGTGACCTCCGACACCTTTGCATTAACAGCCTGCAAGCTTCGTTCAGTATTATCCTTAATCTCGTGGACAAATTCCGAGATCTGACCGAGACTCTGGTGGCTTTCTTGCCGCACGTGCTCGACAGATTTTTCGGTCGCGTCCAAACGCTTCGAGATTTCCGCGCTTGATTCCTGCAATGCAGTGCACGTTGCCTGAATCGTATCTGTGCGTCTCTCCAACACTGAAACATTCGCTCGCATCTCCGATTTGAATGCACTCATTTCACGGGTCATTTCCTCGCGAAAAACGGACAATTTTCCGTCCATGCCCTTCAATAAAGCACTTTGTGATTCAAATTTTTGACTTAACTCCTCCCGTTGTGAAGCTATTTGTTTAGTTAATTCCTGCCTCAATGAATCAGAATTTTGACTTTGTGCATCTAACTTCTGATTTTGCGAAGCTATTTGCATAGTTATCTCCTCCCTCAATGAGACAGAATTTTGACTTATTTGTTTACTCAATTCCGAAGCTAATTTGTTGTTCATGTCCGCCATCGCGTCAAGTATGCTTTGAAATTGTAACGTGGGCTGTGGCAATTCTGCCGTGCTTTGCGACGCACATGATTCAATCTTCTGCCCGCATGGGTGGATTTTGAACGGTTTCATTGTCTGGGGTTGGAAAAATCCCTAACTGTTCCCCATCTAATGATGCATTTGAATGGATGCTACACGTACTAGGAGTATCATTACACTCTTCGTTCGCCAACGGCATTTCGTGTACTTCCGGTGCTTGATCCATCGCGTCAGTTTGCTCGGAAATTTTATGAACAATAAATTGATCCGCCCTATTAACGGTGCGTGACCTCAACTTCATAGATTTGATCGTAAGATACAAAATTTCAACTCCGAACAATTTGAACAATCGACAACGAACAAAATAAAACCGGCACGATTAAACTCGAAAAGTACAGCATTAAACAAATTTCGCGCATAAATCCCTTCAACATGAAATAAAACCCATCCAAAATTAAACAACAAGGAAAAACAACGATGTTTCATGCGACACAAATACCTCAACACATGAGCAAAATCAGCATAAAGAAAAATCTTAACTTTTACCATGCATTAAAATTTCAAAAGCACTGACTCTATCTTTAATTTTAAACTAACCATGCTTGATGCAAGTGAACGAAAATATACTTGAACAACTGATTGAAATAAATCACACATTTAGATTTAAATCAAGCATGGCAAACAAAGCAAACAAATTTCAACATAAAACTTATTCTAAAATAATAAATGAATCAACACAGGTCACATCCATGGATTTTTTAGACTTGTGAAATTCTCAAAATAATTTCGACTTGCAAAAGCCCGAAACGTTGGGTGCCAATTGTAATATAACAATCTGGGTGCTCAGATAAAGGGAGGGGGGATTTATAATTAAATCCTGAAAATGGAAAATACATATAACAATGATGCTAAAAGGGGATCTAATAGGTTACTAACTAGAACCATGAATTTCAGACACAAAATAAAACCTCATTTATTGAGTCTTATGGCCTTACAAGGTCGGGTAGTAATTAACGTTACGTTAAACACAATTAGATCAGCAAAAACAAGCAATACCCGACGTTTACAATTCGCCGGAGTAAGCAAACAAAACTGAATGAAATATCTCAAACAAGTAATAAAAACAGCAAAGTTAACATTGAAATCACATGGCAACACAGGCCATCAAATTGAAGCTAACCTTTTACTGTACAAAGGAAAATCCCAGGGGGCGCCGTATAAAGTGAATGAAAAGCATCAAAATTGAATTAACAAAACAGCAAGATGCTTAAAAAAAATTGAATTGAAATATAAATCCAGCTAGCTCAGAATTTAAGTGGCGGGAGCAGAGTCTTAACCCAGGCGTCGCTTAAGGGCACATAAGTCTGTTAAAAATCCACTGGATAGTGACCGTCGTTTCTGGTACATTACCATAGTATCATCGCCGTGATGGTGAGCGACAAACACAATGCCACTGCAGCAATGGAAGCTAAATAAGCGGCTACGACCGCGTTATTAGCATAACTTCCGAATAATGGCAAGCACGCCACTCAACATCTCGCTTTTCCAAAGCAAGAAATGATCAACCACAATGATCATCAGAAAGCGTGCCGGCTAGCACGTCTGTTCACCAGCTCGTCTTGGACCCAAGTCACGTCTGCTCATCAGCTCGTCTTGGACAGAAGTGTTCTCAAAATGGCTCCTTCCTCTTCCTCGGCTAGTTGCTCGCCACATGCAAAAGAACTCCACGGAATTAGTCTTGTAGCCCCCAATAAATGTTCAGGATTGGCTAGCTACACATTTCCGTCGTCACGTGTTTAATATCACGCGTCGCATTCGCTGACTCCTTCGCGCGTCTCCTACTTGGCCTTCGGGATAGCGGCAAGGTGGGGTAGTTCGTTGACCGAATTCCAACGGGACTCAAGCCGGGCTGGCCCGGCGTCACCTTGTCGCCTCGCCTGCTCCATTGTTCCGCCCTCAACGGTCGAAATGGCAGTCTCTAGCCTTCAATATTTAAGCGTTCTGAGCCATGCGTTTACAGAAAAATTAATTTATAATAAACTATACCTTTGGCCGCCCTGGTTTAAACATACATTTAACCTATTCAGACAACCCTCATTATTTACAATTAATTTACACGTTCCAAGATTAAATAATTAATAAACTTGAATATAATAAAAAAAAGGAAAAAAGAAAGAAATATGAATATAATTAATAATGATTTGATTATATTCATTGTGGGTGACGCTGTCACACCACAATACAAAGAAAAATGTTTCAATTGCAACAAAAATAAAAGGTTTTTTTTTTTTTTTTTAATCACGGTTTTCTTCCTAAATCTGTATTTTGCAGTTCATATTTCCCAATTATTGATCATCAGTCTTTGTTTAAAGTTAATAATAATTCACTTAAAAAAATGAATTTTAGAATTGATTTGAAATTACATGTTTATTTACTGATGTGTTTATAAATTACAGTACGCGTATTTTTATGCTTTCTCTCGAACAGCGTGCAGTTTAAACAAGCTGTTTTAACTCAACGAAATAACAAGAAAAGAGCGAGTTTCTTTATTATTATTCCGGATTAGTTTAATGTTGTTTAGATCTTTGTTTCTGCAAACTTTTCTTGCTTTATAACTGAAAATATACGTTAATGTATTTTCAGAGGTTGAAAAAATTATGTAAATAATCAAAATATATTTTAATTCAAAGGTTAATATGAATTATGCAAGATCGCAGCCTCCTTATTCATCAACGAAAATGTTGCAACTATGCAGGTGGTGTCATAAGTTCGTGGCCTGTTTAGGAAAACTACATGCAAAAAAAAAAAAACTTTAGAACTTTACATATAATTGCTTACTCTTTTGTTGAGTATTAATAAACCTGCAGCATCCGGCAAAGAAAGTTTATTTCGTTACAGATGCTGATATTGAATGAGGTGTTCGTTTTCTCTGAAGTGGATAAGAAAGATATTCCTTTGCGTGATTAAGTATATGTTTGGTAGCCTCTAAAGCCGTCAAAATGATGAGTTTAACTGAGTGTTCTGGCAACTCATTTGTTTGCAGTTGCTTAACTAAATAACAATTGTTATAAATAAAGGTCGGTGCAATTGCTCGTACCTTACGCTGTAACAAAAACTTTGTTGTCAATCTGGTCCAGGTTGCATTCCAACCTAACCATAATCTAAAATAATCATATCTCAGTAATACGGCATCAGTGAAATCAAAGAAAATTAAAAGCAAATCTTATCAACTTAAATAAATAAAAAACAATAATTAATTAATTTGTTAATTTAAATGCAATACATATTTTTCTTTCAGTGGTTTGGCAGTTAATTTCTTCCGCGGATACTTAACTAAATAGAACTGTTATTAAATAACGTTCATTACTTCTACTACGTAGTAACATCTCTGGCGGGTTTTAATCCAGCAACAAAGGCTGGATGCGCGACGTCAGGGCTAGGTACACGATGACCATGCTTAGCTTATTATTAGTATTGAGCTTAGTTGCAACATTAGGGAACGCTACTCCTGCTAACAGCATAGAATAAATGTGGTCATCTGATTTAAACGGGATAAAACCAGCAATGAAGATCAAGGAAGGCCAGTGGTAACAATATTTCAAGAAGCCGGCCCATCTAGCGCAATGTTAAGGAGCGGTGCAGGATTCGCCGACTCGCGTTCGGCCCAAGGCAAGGGTGGTTTTAATTAAGTGTTGTATCCATACTGTATTGTACTTCCATTTGTGATCATCAGAAGAATTTAATACATTTGAGTACAATAAATCGAAATAAAATAGCTGAATGGCTATCTCAGAAATTTGTGGACTCCGTACTGCGTTGGTCGAGACATTCAGATTTACTGTTTGGCACATTGGGGAGGTATTAGGTGTTTCAGTACGAAGAATGGATTATACTGAGAGTGTATTTGGATATGAGAAAGGTTTTCTCTTGCTGGTTGTCGAAAGACAAGGTGAGGTAGGAGTCTTCGATAAATTAACTCCCCATATATTATATTGAACTGTTAGTGACTGACGATAATACTTGGACCCATCACCATGCATTGTACGGCAATTGTTCCCCCTTCAAAGAAGGTACCGAGCGTGGTGGGTGAGCGGTAACGTACTGGCCTCGCATTCGGGAGGAGTCCAGTTCGAATCCAAATTTGGGTTTTCCAAGGTTTCCCCAAATCACTCGAGGTGAATGCTGGGATGGTTCCTTCAAAAGGCCATAGCCGAATTCCTTATCTGTCTTTTCCCGCTCCTAATACCCTCGACGTCGTTGAGACGTAGAGGTAGGGAGAAAAAAAAAACCAAAGAAGTGTAAGTTTGTAGACTCTGAATTGTCTATTTATTAGGATTCTGAGAGTTTACTGCTGAAACCATCACTGAACTGACACGTATTGTGCTAGCAATTAGAAGTACCTGTCAGATGCTATCAAGGAAACGAAAAGAGGCAACTTTTGATTATATTGTATTCTCAGGACAATGCTCTTAATCACAAGTCTCTCACTAATACAGGGCGTTCGCCGGAAAACGCTACCCTCCCAGTCTGTTGCCGTCGGCAACTTGCTCGGTCAGTGGAGCCAGCAGCTCCCGCCAAACGGCGCCGTGAATCACCGCACTGTTTAACACCTCCGCTGCCCCAACAGTGCAGTGACGCAGTATAATGGGACCCTTACATTGTTAAGAACGGTTTCTTTGCATTGTAGCTAGTTTGTGACTTCAGTCTCTTATTAATCAGTGTTGTGAATAAACGTTTCTTTGCGGTTTGGCTGGTTTGGGGCTTCATACTCTTACTAATCTGTATCGTGCTTGAGTGTGAGTAAAATTATGGTACGTTACAGTTTGCAACAAAGAATATTTCTCTACGATACATATGTGAAGAAGAAGTCGTTTAAAAAGTGTCGCAGTAAATTTCGTCGCGAATTTCCTGGCGCTTTACTGCCAGCTAAATCAACAATTCTGCGTCTGGTTAAAAAAGTAAGAGAAACGGGTTCATTTTTTAACAAAAAGAGACTGTCGGTCAACCGTATTCTCACAGAGGAGAAAATTGACGATATCGCTTTTCGACTAGAACAGTCACCCAAAAAATCATTAAGTCAGTTAGGGCAGCGTGTGTCTCGAAATATGTCAGAAGATGTGAAATGTGCATTACACAAGAGGGTCAACACTTCCAGCATCTTTTATAAGGTAAGCTAATGAATTACGTCACATTTAAATGCTTAGCACATACAAGTTTATGAATTTTATGAAGCGTAATTATTATGAAATAGTCCGCGGCCGACGGTCGAACAATGCCGGAAGCTGACCGCTCGCTCGCCGGGAGCAGTTTCTTCCTTGTAGCGCTAACAGTGGGTTGCGTTTCCCGGCGAACGCCCTGTATAATTGCAGTTCACGAGTATATGTTTCAATTGATGCTGTGAAGCGCTTGGTCTTTAAAGTAGCTAAAAGTATCAGTTTGTCACCAATTTAAAGTCAAATGATTACATCGTATTTGCTGTCACTTCACTTCGACGCTCGTGAGAAATCCTTTTATGCTGATGGTTTAAAAGCATTGAACATTGATGGAGGAGGAAACAACAACTCATGAACATCAGGATCAGGTCAAGAGTTTAACTGAGGACCCTCCTAATACGCAACTCCACAGTAATACCGCTTTCAAATCTGAACGGTTCACCAGCCAGACAACAGTATAAATAATTTGAAGTTGTTTCACACATATTAATTGTGGAACTAATAATATGAGCTTTTATGGTTAACTACCATAAGTAAATTAAATAACACTAGTATTATAGTCAACGTAACTAAAAGAAGTACAGTAAGTTTTCAGTTGAAAATACGAATATTCTACATGAATTATCAAAAAGGATATATCTTAAACTTCTGTGTAATTTTCAGGATTTAAATTTTACTGTAATCTGCAGACATAATCGTTAATAAACAGTGTTTAATGCACCATTATTAGTAATTATTCTAGGGTTTATAGTCTTCCAAATGGACGAATCGCACTAGACTTATCCAAGTTCAGTCACTTAACAAAATATTTGCGCTATTTAATTTCATACCAGTAATAATTCAAATTTAATATACGAAATTTTTACCATTAAATTATTTAACCGGTAAACGTTTATAATCAGTCAAAATAACTAAAAAATACAGGTACAGAAAAATTACAGTTTTATTGGTAGCTTTTTTTTTTTTTGCAACATCTGGAAAGTAGCAAGGAAATTATATCAAGAATTATTAGTATCTTGGCGGTAAATTATTAACTCTTGGTCTCAAAGGAAAGGAATCTGCAAAGAATATTTTTTCCAAAATCGTTTACAGTGATAAAGCATATCATCTGCAATATTCCATTCAAGGATTGGTTAGATTCTCTGAATACCTAATATCTTTCACAGTTCTTGTAACTTCACGCAGACAAAAAGTAGAGCTATTTCGCATGGCAAGAACCTGATCTCTTACCAGTTGCAGGCCCATTACTTTCTGCGTCGTCTCTTTGTGCAGGAATTTCCATTTTCTGCAATTTGCTTCCTGTCACTTTACGTTCGCAGAATGTCGCGCCTGTCGAGTTGCTTGTGAAATTTCCTTATGTATGAGAAACGACTCGAAAAGTAAAGCTCAGAAGATGGTAAACCATGAATCACTGGTGCAGTTACGAAAAGAAGCAACTCAGATTATGAAAATTAATTGATGCAGGTCGAAGAAATCAAGATTTTAGAGATTACTGGTACAGAATTTTAATTGCTTCCGAATAAACATTTTGCTTGTGGTTGAGTACAAGCTGGCAATCATATTCTAGATGTAGCTAAGATGAATTTGTTATTATTGTAATTAGTGTGGAGAGAGGCCTGAGAATGTTTTACACTAATTTTTTGTTCTCTACATAATACGGTTAGTCCGTATGCAGTTGTGATTTAGCAACTTCGATTTGTATTTATGTGTCAGGATCCCAAAAACGTTCTGATTATAGACAAAATATCTGAAGCTTTATCGGCCGTAATACATTGTGAAGACGATATATGGATTAAAGTTAGTATTATACATCACTTATTAAACTCCGAGTTTACAGAATATTAATTTAGACTCTTTTTTCATTAACAGCTTGGTAGGAATTTGGTTAGTATAAATCACAAATGTCATGTAATTTATGCTTAATAAACAGCGGTAACAATTGTATCCTTGATAACGTTGCGACAAATTTGAACGATGTTCCAGGATGGTAAACGACAACTATTTTTAATATACAAACTGTAATATCAAGGTTTCAAATTTAAATTGTAATTATGATTTAGAACCTAAAATAGGCACAAATGCAAAAATGTTATTAATGCCTTCTTACAAAAAGGAATATATATCATTAAAAATTAAAAATTCATTAAAAAATATAAGGGTAAATACTTTATAAATTAAGTAAATTTTTCAACGATATTTGAGAACATGTCCAGAATTATTCTTCATGTTGGCGTTTGGAAATAACTGCTCTCTTCTGTTAGTTTCTTTTATCTATGAATACACGATCTACCGAAAAGACAGAGTAGTAGGTTGAAAAGGAGGAAGCCTTTATTGAAAATAACGGTGTTAAATTACGTTTTTTTAAACAAATCCAAAACAAATTTTAATTCATATTTACCGAGCCTCAATATTGATGTTCTGACATTGTGTTAGATAGGGCTAGGGTATCTTTCCAGTCAACATAAACAGTATCTCTGACGAAGGCTGGAGGATACCAGCCGAAAGCTTAGGTAATGAAATAAACAACGCGGCATAACCCGAAAGTCAATTAATCATGGACAATTCAGATTTTGTTTTACCATGGATTCACAAAATTGATCCAGGTAAATGAGGCGTTGTCTCGAAGCTCCGGAGAGGAGGGGGGTAATCTGAAACGCCATTTTCATTATAAGATTGCTATAAAATTTGGTACACTTATACTTTCTACCTGATTGGTTGGCTTTTAGATTATGTAAAATTACCTATAGCGTTCAGTTATAATAATGGTGTGGCAAATGTGAAAGACAGAATTGGTCAGGATAATGTCGTAAACATAATCCTTACTATCACGAGAAAAAATGGAAAAAAATATGACGAAACCAAATGGCAATGCAGATAGCCAAACCCAAGTGCAAACAACAAAGGATAAGAGCATAGACGAAGTCTCGTCTCATACCGGAATTAAAACAAAAAAAGACCAAAGAAACAGTTAATAATTTCAGTGACCGTATTAAGAAAATACGGATTTACAACACAATAACCGATGAATCCAATGAAACAAAAAGTGATTAGAAAGACGCTAACGAAATAGGAACACTGGATTAAGCGGGGAAAAAATAAAACAAAACAGAAAACATCTAACCAGAAAACGGTAACTGGGTCCGGTATAGACAATAGGCCCGTTTATACGTACGCGCCAAACTGGCGGTTTGGAACGGCGCTCCGGACTTCCGCGCCGGAGCGAGAGGTTGGACCGTCGATCCTGGAGCGTGCGACGAATAATCGTCAACACTCCAGTCGCGCGCGCCAGGACTGCGGGTTGGAGCGTACGCGCCAAAAATGACCGTTATCCCGTGGCGCGTGGACTTTCCGCCGGGTTGGAAAGTTTTGTAGACGGTCCAGCTTGCAACATTCGGTTTTCAGGTCGTTGTTGTCTTTGTTAGTTGTGCTTGTGTTTATAAGTGTATTTAAAATATCCTCCAAAAGAAATGACATAAACTGAGGAATATGAGAGCTGCTTTACTTTTTTTTTTTTTTTTTGGGTACAGAAAGAATTAAATAAACATAGAGTGCCATCTTTCCGCCCATATGGCGGAAAGATGGCACAAAACTAGAGATCTATATGGACACATGTCTCTTTAGTGAGAGCAACGGGAAAATAAATGAACCAGATGATTTAAAAATTTGTCTACGAAACGACAGTTCCATATATAACTACATTTTAATAATAATAATATTTCATTAAATTGCAATGGAGCGCACGTTCCTGTGGCAATTTCCCTACACAACTATCTTCCCCCTTTCCTGCACCCACCTACATTTGCCCTCTACAAATTTTAACTTTAAATTCTTTCAACGTTTTTGGTAAATTGTTAATCATTTCCCTTTGTAGCTTATTCCAATACCTGACACCTTTACCTAAAAAGGTGAAGTTAAAATTATTATCTCCACAAATATCAAAAGAAGACACAGTCATGAGGAAGAACATAACTGCAGAGTAATGTTAGCCTCCTACTCTTCGTTTTTGGCAGCTGGAATATCCCTCCAAGATTTGAAATTGCTAGCATATATTTTTTCCAGTTCTTTTCGAATTGCCGCCGAGTTTCTTGAATCCTTTCAGTGACGAAATCTTTGTTTTCACCTTCACATACATTTACCCTGCTGAATTCTACTAACTAATCATATTTAAGATTTTTTTTTTTAATTTTTATTTTTGTAGTCATTTGATTTAACCTTCCACAAACAGAAAAATTTTATAAAGTTCTATAAATCCTTCCAAATTATCTCTTGACCACATTTTTTAAGATTTAGATTTTTATCTGTTAAAGCAGGGTAAAGTTAAATAAAGTCACCCAGAAATTCGAACCAACAACGAACTTGTACTGACGCATCAAGACTGCAGACCGACAATGCACGTGTAAACACAAGGCCCTGTTAGACCTGCGCGCCAGATGTGCGCATTCGGAGCGCGCGCCAGGCCTCTCTGACCACCGAGCATTTACACGTAAAGGATTGATGCGCGCGCCTGGAGCGTACGCTCCAAAACCGTTGGAAAAACCGTGCGTGTAAACGGGCCTATTGACAAATTAATGTGTCCCATTATTTCCTTGGAAGAATAAAAGATGTGATACTGTACTGAAATATCTTCGAGATCGTTCGTGGTCCCAATGAAAATATTAGTGTCAGAAACTTAAAGAAAAAACAAAACTAATAGTTGCTTGAAGATAGCTGTTTTCGTTTCCATAAAAGAAACTCACTGAAAAATACTATTTTTTTGCCACAACATACTATCACAAGAAAAAAAATCTCAATGGGTTACTGTTTTTGCAAGTTGTCTGAAAGTAGAAAATTCTGAAAATTTTGGTGTTAAGGTTGCGCAAATCAACATAGGTGAAATTCAAAATAAAATGGCACAACTAGAAGCAGAATTCATGTATACACTTTAAGTGTAAATGAGCACTAACACCACCTATTCAGAAATTTTAATTTAATTTAATTGCAATGGAGCACACGCTCCGGTGGCAATTTCCCTTAACACCCAACTTCCCCCTATCCTGCACTCACCTACTTTGCCCTCTACAAATTTTAACTTTAAATTCTTTTAATGTTTTCGGTAGGTTAAATTAAATATTGTCCTGAATCCACAGTTATAAATATGTTTTAGCATAGGTCTAATTATGTTAAAATCTGGCATAGAATATCAGACATTAAAAATCTTAAAATGGTTATCTAGGAACCTCTGTCTCAGCATAACATACTGGAATTTAAATGTGATACACTTATATAGAACACAAGCTATTTAAGTTGAGGGAACGGACAAGTTCTTGGAAAAACTGAATTTACCGACAAGTCGACATGCTAAGAGAAGGAGAGGGAAATTTACAAGATAAGACAAGATAATTAAAAAGCTATATTTGTTCCAAAATATAATGATTAGCTACAATTTAGTTTCCTAATCGATATTTTCCATGAAATTCCATAGCTACAGTTTTGTTAATTGATATCTTGAGATTGTATTCGTTTCCTAAAAACTTAAAAAGTGGATACATTTTTGTAAATTGTTTTCAAAGTTCTGTATTAGAGTTAGACCGTCAGCATATAAATGTGGATCAAGATATTTATAAACACTAATTTTTACAGCTGCTATTACTTTTCCTTTCCATTTCGAATAAATTATTAACGTTTAAAAGAATATGTGCCTATGTACACCAGTGTTTTAAACCTTTGTTTATAAATATTTTCCCCATATGATTACTATGAACGAGAATAAAATTAGTATTGTTACAGAAGCTTTTAATATGGATTAATCGCCCTCCTCGGTAGCGTAGGGGCTAGAGTGCTAGCTCCGCGTGCCGAAGGTCGCCGGTTCGAATCCGGCGGCGGGCATGGATGTTAAGTGTTGTGTATCTGTTTGTCTGTGTGAATGTCCTGTCCGTCCTGTGGTGTCTAAACACTGGATGACGAATGATTCACTGGAAGCAAAAATAATCACATTGAGCTGCCTGAATGGCTTCGCTGCCGAAGGCAATTTTTTTTTTTTTTTAAATAATACGGTTTATTAGGTGATTGGAATGTCCTTTGTATCTAAGGAGAAGACGGTGCAAATCCGTCGTCTACACAACAAAATGAAGGTTTCTTGTATGTACAGAAATACAACGCAATTACCAGCTTTGAGTGCAGGCGTCTGTAAGTTACAGAGTATCTGGTCTCCCTATCAACACCCAGCGCTGTGTAGTGAAGTTCATAAAACTGGGTCACCAGCTGTAAATGCTTGTATAAGTAAGGGATGCACAAGTGTAAACGCAGACAATACTAATGTAGTGTTGCTGTTACCCAGTGATGGGTGTCTTTTCAACATTGCTGTACGAGGAAGCTCTAAGTATACAACTCGAGGGAAAAAAGTTGCTATACATATGTTAAAAAATAAAATAAAATAATAGCAATGCAAAGGAAACCAGCTGAGGATTTTGTCAAAGGTTCCAGTTGGTGTCGTTTTTAAACTCCTTATACGAGATAAAAACAAGCATTACCTTTGTGATATGATGGAATTCTTTTATGATGATCAGATGTTGATTTTTTATATTATTCCAAATGTGAATCAATGAGTGTACCAACTAGTCAGCAAAACGTCTTGAAATTTTTTTTCACCTGATATGATGAAATAAAATTAGAACAATTCTTCCCGATGTAATTTCCAACTCCTTTCGAAAAATGTAAATGTAAAGGAATCTAACGTCTTGTAGATTACGGAAGGCGTAAGAAATACCAAGGATTACAGATAAAGGAGCGTGCATAAACCACGTAGGTCCATTTTGGCCTCCTGTGAAACCCCCTCTCCCCCACGGAGCCCTACGTGGCTTTTGCCTCTACCTCCCCCCCACTCCCCCTTAGCACGTAGCTTTTGTCCCTTTTGATTCCAGAAGACATTTTGTACCATTTTCTCTGGTCAGACGATTGTAAATTACATACGGAGATAATTAACTGAGGGAAATAAATGCTCACATGCTGAAGTGAGTTTTGTTCCTCATTTAACCGTGAAAAATGTTATGAAAAGAAAGCTACGTGTCCTGGCTCCCTCCACGTAGCCCAGCGTAGCCTTCCAGCCAACCCCCCCCCCCCCCCCCCACCCTCTCCCCTGGACCGAACCACGTAGTTTGTGCACGCTCCCTAAGTATCAGAAAACAATCCAAGTAACAATCTATTGTTAATTTCAACATTCCAAAGAAGCTGTAGTAAATATTATTGAAATTCTTTCTCCTGTCCACATTGCTCCGTATGCTGGATCATTCCTATGTGTTTTTTACGTTACTCTTTGGGTTAGAGTATCACACTTACCTCTATCTGCGATGCTGTGACCTGTCTGCTGAAAGATAAGATTCCTTTCACCACAATACTGTTACATAAATGAATTTTAGTACATATCCAACCTTCCAAACTAAAAAACCAAATCGTTTCGAATAGAATGTAACATCAAGTTTCAGCATTTATATTAGACACTCATTAAATAAGTTAGGCTTTTTACCTTATGTCTTTATGCTTCATTGACGTCGAGGTCACATCGGGCTCCAAAGGATTGGGGCAAGGAAAAGGAAGGAATTTGCCAACGGCCTTTTCTTTTTTTCAAGGATCCATTCCAGCATTTGCCTGGAGTGATTTCGGGAAACATTGGCAAAAAGAAATAAGGATAGGTGGACGGGGATCTGAGCCAATGTCCTCCCCAATGAGAGGCAAGAGCGCTATCGCTCACCCACCACGGTCAGTACTAAATTCAGTCAATGCAATGGTATCTTAAAATTTGACTATTGGACTCGTCTTCTGTTCAGCTTACGAATGTAGCACGGCTCCGCAACCGCAAGCGCGAAAGTTCCTCGTGAAATCCTACGTCTACTTCCGCAATTTTTAATGCGGATATATAACGGAGGTTTTTTCCCATTGTAATATATACTATTCTATTCTGTTTATACGCGATTCGGTCCATCGTCGCTTAGCAAACAACAAAGTGGTTGTTTTTTTCCTTACGTTCCTGCAACAGAAGTAACAATAAACTGAACGGTGTTTTTACCTAGACGACGAATTTACTAGTTTGAACTTGCATGTAAAGTAAAGCGACCTATTCACGGTCCAACTTATAGGAGATGCACGTAGAACTATTGTAGGATGCGCTCAACCCTTCACGCTACTAGAAGGGGTCCAACAAGATGTTCCAAGCAGTCCATTTCACTTGTAATTTCTCGTGACACAATCGCACAGTCGTAAGATGTTTCCTCCAATCACGATCCAACGCCAAAGCTTGTAGGACGGCAGGGACTCGTGTTTGTTGTATGGGATTCGAACAACATCCAACACGTTGTAACGGGACGTTATCACGTTACGCTACAATTATTTTTATTCTTATAATTAATCTTTTTATTTAATTTTATTCAGATTAAATTTATAAATTAATCTCGGGCAGCCCAGAATTATATATATTTAAATCAATATGCAAGGGCATTTTATTTGTGGGAGCTCGGCAAATGTATGCGAGTGTAAGATTTCTGTTTAAAGCAAGGGCTGCAGACCTCGTCCAAGGCGCGGTAGTAGTACCGTTAACCCACCACAGTGAAGGGACAATGGACAGTCAGACTGTCGTCCCTCGGCTTGTATAGCGGAGCTGTGAAGGTCAGCTCAAAGATGGACGCGGAGGGGACGCAGGCAAAATACCGCGAATCTGAACGATGGACAGTATCACGTGATTTCCAACCTGCCTATGAAATCATCGATAGGGGTCTTCATGTGTTAATGCAGGGTGTATCTTTTCTGCCCGCCATGTTCCTACGCGGGAGGAGGACGCCATCGCCTTCCGAAGAGGAGGAACTTACTTCTCGCCGGACCACGGTCTAGAGAAGTCGAGTTTACTTCTCGCCAGTCCACGGTCTGGGACAGTCGATTTTACTTCTTGCTGGGCCACGGTCCAGAGTAGTCGAGTTTACTTCTCGCTGGTGCAGACCAGTTGGTCTGGGCTATACAGCGACTTGCCTACGATCACAGTCTGGTGATCGTATATTGCGCTGGAACTGAGAGTGCAACAGACATCAGTGCTGCTGCTATGGTAAAGTGTTAAACGCCAGGTCTTGCTTCGTTGAGTTCTTATTGAGACTGCGAATGACCCGTAAGCGCCTTTGAGAGAGAGACTTATGTTCTTTATGCTGATTTGACCCTGAGCTAGCCGACATTTGTTGAACTTTGAGAGCCTTGCATATCGCGAGTTCCATTTCATTTCTTTGTATTTTAACGGTGCCCGAGACCCCTGTAATTTTCATGTATTCATGTTATAGTGCTGACTATTCTTGTTGTAGCATATTTAAGTTAGTTAGCTTGAATAAGAATGGCCAATTGTAACGCTAAGGCATTGATATCCTAGTGATTTACATATTAACGATAAAGTTAAATATGCCTAGCGATGTAGAAGCCATATGAAGACAATAAATTATTTATGTCAGTTTCCTTTGTGACCTGGCTAATGTTTCTTGCAACTAATCATTGAATATTAATAAAATAATTATAAATTCATAACCCCCCCCCCCTCATTTATCCTGAACCACCACAACGTCCAACATGTAGTCCTGTAACCTCTTTCACGGCCCAACAAGAGTTCTTTATCGGAAAATCATCGTAGGTCCTACAAGCTGTACTGTGAATGGGCTGCTAGATCACTGAAAAGGCAGGTGGCTGGCACGGAGATGTGCGATGGGGTGGCCTTGTGTTTGTCGCTTGAATTAGTCGAGCCGCGAACTCGGCAAAGTTCAAATGTTCACGCGTGCGTAGTTATATAAATAATTTAATTCACTTGTGAAATCATCCTATGTTTTTTGCTGTTGAAAGACGGGGAAAAAAATAAATCAATACGCAGTATTATATGGAAACTTGTGGAATTTAAAATAAAAAATATACTTATTTTGATTTTAAGTTTATTTTTGATAAAATTTTAAAATCTAATTAATTACAAATTTATTTCTCAATCTCCGCATCTGCTTCCACAAAACATCCACAACAGCGGATATCAAACACTGAATATCCACATTCCATCCGCCTCCGCAAAGATGACATCCACTACAACCGTAGTTCAGCTCACACTCAGAATAACTCGATTCTGTTAATAGTTTAATAAAGTTTCTAATACCTTGTCTGGAGGAAAGATTTAACTCCTGCAGATTAGTTGACAGAAACATAAGTGGAAGAGTAGGCCCCTATCAAATTCGCATATTTATTATTAAGCTCTATCATTAATCGATCACTGCAGACTGTAAAAATAAAGTTTAACGAAAATTGAAAATTAAAATGGAATAGAAAGATTCAAGAATCAAATGACTGTTAGTGAATTCATATTATACCCTCTTAAGTGGAACACAGTTCTTCAAGCACATATCTCTAATAGAAAGCATTGACATTTACTCAAACAATCACTACAATATAAATAGCTCCAAGTTACAAAGTAAGGAAATATAATTTTATCTAGAGCTTGAAACAGCGTCAGTCAGCGAAATTGTACGTTGTCTATTTACTATCACCTCTGAATCAATTCAAATTCTACTATACTTGGTCACAGCGCAGGAAAAATAAAAGATTGAGTACTTCAATTTTTAATGCTAGCTGCTCTCTTCAGGAACAGCTCACTCCCATTCCAGGCGTCAACTAGCTAAGCTAAAAGTAGCATAGCAAAAAAATCAGAGTTAGTAAAAACAACTATATGGGTTAAAAACTTGGCGAAGGGAATATAATCTGTCTAGAATTGTGTCATTAAATCCTGAAATTACCCTTATTGCTTTGATATCACTGTTTTTTTACGCATTTTCCTACGTAGCCCAGCATCAGAAATATATTCTGAGCCCTTATTTCCATTACATTACATGCATATGTAATGATTACGTGAGAAACTAATTATATGAAACCTTAATGCAAAATAGCCCCATTCGTCTGTAAAAATTATTTCTATTGCTCCTATCCTACTACAAAAACCAGTACTACGGGTAATGATACTATTGTACTGTTCCACCAGCTTCCATTAAGTGGGAAGACATTAATCCCAGCATGTGTGTAAGTCTTGCGCTTTAGGCGCAACACCTTCCATGTGAAAGGCCTTAACGCGTGACTTTGCTGAATTTGTCGAATGAGAATTTTCTGTGTTTTGGGTTTGACACTCGACAGCACCGTAGTTTGCTGCTGAGCAACTGAATTAGATAGTTGATTTGATGTAGTTTAGAACTTTCTTACTCGAACGAATGGTCAACGCCACCTTCATTGGAGTTTTCACATACACGTTTTGTTGGAGAGACCTATAGGAAGCTTGGTCAGTAGCTCTGTAACCGTTGTGGGCTAAGCTGTTAGTTGAAATACTGGCTTTTCATGTTGCCTGCAACAACGACTTCTTCCACGATTGGGGTCGGATGTCAGAGAGCTGGAGGTCTCGCAGACGTTTCACCCGTAATCGAAGCAGCTAGGCCATAAAACGTAGAGCGTCTTACGGTGGCACTAGCGACTGCGCTCTAAAGCTGACTGAAACCAACCACGCATTGATCCGGCCAAGTCATCACGAGTTGACCTCCTAGAATACCATCAGGCTCCCAGCGGTCTCCCAGAGGACGATCTGTCCAGGGCACACAGGAATTCCTACGGTGACTGACTACTCATTGGCGTAGGAACACTGCCATGTTATAATACTTATTGGATGTTAACTTAATTATTGACAAACATTTCATCAATGCAAAGTGATTTTAAGTATTATTCCCCATCTGGTTTAATTCGCACAACTTTTACTTACGTTCACTCTTTATCCTCTCTGAAATCTTTCAGCCAATTTTTGCTTTGTAAATTTCTCCTTCTAAATTTGAGGCTAGAGTGTCTCCATGGTGGAGCAGGTATCAACAGCTCCCGTTAATATGTTTAATATTCCGTTCGTAGCAATCGATTTTGTTCGTGAACTTTCAGGATTAGCTTTTATTTCGCATTCCTATGTTATGTTTTCCGGCGTCCTCTTACCACAGACTCAGCAGCTAGATGTACAATTTTCCGATGAAGTTTGATGAACGAGCTTGGAAGATGAACGGTAACGCTCTGGCCTTGCATTCGGAAGGACGCAGGTTCGAATCCCCGTCCGGGCTTTTTTTTTTTTTTTTTTTTTTTTTACAATTTCATTCCTCCCAGCAGAAGGCTGGGAGGCGGGCTGCTGGAGAGTCATAGGGGACTCTTTTCAGCCAATCTACTACTACGGGGAGGGAAGGGGGATGGAAGGTCGGCCGTGGCCTTCTAGGGAACCATCCCAGCATTCGCCTAATTGTCTGAGGGAAACCACGGAAAACCTCAGACAGGATGGCCGAACCGAGTTTAACCCCGGTTTTTCATGGTTTCTCCATACCACTCCAGGTGAATGGCGGGATGGTTCCTTCAAAAATTCCGTGACTGATTTCCTTCCCGTTTCTTCTACATAGTCATTTCCCGCCTCTAATGACCTAGACGTCTATGAGACGCAAAGCTATTAAAAAAAACTAAGGTTCCGGCGTAGTATTCAGGGGGGCACGTGTGAAATTATGAGAAGGCGATTAAAATGGAGACTAAATTTTTTAAATACTTCTAACTTTAGAGGAAAAAGGGTCAGTTAATAAGAGACTAATGGAATGAGTTAGATAAGCACCATATAGTCTACATGCAACAGCGTGTTACATCCCTGGAGGGCAAATTAAGCAACATAGGAAAATCGTATGGCTGGTACAAGTCTTCAGTGTGAACGGATGAATAATTCGATCTGCGCGAAACAAGTGCTTATCAATGATCAACGTTCTACAGTTTGATTGACTCTGCTGGATGAGCAAGGCTGGCATTCGGAAGGATGCAGGTTCGAACCTTCGTCCAGCCATCCAGATTTCGGTTTTCCATGGGTTCACAACATCATGCCAGGCGAAAGCCGAAATGATTCCTACAAAAGGCCATGGTTGATTTTCTTCAAGTTTATTGTTTCCACGAGCGGCCGTCTAGCTCAGGCGGTAGAGCGTCTGACTACGACCCGGACGAAGCTGAGGATTTTTACTCGAAGTTGAACGTCTGGAACGGTCCTCCAGTCCATCAGCCTGCCATAAAATGAGTACCGTGGAGGAAATTCCGCGGGAAGGTAAAGAAATAGGGCCGGACCATGTTGCTGACCACGGCACGTCCACTCTAGTGTCTACGGTCAGGAAATAGAAATGTGGAGCTCTACCTCCACTAATCCTACGGGATTATGGCCTGAAAACTGTTAAAACCCACTGCCTTTAGCTCATTATTTTTCAGCCCTTCCCGCTTCTAATTAATTTGATGTTGACGAGGGGTAAATCTGTCGCGGGTTCGCGTATTCTAAGGTATAGGTTATTGATTTGAAGCCTTTATTCAAACTCATCGTAGTTCCGATTCACATCCAGTTGGACCAGCGAGCCAGATCTCACGCTGCGCCAATGTTATCTTTTGTAACGAAGCACGGAGGTCTCAGGTTGAGCACGTAGCTACACACGCCTGTAACTCGGTACATGGCTTACGACTGCGTTATGCTACTTTCTTATCGCAGGCTGCGCCTCACTGAAATTTCAGCAGCCTATACACCGCAGCAGTTTCCCGACCGTGTGGGAGTGCTTACTAAAGGGAACCCACGGCATATAGAATAGCTTTGCTAAGCTTATGTCAGCCTGGAAACCACCACACTATGCAGTCCCCACTACCTGCACTATAACTCCGCCCTGACCATCTCCACTTAGTCCTAGTGAATCCAGAATCCATAATGAGTTTTCCTGTAAACTGGGAGCCACGGCCCCAGTCAGTCCAACTTCCACCACGGACTCGACAACATCCAAGAATATCCATCCATGGACGCACCGTTCAACACCATCACCTAACAGGTACTTAAAGCTTGCTTGATCCACTGCTCGCGTGTTCGTCTTCATAACAGTATGTCCACCGCTAGATAGGATTCTAATGCATTCGCCGACAGTCACTCATTTCGATAGGGTTTAATGTGCCTTGCCCTGTAATCAGTCTACCAATGAAATATAGTTAATATGTCAACCAATCAGTATAGCGCAAAGTCAGTAATAGTTCACCAATGGAAGATCAATGAGTATTAACCAATCAGCATAAAGTATTTCTAGTGACAAATCATTCCTTTGATCAATGTAGCCAATAGTGTAACATGTACGCTGATCTGTCTTCAAGTATAATAAACCAGTAGTTATTAACATGTGTTGTTGTCATTCCTAAGAGATAAGTCACCTCTCCGTAAATAAAGATGTATGATAATATTTATGTAAATGTTTAATGCTAATCAGTGAGATTACGCCGTTTCTATAGTTTCTCAGTAGCTAAGACTCAGTTACTTCCTTGGCAATATGCCTGCAGACTACCCTCCTAAGGTGTAGGCAGGTGCCCAAGGCGAACAACTACAGCTTCCCTCTCTCCAGTCTGTCGTATTAAGTGGGAAATTGAAAGGTTTCCGCTCGGCCGATCACACCCACGCGACAAATCTTGTAGTGTCTGCTTTTAGGGAAAGTAACTTATTAGTCATACTGTTCTTACAATTTAAAAAGAAATTATCAATTTTGAATATTACGAATGATTATGAATCTTTAGCTAGTCACATGACATATTATTGGAATAAATAAGATGACTGAAAAGTGTGTGTACAATTTATTAAAACTTGATCATTGTGAAATTACACAAACATGAAATTTGTTTTATTAAGATATGAAAAATTACACATCGTCGAAAGTCTTTAATTTTAAACAGTTAAAGCAATATCTGAGGGTCGATTTCTGGGTAGAACAAATTGCATAATTTTCCGTTGCGGACGAAGATTTAACGTTGCGCCGCCGGCGAGATCAGAGAACCCACGCATGAATAGCCAGAATAGCGCCGCGGGGGTCGTCCAGCGTTGTTGCTCAGCGGGACGTGGTGGCCGCTTCCCCAGGACGCGTCGAGTCGTACAGTGGTCCGGCCTCGGTGAAGGTTACTTGCTCACCAGACCAGTATCAGAATTAGAGAGTCCCTTCATCCGTTCCTCTGCTTCGAGGAAGACTGTACGCCTCGCACTGCGATCTATCGCAAGACCCTCGGCGAATCACAGCGCTGCCCGCCAAGATGATAGCTTGTGATAGGATCAACAGATCAAAAAAAAACACCAAAACGTTAATAAATTGTTGGTAGCTTCTCTATTGGCTGGATCGTCTCCTACCACTCTCCAAGCTCGCCTCTTTACTTAGAAATCGCACTAAAGTACATTTCGGTCGTCGTCAACGGCATTTGGCGGGTCTTTTCCGAAACGTGCCCAAATAGAAAGCGAGCCTTAGTTATTTATGGTGGGCTATAAATCCACTGAATGTCCAAGTCAGTTAGAAAGTTTAGTCACCCACCGGACGTGTAAATCTGGACGCTTTGTTAGGTCACGAATAACTGTCTGTTTGACACACCGCACCACCGACATCTCACACATACTGTGCAAACACTCGGTGCCTAATAACACTGTACTTATTAATTCATTACAAGCTACAAGCGAAAAATACAAAAGATAATCCTGGTAATGTCTGAATGAGTGCTTCTGCAGCTTTGCCGACAATGTGAACTGAAGCTGTCAGCTCTTGCATTCATCATTTGTTCAGATTCGCTTCATCCGAGACAGACGGAATAACGACGATGTAACTTCTGCTGACTTTTTTTTTCTGTGACTACCGCTATAAACATTACGCGTCATCACACATAGAACATTACAAGAGCTGACTTCCGTCTCCCCCTCTCAAATCATCTCACCTAAACTTGTAGCGGTATGTGCCGGAGGGAGGTAAGGGTGAAAACCTTTTACTTCTTTTTATAATTCAAAGAAACCCTAGGCTGCTAATTTATTGGGTACTAATAATGGCGTACAGGCGAGGCTTATTTATCGTTAACATTGACACATTGAAATATGATAAAAAGAACTATGCTAAGCCTCTTCTTACAATTGCCAACATATTATCAAATAAACAAAGCATTAAAACACAACCACTTTTAAAATTAATCTTGAAATAAACTCCCAATGTTAATTGGCAAGCAAGAAAGCTTCACACTTGATTTTTTTAAATGAAGGTTCCCTTCACAATGATCGGGACCATAAATCAAATACAGTATTGACATTAACTGTATCCAATCTCAAATGCCGGGCGCCAGGATAATTTAAATTATCCACCAAGTGTGGCTTTAAGAAAGTCTGCCCCAGCTAGCTCAATATTTGGGGGTGCGAGAACTCCTAATCATTCAGTGGTCGTTACAGGGCTGTACTCAATGACCGAATAAAAGTACCACACTGCACTGTAGAATTATTACCGTGACGGCGATGTATTTCCCGCGACGGCGGAATTACTCTAGCCCCTTGGCTATAGTGGACAATGCACCACGTCCGTCAGAAAGCGTACTGGATGCGTGCACAGCGACCTCACTGTACAAGACACGCTTATTGACCCTCAGGTTCGATGCCAAGACGGAGCGATCTCCAGCTTCGGAAGATCCGCTCCTTCCAGTCTGAAGGCTCGGAGTCAAGTCCCCTCCAGCGTCCGCCGGAAAAAAACTCCTCCCGTCGCTCGTGGTTTACATAGAGCAAGAATATACCGGCATTACAAAATGCAAAGGAAAGTCTCTCTCGATTGGTTCTGCCGTTAACTCCTCCTACCGGCTGTGACGATAGGCGAACATTGTCTTTCTCGATTCGTGCGAACTCGGCATAGCCTCTGACTTATTCGTCACCTGTGACCTCCAAAATGCCCGTCCGAAGGCCTGGTGTTTGGATACGATCATTCACCCCAGTGTACAGTTTCCCCGGAGCCAAGGGATTATACGCTTGACCAACTGTGTGAGATAGGGGTAGCTGGTGTCCATTGTCCCTGGCAGCCGCCGGCCTGTCGCGACATTCTGGCGCGTCTAGCTCAGGTCCCACAAACACTGACCATCCTCTCCCTAAACTTCCTTTCTTATTCTTTTTATATATAAAAATATACAAAATATTATATATAAAAATGTACGGAATGACCCATATTTGGTCATTCTGTTACAAACTATCTTCTCTCACCCTCTGTCTCCCCCTGACCAGCGGCCGCTGTCCTCCTTCCCACGACAGGTGTTTCACGCATTTCTAAGTGTCGAGAAGACCTGCACGCTCCTTGATCACTCACATATGAATGCGGCATGCGTCACTCGGCAAAGAAACTCTTGTCGCATGCAAAGATATCATACACACCTGACTGAACGAATATCTGTAAATTGGATATGCCTTGAAGAGCGCATAGTGAGAGAAGAGACGGATTCATGTACAAACCTTACTTTTTTTAAACTGGTGCTTTAAACCATACAGGTATCTTTATTTCTGTTCTGAAAATTTCATTAATGATAATTGGTTCTAAGCAGAACACGGACTTGACAAACGCACCTCATAATCGTAATTATCCATGCTCCCGTCTGGGTGGATTCGTACCAGTGAACGTCAGGACCAATAGGAGTGACACTGTAACAATTTCGGTGCCGGTGTCGGATCTGAAATACGGAAGCCCGGGTTGATTAGAAGCAGGTCGGGCAGCCCCGCCCAACCCATGTCTTCGCCGACTGCTCTCTCCTATTCGAGGCGCGCGGAACAGCCCTTATGAATATGCACGCAGTCCCCGGACGTGGCTGGTGTGGTCGTAGATTGGGGAGGCGATCCTGCACATTAATGCAGCTTCTTGCCGAATGGGTCACGTCTACATAGCCGCAGCATCGTGCCTCGGCAGCGCTCTCCGTGGGGAAGGGTAGTGACCGCATCAAGCAAGCATCGACAACCTCCTAAACTGACATAATAAACGAGGAGAATTCTTGATAAAATCCATGTTGTTAAGGCTATTTTATATCTCCAATATTTCAAATACTTCAACCATCTACATCCACAACTCCACTTTGCAATGCAAAAAACTTTTAGTGGTGTCACCAGGCCAATCCCCTATACCAGGCATGTGCTATTAGTCTCCACAATGAGTTTCTCGCAAAAGAAGAACATTCCTCCTTTATATTTAAGCACTTGTAATTAGTAGTTGGTTTGGATTAGCTTATTATATACTAAACTGCACAATTTTAAGTTTGTGTGTTGTGACGTAGATGTATATATCGGAGCTATGTGAAACTATGTATAATTTTGTATCATAGTTTTCACATGCGGAGTGTTTTGTGTTGTTAACTTAAGAATATATATTGTCAGTGCCAGAGCCACTCAGCTGTGTGGGGAGTCAATAGGAAATAACATAGAGGCGTGATCAGCTGGGTCTGTGGCCTACCTCTGCTCGAAAGCGAGAAGGAGTTTTTGTTCACGAGTAGTCAGTAGCAGTTCGTCAGACATTGTAACGCATACTCATTCGTGTGATGTGGCCGAGACAGATTATTTAGAGTATCTAATACTGAATAATTTCTAAGTCACTGTATTGGTGTTGAATAAATGTGTTATAAAGTATATTCACTGAGAATTACCATTAGTACCATATCTTTTAAAACAGATTCATGTGGATACGATCACAAGGAAATATTGAAATGTATGTTCTGCAATCGTTCGGATTCCTGAATTGGCCCACAACATGCTGAATACTTAAGCGTGGGGCGGGTCTGGGTGCCTTATTACTTTACAAAAAACATATGAATTTAATTTTTTAATCTCAGGGAAAATTTAATTAAAGTTATTTCAATTGAGAAAGGGTTCATAGTCAATTAAAATGCATGACATCATGATTCATCAATAAAACTTCCATAACCTGGACATTTATTCAGGCATTAAAATTTACACATGAAGTGAACATATCATTTCTGTCAGTACTCAAAAATTACAACATATAAACAAATTGAATAATCAAAACGACAAAAGCACGTCTTTGATTTGTTATAAACAAGAAGTTATTTGAATTTATTGCTCCGGCTAAAACTCATTAGGGTTCGGCAGATTGAAACTCTTATCTGCAAGTTTCCTTGCCAGGGTCGCTATTTGGGTGAGAGAGTGACTTCGAATTGTAGTGCACTTTCATAACGAAGGTGTTTACCATGAGTCAGCACAGGGGAAGACGCACCAGCACCTGTCTTCACATGAACCACCTCCGATCACACTTGTGTCCGTGTGGACATAAACACTTATGACTTTGTACGGGTCGCCTCTTGTCAGCTACACACTCGCTTCAATGACCTCTCGTCTCGAGATCCGCCGGACGAGTCCCTCTTGCCATCATCGCCACTCACTTCCACAGCCCGAGGAGACCCACGGAAGTCGGTTCAGCCAATCCAGTCCCTTCTCTCTCCCTGCCATCTCCGGGAACGTCCAGACATGAAAAAAATGTTTTTAAATTGAATAGTAACTAATTTTATATTGGAGGATCACTGTCCTTCCCACACAAACGACCTCTCTTCATTCAGACTCCCCTGATTGGCCGCGAGTTTAAGTTTCTGGGAATTGCATGTTATCGGCACTTCCCCGGTTTTTCACTGTTCGTGAAACACGCCGTGTCTGCATTTCGCCATGGTCTGTCTCCATAAATTGTCACGACTGCACAAATCACTACTATGAGTGTTGGAGCCACATAAATTTCGCTCTTAAAGGCCGCCACACACGTGCGGGAAACCCACGGGATTTGGACGGAATGGTCACGGCCTTGCGGGATCCTGGCACGTGTGTGGGCACTTCCTTGAGGCCGTGGCCGCACTGGGGTGCGGCCAAATCCTCACCAAAAACAATTCTTATTTCCTCGAAGGCCGGGAGGGAGGGTGAGAATCTCAGCGTGTGTGTCCTGCGGTCAGTCGGCCTTCGAGGATTTCTTGCGAGTGACTGCATGTGTTGCGATTTTGTTTCTCTGTTTTGTTTCTAATGTTCCGTTTCGTGATGTTCCGTGTTTATAAATATGTATGATAGTGAGCCCTGTCTATAGGAATTGAAGTACCAGGAATACAACGACACAAACAAACGAAAAGCTACCTACGCTAAGCTGGCATAAATATTGAAGGAGAATGAAACAAATGCAAAAAAAAAATAAAAAGAATCAATACTAAAAAAAAAATCAGCAACATTAAACCATCAGGAAATGAATCTTTGCCAAGTGATGTGCTGAAGAACATTTAAAAAAAAAAAAAAAAAAAAAAAAAAAAAAAAAAAAAAACCGGCATCACATGATCAACTATATTAATGACAACATGATTTTAAACTAATATTATTTTAATTTAGTTTTTATGTCATTTAAACTTAATTTTATCTTGTTGATGTATTTACGAATGGAAATAAATCAATTACAGTAAAAGTCCAGTTATCCGAGTTCCGATTATCCGAGTTCCGATTATCCGAGTTCCGATTATCCGAGCCGCCTGGTTAACCGAGGCAAATTTTTGAAATATGATAGGAAGCTTTTATGAAGATATGGAACTACAGAAAAAGGCTGCTTCAAGTTTTACTAGGCAACTTAGAGAGAGGTAGCACTGTGACAGATTAAATATAGAAAATAGTAACAGCAGCCAACGCGTGCACATCATCGGATGCTGCCATCGTGAAGCCAACTCTGAGTCTGAGAAACCCTTGAGGATTTTAACCCCCTGTGTGTGCAGGGCCACTGCGATGAAATCCCTGCGGTAAAGGTAACCGGAGAAGAATGAAAAATCAATTCTACCTGCGCCAGACTACAGACCGGAGCGTGTGTGGGGGTATTGCGGTCCATGATTGCGGTAGACCTGTACAGGTTTCAGTCTCATTTATAGCTTTGTGGAAGAGAGATCGCGTTGTGTGCAGTGCCGTAACAGTTTTTCTTCTTTGTTTTGCTTCAAGTTACAAACGTACACGATATCAGATCGCAAGCTTAATAAAGTTATAGAAGAATTTATTGAAATTTATAAATCAGAACCTTGTCTGTGGCGTGTTAAGACCAAGGAATACCATGATCGCCCCAAGAGAGAAGCCGCGTATACGAAGTTATTGCAAAAATTACAAGAGTATGAATCTGACGCTAATAAGCAGACTGTGATTAAAAAAATCTAAGAAGCAACGTCCGAAAGGAGAAAAAAATATGCAGCCTCGTTGAAGTCTGGAGCGTCGACAGATGCAATTTATAAAATAACACTTTGGCTACAAGTTATTTGATTTTCAGGGTGATCAAGATACCCCAAGAAGATCGAATTCCAACATAAATGAGGAAGAAAGTGATTGCGAGGTAAATAAATTACAAATTTATCTTTGCTGAATTTTTATTTATTTTAACTGGAAATAATGTACAATTTAAGTTCTTGGCAGCATAGATTAATGTTTATAACAATGTTAGGTGAATCTGTTTCTATTAACAAATTTATTTTGCCATGGCACTTTACCCACATTTACAAAGTAGTTGTTGAAATCTTCTCTAAATTTTTTAGCGTCATTAACAATATTTCCCAGGTTTTGGCGATTTAAATTTTCCATGTTCGAACGCAAAGTATCATAGCCTGCAGACGCAATATTCCCGTTTTCAGTATCTTCCTGATAAAAACACTTTGAAGTTGCATAGGAATTTGGTACTTGTTCAATCAAAAAATTGTGTAAGGCACAGGTTACCATCACTAATTTTTTTATGTTCTTTGGTTCTACATTAATTTGTGTATGGTATATGCGAAATCGCGAAGCCAATATACCAAAAGCATTTTCAACAATGCGTCTCGCCGAGAGCTTGAGGCGATATTATTGTAGAAAACTTAAGGCAATCATATGATCTACCTGTTGCAAGTAACCTTAAAGTTGCTGCAAGTCTTTAGTGTGGAGAAATAGCACTTCTCATTATGATATCCTTTTTCTGGATTAATGGAGTAATCATTGAAAGTAATTTTAGATAAACTGATTCATCCATACGCAAGTAATTGCAATAATCTTTAGGTTCTATTCTCAATTCGTTCAACAAATTAATTTGAGTATATTCTTTTCTTTTCGATAACCACTTTTTACGCCACTTTTCACGTTTTTTTCTTTGTTGTTTACATTTCAAAGCTATTAAGAAGCCTACCACTGCCAAAGCATCATCCTCTGACGATTCCATGGTTATACTGGGCTCAGTCTGTGCTCCGGTACACCTGTCCGGTTTACCATTACGTGTGTTGGCTCCGTCGGTTTCCGATCTACCTGTCAGGTAGACATCTCCGGTGTACCGGAGCGTCTGTGGCCGCCATAAGGCCTGTTCCCACGATCCCAGGTAAACGGAGGCGAGACGAGACGGGACGGGACGGGACGCCATGGGAACAGGGCCGCCTCTGCTAGCGGAGACGAGACAGAGCTACCCACTTCGAGTCGGTATAGATCACAGGCGCGTGTAGCGGTGCAATGTTGCCACTGGTTTACAGCAGCGGTGCGCTCCCCTACTGCTGCTGTAAAGTGCTCAGTGCCAGTGAATGTGTCACTTCAGTTCGTTTCGGTCCGTACTTTTGTGTTGTCGACTTGTGCGTGATAAATATGGAGTGGTCAAATGAAATGATTTTCGAGTTTTTGAGTGCATACGAAGACGAACCAGCTATATGGAACACCAATACCGCAGAGCATAAAAACAGAAACGATTTATACGATGCGTGGACTAGAATTCAAAGTAAATTAGAGGATGGTAACATCCCGATTAAAGAATTAAAGAAGAAAAGGATTAACTTAATGTCGACTTATAGGAAGCTACGTAGTAGAGTTAAAGACTCCATGAAGACGGGCAGTGGTGCAGGAGATATTTATAAGCCTGATTGGCCGTTTTTTAATACCATGTCGACATTTCTGGATGCTGTATATATTCCGAAACAAACGAAGAATTCCGAGGTAAGTACATCTTATATATATTTAAAGTTTGCTTGTTTGGAGGGTTTAAACGTGATAAATTTTTAGTTTCTGTGCGATTTAACGTTTGAAGTTTTTGAAGCCTCTGTGTGTCACAGCATGATTCTAGATTATGTGTAGCAACTTACACGTGATTTAGTACTCAATATGCTCCAAGGAACAATCAAGTTAGAAATATCCAAATTGATCCTCAGTACCCATTTCTTTCTGTTTCACTTACATTTCTCAATGAATACTACTCGTGTAGCTATGAAGTAATTTTTTTTAAGAGTATTTATTTCGATATTGAAGGATAGTGCCAACTGTTTTAAAAAAAGTTATTGAATTTGAGAGATATTTTATTGGTGTTAGCACATATATTAATTTTTTGCCAAAATTAGCTGTTAGCCAGAAATTGATATATTTTAAAGCCAGATTGTACACTGTATCACAGCAGCGTAAGTCAACATTACATAATTCTGTTAACAATACTTCTGAAACAATTTAATAGGATTCTATTCTTTTTATGGTTTCCAATATTGTTATCAATGTCTGACAGTTAAATTCATTTCTAGCAACGTTATTTTCATTGTAAATCTGTTATAAATCAGTGAAGGCAATTAATTATCCGTTCACCATTCCCGAGCGACGCCGGGTACCATGGCTAATTTATTCATATTTAGCATTAATACATATTTCAGCTATTATTTTCTAAAACAAAATTACATTTCTAGTCTTAATAATTATTTTGCCATGCAACTGCACCATCCATTTGGAAGAATTCAGCAAAATGGTCTCTTACAACCTTGGCAGAAAGCGGAGGTTTCCTTGGTACATTTCTCAGCCGTTGTAATGAAGTAATTCCTTCTTGGTCACTACGCCATGAACCAGGTTCACGACGCCAACTTCTTTATCTGCATCAAAGGAACCAACGGGAGTGTACACTGATCTTGACTTTTTAGAGCGTCTTAAGAAGTTGTGTAGTAAAGCACATGTCATAACAACGTCAGTCACACTGTCTGGTTGTATTAGCATAGATTTTCTGAGGACTCTAAAAACAGCAGACATAATACCGAAAACGTTCTCAACTATTCGTCGAGCTCGTGAAAGCCGATAATTAAACACGCGCTCTTTTGATCCTTTATTGTGAGTTCCAGGATATGGTTTCATCATATTTTGAGTTAGAGCAAATGCGCTGTCTGCTACAAAAATATATGGCAGTGGCGTTTCTTTCATTGGCAAACATTCAGCTGGAGGAAAATTTAGTTCATTGCCACAAATTTTTTTGTATAATTCTGTATTTCTGTACACGCCCCCATCACTTATTCTTCCTTGACACCCACAATCCACAAAAATAAAATTGTAGTCTGCGTCTACTAGAGCTAGAAGCACAATGCTGAAAGTGCTATGATAATTGATGAACTCGGACCCACTATGGATAGGACTTTGCATTAAAATATGTTTGCCGTCCAGTGCTCCAAGGCAATGAGGAAAATTCCAAATTCTGCTGAAATCTTTTTCTATTTTTAACCACTCAGATGTAGTTCGAGGCAACTGAAACAAACAAATTAGGTAATTGAGTATACAAAGTAAAGCAAGAAGTTAATTTTAATTTTTTTTAGGGCCCTGAAGATAAAGAAGATACCGAAGAAGATGATAAGGAAAACGATGTTGGAAACGATGAAAAGAAACAAGAAGAGGCTGGAGGATATGAACAATCGTTTAAAGAACCTAAACATCTTCCAAAACGTTCAAAAAGAGAAGATATCGAAAAAAAATGGATGAAGCCTTCAATTATTTTAAGCAAATGAGCCAAAAGCCAGAGCGAGATGATTGTGCCTTGTATACAGATTTATTGTGCAAAAAACTGAGAGGATTGCAAGAGAAAGTACGAGAAATTGCAATGCTTGAAATTGATAGATTAGTTTATCAGTTGAAAAACGAAACACAAATATATCAGCCACAGCCTTTTATTCATAGTTCCCACAATCAATCTGCTTTTCCACAACCATTGCAACACATGCAACATTTTAATTATTCACAGCAGTTGCCAAGTTTCTATTCACAATCACAGCCCTTTAATTATAATTCCCACCATCAATCTGCTTCTCCAGAACCATTACAATACACGCAACATTTCAACTATTCACAAGTTACCAAGTTTCCATTCATCTCCTTCCTCAAAACCATCATCAAACATGGAAAACTCTAATCATTCACAACAGACACCAGATTTCGATTCATCCCTTTCCCCACAACCATCATCAGACACGAAAAGCTGTAATAATTCACAACAGTCACCTAGTTGAAACCATCTATTTCTCTACTACTAGTTAAAAAAAACCACATCAATAACTTAAAAAAAACAACAAAAAAACCAGTTGAAACAATTTTACGAATTGGAAGTTAGAAATATGCTTAAGTGATTCAATTTAATGACCTAATTATTGTTTATCTTAATTATGATTAATAAGTTAATATTTCTTGGTAATAAATACTTTCTACAATAGATACTGCTTACTTTTATTTCTTGTGATAATTCCTGTGACAACGCTCTGCAAACATCAGTAACACTCCTTGAAACGGTTTGGACAGATACTTTAAAAAAATAAGAAAGGCTATGGTAGCTGTCTCCTGTTGCCAGAAATCTCAGAGCAATTGCAAGCCGTTCTTGAACAGGAATACATTTTCTCATGTTTGTATCTTTTTTTGCAATGTGAATGCCAATTTTATTTAGAAGAAATTCGTAGTCTTCTATAGACATTCTACAGAAATTTTCAAATTTCTGACTCGGTTCTTTAACAAAATCACTTAACATATCCGATCCATTGTATCTGAAATTTTTTGTAAAACATGTTAATTTGTAAAATTAATGGAATAAATTAACTATCTGTTTAAATTATATGGAAAATAACTTACCTCGACCGGCTCTTATTAAATGACGACACCCACCAACGTCTTTTCTTCTTCTTTTTATCTTTGTTCAGTAAACAGTACGCACTGAATAATACAAAAGCGGCTGCAGAAACAACAGCGTTTCCTTCCTCTTCTTCACGTGGCATGTTGGATGGTAGCCCAAACGACACTACGCAACGTGGTGAGGTTGTGGTGGCGAGGACTGGAGGCCTACCTGCGGCCCGCGGTCGTCCCTACACTTCGTCCCGTCTCGTCTCGCCTCTATTAACGGGGATCGTGGGAACCCACCTTTAAGGCGATGGTCATACACAGCCTTTTACCAGTTGACAGTGAGGAGGGTCACTTCCTGTTAGCGGCTCAACACCCCGCCGGTTTCCTGGAAGTTGGATCAGGTAGGTAGCTGACCCGCTTGGTCACCGTGTCGCTGGCAGTTTACGTCAGCACAGAATAATTATTACCTGCTGCTAATAACCACACTAAACAGATAATGTAATCGTAATGTTCTCATACCATTACAATATTACAGTACTAAGGGGAACGATAGTAAAGAACAAAGAAACCCCTCACAGCGTCCAAGATATTTGGACATCAATTCGTATCAAAGTGCTTGTTGTATATTTGTGAATATAATCATTGAACTTGTAGCTCTTTAACTTAATTATTGTTTTTTAATTGCTTTCCTTATAGGGTACGAAATAAATAAATTCCAATTTCTGAAAGTACAAATAAAGAAAGAATACAAATAATTATATGTACGACATATTATATCTCAGATTTTATTTGTTTGGATTGTGACTGAAATTTGTTAGTGAGGGAGAACTGACCTGTAGTCATAAATGGTACTGGGAACTCGCGAAAACCACGTCAACTTTTTGGCAATCACAACACAATCTTTGTATCCTAATACTGTTGGAAGCGGCTACAAAAAACACGTATCTTTTCTGTTCTTTCTCGATACTATTAACAAACCTCTTGCTATAACACTATCTCCTATGTATACAAGATACAATTACTCTAGATTCGACAGTTAAATGGTATGTTAGAATTAACTTTCCAGGAATTTTTGTAATGCACCTATTCCATGCTCCGATTCATCATCCTCATTAGTGCTGATTGAAGTCTAAAGAATAAACTTTCAATATTGTTAGTAAGAGTGGCCCAATTATGAGCTCAAGAAAATACAAAGTACGATCTAATTTGGCATCCTTAATAATAATAATTATTAAAACAGGCCTCGAACATTTAAGAAAACCATGGAAAACCGAAAACTGGATGGCCGGACGGGGATTTGAACCCATGTCTTCCCGAAAGTCAGGACCGAGCACTACGTTCATCCACCTGACTCGGATTCGTTTTCGAGATATGAACTCCGGTCTCACCAGATCGTCTACTCCATACTATATGAAGTGGCTATTGAAAGGAATGGCTTTTGTTTTTTCTTTCCTTACTGAGAGAACAAAATAAGCAGTTTCTGCGAGAGCAAAAATATGACTTTGGAGTGCCTTTGTTGAATAATAAATGGATAGCTAAGCTTGCGAATATGGCAGACAAGCATTGGTTTTAACTATTAAAATATTTTTCCCTTTTTTGTCGGTCCGCAAGTTTAAAAAAACGTTGAAGTACTTTAGTATACTATAGCATGTTCAGTTAACAAAGGCGGCTCAAGTTCAGTCTGATCTATCCCCACTCCATTTTTCTTACCCCTGCATAGAAGAAAATTTACCACTCTCGTAAGTGGATACAGTGGTCAGCTTGGAGAGGTAGGAACGGAGGGGGTGGTCAGGCGAGGTGCGGGACGCGGGGAACATTACCTCCATTTCGGATTCCACGTTGGACTGCATGTTCACTTTACCCGGTAGAAATACAGTGTTAGCGGCATACTGGAACTCTATCCCCAGGTCACACGAAATTTATTATTAACGTGCAAAGTAGCCAAATTATTGCTGGATTTCAGCGCGTTATATTGGCATACTAATTTCTCCTGGTATACCCATCCTGTAGTTGCTCAAGCGGATACTCGGCCACTGTACACGATATTCGGGCCACTGATCCCCCTTGTTCCTCTCCAATTAAGCTCACTACTAATAAGTTGCGGCCAGTTTAACAGCCAGCCAGCCATAGCTTAACTCAGGGGTCCCCAAAGTGGTCGGTATCGACCCCTGGGGTCGATAAGAGTTCTCCGGGGGTCGATTAATACCCGGGGGTCGAAAGGGGGTCGATTGATAAAAAAGAGGATCAGTTAAATGGTCTAGGAAAAAATGGGAATATTCCAACAAAAATCCAAAATAACTGACTAGCCCCGTTATAACTTGAGTTTTAAGGAAGCCTGCGTCGCTTTAGGTATGTGTTAAGGAGAAAACATACTGGAGCGGAGAGCATAGCAACGACGAGAGCGAAGTACAAAGCAGCGAAAACAAACAAACCAATTGGATTGTTGCGGTGACTCATACTGGGGCGCAAAGCGGTGAGGTAATAATGGAGCAAAGCTTATCGTTCAAACTGTTTGATTTCGCCGCTTTATTCTTCACTCGCATTGCTGGTTTGTTGGCGGTTGTTCCTGTGAGAAACAAATGTAGACCAATTTACGAATTGTGTCTCTTCTAAGGTCCGTCTTTGGGGTAAGAAAGAAGTTCAACATCATAATTATTTTATTTTAGCTAAGCTACGTGATGAACTCAACAAGTATTAAATCTTTATTTTTTATTTACTTTGGGTATTTAAGCATTTTATATTCGGGAGGACGCTGGTTCGAATCACCGTCCAGGCATCCAGATTTGGGTTTTGCATGGTTTCCCCAAATCACTCAAGGCTAATGCCGGGATGCTTCCTCCAAAAAGCCATGGTCGAATTCCTTCCAGTTCCTTCTCCGCAGTTCCATCCCGCCTCTAGTCACCGCGCTGTCGACGATACGTAAAGCCACAAGGGGGGGGGGGGGGAGAGAGAGAGAGAGAGAGAACGCTGCTGGTTCATTATACACAAGTTGCACTGTTAAATTCTAGTATGGTTTCCACTCTATGTATTGTATATCTAAATGTAGATTTTGTCCTTTACATAGAAGATATCGTAATATACCGAAAACCATTAAATTTAGATACTTCTTTTTTATCTTTTTCCTATCTAATTCTATTGAATAGGTTACTTTTAGATGTAATTATTATTCCTTCAAGTCTAGGTATCTATTGTTAGCAAAAAGTAGCAACAATGCACTCTGAGCAAGAACAGGCAGTTCTTTATAGCTCGTGCGGTAATAAGTTGCGTCTCTTACTGCTGCTGTTTTGTTGTGCTGCGTACGTATCGTGTTGTTCATATTATAAATCTGAGTTTAATACCTACGATGTCGTCTACCAGTGCTAAGAAGAAATGCAGACAATATTCACACGAGTATTTGAAATATGGTTTTGTGCCATCTTCTGCTAATGAAACTATTCCTATGTGCTTGTTATGTGAAAAACTTTCAGCAATGATGCTAAGAAGCCGGCGAAAATAAAAGACCACTTGGAAAGGATCCATTCTGATAAGAAAAACAGAGATTTTGAGCATTTCAAAATGCTAAAAGAGAAATTGAGAGTTCGGCCAAATTTAAGTACATATTTGAAGTCATCTGCTAGCGCTGATAGTGAAGGAGGACTGAAGACAACCAACAGCATCTCTCTTAACATAGCAAAGAAAGGCAAACCGTACACAATTGGTGAAGAGATTATAGTACCAGCTATAAAAGATGTAATTGAAAATATTATGAAGAAAGACTCTCAACTATTTTTGAAGTGCATACCATTGAGTGCAAATACTATGCAGCGACGTATAGAGGAAATGGCCGATGATGTGGAAAGAACTTTGACCTCTGAGCTCCAGCATTTTAAGTTTGCTATTCAACTTGACGAATCAACTTTCGGAAGTTCAAATCTTCTCATGGTTTATGTTAGGTTCCATAGTCCTTCCCTGAATGATACTGTTGATGAATTTCTGTTTGCTAAATATCTTCAAACTGTTTCAAAAGGTGAAACAATTTTTTTTATGTTTGCAAGATTATTTGAACAAGCACAACATTCCTTTCGGGAATATTACTGCAGTAGCTACTGACGTTGCACCTGCTATGGTAGGCCTTTATAGAGGATTTTTCGTCTTTCTGAAGGAAAAGGTTCCTAATGTACGTACTGTTCACTGTGTCCTACACAGGCAGCATCTTGTAGCCAAAAAATTGAGTGGCGACCTGCATGATACTCTAAAAGTGTGCATTACGTCAATTAATAAAATTAAAGCTCATCCTCTCAATTCCCGATTGTTTGCGAAGTTATGTGAAGAAAATGATGAACCTTTCAATCAATTACTTTTGCACACTGAGGTAAGGTGGTTGACAAGAGGTGATAGTTTGCAGAGGTTTGTTGACTTGTACAACTCGTCTGCAGAGTTTCTTAAGAATGTGGATCCATTACTATGTGACGAGTTAAAACAGTGCAAGAACCATCTTGTTCTATTTGGCAGATCTTATTCGAAATTTAACGAAGTACAGAAGCGTTTGCAAGGAAAAAATGTTACAATTGTTCAAGCTCGAACAATTATAATGGCCTTTCAACTAAAAATAAACCTGTTAAAATCTTCACTGGCACGTAAAAATTTTAAATATTTTTCAAACTTTCGACTACTAAAAGAAAATGAAGAGATACCCGACCGTGATTTGGAGATATATATTAAACATCTCGATAAATTAAGAGAAGATTTCAAAGCACGTTCCTGAATGGTTTGCTTCTCCATTTGATGTTAACATAATGAAGGTAATGAACGTGGGTTAGAAGACGAACTGATTGAAATATGCGTAGATCTGGAAGCTAAAGCATTGTTTAAAAATAAAAACCTCAGCGAATTTTGGAGCAATAACAATATTGCTACAAAATACCCCAAGCTCAGCAGAAGACGAATCTTTCTTACTTGCATTCCCAATTACGTTGAAGCTGGCTTTAGCCACGCGAACGCTATTTTAACAAAACAGAGAAACAGACTGAACTTGGAAAACCGTGGTGATTTGCGACTAAAACTTACCAATTTTCAACCGAACATCAGTAATCTTGATGCTACCCTTCAGACCCATCCATCTCACTAATATCAGCTACTTTAATAAAAAGGTATGTTAACATGTTTTTAATGTATTCAACAGTAGTCGTAAAATGGCAGATGGTTTTCATCGAATATAATTTATTTAAATTTTCAATGATTATTTTGTGTTTTACATTTTATGACACTTACGGTTATAGGCTAGTTTCCATCTATCTATAATTTTTTTATTATTTTTACGATTATAATAACAGTGTAAAATATCCCTTTTTTCTGTTAGTGTTGTTGGGTGGATTTTTTAAGGTGTGGGAACTATAAATACTTTCTTTGGGTTGTTATCCAAGTCTCCTTATCGCTTAGCATCAAAAATGCTAAAAATGATTTAAAATTTTCATCAGTGGCGGATCCAGGAATTTTTCAAGCCGGGGCAAAAACTGTAGGAATGCCGCCCCTTGCAACATTATTTGCAGCTCCCATTTTTGCCGTCTGGCCCCAAGTGTCGCCACCTCGATTGTCGGCCAAACACACTGTTGTCGCCGCCCGGCGCCCAGTGTACTAGTAGAGCTAAAAAAAGAAAAAAAATTCCGTGACTTAAATCGCCGCCCTTTAAACATGATTTTGCCGCCTCCTTGAAGTTGGCACCCCGGTGTACACCCCCCCCCCCCCAGATCCAGCACTGGTTTTTATTAAACGTTTAATCTGGGGGTCGATGAGAAGACAAATGTTCTGTGAGGGGGTCGACGTGATAAAAAGTTTGGGGACCCCTGGCTTAACTCCTCTCACTTAAGCCCGACCCCAGCTGCCGCCGACCCCACTCCACTGAGCACAGGTAGCGAGGCCATTATAGTACCTCAGTTAAATAGTTCCTGCACTTTGTATATAGCAATAAAACTTTAAAAAAGCGGTCAAAATTACGAAAATTTTTGTATTCCTGAATAATTTTCTAAGGAAATTATAATTCCAAAAACTAATAATGATTAATTATTTGCTTATTTTATTTTTTACATACTATTATCATTAACAAAAATAATAATTTTATCAAAAACATATTGATATATTTCGTGATAACCTAAATGTCGCGTAAACTTTCTCTAATTACTTAAGAAACGTTCTATTTTCATCTCCTGTAAAAAAATTTTGTGACTTGGTGCTTATAATTGGACATAGAAAAAATTGTAAAAAACTAATAATTAGCGCCATGTAGATTAAAACGAAATGCATACCTTTCTTGATGGTTGGTTTGCGAAGGTAAAACATATTAAATCAGTACAGACACTGTAGTATATCACACAAAGATCAACTGCTAATCTTCATTCTTTATCTTGCTGCAACGGAGCCATCTATAAATAGACAGTATGACGAAAACATCCAGAGATGGCCGAGCATCTTAATAGTTAACATGTAGATTTAAAAGAAAAACACTCCTTTATTTATGTTTGGTTAGCAATTTTAATTCAAGGGCAAAATATGTTCAAGCGGTACAGAAACATAAATAGGTCATCTTCGTTCCACAGTGACTCAATGGACAAAAAAAGAAAACATTTTATGTGGCCATTGGGCCGTTAGGAATCGTAATGCCTGACAGACATAATGGTAAAACTGGCCTTTTATTATAGTTGATATCACTCAAAAATTAACACATTACTCGCAGTGATATCAAAATATAGTTTCAGTATCTATTAACCTCGTTGCTCCTTTAGGCGATTCTTAAAATGAATAGGTAGCTTGCCAGACCGCTCCTGTGCTTGGATCAGATAATTCGGGGCTTGTATTATATTGGCCACGTTGAGATTAGTTCAAGGTAGAAAGAGGTGGGGAATTGCATTAAACTAATCAAGACTCTGGTGACAACAGTTAATTATTTTTGATAGTATATATTTCCATTGTTACTTGAAATAATTTCAGCTGAATAAAGATTTTAAAGGTTAATTACAGTTATGTTGTATTCTTTATATTTGTTATCATATTAACACAGGACACCTACCACTGAATAGGACATTAATAAAAAATACACCGATACTAGTGACTAAGTGGTAACGTGTATTACTGGCATTCGAGAATGTGTGGGTTTGATTCTCGATTCGGCTATTCATATTTAGGTTTTTCACAAAAACACTCCAGACGAATACGAACATAAAGACCGTTGACTGTTTCATTTATCTTCCTTAGCAAAAATCGTTTCTCAAATTGACGTCAAGCGCCATAAAAAAATATGTACTACAGGAATCAGCTGTTTCACTTTTATGCTTGTTGTGTACAAATGCTGGAATGTGCCAGGCTGTTACATAATTATATTACTCAGCAGACCATGAGAATTATTAGTCTTTAACAACTTGTAACGTTTTTAAACAAAATAAAAGTTTAATTTTATTTTAATGGCTTAACATAGTAATAACGCTTGGAACTAAGAAGTGATATAGGAAATATAGCTGTGTTTCAGACGCGACTCGAATTAAACGTACGAGGGTGGTTTGAAAAGTCCTCGGAATGTATTAGAATTAAGTATCTTACCTCGGTGGAACTGCTTTTATTTTTCGACATAGTCTCCTTGTAGACTAATGCATTTGATCCAGCGATGTTCCAATGCCTTGATCCCATCTCGAAAATGAGATTCCTCCAGGCCTGCAAAATACCTCTCCAATTCGGCTGTCAGTTCTTCCCTTGTTGAAAATCTCCATCCACCGAGGAAATTTTTCAGCTTGGGGAATAGATGAAAGTCTGATGGTGCCAAATCAGGTGAATAAGGTGGGTGTGGCAACAATTCGTACCTCAGTTCATGAAGTTTTGCCACGGCAATTACACTTTTGTGCGGCGGAGCGTTGTCCTGATAAAAGATGACGTTTTCCCTTGCCAAACCAGGCCTTGTTTCGTGTATCTTTCCTGTAATTGGTCTAGGAGGTTTGCATAGTATTGCCCCGTGATTGTTTGGCCAGTAGGAAGACAATCTATCAGCAGAATGCCTTTTGCATCCCAGAAAAGAGGCCATGACCTTTCCGGCTGAACGCACTGCCTTTGCTTTCTTTGGTGGTGGTGAATCAGCATGTTTCCACTGCTTTGACTGCTGTTTTGTCTCTGGGGTATAGTAGTGGACCCAAGTTTCATCTGTAGTCACAAACCGGCGCAAAAAATCTTATTGGTTGCTCTGAAAACGGGCCAGACTTTGTTCGGACATTTCCAATCTGGTGCGTTTATCGTCTAGTGTCAAGAGCCGCGGCACCCATCTTGCGGATAATTTTTTCGAACCCAATTCTTCGGGTAAAATGTAATATACCCGTTCAGAAGACATTTCTACATCTTCAGCAATCTCCCGCACTTTCAGTCGACGATCCTCCATGACTATTTTAAGCACTTTTGCCATAAATTCTGGGATCGTAGCACTTTCTGGCCGTCCACTACGTGGATCATCATCCAAGCTCTCCCGATCAAATTTAAACTCGCTGGTTCACTTGGCAACAGTTGAAAATGAAGGAGCAGAGTCCCCTAGTGTGTTCTGAAAGTCGGCATGAATTTCCTTTGCTTTCATACCATTCTTTACAAAGTATTTAATCACTGCTCGAATCTCAGTTTTTTCCATTGTCACAAATCACTACGCGGGAACAACAACAAAGAGTCGTCACTACCACACTCCTGCAGCCAGAGCACTGACGCGCCACGTGTTCACTGACAAAGGATGTGTGATTATTGCGCGGGAACCTCGTTGCTCTAGCACTGACATCTAGCCGTGATTCCGAGAACTTTTCAAACCACCCTCGTATTTCGATAACGATGATGAAGGCGATACACAAGGTTGTGCGATATATCTTTGAATTCGACACTAGTTATTCTATCGAATGATGTTAATTGCATTGATTTTTTCTTCATATTTTTTTCCATATGATCTTCTAAAAACAAGAAATTTCTTCGATTAATATCCACAAAGTAATGTTACATATTTATCAGAGATTGCACAACATCGTTTGAGATTTTTTTCCCCTTTCGTCTTCGTGCTATGAATCTGTCCCGACGAGGTGGTCTCGAGGTGGGTTTGCCGGTACACTTAACACGTCCTTCTAGAGCCGGACAGAATCTCTTCGCGAGGAGACAGTGATTAAGGACCAACGATATATCAACTCCCTGTCGCTGCGCTCCACTCGTCCGCGTGCACGAGTGGTTTCTTTCTGTATTTCATGCTCTTTGAAATAGAGAACCCGCCTTAAATTCACAATTACAATACACCACAACATTCATTGCATCGTGCCCAGATTTTTGTTTAGATAGTGCTTATGGAATAGCGCGTAGTGTTTAAATTAGAGATGCCACGAATATTCGGCTACTATTCGGCCTATACGGCCACTTTTTTTCCATATTCGGTATTCGGCCGAATGTTGCGTACTATTCGGCCGAATACCAAATCATGAAAAAAGGAAACTCATATATTACCCAAAAATTTAATTCCAAATTATTACATTCACAGGAGGCCAAAATGGAGCACGTGGTTTATGGATACTCCCATGAGACAGGTCGGAGCCAGTTACCCGCGAAAGCTACACAGTACACATTTTTGCTGAATATTCGGCTGCCGAATATTCGGTGCTTCGGCCGAGAGCGTGGCCGAATATTCGGTATTAGTCAAAATCACTATTCGTGGCATCTCTAGTTTAAATACATAAACAATGTATTTGGTGAGAGAATTAAGTAGGATTACGAAACTTACAAGAGGTTAGAAAGGATGCCCAAAACTAATAAAAAAAAGTAAAAATTTTCACCAACATAAAATTTAATGCACAGTTTCTCTTAACGCAGTCACTAATTGGTATTATAATAAATTTCACTCAGAAAATTCCACCACAGCAGACTATGCCAGGTAATTTATTTCTTCTAAAAATCGTAATATATTAATTTTTTATTCGTTCTCAAATTTTAAAATCATATTGAATATATCCTGTCACTACTATTTTTTTTTAACTTGCAATCACGTTGCGTAATAATAATTAACCGCTATCTCCAATAAATAAAAGTCCCCAACAACCATTTAATATGTTGCACGGTGATGAATAGCTCACACGTTTCCACGAGAAACACCTGGTAGCCGGTTAACTGTTTCTAACGCGACTAAATTAAACGATGACTCTCTTTAAACAGATGATTATTATTAATTTTTTTTGCGATTTACGGTTTCACTGATTCTGAGTAGCGTCTACTAATTATGTTCGGACTTTCGAGTCCCTGATTCACTGATGACTACATTCTGTCTCACTTAAAACACGGCACTATTACTTTGCCTCGACCAACTAACCTAGCCTGGAGCAACTACTGTAATTCCTCACTTACGGAAATAAAACTGAGTAAGACCGAAATTACTCCCAGTCAACTTCTCAAAAATGCAGACTCAGATAATTCAGCCAGCAGCACACACATACACACACACTTCTCACCGGTCACGATGCGATTGACTCCCTCATACTTGTACTTGGTAAAAGGGTACCTCCTTCACTCTGCTCCTGTATTTATAGCTGCTGACTAAATATATCTTTATTATGCGATTTATTGGCATGTCTCCAAAGTGCGGTTGTTGCACAGTGCAACTTTTTTTTCTTTTGCGCTGAATTCAAGATACCACTAAACTTACTGCTCTGTTCTGTACTGTGCTATTTAATTGAATTTATTTGCAATGGAGCACAGGCTCCGGTGGCAATTTCCCTACACCCCCATCTTCCCCCTATCCTGCACCCACCTACACTTGCCTCTACAAATTTTATCTTTAAATTCTTTCAACGTTTTCGGTAAATTATTCATCATTTCTCTTGGTAACTCATTCCAATCCCTGACACCCTTACCTAAAAAGATAATCTTCCCACACCTTTGTGCCTGAAATCGAGTGCCAGCTTGTGGTCATGGTCATCTTTTCCCTTCCATGCACTACTTTTCATACCTATTGCAATATCTTTCCATGCCTCATCGCCAGTATATGCCCTGTACACTACCATGACTCTCCTCATCCTCCTCCTGTCTTGCAATTAATCCCATTCCAGCTCCTTTATCATATCCGTCACCGATTGCATTCTGCGATAATTTCCAGAAACAAATCTAGCAGCCATTTTTTGCACCCTCTCCAACTCCTGTATTTGATACGTAAAATGAGGGTCCAGTACTACACTACCATATTCGAGCAATGGTCTGACCAAAGTTTTGTAACCCAACTCCCTCATTTCTCTCGTACATACCCTCATCACTCTCTCCAACAAGTGCAGAATTTTGAAACCTTTTCCTACCACTTGTCCAATGTGTCCTGCCCAGTTAAGCTTGTTATCAAAAGTAATGCCAAAATATTTATATTTCAAGTCTTCAGCAAGCAATTCTTTCCCCACCTTATATCCATAATTAACCTTTTGTTTTTTATTTGTGTATCTAATGAGCTGACTCTTCTTTGCATTTATCTTCATCCCATATTAAATCTGTTTCATAAAGTTCTGGGACCGTCATACGTTCCATATTGGTTTTGATGACCTGAGTTGTTACACAGTAATTTAAAAGAAATAAAGAAACAGATTTTCATCTGCTTTAAGACCTTTAGCCCCGCGCGGATGTAAAGCTATATTATTGGTTTCAACCCCTCATGGCATCACAAATCTGTCTCATTTCTTTGATCGATCTGGTAACCTCCGGGCCTTGCATTCCGCATGACGCGGGTTTGATCCCTGGTTCGGCCATACAGATTTCAGCTTTCGATAGTGTCCCGACATAACTCTAGATGGAAGCGGGAGTGTTACGTCAAAAGGTAATCTCAACTCTTCTCCAGTCTCTAATTAACTCGTTGTTACCTAGCCATAAAGCCCCCGCCCCCCCCCCCCCCAAAATAACTTTTTGCATATTATGAAATAGCCAGAAATATAAATTTTATTTGCCAAAATTATTATTAAAAAGGAGTTGAAAATACTTCCTTTGACACAACTGGTGTTGTTCAGGCTTAAGAGCGGGTCAACAACATAGTCACTAACGCCATAACACAATTCTAAATAACTAAATTCCACACAAGCTATCCGACAGTAAAACGAACAAATAAAATTACAGTCTAACTGTGAGGGACAGTGAAATTACAAACAAATGTAAAATGAAGAAAGATGTTTATCACGTTGCATACAAAGCCAGCCTGACACCAGAATAAATACTTACCAGATGTACCTCTAATAGTGAATAGGCCTGTGTCCACTAAGTGTAAATTTGATGGATTGCAGTTTTTAATGATTAATCATGCTAAGAAGATTACATAAAAGAAAATTATTTATTATAAAATATAAAGATTATTATCATTTTTCGAAAATAAATTCGGCAACAAAAATTAGGCATTCAGACATGTGACCACCAAAGCCAATCATGAAGCATTACGTCACGCCCTGCGAAACTCCATAGTAGTTCTCGACATTTCTGTAAGACAGAACAGGTTACTTAATAAATTTTTCGTTTGTAGCAATTTTTGTCAAGTTAATATGCTTGTTCTCAATTACATGTTGAAAGATAAGTATATTCGCTATGGAATCAGGATTTAGCAACGCAAACAGTAGTAATTTACCCATAACTGACGCCGTGACAGTTGACAGATTTTTCGCGTCAAACAGTGATTTTTGCTTATCAGAATTCCGCAACATTAAAACTTCGATGTACAATTCTATAATTCAGATTATAAACTTATACAGCATTATTTCAAGTTTCCTAAGCAATAACCTATTGTTTAGATATAAAGAACATTTATGACATCTAGCTTGGTTCTCGAGATATCTTGAATGAAAGGTGATTTGGTTAGGCTGATATGCATCCTGGTCTAGAAGAGAGATCTAAGTGAGATATAAAAAGATTTTTATCTTCACTTCGATACTATCGTTGGCGTGAACAATGTCATGAAATATGGTTATTGTTCGGTACTATTAATTCTGTACTGTATCGTAACTTTTCTGTTGCATCACTTTTAAGGTACGTTTCTTTTCGCTTTCATATATACTTTTCCTAGAAAAGTATATCCTAAAAACAGGTGTGGAGCAAGTTTTAAAACTACACCACTGCCAATTTCCCTTCTGATCCTAGCTGCATATGAGCCTAACATCACCTTTCAGTTAAGATATCTCGAGAACCAATCGAGATATCAAACAATTTTATTCTTTATTTTCGATTTATTTCGTCAGGCAGTATATGAATGTATTATCAAGTTGTGGCGCCACGATAATTACAGTTCTGCCAGAGTGTTTTTATTACATTAAACCTAACACTAGAAAAAGATTTTAAATCATAAAACCAAAGCAACTTGAACTTGAATAACCGTTATCAGCGCTATCTCAGACATGACCTCATGGAAAGTGCGAAAGGTGGGCGGGGAGTTTTTGTTTAGTGAAAATAACATGCTGGCATTTGACTTCCAAACAACGCAAACGCAACGGCTCCTTCCAGCTTAATGGTTCTCATTACACAACCTCACGCTGCCAGTAACCTCTAATGGTATAACTTTTAAAAACATTAAACGGGTTTCCTATTTACATTTAGAGATCCGTTTGATTCTACAAGTACCTAACTTTACTCATACTTTTACTTCAAACGACTGTGCTTTACTGCCTTTATAGTTGTGTCACGTTACCTCCAGTTGTCCTGTCCGTAGCAATCTCTAGCACTATCAGTTATCAGCAATCACAACTTCTGATGGTCCAATTTCTTTATATAAATAATTTACGCCTTTACCTGTATCAAAAGCAACATTTATTCAACAATATCTTCCACATCATTTTACATTACTCAAATACTTCTTGATACAACTACGATTCTCCTAAACAATTATACAAACAAAACCATCCTTGCATCAACCTTGTTCGTGCCTTTCTCTCACCTATTTTTCTGTTCCCTTGTTTTATTTATATGTCCTCTCTTTGCTATATCATAATCTCTGGCCTGCTTCTCCTTGCTGCCAATGAACACAAAATAACGCTGTTATAATAATTATTTATAAAAACATACCTCCAATTAAATTACATTAATAAATATTTATTTATGCCCGCTTGATGTATGCCGTTAGAGATTGCAAAGATGTTTACCGTAATCACGTGAAAAAGTCTAACTAAGTTTCTTCACTAAACTGTGTTTTTAGTCTTTCATAAATTTCTGAATGTTTTACTTTTTGTATGCTAAGGAACGTAATAATAATAATACGTTGTTTCAAACTTGTAAATTGCTCAAAAATAGCACTAGGCCGGGCGCACATTGACGCGCAGTTGACGCAGGCGGCGCAGCACAGTTTCTGTGTCTCTATGTTTTGGGGCGGAACAGCGCGTATTGAGACGCAGAGCAGCGCAGCGCAGTACTGCGCCGCACGTGGCCTGCGCCACGTTGTGATCACGACACAGAAACTGTGCCACGCAGCTCACTCGTGCCGGTTTTTGCCGTAACACTTCTTCCATAACACGTCTTCCGTTTTGCTTTACTTTAAAATAATTTTAAGCTATGGAACAAGAAAAATTGATTAAACTGGTGCGTAACCACCCTGCGATTCACAATACCAGTCATAATAAATACATAAAAATTAAATTTAAACAAGAAATTTGGACAAGGACCACCAATGAACCCGGCGAGTAAATTCAGCATTTATTTATCATAGAATTATCCACTTAACAATTTTCACTTTTATTTTCTCTTCTTGAATTCATTTTTAATAAAACTTAAAAACATTCAATGAACTCTTCACAGGTTTGCTGCCGGATAGCGTTTGTGAACGACAAGCTTTCGGCGACCAACTCCGTCGCCATCTTCGGGTGGCTACGGAGTTGGTCGCCGAAAGCTTGTCGTTCACAAACGCTATCCGGCAGCAAACCTGTGAAGAGTTCATTGCATCGACACGCCGGGAAAGTCTTCGTTCGCACACTTAAAAAGATTGATATATAGGCTATTATTAAATTATTTGTATTATTATTATTATTTGTACTACATCATTCAATAGTGTCCCCGAGAAACATTTTTTTTTCCCCTTACCGCGGGACACGTCCGACTGAATTGGGCTATTCTGCTTCTTCTCCCTCTTCAAGGCAACCTCCGTCCAACTAGTAACGAGAGAGAGAGGATTGTTCTGATGACAATTTCGTGAATAATTTATTGAACACTGCTTTTTTGGTTCCAAGTGTTTCTTATGTACTATTATGTAGTTTTCTTAAAAATATAATATGTAATAAAAGGGAAATACATTCTTATAAATGTTATGTACCATCAAATGGTTTTTGGTTCCAAGTGTTTCTTATGTACTATTATGTAGTTTTCTTAAAAATATAATATGAAATAAAAGGGAAATACATTCTTATAAATGTTATGTACCATCAAATGCTAAGTAATTAAATAAATAACCACGAAAATACTGCCAGATTTTATTCAGTTACAATAGGTATTTGAGCGTTGTCGATAAAATAACAGGTTGGATTATGCTGTGAATCTCCGCTCGAGTCGTCCGGAAATAATGCATAAATCTTTTGAGAATTCTCTTGTCACTGCAAATGCAGATGAAAGTTTCTTCTTTTCATATACTCACTTTTCCATATTTATCTAACTCAACTTCTGATAAAGTAATAACAATTTTCCAAGCTCGGCATCCCAGTCTGATTCAGAAATCAAAAATCAAGGTTTTGCATGGACGTTTTTGGTTACGCTTTTTTGTCGGTTTTTCGCACGACACAACAATGCTTTGTAAATTGCCTCACGAAACAGCGTTCTAATATACGCGGGCAACTGCCCGACACAGTACATGTTTTCGTGCTGCCCTGTCCTGCTCTGCGCTGCCCCTACTGCACCACGCAACTCAATGGGCACCCGGCCTAACGGTTATAGTGCATTCATTTAATAGAGGCGGCTCAAGGACAGTTTGGTCTATCCCCTCTCCGCTGCCTCTACCCCTACATGCGTAGGGGAAATTTACTAATCACCTGCCTGGACACAGCGATCAGCATGGAGAGGCAAGAAGCGCTCGCAGTCACTTTACTGAATTTACATTATATAAAAGAACAATGTAATACATAGGTATATGATTTCCTCCTAATATAATCTTGAAATATAGTCTTCGCGGGTTTACCGCCGTACATTGTTGAAGAGAGACAACAACGAGCTTTCGGCGGCTGGCTCTGCCGCCATCTTCAGGTTAGATGTGTGCTGCAGGGAGTACCAGCGCTGCACTGACAGTGTCTGGCCTCCGTGAGCCCTAATAAGGCCTGGCCTCTCCCCTCCCCTCGCTCCGTCCCGCGGCTGCCGTCTTGCGCTCGTCGCTGATTGGCTGGTGGGGCGTCATTTGAGTGTTTCCAGCGTAATCTCGACGTGATCGAATTTGACCTGTGATTCACCCTTAGGGAGAATAAAATCTCTTGATATTTATGAACTCTGGATTATAAATTGACGTATAAAACACAGACAGAGGCGATCGTGCTAACGTATAATTGAATCAAAGATCCATGGTTGGTAGACTTGAACTTGCTGAAGTACAACACTTTGACTTGTATTTGATCCTAAAAGTTCAGTTTGCAAAATTTGAATAATTTCTGTTGAAAGGGAGTCCGGAATTGCTTCGAATGCACCAAGTTGTTGTTGTCGTCGTCTTCGTCGTTGATGTCGTCGTCGTCGTTGTTGTTGGTGGTGGTGGTGGTTTTTTTATATATACTGAAGCTGGGTATTCATAATTTAATCTTTGGTCATAGTGTCTGCAAAGGCCAGACGACTTAATACAGATCCCAGATTATTAAACAGCTGAGCAACTCCAAAGAAATGAGTTGCCAACATACACGATTCAGTAACATATGAGGTCTGATGTCCAATTTAAATAACCTAATAACTCATGAACAGCGAACATGCACAAAGACCATTAACGAAAGAGATCTGTAAAATAATTAAATAAATCGTGATGTATAAAATTTGGTCAAGCGACAACATTAGCGAAAGTTTTATTTAAACTGAAATTTAACCTAGGCCGGAATGACAGTAAATAAAAGTAAATAAATCGTAATGAATAAAATTTGGTCACGTGAAACATTAGTATAAGTTTTATTTAAACTGAAATTTAACCTAGGCCGGAATGACAATTGTAATTCGTGGTTACAGGAGAGACCATGAGTAATTTAAGTTTTTATGTTGCTTTCATTAGCAACATGTTACGGAAAATCAAATCCACGTTTTTACAGCCATGAAGTTTATCGATATTTTTTCAACTATCCTACGAAAAGCAAACTTAATGAATGTATCAGGGCACTTAATTTGGTAACAGTTTCTTAGCTATTAAATTGTGGTCATAACCTGGAATTTCTTCTAATGATATCTCAGGTGTCACTTCAGAGCACATCCTCAAAGAATGTGTCCACTACCGGGAGGAACGCGCCGTCCTGGAGCAGCAAGTGGTTCTAGGGCCACCAGACTGGAGACAGCGGTTCCTAGAATCAGAAGAGAACTTCAGGGCGCTGTCCACCTTCGCCACTGTTGCTTTCCGAAGAAGAACAAAACTTCAACAAAACTGAAGAACAAGCGAAGGCAGACGTAGCATTCACAACCTCAAGAAGCTACTGATGTTGTCAAGTTCTGAGGTTGTCAGGTTCACCAACTCTGCAGTCCTGCAGCCCAAGGAGAAGAACACCACAACTAAATTCACCAACGAAGACAGCGGAAGGAACCCGGCCTCGATCAGGGTTAAGTAGTGTACGGCCTGTCCAGCCAGGCCCAAGGCATTGCGCCTTGCGCTCTTTCGGTACACTATACGGACGTCAAATAACCGAGGATCGTCTTCGCCCTCGGTTGTGACAGCATCGCCGGCACGAGGTTCCCCGTGGGCACGGGGCAACATTCCCGGTGGCTAAAGGTGCTTCTCCCACAGGAGAGTCCGACCTTCCACTTAAAGACTGGGGGGTGGGGGGGGGGAGATTCTTCCAACCCAATCCCAAGGCGGAGGTGTATCGAAGTCGTACGATAGAATGGTTTGGTCGGGGTGGCAGTTTGAGGGCTTCGGCCCAGTTGCTGCGCTATCGCAAACCCGGTCGTTGGACCAAACATCTGTACTCGTGTCTATCCACTCGCAAGCGGCAAAGTTCAGGTAGTTAGACAGAAACATGTGACAAGCAAGAAGAAATTGACACACAGATTCTAACTCACGTCTGGTGTACTGAATCATCTCTCTTACAAGGGACCCTTACACCTGATGATGAGGACAGAGGGAACAATCTTTGAAATATTGTGTGTAAACAACGTTTTATCTTCTTTAGTTTTCCGTGAAGAACACATTGACATTGTTATGTGCTCCCACTCCGTATGCACCGCATAGAAGCTTGTGATTTAATCCAGGACTTGATACGCAGTCTAGTATTAGGAATTGTGCACCACCACATGTTTTACCTTGTGTGGTTCAGTGCGATGAGGTGCCTCACACTGCATCGGAAAGGTAGAACGCAGTGGCCACGAGCCCATGCTCCCGCGTATCTGTAGCACTGACTGCGGTTTTTTCCGCAGCCATTAAGGCGAATGCCAGAGCGGTCTCCAATATCCGCCTCATAAACTACATATCGCACAAAGATAAAATACAGTTAAACACAATGAACATAGTTACACTTTACACAGACAGATGGCGACATTTCACTTCCTCCATTAGTACGTAGTACGACCTGCAGTTGGTATAGAATCTCTGTCGTAAGCGAAGGCATGTAGTCGTAAAACCGTAGCTCCAAATTCAACAATGCCAACGTTCAGTAAAACTGAACGAAGGCAGCCGACCTCAAAATTTTGTGAAGAAGAAGAAGAAGGTGGAGATGGAGATGATGATCAAGCCATAATGAAAATTTCTTCCACCTGCAGAAACCGAAGCAGCTAAACTCGTGTTAAGTGATGAACACCATCATCGTGCCTCGACTGCTTGACCTGATTAGAATGTCTTCAAAATTGAACGGCGTATTGAAGAAGGGGTAAAGAACATGAACCAAAAAAGCATCCATCCAATCGGCTTTTAATTGTCCTGAGGCTAAAAACCGCATAAAAAGCATCCATCCAATCGGTTTTTAAGTTTCGCGAGTCTGGCGCAAAACATGTTCAATATGCTGTCCACTGTTGTGTGCAACATGATTAAATCGGGAAACAGCATGTTCCCCAACCGATCGAAGTGTCACCGTGGTCAAGTTCAGAATGTGTTTCGCAATGCGTGTCTTCAATTTAGCTACGTTGGCAATCGGAGTACTGAACACAACATCTTTCAGATAACCCCACAGCCAGAAATCACACGGAGTAAGATCAGGTGATCGGGCCGGCCAGGCTGTAGGGAAATGACGACTGATAATTCTAGCATTTCCGAAATGCCGCCTCAACAACTGCTTCACTCGATTTGCAATGTGCGGAGGAGCGCCATCTTGCATTCATGTTCTTTCCCCCTTCTTCAATAATACGTCATTTAATTCTGACATCATTCTAATCAGTGGTTCGTTTTTTAGAGCGTTTTGAAACTTAAACTTTAATTATAATCACCCTGTACTTTACACTACACAAAAAGATGTATCAGAGGTGAGGGTTGGATTAAGAGTCAGTGCAATTCCCCGCCAAGACAGCGATTCGAGCCGGCGACCTTTCGATCACCGTTTAGACACCTTAACCACTCAGCTAAAAGACCGCTCTAGTACGTAAAATGAAATATGTCTTTAGCAAAAACGAGAATAGTATTTGATTAACATATAGAAACGAGAGTTTGTTCTTTTAGAAGAACCTTTTAAATTTTAAAATATACGACTGGAAATCTTTAATTTCACATATTGTAAATTTATGTGTGAGTGTTAATTTTACTCGTATGCTCAGCACTCTGCCACCGCCAGATGCAGTTAATGTGCCGCACCTGGCTGTTCAGACATTAGCAAGTTTCATGCCCTTTATTCTACTCAGGTCTGCGGTGGAAATTGACACTCGGAAATTTCATATCGTCCACAGGAGCCGCACTGTGGTGCTCGTTAGTAATGTGTATTTTCATTCCCTGTGTGTATCTATTAGCGCCATGTTTTACTAGTGAGAATCAACGTCTTTTTTTTTTTAAAGTCAATTGAAGAGCTTTTTGTTTAACCACTGCAAAATCTTGGTGGTGTAAGTTTTATAGTGGATGAGCTGTAAGACATGGGACTGTTTTTGCGGAGGAAGCTGGTAAAAATTCCTGTCCAGGGATGCAGATTTCGGTTTTCCATGGTTTCCCGAAATAAGTTCAGCCGAATTCTAGGACATTCATTAGTTTTTCTAAAGGTAGGTTAGGCGATGTTTGGACGGGGATAAACCTACGAGTTCGCGACTTCCCGTCACCGACATGCTATGACGTGTTGCGCGAATGATTTGCGCCTTGGACGCTTTATGGATCTGTAAAATCTTATAAGTTCTCGTCACCCACATGCTGTAATAGCAGTACGTCTGTAGCTGTAAGTATGACGTGATGTTCTTGAACAGCAGTGAACGTTTAGATTATACTTGTATCCAAAATATAGAAAAGAATATTTTTTGTTGCCTTTCAAACACAAAGTTTTTATACGATTTTGATTGAACTTTGCATACGTATGCTTTAAAACAAATAGAAAAATACTGTTAACTTTTGATTTACAAAGCCCACTTTCACCCCCTCTCCTTAATAACTGTCAACGTTGTTCATACAAACCCACAGTTTTTATCCGATTTTGACAGTACTTATCAAACGTATATTTCAAGACAAGGTGGTCTGGAAGTTAAGTGGTTCAGGCGCTTACTTACGAAAGTTCCTCTCTCCGGCCAAATTCTGTGCTGAGCAGGGATTTTTAGGAGTTGTATGTGATTATATGAGCTACGCCGGGACGTTCCGTGGTTCTGATTCCACATTAAACTGTATGAACTGAGGAAAGGAATTGGTCTTCGAGCCTCTGACACAATAACTTGGTACATCTCTTTCGGAGAGGTTCGACCAACCTTTGGGTTGTGGACTAAGTTAGTTTTAGTTTTTGGGAGATTTTTATGAGTTCGCGTATATATTTTTTGTTGTTAATATGATCAGTCTTTCGACTGGTTTGATGAAATCCGCCATCCCTTCATATCTTCATCTCAACATCACTTTCACCGACATGATAATATTAACAACATATCTCTAGCACTCTGGTGGCTCAATGTTTAAGCTGTGTAACTGGGGAACGAAAGGTCTCTGATTCGTATCTCTGTCTCGACGGGGACTTTCATTGACCCTTAACCCGACTTTCGCCTCTGGCACAGCTTGCTGTATACTGTGAATTACGCCAGAACGCTTCCGTGGTTCGGGTTCTACGTTAAACTGTAGGCTTCCGGTACCTGGTAGCACTACCGGGTTAGGTTAAGGCGGTTAAGACGGGCGGAATGCGCAGTCACCAGGTCATCACCACCACGCTCAATTATTGTTATTTACTACATCTGTAGCTATAAGTATGACATGTTGCACATATGATATTCATAGTTTTAAGTTTTCACTCCTGTCGTCAGTCCACAATGTCTGCTAATTTTTTTTATGGCTTTACGCCTAGTCGATGCAAAAGTCGTTAGAGTCGGGAAAGGACTGGAGGCAAGGAAGGGGAAAGACTACACTGTGGCCTTTTGTAGGAATCATCATGGCTCCTTTAAAATTCCATGTCAGAATTCCTTGCCGTTATTTATCAACAACCATCTCCCGCCGCTAACGATTTCGTAGTCGATGAGACGTTATGCCCGAAGCAACAAATAAGATAAAAAATATTAATGTTGAGTGAAACTCCGCTACAAGTATTCCCTCAACTCATACGTCTGTTTGGTTGGAGGCGAAAGAAATGAAAGCTGGTTGCAAACTCTAACCACCCTTTAAAGCACAATCGATTGGAATGATTCAACCTTTCAATTAAAATTATGTAATAATTCCGTGGTTATTGAAAGGAAGTTTAACTGAACCGAGATTTCTACACCAGTAAAGCTTCGACGAAAGTTAATTGTGGGTGTGTCTGATTCTGAAAGGAAGAGGTAATGACGTGGCAGCATTCTCTGGTCTCGCACTAAAGTCTAAACCAACCCCGCCGAAATTTCACAGGCATCAGTCAATACTGAGCGCCAATGTGAGGCTGATGTCTGTCGGACCCTTCCACAGCAGCCAGAACTGCAGCTTCTTGGGATCCGTAAGTAGAATTTTCTGTTTTTTACTGGGAAAACGTTGAGATAGTCGATTTGCAGTTCCAGTGGTAGTAGGAGGACGTAATACTGGGAAAGGATCTACTGATCAAGGGCAGATAATGTGTATGCACGTTTGGAAAGGGCGTGTTTGAGCTAAGTATATAATAAAATATAAGGTCAAAAAGTGTGTGGTGGATTGGTAGAAGCAGGAATCGTTATGCGGCTGTTGAAATAATGGATTTCTTAATTCTGCAGTAAGTATGAGAGCGCCGTGACTGAGATATTGGTGGCCCAGATGAAGGTGGCTTCATAGAAATTTGTTTAAAATCTGAGCCCAGAAGTTCCCCTTCAGCCATTTTAACTGATTCAAATTCTTATATGGTAGTGATATAAACTTTCTCACAGTCAATGGAATAGAAGTTTGAGTTTCCAGTTTGTTAATGGACTATAGTTTCAAATGCCTACCTGACTTCCCTACAGGAGAGGCAAGAATATTGAGTCACAACACGTCTTGAAGAAGGATGCCACGATCGGACGGTAAAGTTAACGTTTCGTTAAACTTGTAACTACAGTATTAAACCTCTATTCTATTCGCTGGAGTATAAGTGTTCACGTAGGAACAGTGCTACTCGATGTTATAATACACGGAGAGAGTTTCTGATTTTGAGGTGGCTGTCATTATTTCATTATAATCTCTCTCTCTCATTCTGAGGATAAAATAATATTTCATGGACAGTATCATTTGCATAAACAGTCAGTGTTTATATGTGCTACATAAGGAAAAGTGTGGATATTTCAAATTGTTTGGTATTAGAGGAATAATTACCTAAGAGGGATACTGAATAGTACACGCATATAACATTTGTGGTTTTTCTAGGAAGACACAATATTCTGAAAGAGGCCTCTAGAAAGGGCAAATTATAGTTAAAATAGGAGCGCATTAGTTAAAGAAAATTGGCTATTTAAGAACAAGACGAAGAGTTTACAGTATTATTTACATGTTTGTGTAATTGTTGAATTAATTACACATAAATTATAAGAATAAACTGGAACTATATTGCAAACGATACACGTCGTCAACAGCATGATACAGCAATGAAAGTCGATACGGATGCATTACCATGCTATTAGGGGCGCGATATCGCAATTGGGGCCACGGGAGACATCTTCTGGCAGGAAGTGGCAAATTGCCTTGAAGTAGGAGCCATTAGGGACGAGACATCACAGAGAAGCATCCTGTGTCTTTAGTTTACAAATGCTGTGGAGAGGTTGGCTTAGACTCTTTTTTATATATATAATTTAGGGGTTACGGATATTGTATGCACCCCTCATCACTTTTTTTTTTTTTACAAACTTTTGGTACTAAGTTATGCAGATAACTTACCAGGACATAGGGATTACCTATTCATACCAAAAATGTTTATATTATAATGATATTATTGTTTAGAGGTTTTTCATTATCTTTATTTAATAAAACATCTCCAAAAATGTATTACAATTATTTATTCTCAGATAAATTTGGTGGGAAAGTTTCCAATGAAATCTGAATTGAATTTAATATGACACAAGGCTCACTTTATTTAAATACATTTCGTAATGTTTAAACAAAATATCACAAAACACTACGAAATTCACAAGAATCATCTGATAAGAATTAAAAATGGCATCAAATATAATTATCATAAAACGTGAGTGCTGAGTGTTCATCGGAATATAATACAGGCACATGCCTTTAAATTACGATTTACAACCAGCTCATAAAATGATAGGTAGGATACTGAATTCAGGGACGTTTCCAGTGTCAAATTATAGAAAAGCATGGATGCAGTAAACCCTATAATTTCGCTGCATTACCTGTTATGATGTGAGTAATGCAGACATTGCTCACCAAAACATCATTGTAAAAGTCAAACAATGACTTTATATGAATGCTCATAGAGAAATAAGAAACTTGTACTACTTGTGTGCCCCACTCCACTTATAAAATTTAATTTAATTTAAATGCAACGGAGCACATGCTCCGGTGGTAATATCCCTACACACCCAACTTCCCCCTATCCTGCACCCACCTACATTTGCCCTCTACAAATTTTAAATTTAAATTCTTTTAACGTTTTCGGTAAGTTATTCATCATTCCCCTTGGTAACTGATTCCAATCCCTGACACCCTTACCTAAAAAAGGAAATCTTCCCACACCCTTGTGCCTGAAATCGAGTGCCAGCTTGTGGTCATGGACAGCTTTTCCCTTCCATGAACTACTTTTCATACCTACTACAATATCTTTCCATGCCTCATCGCCAGTATACGCCCTGTACACTCCCATTACCCTCCTCATCCTCCTCCTGTCTTGCAATGAATCCCATTCCAGCTCCTTTATCATATCTGTCACTGATTGCATTCTGCGATAATTTCCAGAAACAAATTTAGCAGCCCTTCTTTGCACCTTCTCCAACTCCTGTATTTGATACTCAAAATGTGGGTGCCATACTACACTACCATATTCGAGCAATGGTCTGACCAAAGTTTTGTAACCCAATTCCTTTACTTCTCTCGTGCATCGCCTCATCATTCTCTCCAACAAGTGCAGGATTTTGAAACCTTTTCCTACCACCTGTCCAATATGTGCTGTTTGTGAAATCTTCGTTTCCAGCCCTGGCTTAAAACTCATATTTCAGTTTCTCAGGTTGAGTCGTTTGTTCTTAAATGGTGTATGCCTTCAGTTGTCCTCCCAGCCGTCAGCTAACTAGAATCGAAAAGTGTCAACCACAGTCTACCACCGGATCTCATCATTGTGGTTGGCCGAACATGGAAACAAAATTAATAACAATTTAAATTGTTCGTTACTAAACTAATACCACATTTAACATGTTGGTGATTTTTCGGCCCAAGTCCTTAGTTGCTATGATAACTGTTTTGTGGGTTGTTTCTGACTTGCAACTAAACAAATGCTTTTAATGGCATACGCGTTTCGCCTTTATTCAAGGCATCATCAGTGCCCTAGATAAACGTATATACACATATATATACAATACTGTTGTTTGATTTTTGTACAGTTTTCTGAAAATATTAAGTAGGTACTTACAGTTTTTATATATGCATTAACACGCGCAAATTCGTGTTTCCATACTAGCTACTCTTTTCGGTCTCCGAATGCTGAGGACTGACTCGCTGCCGCGGGCCCACCTCCGAACTACGCCGCCAGCAGTCGCAGACTCAATTGGTAATGTGTTAACCATCGAGGCCATAGCTTGTGCATTTTAGGAAACTGTTAGGGACCCGTAAGCGACTCTAGACATCAATGCTCGAAATTGATGTGTGAAACCCACTGAGCTAGTAGGCCCAAGTGTTTAAAGGCCTACTGATACAAAGGCGTTTTTGTCTAGAACTATGTGTGTTCATTCAAGACTTTGTAATGTCTTTCAATTTCTTTTCAAATGGCTCTAAGATGCCATTTGTGGCGCCTGACGTATTAGAATCATAACCCAAACCAAATTGGGTTCTGTTATTACGAGGTTATTATGATGCAACTTTTATATTGTTTGTTCATGTAATTTTGATACCGATTATTTAAGTTGAGTTTAATGTAAAGTTCATCATTTGTTTGCTTGCATTAATGGCTAATTGTAGCCTTGGGCATTGCTTTACCACATATATAATTTTTGTTTGTTATGTTTAACGTTAAATTCGCCCAGGCATGTAATAAATATCTCATTGTGTAAATTTACCTTTGATCCTGGAAGGTAATCAACGTTCTTGCAGTGTATTAAATTTTAGGGTGCCTATAAAATTCAACTCTTGCAATTAATGATACAAAAAAAGGTAATAATTAAGGTCTGCTATGCTTCTAAAGTTAAATCATATCACCGTAGGGAAGGTACCCCTACAATACCTAACCGAAATCGATAAATGAGGTATCATTTTAAATATTAAGGTTTCCGCTTTAGTAACATTATATTTTAAGAAAGTAGTTTTTCCAAATTCGACCCGTAAAGGGCAAAAAATGTAAATATTTCTAAAATGAGTTTTTTTTTTTTTGTATCACGAACCATTTATCTCCTGGTATTCCTAGCAGAAATAGATAAATGAAGTACCATTTTAAATATTAAGATCTCCGCTTTGCTGAAATCGTATATTAAGAAAGGAATGTTTCTAAATTCGACACTTGAAGGGCGATAGTATCAATATTTCTACAACAAATATTTTGTGTCACGATCCATTTATATTCCTTGATGTCTAAGTGAAACAGATAAATTCGATACCATTTTAAAGATAAAGAACTTTGCTGTGGACAACATATTTTAAAAAAAGTTTTTTTTTTTTAATTTGACCCTTAAAGGGGAAAAGTATCATTATTTCCAAACGTATTTTTTTTTTGTCACGCGTCATTTATCTTCCTTGATATCTAACCGAAATAAATAAATGAGGTTTCATTTGAAAGATTAACGTCTCCGCTTTGGTCACATTATATATTAAGAAAAGAATTTTTCGAAATTTGACCCTTAAAGGGTGAAAGTATAAATATTTCTACAACGCATTTTTGAGTCATGGGCCATTTATCTCCCTTGATATCTAAACGACATAGATAAATGAGGTATCATTTTAAAGATTAAGAACTTCACATTTGTCACAACATATTTTAAGAAAGGAATGGTTGAGTAATTCTCACATTTGTCGGCATGTAATTTCTTCCGAAGTGTGAAGATGATACTTTTATTGAAATTATTTGGAATCTCTCCTGTTACATAACTGTTTGATATCAGTTTGAATAATTTTTTGAATCTTTCTTCACCTAGGGAATTCAGAAGTTCTGCAGGAATCCCACCAATTCCAACCACCTTATTTGATTTCAAAGCTTTCATAGTTCTATCAAATCCTGTCCTTGAAACAGAATGTCCTAAGTCATCAGTGTCAACATTCCGTTCTTTCTCCAGCACACTGTTGTTCAAATAATACCTATCATCCATTTTCCCTATGTATTTATTCCATCGGGTACCTCTATCTTATGAGTTTAAAAGAGGTTTCTCATCGGCAGCTTCATTTTTCGAAGTTTCGTTTGTGTTCACTTATAGAACACATGTACTGTAAATATGAACTTTTACTTTTATATTTCCTCGCACTTTTCTTGCAGCTAGTTCTCTTGTGCTATCTTAAATTTCCTGTTTATTTGATTTCTAAAATATCTGTAGTGCTTGTAGTGTAGCTACCCTGGATATAAATTATCACACTACATCTTGCACCATTTATTGGTGAGAGCTGTAAATGTCTGCTAAAAACTTGCATTCGTGATTAAGAGCTGGGCGCCAGGAATTACTTCCACGTGAAATTAATACATGTTTTCCCTGCAATAATTATAATAATGATAGAAATACAAGGAGCTAATTACATTTATTAAACATTGGGAAATGGGGGATATCAAGTAATGAAAACGGCGGTCTACCGTTAATTACATTACACATTTATTACATACAAATAAACCGTTAACTTATTCACGAGAATTGTTATGATACTGAAATCGGATCCAATGCAAACAAAAATTAAAAAGTAAATTAAACACAAATTGAATACGAAGCGGAGGAATAGCAGATCATTTACAATGATAATTAAGCTCAGTTCAGAGAGTGAGAATGTCTTTATCTCGATGAAGGCCATTACTGGGGTTTGTAACACAGTTTTGGTGTCTCGACTATTTCAAATAAAGATTTTCGGTAGCAAATAGTTGAACATTTTACCGCGGAGCTGGTACTTGGCGACGAAGGAGGCTTGAAGGAAACCACCACAAGAGATCTCCACAACAGATCACGAATTACGGGGTGGTAATTACAGCCAGACACGTCACTTAGTAACTCACGCTTGTATGAGGTCGCACTGATGCACCTATTGGCACTCTCGGCAACACACACTGCAGAGCGGCACAAATTTGCACACGCCGCACACTTGCAATCAGCCCGTCGCTATGGAAGTCTGTCTTAACCGCCACGAGGGTCGAACCTACTTTGACTCCGCTCGGAAGCTCCCTCGCTCACGCGAGCACCCGACGTGTCGGCTAAGGATTGCAATCCCGCAGTGTTTTCAATCCCGCGGGATCCGCGCAGGATTTGCGCCAATCCCGCGGGATCCGTGCGGGATTGGTACAAACAGTTTTTTAACGCATATATTTAAAACATAGTTACTTAAAACGTTAATAAATTAAATAATATTTAAATTAATAAATAATTTTTAATGTTAAATGATAAAAATTAACAGTTAACAATATTTTGATTGGTAAATTGACATTAAAACTTTTTAGCGTGTCTTAAGTGTATTTCGAGGTTTTACATTTTTGTTTTTTAATCTAAACCAATTTTTAAATAAATGATAAAAATGGAAAATATTGAGTCTTAGGTCATATTATGTGCCTTACAATACATCACATAAGTATTAAATATGGTTTGCTTAAAGGCCAAATTACCAGTTTTTTTTTTCAATTCTAAATAAACGTTCCATAACACCGAGAAAAGCATTCCATTTCACAAAGTGAAGTGAATATACTCTGTAAACGCTAGACATGGCTCAGAACAAGATCTCATAACTTTTTGTCACTGCACAAGCACGAGACTTGGCCTTTTTTTGCGTGATTCATTATTATATCTACTGATTCCTTGATTGATATTACAGTTGATTCAATGTTATTCGAATCCCCGTCCGTGCATCCAGATTTGGGTTTTCCATGGTTTCCCCAAATCACTCCAGGCAAATGCCGGGATGCTTCCTTCAAAAGGCCATGGCCGAATTCCTTCCCATTCCTTGCCCCCCATCCTTTCCCGTCTCTAAAAGACCTCGATGTTAAAAAAAGATACGTAAAGCAGTTAAAAAAAATCAATGTTATTAAAAGAAACTACTCACCAACACGTAAACTGTCAAGTATTTCAGATTTACTTATGTGGCGTAACAACGTTTTTAGAGTGGAAATTATTATTTTTGAGTAAGAAAGGAGACTTTCTCGGCGAATGATTGCAGTGAAGTCCTCATAGGTTGTATCTCCGGATTTCATTGCAAACACAGGAAATTACACACGTGAGGAAGTCGGCGGAGGCAGCCGTCGAAGTATGGTGTTCCTACAACACAATTCGTCGATACACCCGTGAAAATTTCATTATAACTTTTTTTACCTTTAGTCGAAATAATAACAAGGAGAAGAGGGATTAATCGAAAGCCTGAGCGACACATGTAAGTAGGTGGCTTTCGTCAAAGAAACGCATTGAGGCAGCGGCCTAAACAACAATAAGTCAAAGGATATACAATTACCTTTTGATAGCTGTTAAATAAATAGGTACGCGATCGTTAAAATTACGATAACATTAGTTTCATATCAACGAATAATAAAATTTTCAGCCGCAAATTAGGAAATTGTCACAATTACTTTATCTGCAAATACAGAAAATGGGAATAATGAAACCGTGAATAAAAAGCTGTAGCCGTGTAGTTCAGATAACGTGTGCGACACTTAAAAAATAATTATATAGTTAGAAAATCGTACTAAATACGCACCATAACTCAAATTACAAAAATGTGTTCCCGAAACAAACGTAAATTTTGATGAATACGTAAAAGTGTATTTATTTACTTACAAATGAGTCAAATACCAACTGCTCTGGTACAGGCAAACAGTGCAAAACATCCGATAGAGACCGAGTGGGGCAGCGAGTCGCGCAGACTGACACGCGTTTCCGCCGGATTTTGCGGATTGCGGATCCGCTTAATTTTGTGCGGGATCCGCCAGACTGTCTAATGATGCGGGATCCCGCGGGATTGCGGGATCCCGCTTTGCTGGATTGCAATCCCTAGTGTCGGCGTCTCGGAGCAGTCCTCTCCACTCGCGTTGCAGAAAGTACATTAGATCACGTCAAACCACACAGGGGCTGTGATTGGCTTAAACACACACACACACACACACACACACACACACACACACACACACACTCTCTGTCGCTACCTTTGTCCATCTTTGTCACACAATATGTTCCTCTGTCTCGCCTAATGGAGTGACACCTGTCCCTTCAAACCCCATTGGGTAAACACATTCCGAGCCGCTCGCTACCTGCGGTCCCAGTCCCAGTCCCGTCCCGCCTGCAGCATCTTGGCAGGAATATTTACTTGCAAACTGAAGCATCCGAAATGCGGAATGCTTCATGCTATCTTCCTGCTTCATCCTGAGCATGTTTGTGATTTCACCTCTGATCCATTACCTCTAAAATTTCTTCTGTGATCTGAGGCTTACGGACGGCGTTTTCCCTATTTGTTTGTGGATATTATAGTCTCTCCGAACCTCTTCACACTAGTGTATAAGTGAAACTATATAAATTTATTCAGACTGATAATCTATCAATTTACAGCTAAAAATGAATAGCTCTAATTTTTAGTCTATTTATAATTGATGATTCCCAAGACATCCGCGGCCGTCTATGTTCATAATTAATTGACTTTCGGGTTATGCCGCGTTGTTTATTTCATTACCTGAGCTTTCGGCTGGTATCCTACAGCCTTCGTCAGAGATACTGTTTGTGTTGAAATAGCAACGAGCGCCAAGCATCACAGAGTAAAAAGCCGCTATCTTCATTGATTTTGTTCGTATTCTTTAAAATTTCTGCTGTCTCTTTCACACGTCGGGGCCACCACTGGTCATCTCTCCACAGTAGCCTCGTAAATAACGTGGCATAGCCCGAAAGTCAATTAACGTGAATATTTATACTTGCTTTAGCTAGCTGAAAGGCATATCCACTCTCGTGTTGAGAGCTTGAAAGGAAACACGGAGCTCTGTCTTAGCCAGTTCCACATAGCCTACTGGTTAAATGGTACGCACTGTCCTGGAAAGCACGGGTTCAAATCCCCGTTTAGCTATCCATATGTGGGTTTTCCATCGTTTCCCGAAATCATTATAAGACAGTGCTTTCAATAGTCAAGGCCAAAATTCGTTCACGTTCCTTGCCCACCTTTCTCTCTTGTCTCTAAAGACGGCGACGTCAAAGAGCCATAAAACACGAAAAAAAGTCAGTCAGTTCTCCCCAACGGATCAATAACAATATATATTAACTTTTACCTCTTCACTTAACATAAAGAAACTGACGGGGAAAAAAACAATGAATTGGCTCCAAAAATACTAAGAAAGGCTTCAACGAGTTTAAAATGTATAGATTCTATGATATTTTCATGCAAAAATTATCCACGTTGCTATAAAGCTACTGTATATAGTCTTAGCAACAAGTAACAACTTAATTCCAAATATAACTTCTATAACGGAAATATTTCCGAGAATGCCTATATTTACTTAGACATTTCTCACGCTGCATATTCGAGGATACTTCTATCTACAGTAAACACGCTCATGCGGTAGCTGAAGGAGAGGAACTGATGTGATTCGCTTTCTGCTTTTATTCCATTAGAAGCAGAATGCTACGAATACAGCGGACTGAGTTTGAGGTGCCTTAGCTGTGAAGGATGTTTTCTTTTCCCTGGAGCTGTGAAAGTTGCGCGCTGCAGGCGCACAAAGCGAGAAAAAAATGTGTAGCAAGGAGCTGCATTGTGTAAAGTGACCCATCTGCAGAGCAGCGAAAGAAACAGAGCTTTTACTCAAATAAGGCTCTGCAAAACCTGTTTACAGTAGGTATACGAAGCTTCTCGTACGGAAGCATTAACACCGCTTATATAGTATTATTATCTTAACTTTCCCTAGTTGTAATTCTGCAAGCAAACAGATCGTAACTTATTATCTAATTTCACAATATTCAACGTATAATCAGTAAAATTTCGAAATAACAAAAAATGCAATAAAACTGCCAGTTCTTTGTCGGACATGCATATTATATAGTATAGTATATTAATATGAGTTTTTCTTCCCTTTTGTTACAAAATTTAATGTATTTACAATACGTTTGATTCGTGTGATTTGTTTAAGTAGAAAATTCGTTTTAATTTAGTTTTACGTCGGTCTTTTTGTATCTATATCGATGTAAAAGACATACAGGGTGAACGGATACAAATTTCATGAGGAATGAAATATAAACACATTTGTAGATATGTCGCTAGTGGTGAAAGACTAAGTAAAGCAAGGAATATTCTTCACGTGTTAATTTACAGCAGAAACTACGTGTAAATTAAAGATTTGTTTAACTCAGTTGCGAGTCACGAAACATGCCAATTGCAATGCCTGGCAAAACGTTGTTTTAATTCAAAATGTCTTAGGATTACAATCAAAATACGGTATTTATAAAATTTTGTATACGTATATTCCATCATCCTTTAGAATCAAGGTGACTGACTTAGTCCACAACCTGAAGATTGATTGGTTCCTCCGGAAGGAGCTATACTAAGCCATCCTTCCCTCTGGGACCTACAGTTTAACGTGGAATCCTAGCCACGTCCTGGTGTAGCTCATATAATCTACTATATAATTTCGTATGGTCACTCACATACTCACTCACCACGATAGCTATTGGCTGGAGAACGGTGACGTCACGAGCCAGCCTTCACCCTCATTAATAGCAACCAGAGATGTCATAGAAGAAATTCGAGGTTATGTCCACAACTTACTAGCTAAACAACTGCTGCCAAATTAATTGTCATAATGCAATAATTAAGCTTGCTTTTAACAGCATTTATTGGTTAAAAAAATATCGATAACCTTTATGGCTGAAGAAACGTCGAATGAAAGCAACATAAAAAAACTTTAAAAGGCTTAAAATACTCATGATCTCTGCTTTAAATACGAATACCAATTGTCACTCCAGCCTAAGCTTAACTTCAATTTAATTAAAATCTTCTCTAATGTTGCTTTTTGACCAAAGTTAATACATTATGTTTTATTTACTTTTTACTCATTTTACTGACCACTTTGGTTAATAGCCTTTGTTCATGTTTACTATACGTGAGTTATTAGGTTATTTAAACTGAACGTCAGACCAAATATGTTACCGAATTGAGTATTTTCGCAACTTATTTCTTTGGCTTCAACTATTTAATAATCTGTATTAAGTTCTCTGGCTGTTACAGACACTACGACCATCGATTACATTATGAATGTTTTCCCAGCCTCAATAGAAAATAACGTGATGGTTTCGAAGTAAAAAGAAATTCATCAAATTTTACACAGTGAATTTTTAAGGTCTACCACCATTGAAACAATTATACGATAGCGCGATCGTCCCTGTCCATGCTTAATACGTCTATTAATACTTCTTAGTTCTTCAAGCCCAAGAGAGAAACACAGGACAAGTTCGTATTTAGTCATATCATAATCTTTGACCCCTAAAACTAGACCTGTTCTAGACACGTGACGATACACAAAAAACGGTCACGGGCTTACAATAGTAAAAAATAATTTTAAAAAATTCTGAATCCACCTGGATTTGAAAACGGGACCGGACCTGAAGGAAACAATCTTAACCATTGACTTACCACATCGTTCGATAAGTCCTTAGAAAATCCGAGAAATTGCCCGCGTAGTGTCGAAAAATATTTATTTTTAGTAAGCATAATTGCTGACTAGATGGCAGATAAACTATCAGCTACCTCCATCAGATGGTTTCATTGTTATTGTCGATTGGAGCAGACAAGTGTTGTCCATTTAGAAAAATAGAAAAATCAGAGTTTCGATCGGTGACTAAACAATTTTATTTATAAGGCTTAAAATCGAATGAGATCAAAACTGAGCTGGATGAAATTCATGGTACATCTGCTCTTGTTCTTGCAGTTGTTTACAATTGAGTAAACGAATTTAAACGTGGCCGCACACGCATATTAGATGAACAATGTTGGGAAAGTCCAGTGGAAGTAACTGCCGTGAAATCATTGGCAAAATCCACAATATATTTTTAAGTGATCGACGAATCAAAGTGCGCGGAACAGTAAAGGCCACAGGCATATAGCAAGGTAAAGTGTATTCAATTTTGCTTGAAAAATTAGGTGTAATTTTTTTTTTTTTTTTTTTTTTTTTTTTGAGAAATGGGTGTCGCGTTTTGTCTCGGTGGAGAAAAAGCACAATCGTGTAGTTAACTCTGAGGCTGATTTAGCGCATTTCCGTCGCAATCCTATCGAAGTGCTATGTCGATACATAGCTATGGACGAAGCATGAATACACTGCTATACTCCTAAAAACTAAGGAACAGACTAAATAATGGGTTTTTGAAAGTGAACGGGCTCCAAAGAAGGCGAAGACAGTGAATTTGGCTAGCAGGATGATGTCCAATCACCGGATTTGTCCCCTAGTAACTTTTTTTATTTCCGCGCATAAAAAAGACTCGGTACACAACGATTAATGTCGAACGAGGAATTCATCACCCAAACGGATGCCTATTTTGCAGAACTTCCAAAATCACACTTTTTGGATGGTTCGGAGAAGATAAAGATGCGTTTGGAAAAGTGTATAGAACTGAAAAGAGTTGAAAAAAAAATTATCTACAGAATTTTTTGTTTATCATTTTTTAAGGACTCTTTGGACGACCGTCGTGGCAAAAAAAAAAAAAAAAAAAAAAAAAAATAAAATGTGTGTCCATCACACTGTAGTGACTACTTTTATTAACCAGGACACTGTTTTAACTTAATTTGAATTTTATGACGGTTATTTTAGATTTTGAATACATTTCCCTTAGTCTCATTCTTTAAAATGTTTTTAAAATAGTTCTTGATGTCCTAATACATAATATACAAGAAGGAACGTAAGTAGGAAGAATCCAATTTCATAATTGAAAGTGTAGAAATAACTTTTGCATTTGATATTTTCCATTATTCATACTGTTACAGTACAATACCACAAGGACCGTAGAGTTATATTTCTGGGACATGTATTGGCTGAATTATTTATTTTGAAAGTAATCCGTGACATCAACATTGTAAACCGTGTGCTACACTTACATTCACATCCCACGGCTGAGTGGCAACGTCTAGAACAGATACAGTCTACAACTGTGATATGCTAATCATACAGGAGTGTCGTCCCTCCCAGGTACTTTGCTGTAAGCTTTAAAGATGCAGCGTTTCTGACTAGGGACGGCTCTATCAGCATTGCTTCAAAACATGCCAATGGCCTGTCAGTCATCCTTAATTCAGGTATCATCAATACGTCCACAATTACCTCTCTAGAATTCATGTTTTGCAAACTGAATCATACAGTGAATCGCTTCGCGATTTTTAGATGGATACGTTCATAAATGGCAAAGTAGAAAATAACTTGTCGTGATTTTGTCACCAACGAGTCTGCAACCGCATTTCCGGTTGCATCAGTCTTTTCTTTCAGCTTCATTTTTTTTTTTTATTCTTTCCCTGCAAAAGTTATTTCTTGGTAATGCGCTGACTTTCTTTGCATGGTGGTTTGGCATAATGGAATGTGGGCTGGAATTTCTTGATACAGATACAAATAATAACTAATTGAAAACGCAACATAACACAAATAATTTTTCTTATATTAGTTTTCAGTCGGTTTCCTCTTCTACTGTACATTATAGTGATCTTTCCGGTAATTTCCCTGATCATTGAGATGAATGTTTTTCTATCTTTGAGTTCTTGGGTTAATTCTCTACTCTCCAGTTATGTGAAATTATGTCTGACATCGCTTCTTCACAGATCTATGGCAGATTAGGTAATTATGCATTTTTATACTCTTGGAGTCATTCTACACTGCTTTTTTCGTAAAACAGATAAAATTTACCGTCACTGATGAACGACAATAAATATCTTAGTAATTGTTACCACGGATAATACTTTTGGTAGGCGATAATTTGTAATTAAAATTTAAATTGGAACAAATATCTTCCGTAAAGCCTGTATAGATGAATCCTAGCAACAAAAGCCATCAAGTATAATGGGAGAGTGAATTAGAAACATAACAGTTAATGCAAGCCACCTAACTGCTATCTGATGCCATCCGCGTAAATCTGTTCTCCAGGAATTCGTCCTGCAACAGTAGGTAACACCATATAATTTCGGTATCGTATTTGACGACTGTGCTTTTGATATTAGAAATCTTAATGCTATCGATGAACGTGTTTCAGAAGTAATTTGAAAATTGTATTTGGTGTGAATTACTTGTCGCTGGAACTCTTTTTCGCTATCTGACAGAGGTTAGAGATAAAAATTAAATTCTTGTGATATTACTACCTGCTGACATACATTATGCCTCGCAGCTGGATCTACAGTTTGATGGGGAATCCAAACCGTGGCTATCTTACATGATCAAGAAGAATACTTAAAAAATTCGTAGCCGAAACGGGATTTGATCCTGATGTTTTAAGACAAAAGCCTTGACCACTTATCTACCAAACTGCTCGCTGAGTGATGAGATGATTTGTTACAAATCGAACCTGTAGCTCAGTTATCCTAGTATTGTATACTGCATATTGGCCGTCATTCATTTTTATTTTAAGAAAAGACTTTTCGGTGTAGCAACAACAATATTTTCATCAAAAACATTTATCATGGTTATCAATATTATAATCTTCCCTGTCCAGCTGGCGCTTTCACCATTGTACCAACCGAGCGGTAGAACTCCATTTATTTAAACTTATTAAATTTTATCAAAATACCAAAAGAGTAGAGACCAAAACGCTGAAGGCACATTCCCATGTTTAATTTAAATCAAGTGTTTTGTTTGTCTTATATATATTTTTATTGTGGTTGACTATTTTGCTAGCCATTGACGCTTTGTCAACTTTAATATGTCAGTAGATAATTAGAGGCAGGAGAACATTGCTGATAAGGATTGGGAAGGAATTTGGCCATGGCGTTTCGAAGAAACTATCCTGGAGTGCTTATGGCAAATCATGCGATATCGAAATCTGAGTGGCCTGAGGGAGATTAGAACCAATTTCTTCCAGAATTATAGTCTCGAGCTGGCTGGCTGGTTCGTACGAGAGTGCATTAATTTTATAGATACTGGAACACATCATTTACAGTACGGGTTAACAAGGCCAAGTGCTGTGGGAGTTGAATCTGTCATGCATGCGCTCTGAAACTTATTCTTATTCAGAATTAGATTAGATCGTAAAAGGGTTCTGTAAAAACTAACTGTAACTCTTGTATCTGGAAACGCAAGCCACCAAAGTTAATCTACCCATAAAGATAACATGTTTCGCACCTAGTAGTTATAACCATTATTTTAAAAAAATATATTGAGAAACGTACTCTATTACAATATTTAGGTTTTTTTTTTTTTTGAGTCTCAACGTAATACCATTGAAAACATGTTTTCAGTGATAAATTTTCACATTTCACAGTACGCTTACATTACGTATAATCTTAAAGCAAAATCAAACAATTCTTGAAGAAGAAACTACTTATAACTCTTTTACAGTAATTTTAAAAATCATAAAATATTTAAAATTTTTATTCTATCGTTTAATTCTCGACAAATTTTGATACATTTTAAAACTGTGCTTCTTTTTAAAATACCACATTTCAGAATACATCGTGACATTTCCCTGAGTAATATTGAAACTACTGAAGTTGATTGAAAGGTTCATTCTGTTCTTAGCTATAGTATTAGGGGTTTTAAATGTATTTTCGCTAAATAAAAGCCGAGAATGGTCAATGTCTAATGCATTATGATATAGCTTACGTTTCATTTTGGAAATTCTTACCGATTTTAAGCAACTAAGTATGTAAAGTGCAGTTACGGTGGAGGACACTAAATTATAGATTTCTTAGTACTGTATCAATCTGTGAATTGTAAAGCAAGGCTATAGACTTCAACTTTTTTAAACCTTTGTTCACTGATTCATGTTGTTAATTAATTTTCTGCCGCCGAACTCTAAGAAACGGTAAAATGACTATAAAATGGAATGAAAAATGTAATATATATCTGTAATGGGTTACATTCTTATACAGATCGTATTTGAGACTGAATTTTAATCCAACGCTTATGTACAGATATTGTGGCACCTGATATTTCAACTGCTTTGTGTATTCACATGAAAAAGGGGTATCCATAAATTACCTGAGGTATTTTCCTGATTTCCGGACCCCCCCCCCCCTCTGGTGAGATCTTGTCTGTGCGACCCGTCCCCTTCACGTGAGATTTCCATTGCCCCCCCCCCCTTCGGTGAGATTTGGTGAGATTTCGCCGAACCCCTCCCCCCACCCCTATTTCACCTCACGTAATTTATGGACGCCCCAAAACAGGGTTTGGCTTGCCCAAGTTATCATACATGTTGCTATTAATGGTTTTTAGTTTGGTGTGTTGCTACTGTTGATGCCTTCCGATTTACATTGGTCCTCCATTATAGCAGTTTTTCAGTAATTACAACACCAACTTTTCACGGGGTGTTATAAATCGTTGGTAACAGAAAGCATCGATATGTGTCCCGCATCTATATACTGGGTACTCTAAATGTTAATGAACTTGGTGTTTATCTTCTTCGTGCTAGCTGTTGATAGGCTAAACGCGAATTTTAACAAGAAAGACGAGGATTAATAGTTTCTTTACTATTATCATGAATATCGTCCAGGCGTACTGAGTCATAGTTTTTGCTGTGGAATTTCTTCTTTTCCTTGATACGGGACTGCAGACTGATAGTGAGCCGTGAGTCTGAGTTCCACAGATCGACAGACATCTGTTCCATACCTGTATTCAAGTTAATACGTCCCTTTTATTGCACTATTTCTTTGTTGACAGAACATAATATTGAGTTTCATTGCTATTTGTCAATTCTGGTTGCAAGGGGTGTAGACAAGAATGGTTTGCCGTGGTAACTCGTGGCCCCTGTTACATCTTCATTATCCATCTTCACTTGTTCGTTCATTGTGATGTTGCGTAGCAACAGCTGATATTTAACCAGCGAGTTATCGAAAACAATACCACGGAACGGTGATGACAGATTGTTGGGATGTTGCGTGGCATCAGCTAATGCCTCATTGATCTCAGTTGTACTATCATCGATGGAGGTGGATTGATGGTTCGTTGTATTATTGTTAGTGGTAGAGGAGAATTAGTGGTTTCTGTGATTTGTGCACCGTTGTATCGATGTAGGGTTGATAATCAATCTATAAATTACGTAGAAGCAACTGGCGTAGTTGTAGTGACTTCATCAGTTTGGGAACGATGATATGTTGGCATATTGTGTGGTAATGTCGGACTTCTTGATGTTGTGGCGACTTCTTCTTTTAGTTTAAGAAGCTGCCGACTAATCGTGGCAGTGGTGACTCATCCGTTGCTGAGGTAAGTGTAATGATTTTTTCGTCATACACGCATCCATTGACATACATTATTTAATTACATTGATTCAAATGAGATATGCAGTGATATTAAAATATTAAAGACCATATGTTAGTACCTGGGTGACCGATCTTCGCTCGTCATCGTTCGATTTCTGTTAAAGTTTGTTTAAAGTAAAAAGCTTGAAGGCTTCCTAGACATTTTGAGGTTCACAGTTCTTTGTTCTAACCAACAGAAGCTTAACTAATATCAGTAGGTTGACTGTACCTGAAACTTCTACGAGATGAGGTTAGAGGCGTTTCCGAGAAACCATATACAAGAGTTGCTTTTTTAAAAATAAAAAAAATAAAATCGACTTATAAACTTGAAAAGCAAAACGTAACCAACATATGAGATTTCATTCAAATACCTAGAGCCATTTCCGAGATCGTCTGGTTAACCACCCCATAAGTTGCTTTTAAAGAAAAATACTATTATTATGTTGAGTACAAATCTTAATGCTAATTAGGGATTAATTAATGGTGCAAGATTTGTGGTAATTCACTTAGACGATAACATCACCAGTGCTAAATTTATTCACTGCAATAAAACTATGCTTCTACCTCGCAGTAGCCTCACATCGTCTGATCAGCCGTGCCTTTCCAAATGATAAAACAATTCCCAAAAGAAGTAACCTTCGTTATGAACATTAATAAAGCACAAAGGCGGCTTTTTAATATTTACATTTGTATTAAAGACACGTACGGTCAAAAAATCAACGATGATCACATTGTAACTGCTAATATTGTTTTCAAAGAAGTTTGAAAAAAAAAGGACCTATAACAAAGCCAATATTTTTTAAACATCTACTTATTTAAAATGTTTTACAATTAAACATGTAGTATTTAATGATAAGGACTTTTTACATTAAAAGCGATACTTACTACTACTCTTCAAAATAATATACCTTCCATTAATAAATACTTGCATTTACTTATTCCCACATTATTATATTACCATTCGGGACTGACCACGATACTACTCGCACGGCTCAGCTAGTGTACAATTATTAATCGTTTAAAGTTATAAGAGTTCTTTGATTTAAACAAAACGTGCACTTAGCTAACAGCTTACTGGTACCTGAAACGCCGACGAGATGGCGTTAGCGCTGGTTCCGAGATACCAAATACAAGAAATGCTATTTTTTATTTTATTTATTTTTTGTAAAATTGCGTTTTTGCAGGGAAGACTCCTATTTAGGTAAACTTAAAAAACAAAATGTCATCTAATTACGAAATTAAAGATATAAGATAGGTGTATAAAAATTATTAGTATTTACAGTTATCTACATTGACTGAGTTATTTAAAACGATTACACAAAAGGAGTTAGTATTTCCTGTTAGATCCGCTAGTCGAATAAAGGATGACATCAAGTAAAACATTATGGTTGTGAATTTTATGCAGTCTCCAATTAAGGATCCGACATTTATTGGTAGACTATTTAAAATATGTATACAGCAATGTTTATCATCTTCTTTACCCCAGAGGGGGGCGGGGGGGGGGAGGAGGGGTGAGAGTGGTGAGAGTGGTGGTGTTGAGTGTGGTGAGGTTATGGTGACTGCTGGTGATGGTTGATGCGGTGGAAATGCTGCTAGTGATGGTGATACATGTATGGTAGTGTGGGAGGAAGTAGGTGGAGGTGTCGTTGTTCGTATTATTTGCAAGGTTAGAGTAATGGGGTCATTTATTCCGCCTATTTTGTACAGATTCCGCTTATCAGAATTAAACCTATCTTTTACGGAATACAATATTTATTTTGACTAGTGTGGCAGCAACTTAGTTTTGCAAGCTGATAATCTTCTGCCCGCGTAAATGAAACACTCTGATTTGCTCAGTCGTAATCGAGTGAGTGCTTGTTTGCGTTCATTAGTTGTGAGAGTAAGTCGATAGTTAAATTTCAGATATGTGTAGTAGCGTAGGCTGGATATCTCGCAGGCCAAAAGACCACCGGATATTTCAGTGATAAATAATGCGTTTTTAATGAAATCGTTAATATTTTTTGTGTCGAAATATTAAAAGTGTCCATTAAAGTAATATACAGTTGCTGGATTCCGGGATTTATATCGGATTCATTGTTAGCAGCCGGAACTTATACCCCACGAAGTCAAATCAGTTACGCGTGTGGGTCAACAACATTCCTACTAAAACAAATTGAAGGATCAGATTACTAAATAAATTTCGTAGACTCATGAAACTGGCGTGAAAGTGATTGCTTTGTGCAAGTATTAAACGGTGTTTGTAGACTATAAAAAGAGTATGCGCCATTGACTGATAATCCATATCACGAATGCCACTAATAGGTCATTTCTCAAATTAATATCATTCCAAAGTCTCCTAACTTGAATTTGTATCTTCGGAATCTCGAAGTCTGATTTTGCCATTCGTGAACACTGACAATATGATGTAACTTTAGCATTGTAACCAGGAATTGGCTGCAAATACTCTTTTTTAACGGTGATTAAAAGTGAAGTAACGTGAACACTGTCTTTCATTTCGAACAAACGTATTACCTTTATTTATTGTGAGAACTGATGTTTGACAAAACTAAATTTTTCAGAAAGTTTGCGTTAGTTTGGTCAAATTAATGAATTTGCAACTTCAAGAAGTGTCTGTATTACATACTGAAGTGAACCACTTGGTTTAGTAATATTGTTATGTATTGGAAGCATCATAAGTTGTAATGTACAAGTTGAGGTGAAAGTCTTTGAAGTTACGTTAGAGATCATCAAAGTCTCAAAGAATTTTATCTTACTAATATTCATAATTTATCCCCGGTTCGAATCCCGGTCTCTGATGGAATTCTTTTGGCCTTAAAAACTGACCTTCACCTCTAGCAATGCTTCGCATTCTCCAGTGAAGTACGCTAGGGGGCTCCGTGGTTCGGATTCCACGTAAAACTGGAGGTCCATATACGTATAAATATACCATGTTAGGTTAGCGTAACCACGACAGAGGATCATGCGCGGCAAGTCGAAACACTGTCAACCGGCGCGCCGAACTACCCTTTCGGGTCCCCAGACCAATAATGCCATACGCGGATTTTATATCATTTCAAATGACATATCTCGGGATCAGCTAGAAACAATAAAAATGGGTTCACAATTTAATTAATTTACTCTCAGTGGACTGAACGTTCTGTGATTAACAACATGAAAAGTATTGTTCTTACATCTAAAGTTACAAACGTTTAAATGAATCGTTAGCTAGCTATGTTAAGAGCAATTTGATAGATATTAGGGTTCGTTATTGGAAGTAACTGTTCCAACATGTTTCTTTATTATTTGGGTGTCTTCACCGTAATAGTTATAGCACAACATAGTGCCATGGTAGCGCTACCCAGCAATATCAGTGGCTGAACAAGCGGTGTGGCGTGGTAATTGCGGTGGTTGACGAATCCCCCGTGCGCTCTTTGAAGTCGCTGTCTTCCGGCTTCACCCAAGAAGTAAAAGTTCAACGCCAAGTCTCAGTGAAGAGGGCTCCCACTTCGCTCTCCAACCCCAATGCTCTTACTCGCACGAGAACTAAAGGTTCGGGGCCGCAGATAGTCTCTCGTAGTTACTCCACCACCCAATTGTCGTTGGCTCGACATGGAATAAATTTAAACAAGTTTCAGTAATGTTTATTTGATATATGCTGGTTGGAATGGATCTCTCCCCATCCAACTGCCTGACAGGCCAGCTATGCAACAAAACGTCAAGGTTAAAAAAAAAATACAAACTAACTTGTGGAGAGGTGGTTTGAGGTTTTGAGGTGTTGAGGTGTTGAAGTGTTGATGTATTGAGGTTTTGGGATTTGAGGTCTAATAAGGACATTACACAAGTCTGACGATTCGAAAAGCTTTTCGGAGTTCCTAATCATTTTATTGGAGCTGACCGCCGGATGTTTCCTTGAACTAGAAATGGCTGGAGCGGTTCCTGGTTGTCGGTGCGCTTAATCCCCGCCTGTATTGTCCAGAACACGTCTCAAGCCGTTTCATGCGTGGACGTGTGCTAATCTTTAAGAACGAGCTACACTGACGCACTGTATACTAAAATAATTACAATATTTTCAGTACAACCAGCGAGCCAGTTAGACACCTAATAACAGAAATCGCTATGTATTGTACGTGTGGTGGTGATTTTGTTGTGAGGAGGTACTGTGGTTGTTATTGGGGGATGTGGTATTGATCGTACTATGGAAGGAAGGAAAGCTGTGTACAGTGTGTTAGGTGGTAATCTGTGCACCATGCAGCGCTTCAAAAAACGGGAGGTGGCGACTGCTCAGCATGCACCTAAGTGGACGAGGAAAACAGCCTATAAACCGTAAACAGAATGGCCGGTACGCAGGGCTGAAACTTCAACAAGGACCAGTTGTATCTCCATGTATACAGTTTGTAAGCGCTTAAAAGCACATGCCGAATAGCCAATTCCTGCTGTTCTATTGACAAAACGAATAATCAATGCTAATGAAAGGCCAGCATGGTCATAGTGTTTGTCACACCGAGAGGTCACGCGCCTGGCCTTCGTTGGCAGGTTAACAGCGGCCAGATATATTTTCCCTACCTGTTCATAGATGCCACTGATATAGCAATCTAAGAATACATACGATACCTATTTATTTTACTGTAATGGTTCAATATGTTTTAAATTGGAAAGCAACCACGAATAAAAGTATCTATTTCGTTTAAATCTTCATATTAATTATTCGTCACCACTTTATTGGTATTCGATCGTTATAGAAAGATATATTTACAATATTACTGCAAAAATGTTTTGAGCGTTATTTAATAACAATTCCCTATAGTTAAGCAACTGCAAAGAAACCAAGAGCCGGAACGTTGCGTCAATTTTGACGGGTGTAGAAGCTACTTCCATAGTAACACCAAACGCTCAGCTAAGAACTTTGTTCTGTACTAAACACATAAAGGTAATCTGTCATCTGATAGGAAAGTGAATTGCAAAGTTAACACAGTATGTTCCAGATCTACTGGATTAGAAATTGTTAATTTCTAATTACATTTTGTTCTGATAAAATTTTCAGATGCACATCACGATACTGATAAATATTCAGTATTCAATTTAGGAGGTGCTTTCAGATAAATCTGATATCACCTTTAATGCGTCAGGCTCTAATGAGTCAAATCCATAAAGATTTGAATGAAAATCCGTATAATCCGCTAAAAATATAAATGTTTTTGGTCGCTGTTCACTCTATAATCTGTTAACATCATGAACCAAAAGTCATACATCATTTCAGTTAATAAACAAATATTTTAGCTGCTTTTGTGCTGGCTCTGATTACGCTTATGTAATCTTGTAGTTTTTGTTCGTTGTGAGACTTTCTTTCCGAGGCATCATTTTAGCTTCAACGATCGTTTTTAAACTGTGACTCTTCACCCGTATAAATAGAAACCTCCTTAACACATTGCCACTATCTGAAGAAATAACCGGAAGTCTTCATCATAGCCTCCCAGTAATCACGATTCGACGTCATCAACTACAACACCTGCAACATTGAACATTCTGACAATTTCTTGAAAAGCCAGTACCATAGTAAATCAGTTCTCGTGTTTTCCAAAATGAGATCAATTTTTCAAAGGCTGAATAACTATTGGTTTACTCGGTCCCTTGATAAAGAACCCTCGTGAATTAGGTTCTTGAGATTAAATTATTTTAACTGGCACACCGTATCACTTTCAACTTTTCTATTTGGCAAGTTTACTGCGCACATTGCCGCTTTAAGGGGGTTGTATCAATGTTGTTATACTAGGCAGAAGAAATTTAACTTCGATGTATTTCCGTCTGCTTTCATTTGCTATCAGTATAGCTTTAAGAGGTTTGTCTTCTGTTGGCACCTGATCATGTTCTTTTTTAAATAATTTTGGTATTCTTGGGAGTATTTTGTGTGAACTAACGACAACATGTAATAAGCAATTATATGTTTCTAAACAAAAAGATTAGCACATTTTGGAGCCAATAAAGCGGTAAGTTCCTTAAACATTACAATAAATGCAGTTCTTCTTTCGCCTATTCTTGCAACGGTTAGATGACTAATTAAAAAATTTAATAAGCGATTTATTTGCCTTAATATCATCTTTCAAGGGAAGGCGAGTTTCATTTCCTATGAAAACTTTATTTGCTGACAGATTTGAAGATTTAATCACTGAGCGTAGTAAGGGAGTGATAGCGCTCTGGGATCGCATTTTGGAGGACGTGAGTTTGAATCCCCGTCCGGCCATCCAGACTTTGGTTTTCCATCGTTTCCCGAATCTTTCAGGAAAATGACCGGCAGGGTTCCTCAAAACACCATGGATGATTTCCTTACCATTCCTTGTCTACACTCCTTTCCCGCCTTAAATCACCTCGATGTCGCCATCGACATCGACTTCTACGTTGACAAAGTCAAGGCGTAAAGCCATAAGTACATAAAAAATAAGATTAAACTATTTATTATATTCCTTTACAAAGTGTTCTGTATCTGAATGACCAGTGAAATTATTCACCGTAACCAAATTTACGACTAACTTAGAAATAAATCCGCACCAGGTAACTTGGTGTTGAGACTTAAAAGTTAGTGCTGATCTTGTGAAATTGAGGTGATTGCCTAATAAGTAGATCCCGTTAACCAATTATGCGCATGAGGAAAAGTATGAGCCAGTGACTATTGTTTATCGAGGTTTGAGCCCGTTTTTGCAAAAAAATTTGCGACAAAAATATTCGAATTAATCGCTATTGAAGAAAATTTTTCTGCAAACCGTGTAGTGATCATTCCACGAGGGACATACTCAAAGGTATTATACACTTTTTTTGAACAATAATATTGCTTTATTATTGTTATAAATCTAGCGACATATTTTCCATATTTTTTACATGTATACATAGTCGTCATTCCTCGGCACCAGTTTCCCCCCCCCCCCTCTTTCTGTGGGCTTGAATATTCTCTTGCGGTCGAACTAAATTACAAGCTGCGTGGATCCAATGACACACTGCACTCTGTAAGTTCTCCATTGTCTCGTAGCGTTGGTCTCTCATCTGTTCTTTCATAAAACCGAAATGAAAGTAGTCTTCAGATGCCATGTTAGGAGGACTGGGGAAAATTTATCAGGCCATTTTCTCCATTTTTACCCAAATAGGCATTATGAGACAGCGCGTTTTTGAAATCAGCGAGCACCAGCCTTTTTATAGCCTATAATTACTTGCACTGTACTGTGCCTTAATCCCCGTGATACCTATGTCTTCTTCAATGATGTTATCCACATTGCCCATGTTTCATTCAGTGTAGGCTATTCCTGGGCGCCCGAGAGGGGGCTGATCTTTGGTGCTAGTGTTCGAAGTGTTTTACCAATCTCCTAGCACTGATAGCGCCAATGCTCACATATCGATAGGCACTCTGAAGTCTGTGATGAATTTCAATAGCGCTGATTTCTTCTGTAAATAAGAATTCAATGACAGCATTTAGATACAACAAAACATCTCTGTTAGCCATTTTATATCTACTGCATGTGGCTACGCTGTGGATGCCAATGGCATAGCAATAACCGAAAGCGTTGTACAAACGTTCAATAGACTGAGATGATGCTCCCGATTTTTCTGTCTTTTGATTAGTATTTTTTATGAAGAAAGATAGTTATACTTCATAAATTTCACTATGAACCTTACAATTAGCCCGTCTAATTTATTCACCTCTGATACTACATCTTTCTTCATTCTAAGCAACGATTTCGCAGTGTTTCTTTTACAAAATATTGAAGCAGACTGAAATTTTGAGATAAAATTTACGCCATCAGACGCTCGTCCTCATAAATGCTTCATGAAACATCCAAGTTTTCGTGTGACACTATGTAACACATTTGTTGTCATACCTTGCCGGATGTAACATACATTATGTAAACACAAGGAAAATTACAAGCCGTTTATAACATCGCAAATTTTATTGTTTTGAAGTCGAAACAACACGAATTGCCATGTTTTGCACCAACGATACCATTACGCAGTTTTCCTTTATTGCATGTGGGTATTGATTCTGTTATTATCTGCCGCAGATATCATTTTTTTCCAATTCAGGCCTTTCTCCAAGGGTTAACTATTCTAATTTTTAGCAGTGATTGGAAAAACTAAAACATAGACAGGAACTATTATAATAAAGTGTTAAAACTTTAAATAAACACTTCTCTTCTTCTTCTCGACTTCACCCAGCTGGGAATCGCGGGAAATAATTTCCCGTTTTCTTTTCTTTGCTCCCAACATCTCTTCATCATTTCACTGTCTTGTTTCCTTCTGTCTTGTGTGTCAACTATTTCATTCTTTTCTGTTATATCCGTTTTTACACCACAAAATCAACAAATTTGTGTTTTGGGCGGTTTATCAAAATAATAAAATAATTATTTTCCCAGTCTTCAATCAAACGAAGTGCCCATAAAAGACTTTTTTTTTCTGAATCCGGAAGTTTTTAGTTTTTGTATGTAATTATTAATATGCCTTGTCATCAATTCGTTTCCGTTTTCCTTGGTCCAAAAGCTTTTGTTATAATTTTTATCTCGTTTTTCTTTCTAATTTTCCAATTTTTTGTATTAAGCAAAAATTTATGACGTATGAAAACGTTTTGGTTTTACAACCATTTCGTGTTATCGAAATTTGGCTTCTACATAACAATTATGTCACTTTTTTTTAATACGTTAAGATTCTTTATTAACATTTTTAGTTATTTTAATTATTAGTACCTCTTTCTAAATACATTTTGTTATTGCAGTGTTTCAAATAAAATTAGTACTATCTAGTTTTATATAAACTTCTCTGCTTCATGATTAACACCCTACAGAGAGAAAAAAAGAGAGAGAGATTTACTTATATGGTTAAATCTTGAAGTGATTTCTGTTATTACTCATATTGTATAATGTAACACAACCAAAATCCATTTTTCGTGTGCATAAACATGGTAATAGTATCCGGATAACAGAATACTAATGTACCCAATTATACATATACCTAAAATGTGCACATTAATATATTTCTTATATTTATTAATTCATAGCCGGATGGAACCATGTGAAATTATATTAACTTAGCTATTTAATTTAAAATTTGTCAATCAGTTTTTAAATTTTTTCTCTTAAATTACATGAATTTTCTCTTCAAGGGAGGGGCGATGTTTGAGTGTCAGACTGACATCTTGCTTCCTCACTCTGTTCTTCCTTTGTGTTGGGCTTAGTTAATCTTGCTGAAATTTTTGGTGTACTCTGTCCTTTAGGAAAAATGAGTGAAATATGCCTTCTTGTTCCATAAACATTTTGGTGGGGAGCAGTTTTATTAACAAATTAATTTTTTGTTTTATGAGAATTTAAGGAGATACCCTTATAATTTCATCACGTATCCGTTGCATTATCATGTTTTTGAAAGAATATTTTTAGGCAAAAATAATGAAACATACCTGTTTTCATCTTAATTAAACAGCTTAAATGCTGATCATGATAACAATGTATGTGTCTATTCTTCTTTACTTATTAATTTGAAGCAGAATACTATTTGCATATCGTCGAAACATTAGCTATGTTGAAACTATTTATCTACTTCACCGTCTTAGTATTGTGTTCGAAGGCATGGTGGGTGAGCTTTAATAGTTTTAGGTTGTATGTCCATTGTCAATTAGAAACAAAGTTTTGTTTTTGCTTCACTACTTACACTGAATTACATTTACGTAAACTTATCACAGTTCGCACGATAATAATCATTAATGTATAGCAGCAACTGCTGTGATTATGATTACTACTTAGTGTGATATGAACAAATCAATTGTAAACATAAGCATAAGCTTCAGATATTCACTTACTGAATACGCTTGGCAGTTGCATGGATGGAAAATAAGTTTACAAAATAGAATGTAGTCTACAATGCGGTTAGGAATCTCTTAAGTGGCATTCACATACCTCACATCAAATGTCTCGGAGTTTTGTATATAGACATTCAATTGAGTTAATATTTGATGTTCTTTAAATAGTCTGACTTTAAAAGTTGCAATAGCTTGTTTGAACTGATTAACTGCATTCATGAAACCTAAGATCAAAGTGGTATGGAATATAGAAAGCGGTGCTACAGTTAAAAACGGTCTGTGTAAATACTTTGAAGAGAGGGATCAACTGATAAAGGAAATGCTTCTAATTGCAGGTATTACGTGGAATACGGCTCGAAGTTTCTCTCCTAATTAAACCGAGAGGAAACGTGGGCTGAAACAGGAGAGCCAGGCTCATTTTCAGGATTACGTTCATGTGTGTAATAGACATAGAATTGCAGTTGTGGACTAAATAAATCATTCGAGCTATACCAATAACATAACCATATAGAAGGTTCATCAAAGTTAATAATAACTTTGTTAAATATTGCATATACGACAGTAGAGAGTTTTTACTCGTGAACATTTTCACGTTCTTGAAGTTTGATAGCATTAACCTTAAAGGGGACTTGTACGTGAATAACTGTCAAAAGATCGATTTTTTAAAATTTTTGTTTAAAAAAATTCTCTGTAGTTTTCTGAACAAGAAAAAGTTTACATTAAGGATATTGGACGGAAGGAAGCCCTACGTCCCGATACCATGCAGACAGCTCTGTCAAAAAGTGAATTTTGGTATAATTTATTTTGTTTTTAGTGCTTTTTAGTCACTAATATTGGCTAGCCTGTGAAAGCATCATAGTTGCTTCGCTTTTGTTTATACAGAAAGTTTAGTCATTGTACTACTGCTGTTTTCGCGCGAATATTTGTGTTTACCGTTAATAGAAAAACAAGTTTAAACTTTAAGTTGAATTTCCCGAAAGTTATATTTTTTAATGTTCTGGTACACATAAGCTTAAAATTATTAAAGATAGGTAGCTGGAATTTTGTATACTGTTTTAAATCATACATAACTAAAAAGTAGACTACTCTTGTTACTTAAGTTTGAAAATTAAATATTTTTAATGAAAAGCTGTGAGTTAAATTTTAACATTTTTGATAATCAAATTTAAAAAATTTACTGACCAATAACTTATTAACAACTTATTACAACTTTTTAATAGTATATTTTAATGATAACAGTATAAATAAATTCCAGGGAAAAATTCAAGCTACTACTCTATATATTGAGATATGTGTTCCTGTGATGTAAATTTACTTTTTTTATTTCACATGCCAAAAAAATGCAATTAATAAAAAAGTTTCAAACCAAATGCTGTAGTTCATTCATCAAAATGCTCCCAAAAGATGTTTTAAAAAATGGCTAACATTTCATGGGCTTATAGTGAGCTACATTGTTTAAAACACTTACACATTTTTCAAGATTTTCCGTGGTATTCACAGACCAGTCCCCTTAAGGTTCTGTGTGATAGTTCTGCTCGTAATTACAGTATACAAACGAGATTTATTATCAGATTAGTGTAAACCCGTGACCGTTTTTTGCGTATCGTCACCGGTCAAAAATAGTTCCAGTTACTATGGTCAAAGATTATGTTAGGTTGACTTCATCTGTGTTTCATCCTTAGGCTGAATAAACTCTCCCGAGCTTGAAGAACTCAGAAGTATTAATAGACGTATTAATCACGGACAGAGACGATTGTGTTATCGTATAACTTTTTAAAATGTTTTGGTTGCTAGACTCGAACTGGCTGAAATACAAACTTGTATTTGATTTAAAAGTTCGAAGAATTTCTTTTTAAAGGGAGTTAGTAATTGCTTCATAAGCATCACGTTGTTTGACTGTGGCTGTTGTAAACATTCATAATGTAATCTTTGGTCATAGTGTCCGTAACGGCCAGAGAAATTAATATAGATTACAGATTATTAAATGAATTGCCAGAATACTCGATGTGGTAACATATTCGGTCTGATTTCCACTTACAATAACCTATTAACTCACGTACAGCGAACATGAGCAATCAAAATTAGCGAAAATGGCCAATAAAATACGTACAAAACAAATAAACCATTGTACATAAACTTTGGTCAAGCAGCAATATTAGCAAAAGTTTTAATTAAATTTAAATTTCGCCTAGGACGGAACGGCAATTAGCTTTACAGCAGAGACCACGAGTAATTCAAGGTTATTTTAGGTTTTATGTTACTTTCATTACCTAGATGTTACTGAAAAGTACTGGTAGTTCCACGTTTTTTCAGCCGTAAAATGTATCTATATTTTTTTAAAGAGTGAAATGCTTTAAAAAGCAAACTTAATGAATGTATTGAGGCAGTAAATTTCATAGCAGCTGCTTAGTTATTAAACTGCGCGCATGACCTCTAATTTCTAAAAATATCTGGTTGCTTTTTAATTTGCGAGCGAAGGCTGGTACTTGACGTTACCCTTTTGTAGCCAACAGCTATTGAGGTGAGTGAGTGAATATTAATTTGCTTGCATTTGCTTAACTATATGGATTTAAATATTTATGGCTTTACGCCTCGTCGACGTCGAGGTCATTAGAGGTGGGATTGGACTGGGGACAAGGAACGGGAAGGATTTCGGCCATGTCCTTTTGAAGGAAGTATCCCGGCATTCATCTGGAGTAATTTGGGGAAACCATGGAAAACCCAAAACTGGATGCTCGGATGGGGATTCGAACCGGTGTCCTCCCGAATGCGAGGCCAGAACGTTAACTGCTCACCCACTCATAAGCTTGATTTTGTAATATTGTGTATACTAGCATTTCGGTTGTAGTTTACATAGCTGTATAATTGGAACTTCTAATGAATTAATCACGACAGAAGTACGGAATTATTGTAATTAAAAATGAATTAGGAACCCCAAAACCTTACGCTATACCACGTAATATCAGTTTCATTTCTGGTCCAGGCCAAATTCATAACGATAAATATGGAACTACATTCCATCCGCATGAAAGTACTATCAGTAATATTGCCCTTAGGAAAGCAGTTTAAATTGTTTAAAAAGTTTATGGTCAGAAAGTTTCTCCATGAAAAATTACATGTATATGCCTACGTTGATGGTAATCAGTCAAACGGTGTCGACTGTAGATTTTTATAAAGAACATTGGCATAAATTAAGGGGGTGGGTAGGGAGAGAAGGGGTTCTGTTTTTTCGAACCAAAAGTTGACAGTATTTTTCTCTTTATTTTTGACTATTCATGTCCAAAGTTCCATCGAAATCGGATAAAAAATGTGGATTTGTATAAAAATTAAGGGGTGGAAAGGGTTAGAAGGGGTGGTTTCTCAACGAAATTCATATGGGACCACTTTGGAGGTATACCCTATCCATTAAAAAAATTTCATTTAAATCGGTTAAAAATTGACGAAGATATCGCTGAACATATATATATATATAAAAAAAAAAAAAAAAAAAAAAAAAACCCAGACGAATTGAGAACCTCCTCCTTTTTTTGAAGTCGGTTAATAAAAATAAATTCATAGTGAATTATTTTGTAAGATAATGAATCAGTTGTCATTCTGGTACTAAATGCATTCTATGACAACTACAACCTTCGCTAATATTGCTGTTTAAAAATCATACCTTATGTCACCCACGTATGGATACATTCACTGTATCGCGATCCAAATTTGACCGATTAGAACTATTTAAATGCGGCGGATGTAATGAAATCAGTAATAAAAGTAACTAATAATTAATGTTAATTTAAACGTAATATATACTTTTAATCCAGCGTTTTGGCAATTCAGTTCTTCGAGTTTATACGAACAGTGACCTAGAATATAGGGGAAACATCTATATTGAATGTTAATACGTTGTAAGCCCGTATAAAACAATTGGTAACGCAGGTTTCTGATAGTTTATTTCCTTGAAAATTGCTGGAATAAATACAATTGTTATTAAATAACCATAAAAATGAGTTAAATTGGTACATATTTTTAGTGCACGTTAACGGTAATAAAACTGGATAGCGAGTATAAGAAAACATCTGAACCGACTGAATATAAATAAACAAAAAGCAAATAATAATTAATTTTTTGATTTAAATTAAATGTCTACTTTCCTTTTAGTAATTTGGAAATTCATTTCATACCGAATGATTAACAAAAAAGAACTATTTTCAGATAAGACGCATAACCCCGAGTTCCATCTCTAGCCGTTGCTCGTAGTTGGCAACGAAAGCGGGAAGCGTAACAAACACGGTTCCACAGTGATCAAGATTAGCGTTTTATTAGTATAGATAACGGATATGGCGTAATGTTTTACTAATTATTTTTACGCGCCACAAAGCTAATTAGATGCAAATTCGGACAGCTCCATATTTATTCACTGTCACCTATGTTCAGAACCTTGTAAAAAGATTCGTTTTACGATTCGCATTTGTAACAAAAAAAATGAGTTTTGGTCGGATCAATAGGTTTTTAATAGTACCATTCCGAGAAAGTCATGTGACATATAAAGTACAACTACATTTCTATTAAATGTAAATGGTGTGAATAACTACTAAATGTTTTTAAAATTCCTTCTATATTTGTTAGAATTGTTTGTCTATTTCAAGCTGCATCGCCCAGTATTAAAAGAAAAAGAAAAAAAAAAAAGAAAATGCAAATCAGTAACAGAAGTGATATAGTCTAATACAGCGTTGAACATGTGGACTTATGGGTAAAGACGACAAATAACTTAAACGGTATGAAATAGAACGGTCATACCGTAGAGTTGACAAACGGGTACTGAAGGTGTAACAAACATGGTTCCACAGTGATCAAGATTAGTGTTTTATTAGTATAGATCGCGTTTAAAAGACTTTGAAAAACACGAATGACTTGGTTTAACAAATATTAGGTTCTGTTTGTGCTGCCGTTCTTAATATTCTTCAATTATTTTTAGTATCCACATAAAGAGGGATTTGGAAAAAAAACTAACAAGTTCGAAAAAGTTGTACTGGTAGTTCCAAAACAGAAATTTCAAGGGTACCCTTTTAATAACGATCAACCAATTTTTATCACACACTTTGCTCATCATTAAAGTTATAACTGACGTAAATAGTTGTATCACATAATATTGAGTGTATATTTAACTGTCAAAAATAGTTGTTAAGTCAGAAATCCTCGTTATCTAAAATTTAAAGATTTCCATGAATATTTGGGTGCACGGCAAAGTCGAGGCAACGGCGGCACTGCCTACCCTTTTCTCGAAGCGAATCGGGCAATTTTTGAACCTCAATTTCTTCGGTCATATTTATGCTACATGTCTCATATTTCTGTTATGCATAGATATAAGCGATCTTAGCAAACGTACAAAATTTTATTTTATTACTGTTCTTAGTTCGTAAGTTATTCGGATGCAAACTTCAGAGATTTTGTCACTCACTCACTGACTGACTGACTGATGATCCTCAAAATTATAAGGCACTTCCCGTAGCCGTAGAAAGCTGAAATTTGGTACACAGATAAAATTTTCCCCACATATTATAAGAAAAGTCTGAAACTCGTAAATGTTCATATACCTACCCCTTACCTACCCCTAACGTGAAATTGCTTTCTACCCTAATTACTTTATAAAGCCCTAATTTTCACTGTAGAGTGAGCTTAATATGTTTAACTAAATTGTTTAATTATACTTCTTTCCTTTTCTTACTTTTGAAGTTATTGAAATTCAAAATTTTATTTCGGCACAACACCCCGATATCAAAATTCCACTGTACTTACAGTAATCCAAGAAACAAGTAATTTGGCACACATATATGGTTTCATCCCAATTTAATAAGAAAAATCTGATATTGGAGTTTTTCATCGTATTTATCTATATATAAAAAGATGAATGTTTGTTTTTTTATTCTTCATACAAATCCACAGTTTTCATCCAATCTCGATGAAACTTTGCACACTTATCCTTTGAAACATGGAGAAAAATACTGTTTACATTTGGTTGAACAATTTCCCGTCATATTGTCACATAATTTTGAAAAATTACCGAAACGAACATAGACCGACGTTTAGAATATGTAAGACTCTGTAGTTTCATACACAATTGTGGGCTGGTGGCCCATTGGTTAACGCGTTTGCTTACTAATGTGTGTACCGCCGGGTCAAATCCCAAGATAGGCAAAGATTTTTAAAAATTGTTTTTGATCGTAAGAGTCACGCTTGGACCGTCGGTTATTCTGATTGAATGATAAACTGTAGATATCACAAACTTAGGGGTGCAATGCGAGGAAAATCGTAAGTAGTCTTGCAATGCTTTAGGTGTACACTTTTTTACGTTATATTGACCGCTCAGGGGTGATTCGCAGTCAGTGTGTGTGTGCTCTGCAGTAATAATACTATAAATGCGAAAGTAAGTCTCTATCTTTTTATTACGTTTTGACGACTAAATGCCTATACCGGTATTGACGGAATTTGACAATAAAATCTGTAGGCAGAGCACAGGACATTTTTTTAGTATGATTGACAGTAGTAGTCACGCAATTTTGAGAACTTGTCGAATGGTGACAGAGAGACGGATGTGTGTGTTAGTCTGTAATGTTAGGTCGGTTGCTCAAGGTGTGTTTCTCGCACATTATGTTATTGAATAATTTGTTAATAAATTGCGCTTAGAGAGAGAAAAAAAAAAGTATTATTTAGTATAGATGTAGATTTTATCTGTCCTCTTACTTTGCGTCTGTTATATGTTTCTGGCACCAGTTTATTTTGTCTTCTTTTTTGACATGCCTTGCGGGCGTAAACTGGCCTTAGTTGTAGTTCTAGCAGAGCACGAGCAGCTAAAGTTATTAGAACTCAAGAATCGGATGCTCATGCTAAAAAAGGAATAAAAGACTCATCTGAAATAAACCTGCACTAAGTTAACACCCCCCCCCCCCCCAAAATCCCAACACCTTCGTTTTGTTTTTTTTTGTTTTTAAATATGTTGGGAATTTATTCTCCTAAAGAGATAGGTTCGACGGTAGAATGATATAGTGATGGCTTTCCTGTCATATTACGCCGACTCGGTGTTGTTTAGGACCAATCCTTCGTTACCAAAAACTTTCTATATTCAATTCTGGCAAATAAATTCTTAATCCACGCGTACGAAGTCGCAGGTATCACCTAGTTTAATTATAATCCCAAACATTAAAAATTCTGGCACATATTTGCGGCTTAATTACTTTTCTCCGGATGAAGCTATAAACCTGACATTTCTATACTATATAGAGGCAAACATGTTTTTAAAAAAAAGCTTTAAATTTTACTTTGTTCCTATGGTTAGTTTGGAAGTTACTTGTTATTTATTTGAGGGGGTAGATAAACCAGCGGCAATGTTCATTGCTAGGCTACGACGTACGTTAATTGTTTCCATTGTTAGAAATGACATTCCTGATTTTCCTTGTATTTATTCAATGGAAACCCAAACGTGAAACGTTCCGGTACATATTTGCAGGTTAATTGCTTTGTTCTGGATGAATCAGTATGCTCAAACCGTCGAACGTGTCTCATGAAGAGAATCAATTTTCAACATATTTAAAAACAGAAAGCAAAAGGAGGTGGGGGGGGGGAGGGGTGCGCGTATTTGTGTGTGTGTGTGTGTGTGTGTGTGGGAGGGGGGGAGGGATGTTTAACTAAGGGCAGCTTTATTTCTGCTTGGTCTTTTCTTCTTTCTTTAGCATGAGGATCCAATTCTTGGGTTCTAATAACTTTAGCTGCTCGTGTTCTGCTAGAGCTACATTATAGGCTAGGTCTACGCCAGCAAGGCTTGTCAAAAAATAAGACAAAATAAACTGGTGCCAGAAACTTTTAAGCAGACACAAAATAATAGTACAGTGCAGAACAAATCGAACTCTATACTAAATAATACGATTTGTCTCTAAACGAAATTTAATAACAAATCATACACTAAAATATCGCGCGAGAAGCACAGCTTGAACAACCGATGTAACATAACAAACTAACACACGTCACCATTCGATACGTTCTAAAAATTTCGTGAATACAACTGTTATTCATACCGAAAAAAATATTTCCGGTTTCCTTCCTATAGATACATAGTATTTCCTTATCAAATTCCATCATTATTGGTATAGCCATTTAGTCGTCAAAACGTAATAAAAAGACAGAGACCTACTTCTGCATTTATAATTTGAGTCCACGGCAAGTCGAGTCAGGCGGCACTGCCTAACCTGTTCTCGAAGCGATTTGGGCCATTTTTGAACATCAATTTCTTCGGTCGTATTTATGCTACATGCCTCAAATTTCTGTTATGCATAGATATCAGCAATCTTAGCAAACTTACTAAATTTTATTTCGATAGTGTTCTTAGTTCGGTTGTTGTTAGGATGCAAACTACAGCGATTTTGTCACTCATTTACTCACTGACAGACTGATGATCATCAAAACTCTAAGGTTCTTCCCGTAGCCGTGGAAAGCTGAAATTTGCTACACAGATAAAAGTTTACTCACATACCCACAAACTCGTAAATTTCCATCCCTTACCAACCCTTAACGTGAAATCGCTTCATACCCTAATAACTTTATACACTTCAGATTTCAAATGTAGAGTGAGCTTACTAAGTTCAACTAATGTGTTAAATTTTACTTATTTGCTTTTCTTATTCTGGAAGTTACTGAAATTCAAAATTTTATTTCGACCACGACACCCCGATATCAAAATTCCACTGTACCTCCAGTCATCCCAGAAACAAGTAATTTGGTACACATATATGATTTCATTCCAATATCATGAGAAAATTCTAATATTTATTTAATTACAATCCCAAACATGAAAAATTCTGACACATATTTGCGGCTTAATTGCTTTGCTCCCAATGAAGCTATATGGCTGTGAATTTTTAATGCAAAGAGATAAGCAAGTTTAAGTGATATCTTAAATTTTACTTTGGTCGTATGCTTAGTTCGGAAGTTACTAGTAATTTATTTATGGTGGCAGCTAAGCCAGCGGCAATCTGCATTGCTCGGCTATCGGGCACATCAATTGTTTTCAGTGATGGGGCATTGTTGGTAAACGTATATTTATGTCTTAAAATCCGAAATGTTCTTATTAACCGATTATCAAGTGGAATCATTACATTTGAGTGGTGATTCAGGATAAGAATAAACTTACAAAAAGAAATGAGATCCCACAAAAACAATTCTTGTAAAAATAGGCCAAGTCTCGTGTTCGTGCAGTGACAAAAAGTTATGAGATCTTCTTCTGAGCCAAGTCTGCACTTTACAGTGTGTATTCACTTCACTTTATGAAACAGAATGGTTTTTTGTATCATAGATCGTTTATTTAGTATAAAAAATCTGATGACTTGGCCATTATGCACGCCATGTTTTAGTTAACGTACACAAACTTTTAAAAACGTAAAAGTCAAGATTTCCCTCGATATTTTTCGAATTTGACAAGTATATATATTATTCCCTCAATTTAAGTTCAAATTATGACATGCATATGGCCAAGTCATCAGATTTTTTATCCTAAATAAACGATCTATGATACCGAAAAAACCATTCTGTTTCATAAAGTGATGTGAATACACACGTAAAGTGTAGACTTGGCTCAGAAGAAGATCTCATAACTTTTTGTCACTGCACGAACACGAGACTTGGCCTATTTTTACAAGAATTGTTTTTGTGGGATTAAAGTTACTTAGAATGAAAGTTGAAGATGAACTCAATAATAATTTAAAAAGATGTTAATTTAGTCAGAAGATTAGTTTGCAAGACGTTACATTTTGTTGTGTGTGGGTATCCTTGTAGGCGAAGTATGAAACAAGAACTCACAGTTTGAGTAGCGACCAGTATTTTAAGTTCGATTTGAAGTGATGAACTTAGGTTTTGGTCAGCAGTGGCTGAGGGTTGTCACGGAGGTCATCTTTGCGGATGCGGATGTTCAGTGCTTGACATCCGCGGATGTTTTGCGGAAGCGGATGCGGGAGTGGAAAAGTAAACTTATAATTATTTAGATTTTAATATTTTATCAAAAATAATATTAAATTTTAATTTTAATTTAAAAGTGTATATTTTATGCCAAATTCTTTTTTTGATAAGAAAAGTCTGTTTGCGTATAATACTGCCATATTGATTTATTTTTGCCTCATCTTTCAACAACAAAAAACGTGGGATGATTTTACAAGTGAATTAAATTATTTACATTACTACGCACCAATCTTTGCGATACGCGGAGTTCGTGGCTCGACTAAATCAAGCGTCACGCACAAGGCCACGTCACCGCGCATCTCCGTGTTCGTTTTTTTTTTTCTCCTATGACTATACGCCTCGTCAGCGTCGGTCTTTAGAGGCGTGAAAGGATCTGGGATAGGAACGGAAAGGAATTCGGCAGTGACCTTTAAAAGGTAGCATTCGCCTGGAGTGATTTGGGGAAACCATGGAAAACCCAAATCTGGATGCCTAGACGGGGATTCGAACCCGTGACTTCCCGAATGCGAGTCCAGAGCGTTAATACTCACCTACCACGCTCAGTTCCGTGCTCGCCACCCGCCTTCCCAGTGGCCCATTCACAATTCAACTTGTAGGACCTACGATGATCAGATTTTCGATAAAGAACTCTTGATGGGCCGTGAAAGGAGTTACAGGACTACACGCAGGACGTGTTGGATGTTGTTGGACTCCCAGGCAACCAAAAAGAGTCCTTGCTGTCCAACAAGCTATAGATTTTGGAGAAAGCTATTGGAGGAAACTTTCTACGAGTGTGCGATAAGTGGAAAGAATTACTCGGAACATTTTGTTAGACTGTACGATCGTAATTTTTCATGGCAGAAATGTTCGTCTTGGGCAAGAAGAAAAATCTGCGGTGGCCGAACATAGTGTGCAAGAGGGTCACACTTTTGAATTTGAAAAAAACAACAATTTTTAGCCCGGGCCAAAGATTTTTGGGCCAGCGTTATTACTGAGGCTGTAGAAATAAGATCAACTGATTTATTAGTCAACAGGGACACTGGTTATCAACTCAGTGCGGCCTGGAACCCGGTTATTAAAATTCTGAAAAATTTTCGCGTCGGTAACGAGCAGAAGAGCGGATGACGTAAGCGCGTTGTGTTGGTTTTTGTGTTCCACCGTTTCCGTAGCAGCGGCTGAATAAACAAACAGTTAATCATTGACATTTGGTTGAGAATTAAGGCAGAGAAGGACGCCTTCGAAACGTCCCACAATTGTGACATCTTAACACAGCTGGAAGCCCGAGAAAAATATATCAATTTTGTTAGACTCCTTCTATTAGCGTGAATGCGTAAGCGCATCCTTCGGTAGTATACACGATGTAGTATACGTTAGATCATGAATAGGCCGCTTTACTTTACATGCAAGCTCAAACTTGTAAATTCGACACTTAGGTAATAATACAGCTCAGTTTATTGTTACTTTGATTCTAAGATCGTCAGAAAAAAACAACCACTTTGTTATTAGCTAAGTGACGATGGGCAGTATCTCGCATAAAGAGAAAATAGTTCAATGTAAAAAAAAAAAAAAAAAAAAAAAATCCGCATTAAAAATACGGATGCGAAAGGGATGTAGGATTTCACACGAAGTTCCGCACTTGCGGATGCGAATATCCGTTACATCTCTAAGTGGCTGGAATCATAGATTCTCTCAAGTATATGTACTAGAGAACATGACGGTCTCTGCTAGTGTCTGCTACTACTGCCACGATACAGCAACTAATTGCATCTGCTTACAAACTGTTTGAACTCTACATGTCATCAGCAATTTTTTAAACTGCTCATTTGTTTGAAACATTAACAACCTGTCACTTTATATTCCTTTATGATTAGAAAACACATCGCTAATGCGTTCCTGGTCCCACCTGCTTAGATTTTAACATTGTTTCATTTTAATAATGGTAAATGTCTTTTATTAAATCACACTTGGCGTCTTAAATGATATATTAGTTCAAAACTCACTTTCACTATACTAATAAGATTTTTTTTGCGAAATATTATACAAATTTATGGTGTTATAACACAAGTAAGAAGAAATTCAGAAATAGCACAAACAAGTAACTACAATATGTAAAATACACACATTAGGAAATTTGATCAGTTTGAGACAGCAAACTGCTCAACAATCTCCATACTTGGGTGATACTTGTGACCGCTGTAAAACATGTCATCGCTGTCTTAAATTACTGTAGAATCAAAAAGTGTTAATAGAATGGCATGAAGTTCTCATTGGAGCCTAAATTGTAATTACTCATTGAAACTGACATATTTCAGGAAGGCGACACTTTTTCAATACTGCAGCACACGGAGACAGTAAAGTGACTGCAAGAACTCCAACTTCCGACCCCGCGAATCACCGCTGCAGCCGTCGCATTGTGTTTTATGGAGTCGAGAGAGCGGCCCTCCCATCCCAGGGCTTGTTCTAATCCGCGCACCATTAATATTTCATCGCTACGGCAGCAGGCTGTACAGTTTATGGCGGCAATCCAGCTGCACAAGTGTTCTGCAAGTTGCGGACGTTACAGGGGTACTTCTTCGCACCTGAACCGGCCGCTGCAGTCGTTTTGCAGACTTCTCTTGGGTGCTATAACCCACTGGTTACTGGCCCCGCAGTCGTTTCCACCAACTAGCGCACTCAAAAACTCTTCTAACGAGCTACGACAGAGGGAACAAGCCACATTGTTAAACCCTTGTCGTATAATTTCGAATGTCGTTTTTTAGTTTCAGTGACCAGTCAAGAAAATAAGAGACCATTTCAGTTAGAAGGTACTTCTAACTTTTCTAATTTTTTTCAGCTTGACGTTCTGTGAGCTTCCTATTCTCAGCAAAAATTAAAAAAGTATTTAAGGCTAAACATTCAGAATAAGATCGTAATTCTTGAGGCATGAAGTGCATCAGAAGTTACTCCACATAGTATTAATGAGAAACTGACCTCGCAAAATGGCAACACTACCCCCAAACAGCTGTTATACCTTTTTATATCCACATTTGATTTTTGGTTGGACAGCTGAAGCCTCAAGCAGCGTATTAAGTAATCATACGCTTTTTTCCTTTAACAGGGAACACAGTATGTCGCACTTGATGATTTTCTGGTAGAAAAGTTATGAATTATGTTCGTCAGATATCTTAATATTCAGGATATAATTTCATCTAATTTCTGGACCTCAGTTTTAAGCGATACAGGAAAATTCCAAAGAGGACATATCACTCAGCGCATACGGGGGTAGCGATAATCGTTCTTAGCAAGAACATCTGTAGTCACAGAAAGCAGTTGAAATGTCGTTACATTTAAGTGTAATTAATGGTAATGTATGTACTTTCGAAGGATAATGGGATGTAAATTATAATTCATACGAAGCATTATTTTACCGGTTCTGTTTCGCAAAAAATGAAAATAACGGTGTGGTAACTCACAGTTGCTAGAATTTTTAAATCTATTTTCCCCATATTATGTAGTTCGTCAGTTCTTTAACTCTCGATAGTCTGTGATAGGGTGAGAAGTGGTTTAAAGATGCTAAACCCATCTTAATTTGTATTGGGATAACAAAGGTATCAAAACTGTTAAGACATTCATCAGTATGCTACATGTAAAACACCATAAGCCAGTTTAAGTAAGAGCAGCGATAAAAACGAACAGAAGTAGTGGAGCGGTATGAATATCATGATGACTGTTACATTTGACTGTCGAGATATCGATTATTGCGCGCACTTACCAACAACATGAAAAGGTAACATGGTACACCGAAGACGATGGGCTGCCCCTTAGCTATGTGGGACTATATCGGTGTGTGTGGTGGCGACCTGGATCATTCATGCAATGTTTTGACAAGGCACAGTGGTGATACTCTTAGCGTCATGGTGTGGGAAGCCATCGGGGGGTATAACTTCAGGTCACGGCTGGTAGTGATTGAGGGAACTCTGACGGCACAATGGTACGTCAGTGACATCCTGGGATCTCATGTGTTTCCATTCATGCCACAGTATAGTGGTTTTTCAACAGGACAATGCTCACCCACAAACGGCCCGTACTGCCGCTACCAGCTAAATCCCCAGATTTGTCACCCATACAACATGTGGGTAGAGCTTGGACCTCAAATCCCTCCTAGCGCCAGTATCCAGGGCATCAAGATTCAGTTACAACAGTTATGGACCAGTTTGCCTCAGAAGAGGACACAACGGCTTTATGCTATCCTTCACAACCGAATAATTGCATGTATCCAGGCCAGAATGTGTGCAACGTTTCGCTCATACTGACAAGAACTTCATAAATTTGACTCTGTTTTGCAATAACTGAAATAACATCACATAACCTCCCAATTCGTGAAGTTTCATTTAGTTTCCTCCTCCCCTTCTGGCTACTTATTTTTTTTTGCTAGGCGGTGTAGTTGCTAATTATGCCTGCTAGTATAATGAGGTACAGTGGCCATAGCTAGGTGCTTATGGCGCCATCTACATCCTGGAACCGAAGTCATGATTGAGAATTCGACACCACCTCAGACAACCTAATCAATAGAACACTTCCCACGACAATGTCTTCCTACAATTGCTGCGATAGAATTTTCCCCCATCAAAAACCACACTGTATTTCGATAACACTTGAGTCATTTATCATTCATAATGCGTGGACCATATCCAGCTTTCTTCAACAGCAATAAAGCCACTGATTGATGCATAGTGACAGCTGAGAATGACATTAATGGATGCCTGACATCAGTTTATCTACGGAATTACTGCTTAGTTGCTTCGACAACACGATTGTTCTTCTTAAGTGAGAACAAATCGATATAATTTACACTAATTCGTTTGTTGTCAGTTGTGTGTTATGGACCACGGGAAAGGGTGGGGCAGTTTCAGAGACGTCAGAAACTCACTGGAGTGTAGCTAATTGGCCGCGGCCCGCCAGTATGCTTCGCAATGCACGCAGCTAATGGCGTTCGATCCGCCTGCAGCCAAACTCCAGGAGAACAAGTGGCTTAACTTCTGGAGTTGACATCACTTTTACTGCCATTTACTGCGCCAGACAATTGGCAGTTGCCTTAGTACGTTTTGCTGCCTTTCCGTGTTCAATATTATTAATGTTCTTCACCGTTGTCTTCTATGGTGACAGAGAGTTTATCACAAACTAGTGTAAGCCTGTGACTGTTTTTTGCGTGTCTTGACGAGTCTAGAATGGTTCCAGTTTTTAGGGTCAAGATTATGACAGGTTGACCTGATCTGACCAAATACGAATTTTACCTGCGTTTCACCCTTAGGGTTAATTAAATCTCTTGAGCTTAAAGAACTCAGAAGTATGAACAGACGTATTAAACACGGCCGGGGACTCGAACTTGCTGAAATACACAGTTGACTTTTATTTGACTCTAAAAGTTCATTCTGCCATATTTGAAGAATTTCTGTTAAAGGGAGTGCGCAGTTCCCTCGAAAGCATCACGTTGTTTTTGATGGAGGTTAAGTAGTCGAGCAACTCAGAAGAAATGAATTGCAAGAATACTCTATTCGGTTACATATTTGGTCTGGTGTCCACTTTAAATAACCTAATAACTCACGTACAGCAAACATGAACTAAGCCCATTAACGATAGTGGTCAGTAAAATACGTAAAAGCAAATAAACCGTGATGAAATTTGATCAAGCAGCAACTGTATTAAAAGTTTTAATTAAATTCAAAATTAGGCTGGAATGACAATTGACATTCGTGCTTTCGGCAGAGACCATGAGTAATATAAGTTTTTTAAAAGTTTTGTTCTCGCATTTTATTAGTAACATGTTACTTAAAATCACTCGTAGTTCCACGTTTTTTCATCCCTGAAGTTTTTCCATATTTTTTTTTAAGAATAAAATGCCAGTAAAAACAGTTAATTTCATAGCAGTTGCTTAGCTATTAAACTGAGCATTTAACTTCCAATTTAAAAAAATCTCTAGTCGCTGTTAATTTGCAAGTGAAGGCCGATTCGAGACGTCACCGTGCTCCAGCAAATAGTTATAGAGATGAGTGAGTGTATGAACTTAGGAAATTATATAGTAGATAATTTAAATATCAGAAAAGGAGTCGGCTACTCACTAATTCGAATCCAGATAGGTTTTTTTTCACTTTTCGACAGGAAAAGCAAGTACATAGAAATCATTTTGAACTGTAATTTGTAGAGCAACATTTTTTTTTCCCCTAATGATGTCACAAAACTCACGTAAAGACTCCTTTATACTCGCATGTACACTAGCCACGTCAAATATTCAGAATTCTGTATTGTCCTTTGACTGGAATTACTAATCCCCTGATAGTGATGTCAACTAATGTCTTTGGACGCATGGTGTCAAATTAGCAACATTTCTTGATTACTACTATCAAAAATTTACGAGGTGTATAAATTGACTGGGTTATACGCGGAATGCCAACTCCATTAAGTGTCTGGTTCGGAAGCATGTTTTATCTCTGTTAATCAATAGATTTATTGTGTTAATACGGAAAGTGAAGCATTGTAACTGTATGAATCCAAAGAAATTTATTTCGTAATTAAGCTATACAAAAATCTTAAATACCCAGTTTCTGGAAGAAAATTTGTTTTTGAAACGAAAATACCTTAAAAATGTTCACGATCATCCTAATGAAATTTTTTGTCGTCTGAAAGAAAAATGTATATTTTGTGATCCCTACACCACGTATTTCTTTGTGAAATACGTAGATTCATGATCTGGTAAGATATTGGGCAACAATTGAGTATTATTAAATGCACAGCTGAGCAGAAAATCGTTTACAGTTAATTAACGAAGTTATTAAAATTGCAAAAATGTAACTTTTAAGTTAACCTAAAAAATCATTAACGCTCTTTTTAACTTCCATTACACTGAACTTCCGTTAACTTTAGTCCGTTACATTGGTTGCTGATGTCATTTCGTTTGTTTGAATTGTGCGCCACGACACGTTTGTACGTTCGATAAGTAGAAAAGCGAACGAATTAGCTAAAGCGAAATGCCAGTGCGAGTGTGATGCATATATAGCTGTTATGTTAGGCTTGGCGTGGGAGTTAGCAGGAACGCTAGAGTTCTGGACAGTTCGTATTTTAGTCTGCAAACCGGCGCTGACTAAATGTTTCAAATTCAATCAGTGATTGATTTTAATATTTTTACATTAACACAGTGCCACTTTTTTAGTTGTTAGTGAAATAAATTGAATTGATATTCTTTACATGATTAAATCGTGGAAATTGAAGATCTAGAAACTGTTAGTGAAATCAGAAACGGGAAGATTAAAAATCTTTGGCCATATTCATGCAATTATATTGTAGTTAAATCAATATCTGGAGAACAATTGATTTATGAATTCAAATTGTGTTTGCCTAAACTTTTTACAGTCAAGACTCACGTTTTTAGACTTAAACAACACATGAAGATGATGCAAAGATTCAAATATTTACTGTTTGAAGATAAAGTAGAAGCAGGGTCAACTCGAGGGATAAGGAAAAACAATTCAATGCCTTCTTAAAGTGCTGTGGATTCTGGTGTAAATAACAGCAAAAGTATTTTTTTATTATTTCCATCTACTGATAAAGGGTTACATCAACAAAGCATTAGTGAATCTTTTGGCATCGTAGTCACAGACAGCGGCGTATTTCAATTTGGTATGGACCAATGCATTGTAATCTTTGTAGCATCCAATACGTTTGAGAAGCCGATTAAAACGTTTAACCCTAGTAAGCATCCAGTTTCCATAGGGACATCGGATAGACGTGTTATTGATGGTTAACTTTTAACGGAAACTGTAACTTGCGTTAAATTTGCAAAAATGTAATGCTTTAACGGTTATCAAAGTTAACTTTTTAAGTAGCAGGTTAATGATAAACTAAGTTAACTTTTTGATTAACTGTGCCCAGCTATGATTAAATGTCGTATCAGATAATAATTTCGAACATTTCGGTAAAACAATATGCTTAAGCACTGCGTATTATTGCAATAAATCACAATTTGATTACTTTATGGTATAAAGTCTCTGCAGGGCGAATAGATAGTCGAATAGGTAATCGGTATGAAGTTACACGAACTCGAATCCCAAGCCTGAACGCCAGATTTACGATATATGTCAGTACAGCATAATATGCCTTTGACTCTGTGCCACAAAACCGCCTTTTAGCGAAGCTACGAGCGTACGGTATATCGGATCAGCTTTGTGAATGGATAAAGGATTTTCTAACTGGTCGGTCGCAGTATGTCATCGTTGAAGGAGAAAGTTCTTCTAATCTATATGTTACATCGGGGGTACCTCAAGGAAGTGTAATAGGACCACTTCTTTTCTTAATTTTTATAATCGATCTCGGAGACAAAGTGAAAAGCCTTTTTAGATTATTTGCTGATGATGCGGTTATTTATAGGGAAGTAAAGAATTTGGCCGATTGCTTAGAAATTGAGCGTGATCTGGATATTATTTTGGCATGGTGCGCTGAGTGGCAACTTACGCTAAATTGTAAAAAGTGCAAGACAATGAGCATAACTAAAAAAAAGAATCCAATTGTTCAGAAATACGAGTTAAACAATTCAGTTATTGATATGGTCGATTCTATGAAATATTTGGGAGTAAACAGTACAAAGGAACATGAAATGGGACTTACACATTAATTCGTTAGTAGGTAGAGCTAATTCTAGGCTGCGATTGATAGGTCGAATATTGAAAAATTGTAATGAACAAACAAAGGAGATAGCTTACAAATCTCTTGTGCGTCCACATTTGGACTATTGTTGTTCCATTTGGGATCCGTTTCGTAAGGGGTTGATCGAAAGTATAGAGAAAGTACAGAGAAGAGCCGCTCGATTCGTGACCGCTTGCTACAATCCTTATGAAAGCGTCACAGAACTAATTAGTATACTAGGCTGTGAGTCTCTGGTAGATAGACGACGCACGTTTCATTTAAACTTATTGGTAAACATGTGTACTCCCACTTTCACTCACGAGTGTAGTGAAATACTTCGTCCACCAACCTATTTGAGCCGGAATTACAGGAAAGATAAGATTAGAGAAATAAGGTGCCGCAATGATTCTTATATGAATTCTTTTTTCCCTCGTACCATTAGGAATTGGAATGCACAGCAAAGAGATTAGCTATGGTGCTGAGCACCCTCTGCCACCCACAATTTTGTGAATTGCAAAGTATATATGTAGATGTAGATATTTAAATTTTCAAATGTACTCATTGTAATGAAAGGTTACTCTCAGTTCTGTGATCTTTTGCCTAAAGTTGAATTTTCGAAGTGACTAAGTTGTTTTTATAGAAATGTAATGAATTGAAACATAATCCACTATGTAATCTCCTAAGCTCACTCCCTCACTCACCTCGACAGCTATTGGCTGGAGAACGGTGTCACGTGTCAGCCTTCGCTCGCATATTAACAGCGACCAGTAATATCATCAGAAGAAATTCGAGGTTAAGTTCACAATTTAATAGCTAAGTAACTGCAAAGAAATTAACTGTCATAATCCATTCATTAAGTTTGCTTTTCGAAGCAATTCATAGTTAAAAAATATTGATAAAATTTAATGCTGAAAAAATGTGGAACTGCTTTTCAGTGACATGTCGCTAATGAAAGCAACATAAAAAACTTCAAAAACCTAAATTACTCATAGTCTCTGCTGCAATCACGAATGCCAATTGTGATTCCGGCCAAGGCTAAATTTCAGTTTCATTAAAACTTTCGCTAATGTTGCTGCGTGATCAAAGTTTATACATTACGGTTTATTTGTTTTTTACGTATTTTATTGATCACTTTCGTTAATGGTCTTTATTCATGTCGATGTACGTGAGTTATTAGGTTATTTGAAGTGGACATCAGACCAAATATGTTACGGATCGAGTATTCTGACAATTCATTTCATCCGATTTGCTCAGCTATTTTATAATCTGGAATCTGTATTAGGCTTTCTGACCATTACAGACAGTATGACCAAAGATTACATTATGAATGTTTGTCAAGCCTCAATAAAAACAACGTGATTCTTTTGAAGCAATTACGCGCTCCCTGTAAACAGAAATTATTCCTGAGTGAACTTTTAGGGTCAAATACAAGTTTGTACCTCAGATAGTTTCTTCAAGCAAAAGAGATTTTATTCACCCTAAGTATGAATTACAGGTCAAGTTAGGAACGATCACGTCATCCTGTGATAATCTTTGCCCTTAAGAACTGGAATTATTCTAGACCCGTGACGATACGCAAAAAAACGGTCACAGGCTTGCACTAGTTTCATATAAATTAGTTACTTATTAGAAGAAGCCTATGTTATAAACAAACAGTAAAAACTAAAATTAAATGTTAAAGACACCTCAAAACTTGACGTTTAAAATTGATATATATAACTGTCACTACTACTCAAGTTAATATGTTCAACAGAAATCTTTCTCCCATTCACAGGAACACAAACATATGTGTGAGAAATGGATATCAAGTCAGAAATGATCAAAAAAAGTTGTGGAGAATTAACTGATAAATCGAAATTGTCCGCGATTTCATTATACAAAAAAGTAAAAACTGGAGCGCAGTACGGATATAATCAACTGTTAGTTTATTGGTGATAAACCAAAGTATTTATTAGCTCTATGGTAATACGTTTAGTTGAGACAATGATTTTATGTTTAAGTTCAATGACGTAATTCGGCATTTGAGATAGCAAATTGCTCTGAGAACTGAGATTGAGTGATGGTTACATTAGTAGCATTTTGTTATTGATACTCTGCTGTTGGCTCTCCTAATTTTTCAACGAATGCCTTTGTTTCGTTTTGTGGTAACGCTGTGCTGGCTCTCAAATTTCGATGAAACTTGTAAATGTTGAGATCCTTTAGGGATAAATTTTTTGAAGTAGCTTTTACATTATTCGTGTCTGGTGAGGACCCGTCGTGATTTCCCAAGGGACACTCCGGTGTTGAAAGCGAGGTCATAAAAGGATGTGGAGACGTTACTCCCTGAAACTCTAAACATAGCGCTTGGCTGTTTCTCGCACGAGTTTTTGTGGGGCTCAGCAGCAGCGTCTGAATCAGGCATTCAATTCGAATCTGGTACGAATCACAAATACGGCCAATTGAACATCGTTATTTAAAGCTTTAATGTAGGTAGTGATTGATCTGTCTGTAAGTATGAGAATAGTAGAGGTGACTTACCATTTGCTATTTTAGTTTATTAGAAGTCAAAAACACTTTAATTTGAGAAGATTGATATAGTAATAAGGCTTATTTTAACCATACTTTAGTCCTATGGTTTTTTTAAATTGATTTTATTCTCGTTTTTTGTATTTTTATCCCCACAAGATTTCTATATTCCTTAGATTGACCTACACTTTTTATTTTTTATACAGAACGTAAATATCCCAGAAGCTTTGTTAAATTCCGTTATTTATTAATTCAGTGTATATCAAAAAAAGTGTTTCATCAAATAAAAGCAAACGTAATGGATAGATGAAAAGCAGCTTGTGTTCCCTTTTCACTAAATCCGTAATATTCTTTGTGTAGTCACGTACGTACTTTTACGCTGTGTAGCCATGTCAAAAACTTATAATCATAACCCTCATGCTCTGTTATTGATCGCTTAAGCTTTCCGGCTGCTTGCTTCTTGTATTTACTCAGTTCCTGCTGTACGAACAGTTGCGTATGTTATAAATGCTGATTGAATAGCAGTTAAATTTCTTTACATCGGTACAAGTCTGATAATAGCAAAACCACAATCCAGAACTTACTATCAATATTCTAATTTTAATCCCTATATATAACCTTCTTCCAGTTGTCAAGTTTTAAAAAATTCCTTTACTGGAACTTCATGATGTAGTTAGTTTCCATACTTTCTTACACAATCATCAATTACTGTCTTTTCTTTGTAATGTTCTTTCACATGGGCTATCCTCTGACTACCAACAACACGTTTGATGAAACCTGTACTCGCACTTGCATTTACACTTCTTGCATAAACTTTTGTTTTCTTTCTCTTTACGTGGCCAGCCTCAGTTTATGTTATCTATAATAACGCATGTCTGAAGCCGCATTCCCACGACGTCTTGTAACGAAGGCGGGACGGGACCTCATTAGCCGAAGTGTAGGGACGAGCGCGCGCCGTAGGTTAGCCCTCGCTTACCTCCCGCCATCTTCCCACCACGTTGCCTAGTGTCGTTTGGCACAGAGCACTTTACAGCAACAGAAGGGGTGCACACCGCTGCTGCAAACCGATGGCAACAGCGCTCCACTACCCACGCTTGTGATGTTTACCGACACAGAGTGGGTAGCTGCGTCTCGTCTCCGCTAGCAGAGGCGGCCCTGTTCCCATGGCGTGTTGTTGAGTATTCGTGGTGGGAACGTGGCTTAACAACCTCTCTATTCGCAGCAATCGCCACAGTATCTTTGCCTCCCAGCTAGACGATCTTTACTGCTTTAATTCACCTCGTATACGCCGCCCTCCCCCTGCCACCCACATATCGTATTGGTTAGTTACAGATTCTAACAGAAATTTAGTCTCAACCAATACGAATATTTTTAACGTACATTGTGTTACATGTTTGTTGCTTAAATAATGTTCCAGTAAGTTCCTTGTACATCAAAGTGTGAAGAATTAATTCATAAATAAGGAACTGAGATGTACAACATATTTGATTACTATCGATGCCAAATTTTTCCAGCAAGTGTGGAATAAATGACTTACCTAGGTTACCAGGGTTTATTTAATTACCGTTAATTATTTTGTGCGTCTTTTATAATTAATTTTTAGATTGTATGAACACGGTTAACTTTACCTTTAACTATCTACAACCGGTCACATAATTTAACAAGTTCGAATCTTACAATTTATTATTTCAACAAATATTTGAACAAGATAGAGAGTTACAATTGTATGTATCTGGCACATGTAAAATTACAAAGAAAACAATCATAAGGAATTCCCGGAATTAACAAATCATCTAACCGAATTAAATTTCTGCTAGCGCAAAAGTATATGTTTAGCACACGAGTTTCTCTACCTCTGCAAATTACTTTGTGGGTCGTTTTACGAGTTTCAAAGGAATGAACTGGAAGCTTCCAGAATGCAAGACACTAACGGTTGTGCTTACCAGACGGTCCAAATGGTGTTGAGAATATCACCATTTTCGATGCACTGTATAGTCATTATCTGTCACTAATAGCCGGAGTACAACTATAGACTCAGAAAATGGCTACTCACTAATAGAACTCACAGAGTCTATAGACATAGCGCATCGCTACGAATCCTTCTTAATCAGTAATCACTTGTCAGAGCGGTTCTCTCTGTTCTCTTAAGCTCCCAGGCACAAGATGTCCTCTTCTCGGGGTGCAGAATGCGTCGCTCCTTTGCTACCCCTTCCTTTTTTTTTCTTAGCCACCAATCTCCTTGCCGGATTTTCCCTCGGGTACATGCAACATTGAACCTTCCATTAGTAACATATACAGATATTCGGTGTTCATTGGTCGTCACTCAACAGCTTATCCCGCCATTTTCAGAGCGTCACGAGTTTGTACGGAACCACACGAACATTTCACCAAAGATGGCTTATGCCTAACCTCCGTAGTGTCCCAGCTGATTCGGTCGCTCTCAGGTGGGCATTCCCGTTGCTGTCCGTCTCTTCAAGGGTTTCACCGAGCGGGGCGGTGTAACGGTTAGCGTTCTCGCCTCGCATTCGGTAGGACGGCGGTTCGAATGCCCGTCCCGGCATCCAGATTTGGGTTTTCCATGGTTTCCTCAAAAAAACTCCAGGCAAATGCCGGGATGCTTCCTTCAAAAAGGCCATGGCCGAATTCCTTCCCATTCTTTGCCCCCATCCTTGCCCCCCATCCTTTCCCGTCTCTAAAGACCTCGATGTTAAAAAGAGACGTAAAGCAGTAAAAAAAAAAAAAAAAAAAATCTTCAAGGTTTCCGCGTTCCTGGCCGTAACGGTATTGGACCCAAACGCAGCCCCTTCAGAGCTGTTGTTTGTTTGTTCTGTTTCTGGCGGCCGCCAATGTCCGCAACTCTTTCACTTAATTTAATTTTCTGTGTCTTAGATCACATCTGTTACCTGTGTCTTAGATCACATCTGTTACATGTGAAATATTTTCGTCGCAGCTTTCCGTTCTGGCATATTCTAGTAGTTCATTGGCAACGGTCTACTCCAATGAAAGTAAGTGAATATTGTCAACTATCTAGGAACCGAGAACAATTTGAATTACTGACTTACTCTCCGTAACATTTAGTTTTGAGACTTCTCGTTCAGCAGAAGTTGTCAAACGAACCATATTAATCACTGAAAAAGGAAATTAGTTCTTGGTGGACAAACTGAATTTATTTTATGCATGCAGGAATTGGGAGGATAAAGCACTAAATCTTAAAGTCGTGGGAATCTAGAAAAAGCTCAATCCACGATTTACTATCAGTATTCTACTTTTAATCCTAAACTTGACCTTCTCCCAGAGGCCTTACATTTCAGTGAATGCACCTCAGAACCGAAAAAAGTTTATAATGTAAGGGAAAAGCAAGTTGTTGATTTAAAAAAAGCGGGTGAAAAGTGCTCACAATACATGAAATGTATTGTAATAAGTCGCGTTTCCAAGGCGACGCAGTGTTCACAGATAAAGGGAGGGCTATTTTTCGGCCAGCGGAAGCCGCGAGCCCGTTCGTCAAGCCACCCGCTGCGCTGTTGACAATAACAGCAGGGACAGCCAACCTATGGACAATAGTGACCCGCCACTCGGATATTCTTGTATCCTGTTGCATGGAATGCTGCTCGGAGGTGGAGTGGAGACTGGTAAACTGGGTGTTGACGTGAGTGGACGCTGTGGTCGGTTTACCGTCTGAGGGGCGCATCACGTCGCCAGCAGTACACACGGTAAAGTGAATCTAACAGTGCGACATGGTTGCAACACATCATGGCCCGAAAAATACCCTTGAGTAGCTAGAGACTTGTTTGAGAAAGCCAACTGAGCTAGCCATCTGCATATCTAATCACTTGTCAAAGTTGATGTCATTTAACTTGTTTGAATAAATTCAAGTTTTTTGTGAACCCATCTTTTTATGTCTTGTAACCCCTGGGACATGTCATGTACGAGGTTCAATATTAACATGTTGATAAAGAAAAGATTCAATTGCTGACGCCATACAGTGTGTCTAATAAGTTTCAAAGTAGAGCCACCCCCACCTAAAGAGATTATTACAGAATAAAGATTTCCGTGAATAGTATTGAGCCTCGATTCTATGCGCTTCAGCTTCTGTGATGATCTAGATTTTTTTTTTTTTTCAACGATGGAAAAAACGCTGGAGGAATTCTTGCCGATGAGTCTAGAGCATTGTCCACCTGTAACAATCACATACAACGAGGGTTGGAGTTTGGAGATGTACTACAAATCTAGTACTTCTAGACTTCATCATCAGAAACCACACAAAGAAATTGGCACTTAAACCACAGAGCACAGGTCACATGGTTAATAGAGAACAAGCAACACTCACGTTATTCAATAGGGGAGCCCAATAAATGTGTCAAAAAATCATACCTAAACCCAAACAAAGTGTTTTATGACATTGGTACGTTAGGAGGCATCCATTAATTACGTGAAGTGAAATAAGTGGGGGGGGGGGGGGGGGTCTTGCAAATCTCACCAAATCTCACCAAGGGGGGGGGGGGTCTACGGAAATCTCACGTGAGGTTTTGGGAAAATTTTTTTGGACTGTAGAGCTAAAATAATAAAAAAAGGGTCTCCAAAAGTTTCGAGGGTGATTACTAGGGAAAGGGGGGGGGGGGGTTCTCACCAAATGGGGTGGGGGTCCTGCCAGATCTCACGAAATCTCACCAGAAGGGGGGGGGGTTCCGTAAATCCGGAAAAACACCTTACGTAATTTATGGATGTTCCTTTAATATATTTCTATTCCGGTACTCAGAACGTTGTAACATCTGTTTGGTACCAATCTCTTACGCGACGTCAACGTTCCAGCCCAGTAATGAAGAGAGAAGGTTGGCCGAACGCTCTTGTTGTGGACTCTAGCGAGTGTGTACGGTGTTTGACGGTGTCGCACTGCAGTATTGCTCATTCGAGTCTTTATTGGCAGAGCGTCTGCCTCTTTACGGTGCCCCATCCCGCCTCCACTTCTTTTATTGCGTCAGCTGGTCCGTCCGTCTGCCATTGGCGAGTGCGGTCTACATTGGCCAAATTGGTGGCTAAGACGAGAAAACTGAGCAGTCAAGTGTAGACTGCGCGGAAAAAGATCTTGTTCAGGGCAACACTGAGTTCAAGAATTGAACAACTTGATGGCAGAAGCTCTGGTGCATAATTTGAGATCTCCAGATTGTGGATCAAAGGTCTCAGATATATCTCAAACTACTGCGCGGTGCATAATCAATGATGGTATACGGTAGAACAGCCCCATACGGGTTTTGACACCAAATTTCACCCTCTCATTTCTTTCATCTTTCATTCACAGCTCTCACTACATTCGAGTACATTCAATTCCTATACCGTCACAGCCACCCATTCGCACATTAACATTTAAGAACTCTATCGATCCCAGAGACGGCAAGGAGAAACATATCAGTGAATGATGATGATAGTGGTTTAAAATACAATTTTTGTGCTATATTACTCGAGATGGCCACGAAGAAATTGATAGTAGGAAGCATAAGACTACGGAGAAAACGATTAGGACATCACTATACCCTGTTCACACCGACTGGCGGCTCAAGGTCATTCTTCCCCATTAATTAATTAATTTAATTTAATTGCAATGGAGCACAGGCTCCGGTGGCAATTTCCCTACACACCCATCTTTCCCCTATCCTGCACCCACTTACATTTGTCCTCTACAAATTTTATCTTTAAATTCTTTCAAAGTTTTCGGTAAATTATTAATCATTTCTCTTGGTAAATCATTCCAATCCCTGACACCCTTACCTAAAAAAGAGAATCTTCCTACACCCTTGTGCCTGAAATCGAGTGCCAGCTTGTGGTCATGGTCATCTTTTCCCTTCCATGCACTACTTTTCATACCTATTGCAATATCTTTCCATGCCTCATCGCCAGTATATGCCCTGTACACTCCCATGACCCTCCTCATCCTCCTCCTGTCTTGCAATGAATCCCATTCCAGCTCCTTTATCATATCCGTCACTGATTGCATTCTGCGATAATTTCCAGAAACAAATCTAGCAGCCCTTTTTTGCACCCTCTCCAACTCCTGTATTTGATACGTAAAATGAGGGTCCCATACTACACTACCATATTCGAGCAATGGTCTGACCAAAGTTTTGTAACCCAATTCCTTGACTTCTCTCGTACATCCCCTCATCACTCTCTCCAACAAGTGCAGAACTTTGAAACCTTTTCCTACCACCTGTCCTATGTGTTCTGCCCAGTTAAGTTTGTTATCAAAAGTAATTCCAAGATATTTACATTTCAAGTCTTCAGCAAGCAATTCTTTCCCCACCTTATATTCATAATTAACCTCTTGTTTTTTATTTGTGTATCTAATAAGCTGACTCTTCTTTGCATTTATCTTCATTCCACGTTTACCAACCCAATTAGATATCGTGTCCAGATCACCCTGCAACTGTTTAAAATCCTCTATCGTTTTGATTCTTTTATACAGCATTATGTCATCTGCAAACAATCTAATTTCAGATAGTAAACAATCTACACAATTATTCATTAGAATAATGAATAGCAATGGTCCCAATACGCTACCCTGTGGCACATCCATTTTTACTTCCACTTGTTTTGATATTACATTTCCTACCCTAACTTTCTGTTTTCTACCTTTTAAAAATTCCTCTACCCAGCAAATGACTTTCTCATCCACTCCAATGGTTTTTACCTTATTTACTACCATTTTATGGCTTACTCTGTCAAACGCCTTAGACAGATCTAGTGCTACACTATCAATTTGGCCTCCCTTGTCCATTTCATCTGAAATATCTTGCATATATCCCACCAACTGATTCGCATGAATATCCTTGCCTGAAACCATGTTGCCTGCTTGAAAACCACTTACGTTCCTCACATATATTTCTGATGTGGTTGCAAATCAATCTTTTCATTAATTTACCTACCACTGATGTCACCTCACCTGCACCTCCCTTCCTTCATCTTCGAGTTAGACCATTGGCAAATTTCCCCTTAGCAATTAATGATAAGGTCGGTGGAGTGGTGAGAGAGCAGACTGACCTTGAGCCGCCTCTCATAAGTGAACGGGCTATAGTGTGATGTGGATCCTTTAAAGACATGAAGGAACAGTAGTCATTCATATCGGAGTATAAACTATGGCAAATTAGTTTGGTTCGAGAAATCATAGGAGCGCTGAATTAGACACTGAGCAAAAATATCAGAATTGAACACGGAAAGTAGTGAGACGTTGCCGAGGAATTTTTTCCTTTATCATGGCATAACATATTTCACTAGGACAACCTGTATGAAGGGAACTACTAAAAACAAAAACAAATAATATAACGTTTCTAAATTTGTCTCTACTAGAAGATCGCCGAGAATGTTTCTTATTAGCTTTTTGTGATAGTTAGGAATTTCAAATATATTCTGCCAACAGTAACTCTAAATTGCAAAATTATCTAGGCGGTTTTGTTGTAAATAACTTCGCGAGATTTAAGCTGCACCCAAACACTCCTCGTTTTCCCGACGTTTCTATCAAAGCCTAAGGTCTGTTTCTCTAGCAGACTCAGCAGGAGGTTAGTCTCTTGAAGAGGAACACAGGCTTTGGCCGAAATTTCGGTAAAAGGAGGAGTGTTAGAATGCAGCTTAATTCTCGCGAAGTTAATTACACTATCATGATGGTTGCGAAAACTGCCAAATGTTTTATAATCTGGACGGATTGTCGTCATATTCTGTCCTACTTAAGGCCTTAACCCATATACGAGCCTCAAAACCCATTAAAAATGATGAGTTTAACGAAGTTTTCTGGCAATTAATTTCTTTGCAATTGCTTACATAAATAGAATTGTTGTAAACTAAAGCTCAATATAATTTCTCATCCCTTGTCCTGTAGCAAAAAGTTTCAGTTGTCAACTTGGTTCAGGTTGCATTTCATCCTTACCACATACTACGTTAAACTTGCCACCAGGGAAACAATACTTCAATCACATGCGTATTAATACATGTACTCTTTAGCATATTAGTGGAAATAATTCATCGTGATATAAGCTAGATCAAATATCTTCACGGGTTCCTACAACGTTGTATGGCTAATGCAGATACATACGGGTTAATATTCGTCAGCAAAAAAAAAAAAAAAAAAAAAAAAGAAGGAAAAAAGAAGGAGGAAATTTTAAAAATATACTTAACAACTTACATCATGCCAGGTATATTAGATTTAATTGTAGTCTAAGCAGTATAGATTGAAATCAGTGTGGAACTACTTTCGTTCAACCGAAGTAACGATTTAAATAACAGGACACTCGTGAAAACAGTTTAAATTATTTAAAAACATTAATTTACTCATGTCCTCTGCTGTAACATCAAGTGCCGGGTATAATAACAGTCTATCAAAACTGCTGTTAACATTGCCAAACGATAATTAAAGGTTTTATCTTACATATCTACTATCAAACATTTTAACGAGTGCTTTAACTTCGAACGAATATTAATTAAATACAAGCAATTAGAAATTATTATGTCGATTTAAATAGAATACGTACTTTTCTTTCAACGTTCTGACACTTAATTAATTCGCAGATGCTTAACTAAATAGAACTGTTAATACATAACATGTATTACCTAGAACAACATCTCTAGCCGTAAGTTGGACAACAAAGACGAAAATCGTGACGTCATAGCCTGTCGTCATAGTGTACCGTCATGGATTGACAGAACGTTACCAAATAAGCGTTTTACAAGAATAGATTGCACAATAACCGATCCCTCATTCTTAATAACTCACGTAAATGCATACTAGCATTTGCCTGTAGTCTACCCGCCGAATTCAGATGTACGGTGGATGTTAAGTATTTCGAGCAGTAATACTAACGGAGGCGATGGTTATGTTGAAATGCATCCTGGACCAGAATGACAACTGATATTCCGTAGTATAGAATAAGGCATAATTTAAATAGCTTAGTGCAATGTTACCGACGTCATTAGTATTACTATTCCGTTTGATTTACGTTTTTCGTTTATTTCGACGGGGTATATTTCTAAAACTGAAGAAATAAATACAGAAATTAATTAAAAGTATGTGTAAATTATTCGAAACAGTCCAAAGAACAAAAGGTTCGAGTACCAAAGATCAAAATTAAAAGTGTGTTATCACAAAAAACACATTTTAAGATTTTTTTTTTTTTTGCTGTCGTTTGATGCAATCCTCCATCCCTTCCTATCCTGTACTAACCTCTTCATTTCTACATACCCCTTACAGCCCACGTCCTCAATTATCTGCTTCATATATTCTAATCTCTGTCTTCCTCTACAGTTCTTACCTTCGACTGTTCCCTCCACTAACAAATTAACCAATCCTGCATGTCTCAAAATATGACCTACCAGCCTGTCTCTTCTTTCTGTAAGCTTCTTACACAAACTTCTTTTCTCACCCATCATTTCCAAAACTCGTTCATTTCGTACTTTGTCTGTCCACTTAATTTTAAGCATTCTTCTGTAGCACACCATTTAAAATGCTTAAATTTTCTTTATTTCCGGTACCTAGTCCGAAAGTCCATGTTTCACTACCATAAAGTGCTGTGTTCCCCACAAAGAATTTTAAAAAGTTCTTTCTAATTCCTAGGTCAATGTTTGAAACTAAAAGGTTTTTCTTTTTCATTTAGGCTCTTTTTGCTAGTGGTATTCTGCTTTTAACATCATTCCTGCTTCGGCCATCGGTTGTAATTTTACTTCCCAAGTAACAGAATTCTCTTACTTCTCCTATTGCATCCGATCCTATTTTTATATTTAATCCACTAATATTGGTATCATTTCTGCTACATTTCATCACTTTTGTCTTGCTTTGATTTATATTCAGTCCAAAATCTTCCTTCCGTATTTTGTTAATTATATTAAGTAACTTCTCAATATCCTCAGCCCTCTCTGCTAACAAGACAATGTCGTCAGCAAATCGTAGCATACTGATTTTTTCTCCCTGAAAACTAATGCCACATGGAAATTTTTCTTCGACTTTCTTCATTGCTTCTTCTACATACAAGTTGAATATTAACAGGGATAGACTACAGCCTTGTCTCACATCCTTTTTAACTGATGCATGTCTCTCGTGATTCTCTACTTTTATTACCGCCACTTGATTCTTATATAGTTTATAGATTATTCTTCTATCTCGATACTTTAGACTTGACTTCTTTAAAATTTTGAACATCTTGTCCCACCTAACATTACCAAAAGCTTTTTCTAAATCAACAAATGCCATGAAAGTATCTTTGTTTTTCTAGATCCGCCCTTCAAGTACTAATCTTAAAGACAGAATTGCTTCCCTTGTACCACGATTTTTCCTAAACCCAAACTGATCTTCACCTACTACCTCTTCCACTACTCTTTCCATCCTTCTGTATATTATTCTGGTCAGTAATTTTGAAGCATGTGATGTTAGACTAATGGTGCGATAATTTGTTGGCTTGTGCTTTCTTTGGAAGTGTGAAGATGATATTTTTATTAAAATGAGTTGGAATTTCTCCTGTTTCAGAACTTTTTGATATCAGCTTGAATAATCTGTCGATTCCTTCCTCTGCTACGGATTTAAGAAGTTCTGCAGGGATCTCATCAATTCCAACTGCCTTATTTGCTTTCAAGTCATTCAGAGCTTCATTAAATTCTGCCTTCAAAACAGGATCTCCTAAGTCATCAATGTCGACATCATCATCCTTTTCCATTACACTATTGTTCAAGTCGTCCCCAACATACAGTTTCTCAATGTATTCTTTCCATCGGTTAGCTCTATCTTCTGAGCTTAAAAGAGGTTTCCCATCGGCAGCTTTAATGTTCATACCTCTTTTCTTCATTTCTCCAAAATTCTGTTTGATCTTTCTATATGCAACATCTACTTTACCAACGACCATTTCCTTTTCTACTTCTTCACACTTTTCTTGTAGCCAATTTTCTTTTGATATTTTTCATTTCCTATTTATTTGATTTCTAAATTGCCTGTATTGCTCTCTTCGTGTTTCATCCTGAACATTTTTGTACCTTCTCCTCTGATCCATCAGCTCCAAAATTTCTTCTGTGATCCAAGGTTTTCGGGCAGTTTGTTCCCTAAAGCCTAATGTTTCTTTACCATCTTTCATTATTTCGGTCTTTAATGCATTCCATTCATCCTCGGTTTAACTCCTTTCACAGTTACTTGTGCTAGATTGTTTCAGTTTATTCAGTTCCAGTCTGTTCTGCTTATCCTGCTTCCTTATTTGCTTAAATTTCAGCCTGCACTTCATTATTATCAAATTATGGGCAGAGTCTATGTCTGCTCCTGGGTACGCTTTACTGTCTAGAACCTGATTCCTGAATCGCTGTTTGACCATAATATAATCCAGCTGATATCTGCTTGTATCCCCAGGACGTTTCCAGGTGTATATTCTTCTTGCATGGTTCTTAAACAGTGTGTTCGCCACTACCAGCTTATATCTTTCACAATATTCGAACAACCTGCTTCCTCGCTCATTTATTTCTCCTAGACCAAAACTTCCTACAGTCTTCCCCTCTTTTCCTTCTCCCACTACTTTATTCCAATCACCCATGATTATTAGATTTTCTTCCCCCTACACATATTGGATTAATTCTTCAATTTCAGCGTATATTTTTTTATATTTCTTCGTCATCTTCCTGTGTCGTTGGAATATACACTTGTACTAATGTGGTTGGGACGGGCTTAGTTTCTAACCTCATCAAAATAATCCTGTCACTAAACTGTTCATAATAACTCACCCGTTTCCCTACTTTCTTGTTCATTACAAATCCTACACCAGTGACTCCATTGACAGCTTTTGTGCTAATTATCCTGTGTTCCCCAGACCAGAAATCCTGTGCGTCCTTCCATCTAATGTCACTAATCCCAACAACATCTAACTTAAGTTGTTCCATCTATTCAGACTTCTAACATTCCACGCTCAGACTCGTAGAATGTTTCTATCCATTATGATGACTCCTCCTTGAGCAGTCCCCACCCGGAGATCCGATTGGGGAACTATTTTACCTCAGGAATGTTTTACCCAGGAAGAAGCCATCATGATATATGTAATTTGAGAGGATTACATGTCCTCGGGATACCCTTTGGGTCTTTAATGCAGTGGTTACCCGTTGCCTTCTGCATCCCCATGCCGTTGATCATTTTTGATTCATCCGCCTTTAGGGGCCGTTTCCAACCCCAAGGGCAAGAGGGTGCCACGAACTGCTCCCCACTCTTCCGCCCTCCTTTCGGAGGCCGTTGGCAAGCAGTGGGTGACTCCTTATACCAGGAATCTTTCAGTCGCCAGAGCCTCGTCCGTGCAAACAGGGTGCACCACGTGAAGGAGAGGTTGACATTTGGTTGGAAAAGGCTAGTATAGTCTCTCCCAAACCCTTACACCCCATTTTAAGCTTATATTTTTTTAAAATAAAATCAATGCCACGAACATAGAATAGCGAAAAAATTGAATACAAGAAGCATTATATTCCTTCCGATTATGACTAAATGTATTGACTGTGTAAACAAAGTATCTAGCTCCTATACACAAAAATATTCCACAAAACTATTTATGATTACTCCACCAATTATCAATTCATTCATAATTTAAAAATAATTCCACCAAATAACTGTTAGCAAACGCTAAAACGCCAACACACCTATCTGCAAAAACGTTCCACTACCATTTATTTTGTAGGTCGTAAGAGAGATCTAGACTGCCGGCAGTTCTTATGAGGCGACGCGTAAGGGATGCGTCGAATATCTATTCTGATAACAGAAGTGGAAGTTCTGTTATGCGGTGGCTGCATGATAGGCAGAGACAGAGGTTAAAAATGTGATTGTCTGTGTGGCGCGTCTTGGAATGACAGAGGTTAACACTATGACCCGCTAATTTCAAATTAACGACACATGCCAAAAACCTTAATAAAATATGAACTATAATAAGGGAAGAGAACTGAACATGATCTGAGCAGCTAAGTACATGTACTTTTAACTAATCATAATAATAAAAAAAAACAATTCTTACTCCTTGAGTTGATTGAAGAACTATTAAACTTATCAGTGAAAAATCAAAATGTAATTATTCTGAGACACAGCAGGAGAAGATGCGTTTTGTAAATAGCACGAACTGTTTGCAGTACCGGATTAACCACGTAGCAGGAGGCAGCAAATGCTACGGCCTTCGTCCCTTCTAGGGTGCCTCGCGCTTTCTAGGGGGCCTCGCGCTTTCTAGGGGGCCTCGCGCTTCCTAGGGGGGTACCGCACCTAGGCTAGATGGGCTTTTTTTTCTTTTTTTTTTTTAGATCTGCAATCTTCCCCCGAACGGCAAGAATCAAGGGGCCTCTTCTTCTCAATTGCTACGGGCCTCGCGCTGTCTTAATCCGGCCCTGATTGTTTGATTGTTCCAGTAGTACTGTTGCCCGTATTAAAAAAGAATACCTCTTTGTTGCTTTTAATTTGGAGTGATTTAACTTATGCGATTGCCCCTCTCTCTCGGAGTATTCTCCACAGATATATGTTTCTGCTTGGTTGTATCGGCTCTTTCTACAATTAACTTAAGCCGGAAAAAAATAACCACTACTATTGTCGAGTCTCCAAAGAAAATGTGATTAACATGTACTACAACTTCTTTTCTTTCCTTCCTTGTTTTAAACTACTGCCATCAATAAAAAAAAAAAAAAAAAAAAAGAAAAAAAAAAAAAACTGCTCGTCCACTATAACATGGACAGTGGTAACTGCAAAGACTCCTTCGTTCCATTATTCGATTAACTAATATCTAGTACCTTAATTCTGCAGCATGAAAGACTCGATTTGTGAAATACATATGAAGTAAACTGAAAGCTGAGAATGATGTGTAATTTCAAGCGTTCACAACCTACGGATGAGAATCTTACTGCAGAGACGTGCATGGAGTGAAGTGAGGAACTAATCTCACGGAGGATCGCCAGTTGTGCCCGTTGATGTTTTCTTTATGTGGCCACAGTCATTTGTCTCTCCGAATGGC